>JALPQD010000380.1:1473523-2097766 GCA_023101885.1 Typhlomys cinereus | reverse complement strand
AGAGGAAAGAAGTTAGGTAGAGCTGCCAGGTCCATTGTGGGGACTAAGAATAGTCCATCCCTGATTTGTACTGGGAAATTGTTTCAAGTTCATGTTTTGATAACTGTTAAAAGGCAAGCTTATATTTTTTCTAGAATTCCAATTGTGTTTGCCTCCATAAACTTATTTCTGGATAACTGTGGTACCTTAAGCCTGGTAAATAACCATTCTTGTATAGAGCTGCATAAAACCAAGTTGTCTATAAGGAAGACGTTCTCTTTATTTTTTATTTGTTTATGGATCTCTTGGTTGGTTATACTTCCTCTTCCTGCTAAACACATAATGAATGAGGCTGTGTGAGTGAGTCTGTTTTGTTTTTGATTAACAGATGACATATTTCTTTGCTGCAGTTGAGGTTGTTCTCTCTGTCTCTCTCTCCCTCTCCTCCTGCCTTTCTTCTTTCCCTTTCTGTGTTTGATTTTGCTCTGTAGTCTAAAGTGGCTTGGAACTCACCAGGTGGCCCAAACTCCTCCAACTCAAGGCAGTACCTCCACAGCTTTTAAAGTGCTGAGACCATATAGTGTTCATTGCCACACCCAGCTAAATCTTGTGTTTAATGATGAATCAATTATGTACATTGATTTGTAATTATTTCCTTCTTGGCTTAGCATGGTGCCATTTTGGATTTTGACCCAGTCTAACTTTTGGAGGATATTGTGTATCTCTCTGAAACATTTGAATCCTGGAGCTTCTTCATCTCAAGGAATTCCCAAAAGTAAGACTGGGGGGGGTGGATCTCAACAAGGGGAAATAAATAAAAGCAGATCACCTGCATGAGGAGACTTTCTGGGTAGGCAGCAGTTCAAGAAAGCCTCAGTAGTCTAACATTCTGAAGGAAATGCTTCAAGTAGCATGTCAGATAGCAGAGAGTTCTAAGATTGCAGCTTCCTTGAGTCTTACCCAGACTAGAGGAGCTTTCTTCTGTTCTTGCTCTTCTAGGTGGTCTCACCTCTTCTGCTGTTTGCTCTAAAAAATTCACTGGCTTTCCATGTGAGGCTTTGGTTTCACGGTACATTGTTCTGTTGGCAAATGCTTATCTGGAGTAGACAGATGTTTCTGCGGTATTAACCCTTGAAATGTCTGACAGAATACCTGCAATATTCATTTTGTAACATAATACACTTAAATATCAAATGTTTCCTGAACCAGGATTTGCTGGCTCAGGAACTTGAGCATAAAATGATTTCTCTTTAGTTTTTTTATTTTTTCCACTTGAATTTAGATGTGCTTGTGTGTTTCCTTCATGATGTACACGTTTGCATGTATGTGTCAGTTGTATGTATGGTGGAAGGTGTGCATGTAAAGATCCAAAAACTGGGCTATCATATGGAATAATTCTTCTAAGATTTTATTTGAGAAATGGTGTCTCTCATCAAATCAAACTAGATTGGCCAGCTACCTTGATGTGAGCATTTCCTGATTTCTTTCTAGCAAAGGTGGAATTGCAGGCATCTGTCAAAATCACCGTTTTTATCACACAGGATCTGGGAATTTGAACTTCTGCCCTGTTGCTTTCCTTGCTTCGGAATGTTTTTACCTAGCTTGGGAGTTATCTCTCCAGCCTTCTCTTATAATTTTCCTAAGGTTTTATGATTCAAATATCTTTTTTACAAGTCCTTTAATTTCAAGACTTAAGGCATAAGTTTTATAATTAAAATTCAGTATTATAAAGTTGTTACATGCCACAGTTAGACTACTTCTGTAAATTATAACAAAGACAGGGTACAGACTTCAAACACTTATTTTTTTATTAGCGATGATACATTCATGTTGAGATGTAGCTTTATTGAGATAATCGTTTCTTCATTTGAAAATACTGTAGGTCAAAAATCCAGTGCTCCTGGAGCACAGGGAAGAATGCGTCAGGCAGTAGGATCCTTAGATGCAAAGGTTCAAGCAGTTATAATAGCATTCCTATACTAGCAGGCAGCACAAGAAAGGGCCCCTACGTGTGCCATTGAGTTCTGAACCCACACTACTCTAGATGACTCAGAAGGAAATTCAGTGTTCACATAAACAGGTGCACTGGAAGATGAGTGAGATGGGGTGAGAGCAAGGGTTTGGGGATTGGAAGTGGGGGGAAAGTACAATGGGGAACAAGAGGGAATAGAAACGATGGAGGAAGGAAACATGGGATACCTATTGAGCTTGTATTACAAGGCCAAAAATGTAAGAAAAATAAAAATAAAATAAGAAAATTATGTGCTCTTTTCTTTTATTTCCACTCATACAACCTTTTTTTTTAATCTGTACATCAATGTTTATTTTGTTTTATTTTATTTTTAGGGAAGGAAAATGTTTTATTCTTTCATTCTTTTTTATTTTTTTATTATTTATTTATTTATTTAGTTTTTATTTCCACTCATACAAACATAACAGGTACACCGGTCCCCTCATTTCTTCGAACCTCCCACCACCCTATGGACCCCTCCCCTCCCTCTGCCCTCCTTATCACCCAGTGCCTCCCCCCTCCCATCCAGGAGCATCCTTTAATGTGCATGCCAAACTCTCCTTTGGGTCCTCCTCTCTGATGAGGTGCAAGGACACAGTGGCATTTCCCTGAACCCTTTCCTGTGTTCCCCTTAAGCACAGGAAGACTACGCTGGCTGTTAATCCCTTGCCACCAAAGATCCTAGTGCTTTTAGCAAATGCTAGACTTTGTGGGGTCATAGTGTGTTGGACACTGCGTGGGCATGCAAAGTCCAATTATGATTGCTTCAGCACTAACTTTTGTGCGGTATCTTGGATATCATTGCTCCTCCCATCCTTGTGCTCTTACAATCTTACGGTCCCCTCTTCTGCAAATTTCCCTGAGCTTCAGGATGGGGAGAGATTAGGCTGGCCTAGTTCCAGGTGTTGATATAGAGTCTCTGAAGTTCTGGATTATGGTTTGTTGATTTTTTTTTTCAGTTTTGCTGCTCCTGCAATGCCCTTCACTCCATCCCAATGGCCAGAGATAAAAAGCTGTTAAACTAGAGTCTTGTTATAAGAGTATATTCAAAGGTAGATATAATAAAGTTGGAAACCGCAGTGAGGGAGGGGTCAAACACCCATTTGCAAAATGGTTACTTCTTATCTGCCAGAGTATATGCCCTCCCCTTCTGGTGAGATCATACCCCATCAGTTAATGATCAGGAAGGAAATCTGTGAACTTAACCAGATGTCTCATTACTTACTTGCAGTCCTTGATGGTGGCCTATTTTCTCTGGTCCCCTCTCTCCTTGTTTCTGGTGTGGCACTCCTACCCCATCCCTCCTGTCCATAATCCTTGCAATTATTGTAGGTATTACAACGATTTATCCTTGAGTGTCTCTAAGTGGGTTTGGTACTAGGAGCCACATATTAGGGAGTACATACGGAGCTTAATTTTCTGGGTCTGGGATACTTCACTCAATATAATTGTTTCTAATTCCATCCATTTCCGGCAAATTCCATTAATTCATCATTTTTGCTGGCTGAGTAGTACTCCATTGTATAGATGTACCACATTTCCTTATCCTCATTTAAAAACAAAATTTAGAAAATCATGTGCTCTTAAATGGCTTCTCCAGTCTCGTGTAGGTTCAGAACACTTGATTTGGAAATGAGTGAACATATTCATACAATATAAACTTACTGAGTACTTGAGCCAAGTAAATATAGTCCTAATGGTCATTCAGCAAACCAGGAGAACACATTTTCCTTGAAGTGCAAAGAATTTTCAAAGAGAGGGAGAAAATAAATCACATAAATGGACAACCTTGGAAAAAACTTTGAAAATTGGGAAATGTCTGTTTATTGAACTTTCTTAGAAGAGAATAGCATGATAAACTTATTGAGGTGTTTCATAGTCCAATAGATTGCAATCTCTCTTGGGAAAACCTTGCATGTGTGTTTTATTTATCTTCTTTTTTAAATTTTTTATTATAATTTATCATTTATTCAATTGTGCGTGTATGCATGTGTGTGGGTGCATGTGTGTGTGTGTGTAGATCCACAGACGAATTCGGGAACCACCATGGACCGCCTCCACCTCCTCTTTGTTACTATGCCCTGGGATTCACAGGCTCCACCCTCCCAGGACCAGAAACGCAGGCCGCCCCGCTTCGGCCTGGTGTCTATACGTGGGCTCTATGATCCAAACTCAAGACCTTCCGCCTGCAAGGCAGAGGCTTAACACCTGAGCCACCTTCTCCAGCCCCTTATTTATATTCTTATTGATCTTTGATCACTGGCACCTGGAGGGAGAGAGAAATGTACATGCACTTTTAATGAGAGAATAACTGTTGACATTTTGGATACAAAAAGAAGATGAGATAATGCATACTACAGGAGGGAGGCTGCAGGGATATGAGGAATCAAGTGGCTCCCATTTTCTACTTTCCACAGGAAAACAGAATTTGTTGAACAAGATCCGAAGTGATGGATCCCAACACTCTCTCAATGGAGCAGGGCAAGCAGTTCTTAAGGCAATGTGGAATTCCACAGAGAGATGTAAGTTTGGGAGACTTTGGATGAAGGGAACCGTATATTCAGAAAAAGCAAGAGGTCCTGTGAAGTAGTTTGGGTTATTGTGGCCAGGAGTCCAATGATATTAAATGTTTACCTACCTTGAAACACAACCACAGAACCCTTGAAAAAGACTCACCATACATCAAGCTGGATGCACATGCCATTCGGTGAGCCTCAGGCCACACAAGGAAACATTAGCATCTTCTTGTTAAACAGTTCTGAATCTGTTGGTGTCCAAAGTTTACTATTTAAGTCACCATATACTGATCATAGCACAATTTGTATTAATAAGAAATGGGGGATTCCTTCCTCTTCCCTCTTCCTCAGGCCTCCTTCTCCCACAGTATACAGACCATTTTCTGTCTGGTTTTTGTTACAGATTGATTTGATGACAGAGAAGTGGATTGTGGTAGCCTCTGTGGAAGTTCTGTTGAGATTTCCTCTGAAGCCAGGAGAGGACCCTACAGCCCGATGTGTTTCAAGTATAAGCAGTCCGTCTGCAGCAAATCCAAGCAACACCATCTCACAAAGACATGGAAACCAAGAGAAGAGGTAGGAACTGCTGTGGAGGTGATTCAGTGCATCCTGAAAGGAATGCTTGTGAGGGGCAATTAGAGATGTACATTTGTCTCTGGAGGATTAGAACTTATGTGCCTTCATTATAACATGGAGTTTTCTTATTCTTCTTTCTACTGGTGATTGAAATTAGGAGTTTTTCTGTGCTAGGAAAGCATTTGCATGCCTAGTGACACCCTCTGACATTTTTAAGTGAAAAATTGAGTCTTGCTAAGTTGATCAGATGGTCATTGAGCTCTAATTTTAGGCAATGAAGGCCTTGAACATACAAGTGTGCTATCTGGTCTCTTGTATTGCTGAAATTGCAAGCCTGTTTTTGTTTGTGAATTACCAGGGGTGAACTCTCATGCCAGAAATTTGCATCAATCTTCTCATTTAGCTCATGCTGGCAAGGTTTTCTGCAGGCTTCTGTGAGACTCAGTTATGGGGAAGTGATTAGTGTGTTACATATAGCAGTGTGTATGGATTTCACATCAGAAATATACTAGGCAGCATCATAATATCTGGGTGATCATGAATATAAAAAATAACTTTGTGGGCTATGTAGCTGGCTCAGGATTTAAAGCACTTGCCATGGAAACAATGGTAAATAGATTGAAAACCCTGTCATTCCTTCAACAAAAGACATGACCCATCAACACAGAAGGCTGAATAGGCAGAGTAGAACTACAGGAGGGCTCTAGGTTAAATTAGAATTCCAGTGTCAAACACCTAAGGAGGAAGAGAGGTGGAGGATGATTCCACATTTCAACTTTAGGGCTGAAGAGAATTATGCACGTACTCCCCTACACAGGAATGTAACTCACCACACAAAAGCATACCTAAAGTTATGTCGGCCTCTCCTCCATATGAAAATTGAAAGAGAAAATTGTGATATATGAGTCAGATTATTAAAATCCAATGGTTGTCAGTCTATTTGATAAATATTGTAGGAAACTTGAAGTTTCGAACTGGGTCTGGGGCTGCATACATATAATCCTGATGATGTGGAGTCAGAAGAAGGAGGATCTGGAGGTCATGGTCACCCAGAGTCTCCTACAACATTTTGAAATAGATTGAGTTATGGGAAGTCTGGTTTCAAACAAAACAAAAAATATGTAGGAAATAAAGAAAAGAAAAGAACATGAAAGAATCTTGAAGCCTTCAGGGACTGTGTGATAAAACAGTAGAGCCCATATTGAATGATCCTCTACAAGGCTGCAAATCTACCTTCATCAGGGTAGCTCAACTTGTCTTTAATCAGCCTCTTTCCAATTCTGGGATTGGTTACAAGTGAGGATTGTATCTGAGGGCATGACATCTGCTGTGAGAGTACCTGCTATAGTAGGCATGGCTCAGTCACTAAGTCTCTCCTAAGTCTGCCTGCTATAGTAAGGAATGTAGACTTTCATATTCTGTCTCCTTAAATTTGTTTATCCATTTTTCAAAACTAGAAAACCTAACCCTCACTTGATGAGCAATACCGAGACCAAGTCAGAGGACACCAAAGCAGATGCCCAGTCCGGAAATACTACACACTCCTGCTCAAAAGCCCAATAATGGCCAGAACTTAGGGGATCTAAGCCAGTGGCCAGGGGGAAAAAGGGGTGTGAGACCAGAGGAGGAAGAAGCCAAGGTCAGTGCATCTGGGATATTTGGGAATTGGGCTTATGCATTGACTGTGGAGATGGGATTTAAGTTTAAGTTCCTGGCACGTGGCTGTCCTAGACTTCTCTATGTAACCCACCTCGCTTGTGCAATCTTGATTTGTCCAAGGAATTCAACGAGATTCTGGGAGGAAAAACATGGACCTTTGTTTACAATGCAGAGTCCATGTTAGTGATTGTGTAGCATCCAATATCTTGTTCCTTATTGTCTTTTCTTACTGACTGATCCTGCTACTGGGGATTGAACCCAGGAGTTTGTTCCTACATGTTAGAAAAGGCTTTATTTGCATGGGAAATCTGGTCAGGTGCTCGAGCAGAGGGCCATGCTCCCATCCCCTCACTGGGAGATTTCGGGCAGTTCTCTTCCCTTCTCCATATTACGTTTTATATTGAGGCAATTTCACTAAGTTTACTGTTCTAGACTGGCTTATAATTCAAACCTCTGAGCAGACTCCCTGTCATCATCGTCAACATTAAATTCTTCCTCCCTACATCCCCTGTGAATTAGGCTCTGAGTGGACCCCAACACCTAATATTCACTGATGACTGAAGACCTGCAGTTTCAGGTCTCTTCCTGCAAGCAGCTCCTGAAATCTGAGCTTTTGTTGACTTTCTAAATTTCCTGAGAATTCTATTCTGATCACTCTTTACCCCTCCATTCCCATCTCAGGCAAAATCCAAAAGTTGTGGGGACTTTGGACATAAAGAAAGGAGCATTGACTGCCCTGTGAAGAGCTGGGGCCTGGACATGCCCATCTATCCACTGGGCCTCAAAAAGGAGAAGGAGAATCTGCAGCCAAGGAAGACCCAGATGCTCCAGTTTCCAGGACTCATTAACAGGCCTGAGAGAGAGAGAGATGGGATACACAGGTGAGCAAGGGGTAAGGTCACAATGATACTGATCGCCAGGGTCTGGGAAGATAGTGTTTTCCCCTCTGTCCTCTATGGTCAGGAACCTGTATATAGAGATGGGAAAATACCTGAGGAAGAGATAGAAGCCCACATCTTTCAGAGTCTTCTCAGATTTCATTTTATTGATAAGGATACTAAAGGAGAGTAAGTAGCATTGAGAGAGGGATACATTTTGTATGGTATTCTCAAATTAGACAGACTGGAAAGGCTTTTCAGAAGGGTGTTGGAAGGTCTTGTGTAGAAGTTGTCACCACCACCCACTGAAATAAGGTGCCAACTTCTCCCTTCTCTTTTTCTGTGGAGTAATGTGGATATGAATTCCACAGAGGCAGGTGGAGAATAGCTCCTCAAAAACAAATGAACTTAATTTCTCAGCTCAGCCACAAGGTCTGGCCTGCCTGGTGGCCCATATTGGGCCAATTGAGTTCACAGAAATTATTTCTCACCAATAAGAACAAGTAAGTTTTACCAGGTTTGTAGAAACTACAAATACTCCTGATCTGGCCTGCCATTTTTGTCTCCTTTGTCCCTAATGCGCTCCATGTCGCTGTGTTCTGTTCTTTCTCTCTGCTAATAAAATGTGTCTCATTCATGCATGTTCTAGTTTCAATGTTTAACTTCAGAAATTAGAAACTAGGCTTCAGAACGCAACCACAGGATATCTTGAAACCACAGGCAGAGTAGTAGTCATGCAAAATGAAAGCAGATGTGGAGATGGGGCTCAAAGTGTAGGTTGCTTGCCTGACAGACATGGAGCTCTGGGTTTAATCCCTCGCACTGTACAAACTGGGTATGGAAGTACAGGTCTGGAATTTCTGCATGTAATCTGTGGAGGCTGGATTATCTGAAGATGAAGGACATTCTCAGCTAAGTAGTGAGCTGGAGGGAAAGGTGGGATATGTGGCATGGGGCATGAAAAATAAAAGTTGGGAGACTGAAAGTGTGCAGTGGGTGAAGATGCCTTGGCTCAACTCTGAAGACAGGAGGTTCATCCTTAAAGAGTATATGATGAAGTGAAAAAACTGACTTCTGAAAGTCATCTTGTGATCTCCACAAAAATGTACCTCCTCTCTCATGAATAAATAAATATTTAAAAGAGATAAAGAGGAAAGAAGGAGGGAAGGGAGTTGGGAAGGAAAGGCATAAGGAAGAAAGCAATGAAAAGAATGAAAGAGAGAGAGAGAAACAGAGAGAGATAGAGAGAGAGAGAGAGAGAGAGGAGAGAGAGAGAGAGAGAGAGAGAGAGAGAGAGAGAGAGAGAGAGAGAGAGAGAGAAAGTGAAATCCAATTATTCCTGCTTCCTGGGTAGTAGGTATATATAGTTATGGGCTGATTCTGAGATAATAGAAGGTACAGAATAAGGTAAGGACAACTAAAAGGAGCTTCAGTTCCTTTCTTGTTTGAAGCAAGACCTGAGAAACACCTGGGATTGGTCTAGTTCCCATCAAGGGTATGGGAAAGGAGGTCATTAATATCTCTTTATGTGCTCCACAGGCAAGAAATGCGACCTGTAAAAAGGTCCCCAGGAAAGTTGTTGAGCTCCTATAAGGAATCAAGAGACTGTTGTCCATATCTGAGAGTGAGTATCTCCTTCTACCCTGTGCCATTTCTCTCAGGTTCTGCTTTGCCCAGTATGTCAAGACTCAGAAGTTTACATGAGACATGATTGGTTTTCACTTTCCCTTCCCTTCTCTTTCCTTCACTTCAAATTCACTCACCCTCTTCCCTCAATTTCCTCTCCTTTTCACAATTTTCGTTTCTCATGACCTTACCCTTCTCTCCCCCAACATCCTTCTCTACATCCTTCCCTTCTACTTTATTCCCTTTTCTTCCCTCTTCTTTCCTCTGCTCACTTCTCTGCCAATCACCTTCTCATTTTTCTTCCCCTTCTCATTTCCCTATGCTTCCCATTCTCTCCTTTTCCATCCCTTCTTCCTTCTCTCGACTTTCCTTCTCCTTTCCTCTCTCCTACACTTGCTTCTATCTCATTCCCACTCCCCTCTAGCTCTCTTCTCTGTCCTTTATCTTCTTTATCCCTTCCCTCTTTCTTCAACTTATCATTTCTTTTCCCTCCCTTTTTGCTGCTTCCCTCTCCATTATTCTCCCTTCCGCCATCTTCCTCTGTCCTTTCCAACCACCTCTCCCTTCCCTTTTCTTTCATTGCCCACCTTGAATGTTCACTGGGTATTTCATGCATGCACATTAGTGGACTTTGCTCATATTAATCCACTTCTTTCTCTGTGGGCTTAATTTACATACACCACCTTCCCTCCATTCTCTTTCCCCACCTTTCAACTTCTTTGTGTCTTCTTGCCAGATAATCCCCTATATACTTTAAGGTATCTGTTTGTTATTTTCATAACATCTACATTGTATATGCTTGAATTTGCATGAGATTTTATACAATTAGAGCCTTATGATCTCTGGTGCATGAAGTGTGAGATGTTTTCTATTATGTCCACAGAAACCCACCAGACCCCAGGTTCCTCACAGCGGCAGGAAGGAATCATCTCTGGGCCCTTTTCTCATGGGTTCATGCTCTGGGGTCACACCCAGCATGAGATCCCGGTATCACTGATCCTCTTACTAGGAAAGCTGTGCAGTTAGGGCCTGCACACCTGCAGAAGGACATGATGTGGACGTCCCTGATATTTTGAATGAGGCCATGAAGTGCTCCCCACACTCTATTGTCAGTTTCAAGAAGGCAGCTGATGGGACTGGTGTTTCCTCCCAAGACCTCTGTCAGTCTACCTTGAAGACACATGCTCTGAGTGAGGTTTTCAATCACCAGTCAATACTTGAACATTCTAAGATATATTCAAACTTCAGTGTATAGCCTATGAGCCCCAGGTGGGGCCTAGACGCCAGTGCATCAGACAAGAAGCTTCTTCAGGCTCCAATTCAGAAATGTCAGTTCCAGCCCAAAAACCCATGGTTCAGATTCTACCCAACCTCTAAGTATTTCACTTGGGAATTGTTCATGTTTCCCAGCCTCCCAACCAGGACAAGTAACCTTGATTATCCCAGTCAGTCATACTGGTCAGAGTGATACAAGCCACAATGCAAAATGTCCACATGAAAACCGCCATGCTGTCCATGCCAGAACTCAGTCCAGGACCTTGCAGTCTCCAAGCCTCCAGTGCCTGTCAATGTTTCAGGAATGTCTTAAGGTCAGACTTTACGTTATGGAGACAGGCACAGGGAAGCCCTGGATTCCCAGTGTCTTTCCCATCCAATGCTGTCAAGTACAGCTCTATTGCTAAATCTGTATCATCGTCAAAGACTCTGAAAGAATGGGCTACCCTGTCTTGAGGTATCCCAAGGAGACTTCTTCATCTTTGGACAGTGATGGGGAATGAGATCATGTAACTTGTGAAGGCAGAAAAAACTGTAGACATCTCATGATTTGAGAATGACTGAAGTACCAGTAAGAGAGAAGGAAGAAGCCTTGAGAAGCTATTACAGGAATCAGAGTGCATAGACATGTACAAGGGGTAAATCTTGGAGAAACATCAGGTGACAGACTTGGCTGATCTCCATTTGCAAACTTAATATGCATACAAATGGAAGCAAGCTCCTGAAACTGCCACAAAGTTTATTTTGTGAAATAGACATGAGAAACCCAGCGAGCAACATAAATGGTATTATAGCATAATGTGTATAAAAGGACTGATTTAATGACAGGTGCTTTTACCAGCTGAGGCATCTACCTGGTCTGAATTCTAGTTCTTTAGCATTTTGTATTTTTCCTGTATGAACAACTGCAAAGTGTTGAAAGGGAAATGTTGGTATGCAGCGGGACTCAGGCAACATGGAGCTCCTGAGATGTGATGCCATGGCTTTACTCTATAATAGCTCACCATTGTTCTTAGCATCAAAACTATTAAAAGAACTATCTAAATTGTTTAGGTAATGAATAAAAGAGAGGAAATTATTACATGTATATTGTTTTATTTTCCTGGTTAGAGTAGAGTTCACTTTACCCTAGGACCCATCAAAGGATAGGTGAATAGGAGGGAATTTACAGGGCCCATGAATGGAGTTGAGGGAGGGTTGGAAGGGATGAGACCTAGAGGGAAGGGTTGGCAAAAAGAATGGGTGAAGGGAGCAGTAACAAGGGATGCCAGGAGCAAGTCTAAGCAGGAATTGAAAACTAATATGAAAAATGAGTTATGAACAAAGAGAATTGTTCACTTTGAAATAAAATTTAATTGGAATATATTAATCTTGTGATTTTTACCAGTGAAAGGCATTATTGCAAAGTTGTATTTGGATAATTTTTTTCTATTTATCATATTTTACACTATTATATGTTTTGTATATTCTCTTATTTTAGTTGAATTTAAATTTTTATATTAATTTTATATTAAATGTGTAATTCTTTTACTGGAGACCATTTGGTAAGACTAATAAACTTCTTTAAGGGTATATTAAATAAGTTGCTACTACACTGCCCTTGGCTCCATCCTGATGGGTATTGGATATTACCCCCTGGCCAGAGATAAAATGCTGTTAAAATAGAGTCTTATTACAAGAGTTGATTCAAGCATGGATCACAGGCACTATGATTCTTAGAGGCAAGGGACTAACAGCCACAATAGTGTTCCTATATTAAAGGGGAACACAAAAAGAGCTCTAGGCAATGCCACTGAGTCCTTACAAGTCATCAGAGAGGAGGACCCAGAGGGAAGTTTGACATGCATACTAAAGGATGCTCCAGGAATGGGGGCAAGGGAGCACTGGGAGAAAGGGAGGGAGAGAGGAAAGGAAAGTGAAAAGGGGGAAGGGAGCAAGGGGATCCAGGGAATGGTGGAGGGAAGGAGGGGAATAGGGCGCTAATCAACTTTGTATGAGTGGAAGAAATAAAAAAAAGAGTATATTAAATAAGTTGTTCTTTGACTTGTTATATTTCTATATAGTTGGTTTCATTAGTATAGTCCTTAAGACTGAAAAAAGGTTTCTTCATTATTAGCATCTATTGCTATTACTTATAATGTCATCATTATTAAAGTTGTATTATTTGGGTAACTATGAGAATGGAATCCACAGACATGGTGAGGGCCAATCTCTTGAACTGAACTGATCCCCTGCAACTTATTCATCTAGATTGAAGACCAACAATCCAATTTCATGTGGACAATGGTAAAAATATAATGGACTATTGGATATTTATGTAGGGCTAAGGACCCCAATGGTGTATGAGTATTCAGTCCACTCCTCAGAATTTATCTGCTTTTGATTTGTGCTCAGTGTTCAATAAAAAACAATCCTGCACACTGATGGTATCATTTACCCACCACCTTCAGGCAGTTGCCTTTCCTAACAGGCTCTGAAGCTCAGGTGGAAAAGTATTTACCCAACTCACTCTACAGAAAGTCCAGTATGAGTGTCATAGTGGGCAGTACTGAGAGAGGGGGAGGAAGACAGTCCATAAGGTGTAGATCTTTGTGTCTGTGATTCTTGTCCCCTTGGTTACTCTCTCACCAACACTATGACAGACATGACTGCCCCAGCTATGGGAGTTGAGAACATTTCTGAGAAATATTTTCCCCAGTGGATAGATGATTTCTAGAAATAGTGACAGGTCCTAGAAACTATCTGCCAAAGGATTTTGGGAATGTAACTTACCAAAATCTCTGGGACACAATGAAAGCTGTCCTAAGAGGTAAGTTCATAGTTCTTAATGCCTACATCAAAAAAATGGAAACATCAGAAATAAACAAATTAACGATGCAGCTTAAGGCTTTAGAAAAACTTGAGCAATGATCCCAAAAGTAGTAGAAGAGAGGAGATTAGCAAAATAAGGGGAGAAATATCTGAAATTGAGACTAAGAAAATGATAGAAAAAAATCAACCAGTCAAAAATTGGTTCTTTGAAAAAATGCATAAGATTGTTACACCCCTAGCTAAATTAACTAAAAGCAAGAGCGAGAAAACCGAAATTAACAAAATTAGAAATGAACATGGAGTTATCACTACTGATACCCAAGAAATCCAGAGAATTATAACATCATGTTTCAAAAACTTATACTCTGTGAAGTTTGACAACACAAAAGAGATGGATGAATTTCTAAGTAAACATAACCTACCTAAATGGAATCAGGAAGTTGTGAATTATTTAAATAATCCTATAACATATAAGGAAATTGAAGAAGTGATCTCGAATCTTCCCACCAAAAAATGTCCTGGACCAGATGGATTCAGCACAGAATTCTACCAGACATTTAAGGAGTTAATAACATCAATACTCCTTAAACTGTTCCATCAAATAGCAAAAGAAGGAACACTACCAAATTCCTTCTACGAAGCTAATATTGTCTTAATCCCAAAACCTAATAAAGATTGACTTAAAAAAGAAAACTATAGGCCGATTTCTCTGATGAACACAAACGCAAAGATTCTCAACAAAATCTTAGCAAATCGGATTCAAAATCATATCAAAAAGATCATTCACAGGGACCAAGTAGGCTTCATCCCTGACACACAAGATTGGTTCAACATACGGAAATCAATAAATGTAATTCATCATGTAAACCAGTCCAAAGTCCAAGACCACATGATACTCTCGATAGATGCAGAAAAAGCCTTTGACAAGATCCAACAGCCTTTTATGATCAAAACGCTAGAGACAGTAGGAATGGAAGGAACCTTTATCAATATAATAAAAGCTGTATACAACAAGCCCACTGCAAGGATTATGCTCAATTGAGAACAATTGGAAGCATTTGCACTTCGATCAGGAACTAGACAAGGCTGTCCACTCTCACCACTTCTATTCAATATTGTACTTAAAGTCTTAGCTGAATCCATAAGACAAGAAAGGGACATAAGAGGGATTCAAATCGGCAAGGAAGAAGTCAAAATATCCCTATTTGCAGATGACATGATCTTATACCTGAGTGATCCCAAAAACTCCACCAGGAAGATCCTGTAACGAATTGAGAAGATCAGCAGAGTGGCAGGATTCAAAATAAATGTGCAAAAATCAGAGGCCTTCCTATAAGCCCAGAATGAAAGAAGTGAAAAAGTCTTGAGAGAAACAATCCCATTTACTATAGCCCCTACAAAAATGAAATACCTTGGTATAAACCTAACTAAGGAGGTAAAAGACCTCTGCAATGAAAACTTTAAAACCCTAAAGAAAGAAATTGCATAAGACACCAGAAGGTGGAAAGACCTCCTATGTTCCTGAATTGGCAGAATCAAAATTGTAAAAATGACCATCCTACCAAAGGCAATATACAAATTTAATGCTCTTCCAATTAAAATCCCAAAGCAATTCTTTAAAGAAGCTGACCAAACAATCTCAAAGTTCATATAGAGGCACAAAAGACCCAGGATAGCAAAGACAATCCTGAGTAACAAAAACACTGCTGGAGGTATCACCATACCAAATCTTACTCTATACTGCAAATCCATAGTTATAAAAAGAGCCTGGTACTGGCTCCAAAATAGACACACAGATCAATGGATAAGGGTTGAAGACCCAGATATAAGCCCACAAAAATACAGCCATTTGGTCTTTGACAAAGGGGCCCAAAGAATCCAATGGAAAAAGAACTGCATCTTCAACAAATGGTGCTGGCAAAACTGGATCTCCACATGCAGAAGATTAAAGCTGGACCCGTACTTGTCACCATGTACAAGACTTAATTCCAAATCGATCAAGGACCTTGATTTAAGGCCAGAGACTATAAAAACCATAGTTGAAAGGATAGGGAACTCCCTCGAGCTGATTGGGCTAGGCCAACATTTCCTAAACAGACATCCAATGACACAGTCACTGCTACCAACTCTGAACAGTTGGGACCTTGTGAAATTAAAGAGCTTCTGTTCAGATAAAGAGATTGTAACACGAGCTCAAAGGCAACCCACAGAATGGGAGAAAATCTTCACTAACCACATATCTGATAGAGCTCTACTGTCCAGAGTGCCCAAAGAACTTAGAATACTAAACTCCAAGGAAACCAATGGCCCAATTAAAAAATGGGCCCTGGAACTTAAAAGAAATTTTAGCAGGGAAGACATTAAAATATCTAACAAGTATCTTAAAAAATGTTCCACTTCCTTAGCCATCAGGGAAATGCAAATCAAAACTACCCTGAGATATCATCCCACCCGGTCAGAATGACAAAAATCCACAATGCAAACAAGTACAATTGCTGGAGAGGATGAGGAGAGAGGGGAACTCTCCTACATTGCTGTTGGGAATGCAGGCTCATATAGCCACTCTGGCGAGCCGTCTGGAGATTCTTAAAGAAATTAAAGATTGAAATGCCATATGACCCTGCTATCCCACTTTTGGGAATAACCCCCCATACAGCAGAGGTTCACCTAGATAGCACAAGTATGACCATGTTCATAGCAGCACTGTTTACAATAGCAAAGTCATGGAATCAACCCAAATGTCCAACATTTGACGAGTGGATAAGGAAACAGTGTTACATCTATGCAATGGAGTACTACTCAGCCATCAAAAATGATGAATTACTGGAATTTGCTGGGAAATGGATGTCATTAGAAACAATTATATTAAGTGAAGTATCCCAAACCCAGAAAATTAAGCGCCCTATGTACTCCCTAATAGGTGGCTCCTAGTTCCAAACTCACCCAGCCCACATTGAGACATGCAAAGGTAAACCTATGTAATACAGTAATTACAAAGGTTATGAACAGGAGGGATGGGGTTGGAGGGCCACACCAGACACAAGGAGAGAAGTGACCATGTTACAGCAGAGAAAATAGGCCTCCATCAAGGAATGCAAGGGGTGACATACAGTGCCCATCAGGATGGAGTGAAGGGCATTGCAGGAGCAGCAAAACTACAAAAGAAAATCAACAAACCACAATCCAGAACTTCAGAGACTCTATATCATTCACATAGAACTAGGCCAGCCTAATCTCTCCCCATCCTGAAGCTCAGGGACATTTGCGGAAGAGAGGGCGGTAAGATTGTAAGAGCAAAAGGATGGGAGGAGCAATGATTTGCAAGATTCTCCACACTAGTAAGGGCTGAACCAATCATAATAGGACTTTGCATGCCCTGTGCATTGTCCAACACACTTTTGACCTCACAAAGTCTAGCATCAGCGAAAGGCACCAAGATCCTTGGAGGCAAGGGATTGACAGTCACAGTAGTGTTCCTATGCTTAAGGGGAACACGAGAAAGGGTTCAGGGAAATGCCACTGGGTCCTTGTACGTCATTGGAGAGGAGGACCCAGAGGAGTGTTAGGCATACACAATAAAGGACTCTCTGGGAATTGGGGGGGAGGCACTGGGGGATGGGGAGGGAGGGGAGAGGGAGCAGGGCATTCGGGGTGAGGAGGAGGGAGGGAGGGAAGTGGTCTACCTACTAAGTTTGTAGGAGCAGGAATAATAAAAAAATGTATAAAAAAAAAGACATACAAATGTCTAAGAAATGTCTAAAAAAAAGAGCTTCTTATTCTTCATGGCTGTGGAGGGAGTCCCGTAAAGAGGGAAGCAGGAAATAGTGAGGCTTACAAGGGAGTAGCAGAGGAACTCATCAAATGTCTTCAGGTAATCTGTTTCCTAGGGATGTCCAAGAAGAAGGGAGTTCTTTCCTCACAATTTACCAGTGAGGTGAGCATGGCTACTTCATGTGTACGGGATAGGCAAAGAAGAATAATTTTCTCTCCCATTTTAAAAAAAAAATATTTTCGTCTTTATTTTTGAGAAATATGAGGGAGAGAGAGAGCGAAGGAGAGAGAGAGAGAGACAGAGACAGAGACAGAGACAGAGACAGAGAGACAGAGAGAAGTTATGAATCTTGGCACAAGCATCTTACCTGCTGAACTGTCTTGCTGACCCCAGAGAATGATATTCAAGGAGATTTGGTAAATGTTAAGCAGCATGTCAGATACTCAGTGGTCTTTAAGTGCATAGGTTAATAGATATCATGGATCAAAGACCTTACTCCAGATAAGGCAACACTGAGGATGTTGGTATTCCCAGAAATTGGGAAGTGGAGGCAGGACTGTGAGGAGTTCATGATCATCTTTAGCTTTGTACATAACTTGTAGACATATTGCTGTCCTAAGGAAAGAAGAGAAAGCTTACAGAATAGGTTAACAATACCTAGTAATTGATTGACAGAAAGAAAGTGCATAATCCACAGAGTTGGAGGGTCACCCGAGAAAACTATATAAGATTTGCTCTTTTAATTGTTCTTAGGATTAATAAATGCAAGATAAGCCTGAAGGTTTAGTGTAACAAGTCAGCACCAAGAACTAGATTTAGTATCATAAAAAGATAAGTTAATGTCATAAATGAGTTCAAATTAATATCTAGTTGTTTTATAAATTTACTGAACAGTTTTTACAGGCTCAGAATGTTGATGCTACTGTATTTCTGTCAGAAATTAATGCCAAAAATTTACTGAAATACACATACACATACACTTTTGGAAAAAAAGCCTCTATAAAAATGCAAACACAATAACACATGTATGTCTGTAAGTATGAAAGACAAAAACAAATCCACAATATCTTCTCTATTTAACACAGGATGGGGTCTGTGATGGCTAATCCTCGTTGTTGTCTTGATTAGATTAACAAGCATATTGGACTTGGATCGATGAGATGACTTTTTTTTAATTTACGAAGTTATTCTTTAATTCGCAAGCTTTATATATCTTTAATTTAAAAATAATTAAAAACAATGAAATCAAGACATTCTTTCAATGTCTAGGCCCTTCCAACCTTCTAAATGCAAGAACTCTTAAAGTTGTGTACAGTCACTGGAAGAAGAAAAAAACATGAGAGTCATGACACTTGAAACAAAATTTTATAAAACTGAGGATCCTTCCAGGAAGTAATTGCCTTTACAAAAATCTAAAAAAGAAGGGGGGACTAGGACCAAGAAAACCAAATCAAATAGCAAAATTCCAGTGTTCCTAACCATCTTGTTCCATGGTCAACGACCCTATTTCCTGGCCAACAGCTTGCTTTTACTTCTGACTCTCCACAGCTTCACCCTGACTTGTTGCAACACAGCAAAGTGCCTGGCATCAAAACCCTCATTATAGTTTTGTTTACTAGGCAAGCTTAAAAGCCATGTATACTTGGTGGGAAGCATATCTTACAGGAGTGCTGCGACTCAAGTAAGAGAAAGGAAAAAGGAGGAAAAAAATCAGTCTTCTGAGAATAGACAAGGTCACTGAAGGAACTATGACAATGCCAACCATCTGTAAACTCCTTTTTTAAAAACGGGAGTTTTGTTTTGGTGTAAAATATGTCACGCTAAATGAATTAAGGTCAGTTGCCACTGAGCGGATGTTATTAAACACCATGGGCATCTTTTGCAATGTAGATCTATGCCCTTTCTTTTTAAACATTGTGAATTTCAACCTAGCAATTATTAAAACAAATGATATAGTCTAAAGCCTAAACACATTTTAGCAATTTTGAAATTGATTTGAGTTCAAAGCAAATACAATTTACATGGTAACAGATGTCTCAATAAAACGGTGGGGATACTTGAGCTTTCCCCAGGCACCTCAGGGCCTTCTCCTGCAGGTGCTTCTCTAGGTCATCCAGGTGTCTTCAGCTGCACTTTCAATCTCCTTCCTAGGTTCTGGTGCTGCCTCAGCTCTCCATGTGCAGATAAAGTTGTGGGAGGAGTGACAGCTGCAGGATTTTCAGGAGCTGGGGTAACAGCTATAAACTTTTCCTTCTGGTGTTTTTGTGTGTGTTTGTGTGTGTGTGTGTGTGTGTGTGTGTGTGTGTGTGTGTGTGTGTGCGCGCTTCTTATATTTCTTTGTTTCTTTTCCTTTTTGCATGACTTGTCCTTCCTTTTCTTCCCATTTCCTTCTTGATCTGAATTCCTGGCAGGGGATGGGCTTGGCATTGGGATTTTTTAAAAGCCTTTTTCACTGGTACCGCTGGTGAGGAGTTTGTGGAGTGTGACTGGCATAGCACAGAGTATGCAGGAGCTGGAGGCTTTTTGGTGGCTGGCTCAGGAGATACAGAGACAGAATGAGAGAATGAAACCCTTCTTGCAGGCTGAGGTCTTGTTGAGGTGGCTCGTTTTTTTTTTAACGTCTTTTTTAGGGGCCAGAATCATGGAGAATATCCTACTGCAAATAGCACTTGGAGATGGTGATTGCCTTATTTCGGGCAAAGCTGATGCTCTTTGAATGGGGGTTTGGAATTGTGCTTTGAGGAATTTGTGGGAGGGGTGAGGGCAAATGTCCTTTGTTTTTTTGTTTGTCTGTTTGACCAGGCTTCCTGGGTGGCACAACTGGGGGGAAGACCCTATCCTATTCTTTGAAGACAAGGAAGGCGAGCATCTCTTGTGATTGGGGGCCTTCTTGATTTGGGAAGTGGAGAATGGGAGAGCTGGTGCTCAGATGGTGGAGACGGCCACTCCCTTCCTTTGGATAGAGGTGGGGGTGAGGCAGTTCTCCTTGGAAATAGAGAAGGAGAGTATCTCCTCTGTATGACAGGAGAGTATCTTCTTGGGGAAGGAGGGCGTACACATGGAGGTGGAGAAACAGTCCTTCGCCTAGGGGGTGTATGTGTGAGACCAGAGCCACAAAGGAGGATGAAGCAGAGAAGGAGACCAGCGCCTGCTGACAGGTGGTGGGGAAGTACTCCTCCTTATCCATTTTTAGTCACAGGTGATTGCCATCGTTTTTCCATCTGCATCCACAGGGAAGTGTCTGTGGTGTTGGTGATAAAGAAGCACTCAGTGAAGGGCAGTATCTCTTCACCTACCCACCTCACCATTCTTCACAGGGGGCCTCTTGAACAGCTCATCTGAAAAGAAGGAAGAGAGTCAGATGCAGAATGCTGGTTCTGTGGTCTATACTGGCATCTTCACCACATAGAATCTGCGGCAGCCATTTTGACACCTGTGCTGGTGAACGTGACCTTTTCTCAGTACACTGGTGTTTTGTCACTTTTCTGAAGTTTTCCCTAGTGACATAGAAACAGGACATTTATCTCTAGGCTTTGACTGTTTTTGTGTTGGTGAATGACGATTTTTTGAGGTGGAGTTGCTGGAAGGGACGGTCTGTGCAATGGCCTTGGAGGACTTGCTGAAGGAGATAACCTAGGAATTTTTCATGGGGCGGTGGATGCACTTGTGGGCAGTTTCTTTGGTGCTTACTTGGACCGAGAGGAAGAAAATGAATGGCTACTTCAGGACAAGGATGCTGGTCTCCTTGCAGACCCCCTGTGCCTTGGTTGGGGAGGCATCTATCTTGGTTGGGTCCTGCACTCAGGAAATGGCCTCCTTCTTGTGCTCTGCTTCCTTCTAGGCGAGTATGGCCTTGACCAGGACTGATGTCTCTTCCTTGGTCTTGAATAAGAAGGAGATCGAGAGTGTGTATATGATCTGCATCTTGATTTGGACCATGACCTGATCTTTCTATTTCCTTTTCCTTTTGGGAATTTTTTTTTTTTTTTGGAGAAGATTCTTTAGGGTCTGGTGTAGGTTCAAGCTTGGGAACTTTCAGGATGTCACTAGTGGAGTTGACCTCTTGTACGGAAGACTGTTTGATTTTCACTGAAGGTTCTGGAAGCTCTGGAGTTTGTTTCTTCTTTTCTGGGATAGGATAAGGACTTGGGCTAATGGTTCTGTGATGGGGAGATGAAGAATGACTGGGCTTTCTCTCTCTCTTGACAGAAGAACATCTTCCAGGGAAGGAGATCTGGATTTTCTTCTTCTTGGACTCCCAGACTGCTCCCTTTTTTCTCTGATGTTTTCTCTTTTTTCCTTATCCCTCTTATTTCTGTCTTCATGTCACTTTTGCAGAAATGCCAACTTTTTTCCTGTTCAGTCTCTTTTATTTCTTCTCTCTTCAGTTCTAGAAAAGCAGAAGGGATTCCAGTGATTTTTTTTTTTAGTGCACTCAATAGCAGGGACCAGAGATCATCCATGAATTCTCTAGCATTTTTTTCCATTGAAAACCCAATCAGATTGATTTGCATCATTTCAGAATCTGGATTCTTCACTTCCAGCTGATTGAATATAAATTCAATCACAATATCATCTTCAAATCCAAGGATTTTCCTTACTAATTTTGTTCTCAAAGACTTTATAACCTCCAAATTTATTTGACTCATACCCACGTTTCCTAGGCATTCTGCAAACTTCAACTACTCCAGTAGATTCTTCTGCTTGTTGTTGACGTGATATTCCTGTTCTGTGCTTTGCTGCCTCTATCAGAGATCGCTCCATCATGGCTAAATTTTATGGCCATCTTGAAACACGTTTATGTTGGGAAGATGGCTCAATGGTGAAAAGTGCTTATTGTAAAAGTAAAAGCATTGGATTTCAACACCTTCCCCCCACATCTCAAATAGAATGTTGATTGGGTTTTGCCTTATACTGCAATTCCGTCTTCTGAAGGTAGATCTTGAAAATCCCCAGTATATGTTGACTAAGCAGACTGGTTCCATAGGCAAGCTCTGTTCACATTCAGAGACCCAGAGACAAAAAAAAAAAAAAATCAAGTAAATGTAAAGTAATCCAGGATGATTTCTCTGTCAGATTCAGTATCTACATTTCCAATTCACACAAACTCATGGATGTGGAAAACAGCTGGAAATACGCAATACCTTCTTCTGGGTGTGTCTCTGAGACTGAAGGCAGAGGCAGTTGGATTAGGAGGGTGTGAGGTAAATCCACAGATTAACCTCTAATGGATTTACCATGTAAGGACCCTAGGGGTTTGTGCTAAAATGATTGGCTCACAGTTCATTTGATTATGTTGATTAAGAAGGGAAGTTCAGTGGGGTGTGGAGCAGTATAAAGCTTGATTGAGTAGGCCTCCATTCACATGTTCCCTCTCCCTACTGGAAGTTCACAGGTGAAGATTGCTCTTTGGCCTTACACCTGAATGGCTTCAGAAAGTAAGTAGGTTCGTTTTCATCTGGGGTTTGGCTTCTTGACAGGAAAAGTAGGAGTTTGGAGGAAATCTTTACTGGTTAGTATGGGATGTTGAAGTAATATTTTATAAGTGTTTATTGCAAGAAAAATGTCAAAACATGAGGGAAATACTTGTTCTAACTCTCACAGAGCTTTGAATGTGCTGGATGGGACCTAATACCTTTCATGAGTTAATGTGGACTTTACATGACTTATTTTATTTCATTTCTGTGCATTTGGGGACACTTACTAGTGTTGGGTTTCAATTATTCCCTGAACCTAAAGTCACAGAGGGGAGAGGAAAGAAGTTAGGTAGAGCTGCCAGGTCCATTGTGGGGACTAAGAATAGTCCATCCCTGATTTGTACTGGGAAATTGTTTCAAGTTCATGTTTTGATAACTGTTAAAGGGAAAGCTTATTTTTTTCTAGAATTCCAATTGTGTTTGCCTCCATAAACTTATTTCTGGATAACCGTGGTACCTTAAGCCTGGCAAATAAGCATTCTTGTATAGAGCTGCATAAAACCAAGTTGTCTATAAGGAAGACGTTCTCTTTATTTTTTATTTGTTTATGGATCTCTTGGTTGGTTATACTTCTTCTTCCTCCTGAGCACACTAATGAATGAGGCTGTGTGAGTGAGTCTGTTTTGTTTTTGAATAACAGATGACATATTTCTTTGCTGCAGTTGAGGTTGTTCTCTCTGTCTCTCTCTCCCTCTCCTCCTGCCTTTCTTCTCTTTCCCTTTCTGTGTTTGATTTTGCTCTGCAGTCTAAAGTGGCTTGGAACTCACCAGATGGCCCAAACTCCTCCAACTCAAGGCAGTACCTCCACAGCTTTTAAAGTTCTGGGACCTTACAGTGTTCATTGCCACACCCAGCTAAATCTTGTGTTTAATGATGAATCAATTATGTACATTGATTTGTAATTATTTCCTTCTTGGCTTAGCATGGTGCCATTTTGGATTTTGACCCAGTCTAACTTTTGGAGGATATTGTGTATCTCTCTGAAACATTTGAATCCTGGAGCTTCTTCATCTCAAGGAGTTCCCAAAAGTAAGACTGGGTGGGGTGGATCTCAACAAGGGGAAATAAATAAAAGCTGATCACCTGCATGAGGAGACTTTCTGGGTAGTCAACAATCTCAAGAAACCCTCAGTAGTCTAACATTCTGAAGGAAATGCTTCAAGTAGCATGTCAGATAGCAGAGAGTTCTAAGATTGCAGCTTCCTTGAGTCTTACCCAGACTAGAGGAGCTTTCTTCTGTTCTTGATCTTCTGGGTGGTCTCACCTCTTCTGCTGTTCGTAGCTCTAAAAAATTCACTGGCTTTCCATGTGAGGCTTTGGTTTCACGGTACATTGTTCTGTTGGCAAATGCTTATCTGGAATAGACAGATGTTTCTGCGGTATTAACCCTTGAAATGTCTGACAGAATACCTGCAATATTCATTTTGTAACCGTAATACACTTAAATAGATCAAAATGTTTCCTTAGAACCCAGGATTTGCTGTGCTCAGGAACTTGAGCATAAAAATGATTTCTCTTTAGTTTTTTTTATTTTTCGACTTGAATTTATATGTGCTTGTATGTTTCCTTCATGAATGTACACGTTTGCATGTATGTGTTCAGTTTGTATGTTTATGTGGAAGGTGTGCATGTAAAGATCCAAAACTGGGTTATCACATGGAATAATTCTTCTAAGATTTTCTTTGAGGATGGTGTCTCTCATCAAACCAAGAGATCATTGGCACTAAACTGGTCAGCTATCTTGATGTGAGGATTCCTGATTTCTTTCTAGCAAAGGTGGAATTGCAGGCATCTGTGAAACTCACCGTGTTTATTCACACAGGATCTGGGAATTTGAACTTCTGCCCTGTTGCTTTCCTTGCTTAGGAATGTTTTTTACCTAGCTTGGGAGTTATCTCTCCAGCCTTCTCTTATAATTTCCTAAGGTTTTATGATTCAAAATATCTTTTTTACAAGTCCTTTAATTTCAAGATTCAAGGAATAAGTTTTATAATTAAAATTCAGTATTATAAAGTTGTTACATGCCACAGTTAGACTACTTCTGTAAATTATAACAAAGACAGGTACAGACTTCAACTTATTTTTTTATTAGTGATGATACATTCATGTTGTGATGTGGCTTTATTGAGATAATCGTTTCTTCATTTGAAAATGTAGGCCAAAAATCCAGTGCTCCTGGAGCACAGGGAAGAATGCGTCAGGCAGTAGGATCCTTAGATGCAAAAGTTTAAGCAGTCATAATAGCGTTCCTGTACTAGCAGGCAGCACAAGAAAGGGCCCCTATGTGTGCCATTGAGTTCTGAACCCACACTACTCTAGATGACTCAGAAGGAAATTCAGTGTTCACATAAACAGGTGCACTGGAAGATGAGTGAGATGGGATGAGAGCAAGGGTTGGGGATTGAGAAGTGTGCGGAAAGTACAATGGGGAACAAGAGGGAATAGAAATGATGGAGGACGTAAACATTGGATAGCTCTTGAGCTAGTATTACAAGGCCAAAAATGTAAGAAAAATAAAAATAAAATAAGAAAATTATGTGCTCTTTTTTTTTTATTTCCACTCATACATCAATGTTTATTTTGTTTTATTTTATTTTTAGGGAAGGAAAATGTTTTATTCTTTCATTCCTTTTTATTTATTTATTATTTATTTATTTTTTATTTCCACTCATAAAAACATAACAGGTACACCGGTCTCCTCATTCACTCCATCATTAACAGACCTAAGAGAGAGAGAGATAGAATACACAGGTGAGCAAGGGGTAAGGTCGCAGTGACACTGACCGCTAGGGTCTGGGAAGATAGTATTTTCCCCTCTGTCCTCTATGGTGAGGAACCTGTATATATAGATGGGAAAATACCTGAGGAAGAGATAGGAGCCCACATCTTTCAGAGTCTTCTCAGATCTCATTTTATTGATAAGGATACTAAAGGAGAGTAAGTAGCATTGAGAGAGGGATACATTTTGTATGGTATTCTCGAATTGGACAGACTGGAAAGGCTTTTCAGAAGGCTGCTGGAAGGTTTTGTGTAGAAGTTTTCACCAACTTCCACTGAAATAAGGTGCCAACTTCTCACTTCTCTTTTTTTGTGGAATAGTGTGGATATGAATTCCACAGAGACAGATGGAGAATAGCTCCTCAAACACAAATGAACTCAATTCCTCAGCTAAGCTTCAAGGTCTGGCCTGCTTGGTGGCCCCATATTGGGCCAATCGAGTTCACAGAAATTATTTCTCACCAATAAGAAAAAGTAAGTTTTACCAGATTTGTAGAAGCTACAAATACTCCTGATCTGGCCTGCCATTTTTGTCTCCTTTGTCCCTAATGGACTCCATGTCGCTATGTTCTGTCCTTTCTCTCTGCTAATAAAATGTATCTCATTCACGCATGTTCTAGTTTCAATATTTGACTCCAGAAATTAGAAACTAGGCTTCAAAACCCAACCACAGGATATCTTGAAACCACAGGCAGAGTAGCAGCCATGCTAAATGAAAGCAGGTGTGGAGATGTGGCTCAAAGTATAAGTTGCTTGCCTCACATACATGGAGCCTTGGGTTTAATCTCTAGCACTGTACAAATTGGGTATGGAGGTACAGGTCTGTAATTTCAGCATGTAATCTGTGGAGGCTGGATTATCTGAAGATGAAGGACATTCTCAGCTAAGTAGTGAGCTCAGGGAAAGTTGGGATATGTGGGATGGGGCATGAAAAATAAAAGTTGGGAGAATGAAAGTGTGCAGTGGGTGGAGATGCCTTGGCTCAACTCTGAAGACAGGAGGTTCATCCCTAGAGAATATATAATGAAATAGAAAAACTGACTTCTGAAATTCATCTTGTGATCTCCACACAAATGTACCTCCTCTCTCATGAATAAATAAGTATTTAAAAGAGAAAGAGGAAAGAAGGAAGGAAGGGAGTTGGGAAGGAAAGGCATAAGGAAAAAGGAATGAAAAAAATGAAAGAGACAGAGAGAGATAGAAAGAGAAAGAAGGAAAGAAAGTGAAATCCAGGGCTGGAGAGGTGGCTCAGGGGTTAAGCCTCCGCCTTGCAGGCGGAAGGTCCTGAGTTCGGATCCCAGATCCCACGTATAGACGCCAGGCGGAAGCGTGGGCGGCCTGCGCTTCCGGTCCTGGTAGGGCGGAGCCTGTGAATCCCGGGGCAGAAGGAGGTGGAGGCGTCCCTGGTGGTTCGCGAGTTCGTCCGTGGTTCTACACAGACACAGACACACACACACACAAACACACGCGCACACATACACACGCACATGCGCACAGTTGAATAAATAATAATAAAAAATATTAAAAAAAAAAAAAAAAAAAAAAGAAAGTGAAATCCAATTATTCCTGCTTCCTGGGTAGTAGGTGTATATAGTTATGGCCTGATTCTGAGATAGTGGAAGGTACAGAATAAGTTAAGGGCAACTTAAAGTTTCTGCACTTCCTTTCTTGTTTGAAGCAATACCTGGGAAGCACCTGGGATTGGTCTAGTTCCCATCAAGGGTATGGGCAAGGAGGTCATTAATATCTCTTTATGTGATCCTCAGGAAAGAAGTACGACCTGTAAAAATGCTGGCATCAAAATATCTGAGAAGATCCCCAGAAAAGTTGTTGAGCTCCTATAAAGAATCAAGAGACTGTTGTCCATATGTGAGGGTGAGTATCTCCTTCTACCCTGTGCCATTTCTCTCAGGTTCTGCTTTGCCTAGTATGTCAAGACTCAGAAGTTTACATGAGACCTGATTGTTTTTCACTTTCCCTTCCCTTCTCTTTCCTTCACTTCAAATTCACTCACCCTTTTCCCTCAATTTCCTCTCCTTTTCCCAAGTTTCTTTTCTCTTAACCTTCCCCTTCTCCCCTCCAACATCCTTCTCTACATCTTCCCTTCTTCTTTATTCCCTTCTCCTCACGCTTCTTTTCTCTGCTCACTTCCCTGCCAATCACCTTTCCTATTTTTCTTCCCCTTCTTTCTCCTTTCCTTTCCCTATGCTTCCCTTTCTCTCCTTTTCTGTCCTTTCTTCCTTCCCTCTCCTTCCCTTCTCCCTTCCTCACTCCTACACTTGCTTCTATCTCATTCCCACTCCCCTCTAGCTCTCTTCTCTGTCCTTTATCTTCTTTATCCCTTCCCTCTTTCTTCACCTTATCATTTCTTTTCCCTCCCTTTTTGCTGCTTCCCTCTCCATTCTTCTCCCTTCCTCCATCTTCCTCTGTCCTTTCCAACCACCTCTCCCTTCCCTTCTCTTTCATTGCCCACCTTGCATGTTCACTGGGTATTTCATGCATGCACATTAGTGGACTTTGCTCATGTTAATCCACTTCTTTCTCTGTGGGCTTAATTTACATACACCACCTTCCCTCTATTCTCTTTCCCCACCTTTCAACTTCTCTGTGTCTTCCTGCCAGATAATCCCCTATATACTTTAAGGTATCTGTTATTTTCATAACATCTACATTGTATATGCTTGAATTTGCATGAGATTTTATACAATTAGAGCCTTATGACCTCTGGTGCATGTAATGTGAGATGTTTTCCTTTATCTCCACAGAAATCCACCAGACCCCAGCCTCCTCACAGTGGCAGAAAGAAATCATCTCTGGTCCCTCTTCTCACAGATTCATGCTCTGTGGTCACACCCAGCATGAGATCCCGGTATCACTGATCCTCTTACTAGGAAAGCTGTGCAGTTAGGGCCTGCACACCTGCAGAAGGACATGATGTGGACGTCCCTGATATTTTGAATGAGGCCATGAAGTGCTCTCCACACTCTGTTGTGAGTTTCAAGAAGGCAGCTGATGGGACTGGTGTTTCCTCCCAAGACCTCTGTCAGTCTATCTTGAAGACACATGCTCTGAGTGAGGTTTTGAATCACCAGTCAATACTTGAACATTCTAAGATATATTTGAAGTTCAGTGTATAGCCCATGAGCCCCAGGTGGGGCTTAGACTCCAGTGCATCAGACAAGAAGCTTCTTCAGGCTCCAATACAGAAATGTCATATCCACCCCAAAAAACCATGGTTCAGATTCTACCCAACCCCACCTCAGAGCTCTTAATTCCTCTAAGTATTTCACTTGGGAATTGTTCATGTTTCCCAGCCTCCCAACCAGGACAAATAACCTTGATTATCCCAGTCAGTCATACTGGTCAGAGTGATATAAGCCACAATGCAAAATGTCCACATGAAAACCGCCCTGCTCTCCTTGCCAGAACTCAGTTCAGGACCTTGCATTCTCCAAGCCTCCAGTGCCTGTCAATGTTTCAGGAATGTCTTAAAGGTCAGACTTTAAGTTATGGAGACAGGCACAGGGAAGCCCTGGATTCCCAGTGTCTTCCCCATCCAATGCTGTCAAGTACAGCCCTATTGCTAAAACTGAGTCATCAGAAAGGACTCTGAAAGAATGGGCTACCCTGTCTTGAGGTATCCCAAGCAGACTTCTTCATCTTTGGACAGTGATGGGGAATGAGATCATGTACTTTGTGAAGGCAGAAAAAACTGTAAACATTTCATGATTTGAGAATGACTGAAGTACCAGTAAGAGAGAAGGAAGAAGCCTTGAGAAGCTATTACAGGAATCGGGGTGCATAGACATGTACAAAGGGTAAATCTTGGAGAAACATCAGGTGACAGACTTGGCTGATCTCCATTTGCAAACTTAATATGCATACAATTGAAAGCAAGCTCCTGAAACTGCCACAGTTTATTTTGTGAAATAGACATGAGAAACCCAGTGAGCAACAGAAATGATATTATAGTATAATGTGTATAAAGGGACTGATTTAATGACAGGTGCCTTTACCAGCTGAGGCATCTACCTGGTCTGAATTCAAGTTCATTAGCAATTTGTATTTTTCCTCTATGAACAACTGCACAGTGTTGAAAGGGGAATGTTGGTATGCAGCGGGACTCAGGCAACATCGAGCTCCTGAGATGTGATGCCCTGGCTTAACTCTATAATAGCTCAACATTGTTCTTGCATCAAGACTATTGAACGAAGTATCTAAATTGTTTAGGTAATGAATAAAATACAGGAAATTACATGTATATTGTTTTATTTTCCTGGTTAGAGTAGAGTTCACTTTACCCTAGGACCCATCAAAGGATAGGCAAATAGGAGGGTATTTACAAGGCCCATGAATGGAGGGGAGGGAGGGTTGGAAGGGATGAGACCTAGAGGGAATGTTTGGCAAAAAGAATGGATGAAGGGAGCAGTAACAAGGGATGCCAGGAACAAGTCTAAGCAGGAATTGACAACTAATATGAAAAATGAGTTATGAACAAAGAATGGTTCACTTTGAAATAAATATTTAATTGGAATATCTTAATCTTGTGATTTTTACTAGTGAAAGGCATTATTGTAAAGTTGTATTTGGATAATTTTTTTCTATTTATCATATTTTACACTATTATATGTTTTGTATATTCTCTTATTTTAGTTGAATTTAAATTTTTACATTAATTTTATATTAAATGTGTAATTCTTTTTACTGCAGACTATTTGATAAGACTAATAAACTTTTTAAAGGGTATATTAAATAAATTGCTCCTGCACTGCCTTTGGCTCCATCCTAATGGGTATTGGATATTACCCCCTGGCCAGAGATAAAATGCTGTTAAAATAGGGTCTTATTATAAGAGTTGATTCAAGCATGGATCACAGGCAGTATGATCCTTAGAGGCAAGGGACTAACAGCCACAATAGTGTTCCTATACTAAAGGGGAACACAAAAAAGAGCTCTAGGGGGCTGGAGAGGTGGCTCAGGGGTTAAGCCTCTACCTTGCAGGCGGAAGGTTCTGAGTTCGGATCCTAGACCCCATGTATAGACGCTGGGCGGAAGCGGGGGCGGCCTGCGCTTCTGGTCCTGATAAGGCGGAGCCTGTGAATCCCGGAGCAGAGTAAACGAGGAGGAGATGGAGGCGGTCCATGAGGGTTCCCGAATTCACCTGTGGTTCTACACACACACGCACGCACATATAATTGAATAAATAATAATAAAAATTAAAAAAAAAGAGCTCTAGGCAATGCCACTGAGTCCTTACAAGTCATCAGAGAGGAGGACCCAGAGGGAAGTTTGACATGCATACTATAGGATGCTCCAGGAATGGGGGCAAGGGAGCACTGGGAGAAAGGGAGGGAGGGTGGAAAGGAAAGTGAAAAGGGGGAAGGGAGCAAGGGGATCCTGGAAGGGTGGAGGGAGGGAGGAGAATAGGGCACTTATCAACTTTGTATGAGTGGAAGAAATAAAAAAAAAGAGTATATTAAATAAGTTGTTCTTTGACTTGTTATATTTCTATATAATTGGTTTCATTAGTACAGTCCTTAAGACTGAAGAAAGGTTTCTTCATTATTAGCATCTATTGCTATTACTTATAATGTCATCATTATTAAAGTTGTATTATTTGGGTAACTATGAGAATGGAATCCACAGACATGGTGAGGGCCAATCTCTTGAACTGAACTGATCCCCTGCAACTTATTCATCTAGATTGAAGACCAACAATCCAATTTCATGTGGACAATGCTAAAAATATAATGGACTATTGGATATTTATGTAGGGCTAAGGACCCCAATGGTGTATGAGTATTCAGTCCACTCCTCAGAATTTATCTGCTTTTGATCTGTGCTCAGTGTTAAATAAAAAACAATCCTGCACACTGATGGTATCATTTACCCACCACGTTCGGGCAGTTGCGTTTCCTAACAGGCTCTGAAGCTCAGGCTCAGGTGGAAAAGTATCTACCCAACTCACTCTACAGAAAGTCCAGTATAAGTGTCACAGTGGGCAGAGGTAGACAGTCCATAAGGTGTAGGTCTTTGTGTCTGTGATTCTTGTCCCCTTTGGTTACTCTCTCACCAACACTATGACAGACCTGACTGTCCCAGCTATGGGAGTTGAGAACATTTCTGAGAAATATTTTCCCCAGTTGATAATTGCTAGAAATAGTGACAGGTCCTGGAAAGTATCTGCCAAGGGATTTTGGGAATGTTTAAAAGAGCTTCTTCTCCTCCATGACTCTAGAGGGAGTCCCGTAGAGAGGGAAGCATGAAATAGTGACGTCTGGCTCACAAGGGAGTAGTAGAGAAATTCATCAAATCTCTTCAGGTACTCTTTTTCCTAGGGAAGTCCAAGAAGAGGGAGTTCTTTCCTGATGATTTAGCATGGAGGTGAGCATGGCTACTTCATGTGTACAGTATAGCCAACAAAGAATAATTTTCTCTCCCTTTATTAAAAAATATATTTTCCTCTTTATTTTTGAGAAATATGAGGGAGAGAGAGAGAGAGAGAGTAGTTATGATATTTGATATAAGCATCTTACCTGCTGAACTGTCTTGCTGACCCCAGAGAATGATATTCAAGGAGGTTTGGTAAATGCTAAACAGGACGTCAGATACTCAGTGGTTTTTAAGTCCATAGTCTACTAGATATTATGGATCAAAGACCTTACTCCAGGTGAGGCAACAGTGAGGATGTTGGTATTCCCAGAAATTGGGAAGGGGACACAGGAATGTGAAGAGTTCATGATCTTTTTTTAGCTTTTTACAAAACTTGAGAACATTGCACTGTCCCAAGGAATTTTGAAAAAACTTATAGAACAGAATAACAAACCCATGTACTTGATTCAGGGAAAGAAAGTCCATAGTGGATGGAGTTGGGTGGTCATACTCAAGATTTGCTCTTTTAATTGTTCTTAGAAGCTGATAAGTCTGGAGATCTAGCTTAGGCAGAGAGCACCAAGCACTAAGTTTAGTATCACAAAAAGACAAATTAATGTCATGAATGAGTTCAAATAATACTTAGGTTTTTCAACAACAAACCATAATTCAGAATAACAAAGACCCTCCATTATTTACCAGGAAGCAGACCAACCAAATACCTCCCCATCTTAAAGCTCAGGAAACCTTGAGAAAGAGGAGGCAGCAAGATTTTAAGAACCTAAAGATGGTGAGGACTAATGATATGCAAGATACTCCACACAAATTAGGGCTGTAACAGCCAGAACTAGACTTTGCCTGACCTGCACAATGGCTGACATGTCAACATGTCAATTACCCCCTAAAGTCTAGCATGGATCACAGGGGAGAAAGCTATTGGCAGTGGGATCCTTATAGGCAAGTGATTAAACAGTCATAATATAGTTCCCATACTAATGGGGAGCCCAAGAAGGGTTCCTGACTATGCCAGAGTCCTGAATCTTCACTGGGTTGAGGATTCAGATGGAGGTTTGGCATTCACAGAAATGGATGCTTCAAGGGATGGGAGAGAGGAAGCAGGAGGGATCAGGGGAGGAGGAGAGAGGGAGAGGAGTCAAAGAAAGGGGGGGAAGGGGGAGAGTGCAGTGGGGGACAACTGGTGAAGAGAAGGGGAGGGAGAGCACGGGAGTATATGTTGAGTTTTTTATGATTGGAAAAAAATAAAATGTGGGAGAAAAAATACTTATTTTTATGCAAATTAACATAGAGTTTCTACAAGCTCAGAATGTAGAAGTTACTATATTTCTGAGTCAGACATTAATAGAAAAATTTACTAAAACACACATACACACACACACGCACACACACACTCACACAATATTGAATAAAACAAACCTCTACAGAAATTTAAACACATAAGCACATGCATATCTATAAGAGTTAAAGTTAAAAACAAGTCCACATCAGTTCTCCTACTTAATACAGTTAGGATGTCTGTGATGGCTAATGCTCATTTTTGTCTTGATTAGGTTAGTTTTCAATCTAATTTATTTTTAATTTAGAAATTTATTCTGTTTAATCAACAAGCTTTATGTAGATTTAGTTTAAAAATAACAAATAAATCCAAATCCAAATAAATAAATCCAAATCCAAATAAAACCCAAATCTAGGTCCATCCGGTCTTCCAAATGCAAGAGCACTTGTAGTTGTGTATACCAGTAGGGATAAGAAAAAATTATGAGAAGCATGACACTTCAGAAACAAAATTTTGTACAACTAAGGATCCTTCCTGGTACTAATTGCCTTTACAAAAGAGAAAAAAGGAGAGGGGAAGTAGGACCCCCCGCCCCCAAAAAAAAGAAGAAAGAAAGAACAAAATAAAGTTCCCCTGTTCCCCATCAACTCATTCCATGGAAAAAAATCCATAGTGTCCTGGCCAACAAGCAAGCTTTTGCTCCTGTTTCTGGACAGCTCCACCTTGAATTACTTCAGTAGAGACTCCACAAACAACAGCAAAGCGCATGGCATCAAAACCCTCAGTTACACTTTGGTGGAAGTTCAGCAGTAGTTTCATTTCTGTGCAAGCTTATAAACCACATATGCTTTGTTGGAAACATACCTTACAGGAATGCCAAAAAAGTAAGAGAAAGGAAAGGATAAAAGGGAAAAAAAATCAATCCTTTGGGAATAGGCAAGGGCACTGAAGGAACCATGACAATGCAAAGATATGTGAACCCATATGGAGGCACAAAAGACCCAGGATAGCAAAGACAATCCTGAGTAACAAAAACACTGCTGGAGGTATTATCATACCAAACCTTAGTTTATACTACAAATCCATAGTTATAAAAACGGCCTGGTACTGGCTCCAAAATAGACACACAGATCAATGGATAAGGATTGAAGACCCAGATATAAGCCCACAAAGTTACAGCCATTTTTGGTCTTTGACAAAGGGGCCCAAAGAATCCAATGGAAAAAGAACAGCGTCTTCAACAAATGGTGCTGGCAAAACTGGATCTCCACGTGCAAAAGATTAAAGCTGGACCCATACTTGTCACCATGTACAAGACTTAATTCCAAATGGATCAAGGACCTTAATATCAGGCCAGAGACTTTAAAAACCATAGTTGAAAGGATAGGGAACTCCCTGGAGCTGATTGGGCTAGGCCAACACTTCCTAAACAGACATCCAATGGCACAGTCACTGCTACCAACTCTCAACAGTTGGGATCTTGTGAAATTAAAGAGCTTCTGTTCAGATAAAGAGATTGTCACACGAGCTCAAAGGCAACCCACAGAATGGGAGAAAATCTTCACTAACCACATATCTGCCAGAGCTCTACTGTCCCAGAGTGCACAAAGAACTTAGAAAACTAAACTCCAAGGAAAACACTGGCCCAATTAAAAAATGGGCCCTGGAACTTAAAAGAAATTTTATCAGGGAAGACATTAAAATGTCTAACAAATATCTTAAAAAATGCTCCACTTCCTTCGCCATCAGGGAAATGCAAATCAAAACTTCCCTGAGATATCATCTCACCCTGTCAGGATGGCAAAAATCCACGATACAAACAACGACAAATGCTGGAGAGGACGTGGAGAGAGGGGAACTCTCCTACATTGTTGGTGGGAATGCAGGCTCATACAGCCACTCTGGCGAGCCGTCTGGAGATTCTTAAAGAAATTAAAGATTGAAATGCCATATGACCCTGCTATCCCACTTTTGGGTATAACCCCCCATGCAGCAGAGGTTCACCTCGATAGCACAAGCTCGACCATGTTCATAGCAGCACTGTTTACAATAGCAAAGTCATGGAATCAACCTAAATGTCCAACAGTTGACGAGTGGATAAGGAAAAGGTGGTACATCTATACAATGGAGTACTACTCAGCCATCAAAAATGATGAATTACTGGAATTAGCTGGGAAATGGATGTCATTAGAAAGAATTATATTAAGTCAAGTATCCCAAACCCAGAAAATTAAGCACTGTATGTACTCCTTCATAGGTGGCTCCTAGTACCAAACTCACCCAGCCCACATTGAGACACTCAAAAGTAAACCTATGTAACACAGTAATTGCAAGGATTATGAACAAGAGAGATGGGGTAGGAGGGCCAAACCAGAAACAAGGAGAGAGGGGACCATGTTACAGCAGAGAAAATAGGCCTCCATCAAGGTCTGCAAGTAAGTAATGAGAAACCTGGTTAAGTTCACAGAAGTTCTTTCCTGATCTCACCAGAAGGGGAGGGCATATAGTCTAGCAGATAAAAAGTAATCATTTTGCAAATGGGTGATGGACCCCTCCCTCACTGAGGTTTCCTACTCTTATTACATCTACCCTTGAATGTGCTATTATAACAAGACTCCAGTTTAACAGCTTTTTGTCTCTGGCCAGGGGGTGACATACAGTGCCCAGCAGAATGGAGTGAAGGGCATTGCAGGAGCAGCAAAACTGCAAAAAAAAATCAACAAACCACAATCCAGAACTTCGGAGACTCTATATCAATCACATAGAACTAGGCCAGCCTAATCTCTCCCCATCCTGGAGCTCAGGGTCATTTGCGGAAGAGGGGGCGGTAAGATTGTAAGAGCAAAAGGATGGGAGGAGCAACGATTTGCAAGATTCTCAACAATAGTTGGGGCCAAAGCAATCATAATGGGACTTTGCATGCCCTGCGCAATGTCCAGCGCACTGTTGCCCTCATAAAGTCTAGCATCTGTTAAGGGCACCTAGACCCCTGGAGGCAAGGGATTGACAGCCATAGTAGTGATCCTATGCTTAAGGGGAACAAGAGAAAGGGCTTATGGAAATGCCACTGGGTCCTTATATGTCATCGGAGAGGAGGACCCAGTGGAGAGTTGGGCGTACACAATAAAGGACTCTCTGGGAATTTGGGGGGAGGCACTGAGGGATGGAGAGGGAGAGGAGGGGGAAGAGGGAGTTCAGAGGGAGGAGGGGGGAGGGAGGGAACTGGTAAAAAAATTTTAAAATGTATAATTAAATTTTTAATAAAAAAAGATATGTGAACCCCCTTTTTTAGAAAAGGGGATTTTGTTTTGGCTTAAAATTTCACTCTAAATGAATTAAAGTCAGCTGTCTTTGAGAGAATGTCATTAAATATCATGAACAACTTTATCAATGTAAATTCTTGCCCTTTTTTTAAACATGGTGAACTTCCACCTAGCGATTATTACAATAAATGACATAGTTTAAAGCTCAAAGACATTTTAGTAATTTTGAATGACTTGAGTACAAAACAAAATTTATATCTTAACCAACATGTACACCTAACATTGTGGGGACACTTGTGCTTTCCTCACACACCCTAGGGCCCTCTCCCACAGATGCTTCTCCAGGTCATCCAGGTGTCTTCAGCTATACTTTCAGTCTCTGTCTTAGGTTCTGGTGTTGCCTTGGCACCTTCCTGCACAGATGCCATTGTGGTGGCTGCCGAATTTTCATGAGGTCTGGCAACAGCCCTAGCCATCTCCTTCTTGCGTTTTTTGTGCTTCTTGTGTTTCTTATCCTTTTTGTGTTTCTTGTCCTTCTTTTTCTTCCCATCTCCTTCTTGACCTGAATTCCTGGCAGGGGATGGGCTTGGCATTGGGCTTGTTAGCCTTTTTGACTGGTACTCCTGGTTAGGAGTTTGTGGAGTGTGACTGGGACTGAAAAGGTGATGTGGCGTTGGAAGCCTTTTCCTGGCTGGCTCAGGAGATCCAAAGACAGAAGGGGAGGATGAAAACTTTCTTACAGGCTGAAAGAAACCTTTTTTATCTTTTTAGGCTCCAGAGTCTTGGAAACTTTCCTAATAGGCGTAATATTTGGAGAGGAAGATTGCCTTCTATGGGGTGATATGATGCTCTTTGAATGGGGGGATTTGAGGTTTGAGGAGATCACACACATGGTGAAGGCCAATATTTTTTGTTTGTTTGTTTCTGGTAACCAGACTTCCCAGGTGGTATGGCTCGAGGAAGTCCCTTTCCTATATTTTCAAAACAAGGGGGATGGGGACGAGCATGTCTTTGTGAGTAGGGGTCTTCTTGGTTTGATAGCTGATAATGGGAGAGCTAGGGCTTTGGTGCTGGAGATGGTGATGCCCTTATCTTGGGTGGAGGTGGGGGCAAGGCAGTTCTCTTTGGAGGTGGAGTAGGCCAATATCTTCTCTATATAGGAGGAGAGTATCTTCTGTGGAAGGTGAGCACCAGTATGGAGGTAGAGAAGGAGTCCTTCCCCTAGCTGGTAGTGTGGGAGATATGCACTGCCAAAGAGGAGTAGCTGGCGAAGGAGACCAGCATGTGCTGACAGGTGATGAGGAGAGTCTGCTTCAACTTCTACCACTTTTAGTCACAGGTGATTGTCATCACTTTCCCATCTGCATCCCAGGGACAGTCTCTTTTGGGTGCTTTCCTGGTGATGGAGAAGCACTAACTGAAGTGGAATGTCTCCTTTGTCTGCTTACGTAACCATTCTTCACATGGGATATCTGGGCACGCTCATCTTCTGAGCCGGAGGAAGAGCCAGAGTCAGATGCAGAATTCTGGTTCTGTGGTCTGTACTGGCATATCTGCTTCACAGAATCTACAGCAGCCATTTTGGCCACCTTTGTCTTCTGAGTCACACAGCTTTTCTGGGCTTTAGTGCTGGCGAAGGTGAATCTCTGTTCTCAATATGCTTTTGTTTTGTCACTTTACCTGAAGTTCTCCCTGGTGAGAACTTCCTTTTTTGGCTTGAGTGTTAGTGTTGGGCAATGACGAATTTTTGGTGGTGGAGTTTCTGGAGGGGCCGACCTGTGCTTTGACCTTGGAGGACTTGCTGAAGGAGAAAACCCATGTGGTTTTTTAGGGGGCTGGATGCCCTCTTGGGACACTTCTTTGGTGATGACCTGGACTTAGATGAAAAGGATGAAGAGTTTCTTCTGGACAGGTATGGTGATGATCCCCTCCTTTGTCTCCATGCAGACCTCCTGTTCCTTGGTGGGAGAGACATCCCTCTTGATGCAGTCATTCATCAAGGAGATGGCTACCGTCTTGGGCTTGGCCACCTTCTAGGTGAGTATGATCTTGACCTGGATCATTGTAGCCTTCTCAGTCTATCATGAAAAGGAGATCAAGAGCATGTGCGTGATCGGGATTTTGATTTGGACTATGACCCAGACCTCGATTAGGTCTTTTCCTTTGCTTTTTTGGATTTTTTTTTTCTGGAGAAGATTCTTTAGAGTCTGGTTCAGCTTCAGCCTTGGGAACTTTCAGGATGTCACTAGTGGAGGTGGTGTTTGGTAATAAAGATACTTGGATTTTTCACTGAAGTTTCTGGGAGCTCAGCAGTGTGTCCCTTCTTTTCTGTGGTAAGATAAGGACTGTGGCTCTCTATTGTGTGAAGAGATCAAGAATGACTGGGCTTTTACTCTCTCCTGACAAGGAAGACAGCCTTCTAGGGGAAGGAAATCTGTATTTTCTTCTTCTTGGACTCCCAGACTGCTCCCTTTTTTCTCTGATGCTTTCTTTTTCTTCCTTATCTTTCTTATCTCTGTCTTCATCTGCCCTTCGTGGAAATGCCAAATTATCATGTTCAATGTGTCTCTGTTTTATTTCTTCTCTCTTCAGTTCTAGAAAAGTAGAAAGGAATCTAGTGATGTTTTCTTATGCACTCAGTAGTAGAGGTCAGAAGTCACCCTTGAATGCGCTACCATTTCTCCCATTCAAAAACCCACTCAGGTTGATTTGCATCATTTCATAATCTGGATTCTTCACATCCAGCTGATTGACTATAAATTCAATCACATCATCTTCAAATCTAAGGAGTTCCTTTACTCATTTTGATCTAAGGGGTTTATAACCTCCAAATTCACTTTGCTCATCCACCTTTTTTTCTAGGCATTCTGCAAACTTCAGCTGCCTCAGTAGTTTCTTCTGCTTGTTGATGAAGTAATTCTCCGTTCTGTACTTTTTCCCATGAAGAATCCAGAGCACATCTTGCTGCCTCTCTCAGAGATCACTCCCTTATTGCAAATTGTTCATCTGGAAACACTTTGATGTTGGTGAGATGGTTCAATGGTTAAAAGTGCTTTCCAGAAAAGTAAAAGCATTGGATTTCAACCCACATCTCAAATAAAACCTTCAGTGGGGTTTGCAGTTTACCACAATTCCATCTTCTGAAGATAGGTCTTGCAAATCCCCAGTAGAGGTTGACTAAGCAGAGTGGTTCCATAGGCAAGCTGTGGTTATAATCAGTAATCCCCCCAAAAAGAAAAAAAAAAGAATCAAGTGGAAGAATAATCCTGGATGATTTCTCTATCATTCTATTGAGTTTCTATGCTCAAACTCACACACACTCATGGACGTGTAAACCAGCTGGAAATATACAATACACATATGCAGTCTCTCCTGCACATACATATGCAAATTGAAAAAAGAAAACATTTTGGAATTAATGAGACACACTTCTTCTGGGTGTGTCTGTGAGGCTCCACCCAGAGGCAGTAGGATTAGGAGGGTATGAAGAAAATCCTCAGATTAATCTCCAATGGATTTTCCATGTAAGGGCATTATGTGAAATGGCAAAAAGGAGGATATACATCATTCAGCTTGTGTCCTAGGGGTTTCTGCTGAAATGATGGGTGCACAGTTGATTTAATTGTGTTGATTAAGAAGGGAAGTTGAGTGGGCTGTGGAGCAGTAGTATAAAGCTTGCCTAGGTCTCCATTCACGTGCTCACTTTCCCTACTGGAAGCTCACAGGTGAAGATTTCTCTTTGGCCTTATACACAAGTGGCTTTGGAAAGTAAGTAGGTCCTTTTTCATCTGTGATTTTGTAGGAAAAATAGGAGTTTGGAAGAAATCTTTGTTGGTTAGTACTGGGTGTTGAAGTAAGAGGTGTGATTGGATTCTTAGCATTTATTACTATGAGGAGTGTTTCAGAAATAGTTGATAAATGTTTATTACATGAAAAATATTAAAGTGTTGAGGGAAAGCTTGTTATAACTCTTACAGAGCTTTGGATGTGCTAAAGGGGACCTAATAATGTCTTTCCTGAGTAACATGCAGACTTTACATGAGTTACTTATATTTCATTTTTATGCATCTGGGGACACTTACTAGAGTTGGGTTTTGATTTTTCCTTAAACCTAAAGTTATGGAGAAGAGGAGAAAAAACTCAGATAGAACTCCAAGGACCACAGTGGGGGCAAAGAATACTCCATCCCTGATAGGATGGAGTATTGGGAATTGTTTCAGTTTATGTTCTGATTACTGTTAAATGGAAAACTTAATTTATTCTAAAAATCCAATTGTTTTTATTTCCATGAACATATTTCTGGAGTACTGTGGAATCTTAAGCCTGGTAAACAAGCATTCCTCCATAGGGCTACATGAAACGAAATTGTGTATATGGAACACATTCTTTTTGCCCTTTATCTGCTTATGGACCTCTTAGTTGGTTCCACTTCCTCTCTGTGAAAAACACAACAGTAAATGAGTCCATGTGAGTATGTGTAACTGAGTCTTTTTTTTTTTTTAATTCACAGATGACACATTTCTTTGCTGTAGTTTAGGTTGTTTTCTGTCTCTCTTTTTCTCTGTCTCTCTCTGTCTCTCTCCCACTCTGTTTTTCTTTCCTCTTTGCTATATTCTCTTTCTCTCTCTCTCTTTGATTTTGCACTGTGGTCTAAACTGCCTCAGAGCTCACTAGATGTCCCAAACTCCTCCAACTCTAAGCAGTGCTAGCTTTACCTTTAATGTGCTGGGATTACAAATGTCCATTTCTGCACCCAGCTATGTCTTGTATTTATTGATGATTCAAGTATGTTCTTTTTTTGGAATGATTTCCTCTTGGCTTAGCAAGGTGACATTTTGGATTTTGACACTAGTCTAAAATTTGGAGGATATTGTGCGGTTTCTGAAACATTTGAATCTTGGAGTAATTATGAGAAAGTAAACAGGTTCTCAATCTCAGGAAGTTCCTAAAAGTAAGACTGAGAGGGTGGATCTCACTAAGAGGAGGGGAGTAGATAACCTGAATGAGGTAAAGCCTTGCTATCTTGCCATCACTGTGAAGAAAATCTCAGTAGACTAACAGTCTACAGGAAATACTCCTGTTAGCATGTCAGTTAGCAGAGAGGTCTAAGGTTGTAGCATCCTCAAGTCTCACCCAGGCAGACATGAGTTTTCTCCTCTAAGTGGTCTCACGTCTGCTACTGCATATAACCCTGAAAACCTCATTGGCTTTCCAAGTGAGATTTTGGTGTCATGGTACATTTGCCAGTTGTCAAATGCCTACATGTAGTGAAAAGATATTTCTGTGGTTATCAACCCTTGAAAAGTGTGACACAAACCTGTATATATTAATTTGTAACAGCAATACAGTTAGGTACATCAAAATGTATTCTTTGAACTCAGGATTTGTTCTTATAAAATTGAGCATGAAAGTGATTTCTCTTTATTTTTTAAATTTTTTCACTTGAATGTGTATGTGCTTGTATGTTTCCTGCATGAATGTACACATCTTTGCATGTATGTATTCAATTTGTATGTATGGGGGAAGGTATGCATGTAAAGGTCCAAGAGTAATATTGGAAATCATAAGAAATTATTCTTCCATGTTTTTCTTTGGGGCCAGTTCTCTGTTCAAACCAAGATACCACTGGCACAAAACTGGCTAGCAGCCTTGATCTGAGGATTCCAGATTTCTTTCGGGTGAAGTTGGAATTCTGGGTGTTGCAGTTCGCCTGCATTGTTGCTGAGGGCTTAAGGGAGCAAGGGGTTTATTTTCTTATTGATAGTCCACTTAGAGTCTGTAGTCGAGGTTGACTGGATAGCATGCACTAACACCAGGGCCCCTAGGGAACCGGCCATATCATCTCTACCTAATGGCTGAGAGAGGGATGATCCTTACTTACCAGACCAGCATGCCTAGCCAAGTATATACAAGGATGCCAACTCTATCAACCAGCACTCTGTCATTTATTCCAGGGCCTAATCTCACCCACCATAGGCTGGACCTTCCCCAACAGCCAGAAAACTTCCCTCAGGTTTGCTCTAGACTTAAATCAACTACTACTTCTCCACAAATGTGCCCAGAGCTCAAACCCTCAATTGTGAAGTTGACACCTGTGCCTAACCATGACAATAGGCATCTGTCAAACTCACCCAGTTTTTTCACACAGAATCTTGGGGGATTTTTAACTGAAGCCCTATTGCCTTCCTTGCTTAAAAGTGTTTTACCTAGCTTGTGAATAATCTCTCCAGCCCTCTCTTATAATTTCCTAAGGCTTTATGATTCCATATATCTTTTTTTCAAGTCCTTTCGTTTCAGGATTTTAGGTAATATATTTTATAGTTAAAACTTGGTATTTTAGTTATTACAGGCCAGTTAGATCTTCTTCTGTAAATTAAAACAAAGAAAGGTACAAACGTGAAATATGTATTTTTTATTCCTGATGAGATATACATGTTGTGATATGGCTACATTCATGTAGTGTATTGTTAATTTGCAAATATTGTAGGTCAAAATTCGGTGCACCTGGATCAGAGGGGAAAAGGCTTCAGGCAGTAGGATCTTTAGAGGCAAAGCTTTAACTAGTTATGATAGATTTCCAATACTTGTGGGCAGTCCAAGAAGAGAACCCAAGCTATGCCACTGAGTTATGAACCCTCACTAGTGTAGAGAACTCAGAGGGAAATTCAGCACCAAATAAAAGTTGCTCCGGAGGATGGGAGGGAAAAAGCAGGAAGTAGGAAGAGAGGAGGAAGGAAAGGAAAGGGATGAGAGGGAGGGCTGGAGAGTGGGAAGTGTTGGAAATCAGGTTGGGAGATAGAGGGTAAATTAAGAATGGGGGTAACTATTTAGCATGTGTAACTAGGCAAATAAATGGAATTTAAAAAGTTATGTGCTCTTAAATGGCTTCTCTAGTCATCAAGTAGGTTCATCACAATTGTTTTCATAATAAGAGAACATATTCACAAAATTAAATCTTATTGAGTACTTGAGTCAAGTAAACATAGAATAGTTAAAAAAACAGATGTTCTCACCTTTGACCAGTCTTCCAGTCAAGATGTAATGGAACTTTTCTGAAATTAAAAAGATGACCAAAAGCTCTTTGCAAAAAAAAAAAAAAAATATATATATATATATATATATATATATTTAATGGCTAGTATTGTGCCCTAGTGATCATTCAGCAAGCCAGGAAAACACGTTTTCCTTGAAATGCTAAAAAGTTTCAGAGAGAGACAGAAAACAAATCACATAGTTGGAGAATCATGGAAATGAACTTTGAAAATTGGGAAATGACTGTATATTGAATTTTATTTCAAGATAATGGCATTATCAGCTTTCTCAGGTGTTTCATGGTCCAATGGATTGCAAGGATCTATTGGGAAAAACCTGTGATTTGTTTATCTTCTCATTGATCATTCACTCTGGCACCTGGAGAAAAAAGAAAATGTGCATGTGGCTTTAACAAGAGAGTTACTGTTGAGATTATGGATGCAGAAGGAAGATGGGATAATATATCCCACAATAGAGAGGCTGGAAGTATATGGGGAATCAGTGGGTCCCATTTTCTACTTTCCACAGGAAAACAGAATTCCTTGGACAAGACCTGCAGTATGGACCACAACACTCTCTCAGTGGAGCAGGGCAAGCAGTTCTTAAAGCAATGTGGAATTCCACAGAGAGATATTAAGTTTGGAAAACATTGATGAAGGAAGCAATGCATTCAGCAAAATCTAGAGGTTCTGTGAGTTCGTTTGCATTGCTGTGGCCAGGAGGACTATGATATTAAATGTTTACTAACCTAAAAACAAAATTACAGAACTTTTAAAAAAGATACAAAATCCATAGGTATGCACACAGACATCAATATCTAAATGATCTTGGATTCTCATCTGCCCCTTGAAAGAAAATGACACTCCATCAAGATGGATACATATGTAATTGGGAGAATCTCAGGCCACAAAAAGAAGTATTACCATCTTTTTGTTAAACAGTTCTGATTCTGTTGGTGTCTAAAGTTTACTATTTAAGTCATCATATACTGATCATAGCACAACTTGCATGAATAAGAAATGGAGGATCCCTTCTTCTTCCCTCCCCCTCAGGTCTCCTCCACCCACAGTATACAGATTGTTTTCTGTCTGGCTTTTGTTACAGGTTGATTTGATGACAGAGAAGTGGATCTTGGTAGCTTCTGTGGAAGTTCTGTTGAGATTTCCTCTGAAGCCAGGAGAGGACCAAACAGGCCGATGTGTTTCAAGTATAAGCAGTCAGTCTGCTGCATTTCCAACAACACCATCTCACAAAGTCATGGAAACTTAAGAGATGAGGTAGGAATTGCTGTGGAGGTAATTCAGTACATCCTGAAGGCAATGCCTGAGAGGGGTAATTGAGAGTGTGAATTTCCCTCTGGAAGATTCAGTCTTATGTGCTCTTCATTATAACATGGAGTTGTCCTATTTTTCTTGTTATTAGTTATAGAAAATAGGAGGTTTCCTGAGCTAGGAAAGCATTCATATGCCTAGTGACACCCTCAGACTTTTTTTAAAATGTAAGATTGATTCTTGCTAAGTTGATCAGATTGTCATTGAATTCTCATTGTAGGCAATGATGGCCTTGAATTTAAATGCCTGTTGTCACAGTGTTCTACATTGCTGGAATTATAAGCCTGTTTCACAGGGCCTGGCATAGGATAACCTTTCGTTTGTGAATTACCTGGTGTGAACTACATGTTACTAGGTTGCATAAATCTCCTCATTTAGCTCATCCTGGCAAGGTTTCTGCAAGCTTCTGTGAGACTCATAGTCATGGATTAGTGGATATGTGCTACATGTGGTAGTGTGTTTGGGTTACACATCAGAAGTTTACAATATAGCATCATGAATGTAAGAAATGATTTTGTCAGTTGCAGAGATCTCTCAGTATTTAAAGCACTTGCCATGGAAGCAACAGTAGAGAGATTGAGCATGCTGTCATTCCTTCAAAAAAAGATGTGATCCATCAACAGAGGAAGATGAAGAGACAGAGTATACCTACAGGAGAGGTCTAGGTTTAATTAGAATCCCAGAGTCAAACACTTAAATAGTATTTCAACTTTAGAACTGAAAAAAAGTATGCATGTACTCCCCTACACAGGAATGTAACTCACCATATGAAAGCATACCTAAACTTACATAAACCCCTCTTCAATACACAAATTGAAAAAGGTGGAGGATTATTCCATATTTCAACTTTAGGGCTGAAGAAAAATATGCATGTGCTCCCATACACAGGAATGTAACACACCACAAAAAAAGCATACCTAAACTTATGTCGGCCCCTCCTCCATATGAAAATTGGAAGAGAAAATTGTGATATATGAGTGAGATTTTTAAAATCCGTTGGTTGTCAATCTAGTAGTTTTGATAAATATTGTAGGAAACTTGAAGTTTGGGACTGGGTCTGGGATTGCATACATATAATCCTGACCATGTGGAGTCAGAGGAAGGAGGATCTGGAGGTCATGGTCACCCAGAGTCTCCTACAAAATTTTAAAATAGATTGAGTTATGGGAAGTCTTCTTTCAAACAAAACAAAAAATATGTAGGAAGTAAAGAAAAGAAAAGACATGAAAGAATCTTGAAGCCTTCAGGGACTGTGTGATAAAACAGTAGAGCCCATATTGAATGATCCTCTACAAGGCTGCAAATCTATCTTCATCAGGGTAACTCAATTTGTCTTTAATCAGCCTCTTTCCAATTCTGGGAGTGGTTAGATATGAGGATTGTATCTGAGGGCATGACATCTGCTATGAGAGTACTTGCTATAGTGGACATGACTCAGTGACTAAGTATCTTCTAGGTCTGCCTGCTATAGTAAGGAATGTCATATTCTGTCTCCTTGAATTTGATTATCCTTTTCTCAAAACTAAGAATCCTAACCCTCACTTGAACAAGACTGAGACCAACTCCAAGGACACAAAGCTAATGCAGTCAGGAAATACTACACATTCCTTCTCAAAGGCCCAATAATGGCCAGAGAGGGGAGCCAGTGGCCAGAGGGAAAAAAGGGTGTCAGACCAGAGGAGGAAGAAGCCAAGGTCAGTGCATCTGGGATATTTGAGAATTGGACTTGTGCATGGACTCTAGATATGGGATTTAATTTTAAGCTCCTGGCACTTGGCTGTCCTAGACTTCTTTATTTAACCCACCTCAGTTTTGTAATCTTGATTTATTCAAGGGATTCAATGAGATTCTTGGAGGAGCAACATGGATCTTTGATTACAATGTAGAGTCCATGATAGTGTTTGTGCAGCATCCAATGTTATTTACTAATTGATCCTGATACTGGGGATTGAACCTAGGAGTTTGTTCTTACATGCTAAAAAATACTTAATTGGCATGGGTCCAGCCTCTCTCTGGGTAATCTAGTCAGGTCTCTGTCAGAGGGCCGTGCTCCATCCCCTCACTGGAGATACTGGGCAGATCTCTTCCCTTCTCTAATTTACTTTGTATTTTGAGACAGTTTCACTAAGTTGATTGTGCTAGACTTGCCTACAATTCAATTTGCTGAGCAGTGGGGTGACAGGTGGGGTTCTAGACTACTAGATTCCCTATCATCACCCTTAAACATTAAATTCTTTTTTTATTAATACATTTTATTATTATTTCAGCTCATACAAACTTAATAGGTACACCAGTTCCCTCCCTCCCTCCTCCTTCCCCCGTACCCCTTGCTCCCCTACTCCACCCCCCTCCCTCCCCATCCCCCAGTGCCTCCCGCCCCAATTCCCAGAGAGTCCTTTCTTGTGCATGCCTAATTTTTCTCTGGGCCCTCCTCTCCGATGACGTACAAGGACCCAGTGGCCTTTCCCTGAACCCTTTCCCGTGTCCCCCTTAGGTATAGGAACACTGCTGTGGCTGCCAATCCCTTGCCTCCAAGGATCTTGGTGCCTTTAGCAGATGCTAGACTTTATGAGGGCAACAGCGCACTGGATATTGCGCAGGGCATGTAAAGTCCAATTATGATTGCTTCAGCCCTAACTTGTATGGAGTATCTTGCATATCATTGCTCCTCCCATCCTTTTGCTCTTACACTCTTACCGCCCCCTCTTCCTCAAATTTCCCTGAGCTTCAGGATGGGGAGAGATTAGGCTGGCCTAGTTCTAGGTGGTTGATATAGAGTATCTGAAGTTCTGGATTGTGGTTTGTTGATTTTCTTTTGCAGTTTTGCTGCTCCTGCAATGCCCTTCATTCCATCCTGGTGGGCATTGTATGTCACCCCCTGGCCAGAGACAAAAAGCTGTTAAACTAGAGTCTTGTGATAAAAGCACATTCAAAGGTAGATGTAATAAAAGTGGGAAACCACAGTGAGGGAGGGGTCAATCACCCATTTGCAAAATGGTTACTTTTTATCTGCCAGACTACATGCCCTCCTCTTCTGGTGAGATCATACCCCCTCAGTAGTAAATGATCAGGAACAAAAGTCTGTGAACTTAATCAGATGTCTCTTACTTATTTGAGTCCTTGATGGAGGCCAATTTTCTCTGCTGTAACATGGTCACCTCTCTCCTTGTTTCTGGTGTGGCCCTCCTACCCCATCCCTCCTGTTTATAATCCTTGCAATTACTGTCTCTAGGTGGGCTGGGTGGGTTTGGTACTAGGAGCCACCTATTAGGGAGTACATATGGCACTTAATTTTCTGGGTCTGGGATACTTCACTTAATATAATTGTTTCTAATGACATCCATTTCCCGGCAAATTCCAGTAATTCATCATTTTTGATGGCTAAGTAGTACTCCATTGTATAGATGTACCACCTTTTCCTTATCCACTCGTCAACTGTTGGACATTTGGGTTGATTCCATGACTTTGCTATTGTAAACAGTGCTGCTATGAACATGGTCGTGTTTGTGCTATCGAGGTGAACCTCTGCTGTTTGGGGGGTTATACCCAAAAGTGGAATAGCAGGGTCATATGGCATTTCAATCTTTAATTTCTTTAAAAATCTCCAGATGGCTCAACAGAGTGGCTATATGGGCCTACATTCCTACCAGCAATGTAGGAGAGTTCCCCTCTCTCCACATCCTCTCCAACATTGTTGTTTGCATTGTGGATTTTTGCCATCCTGACCGGGGTGAGATGATATCTCAGGGAAGTTTTGATTTGCATTTCCCTGATGGCTAAGGAAGTGGAGCATTTTTAAAGATATTTGTTAGACATTTTAATTTCATCCCTGGTAAAGTTTTTTTTAAGTTGCAGGGCCCATTTTTTAATTGGGCCATTGGTTTCCTTGGTGTTTAGTTTTCTAAGTTCTTTTTGCACTCTGGACAGCTGAGTTCTATCAGATGTGTGATTAGTGAAGATTTTCTCCCATTCTGTGGGTTGCCTTTGAGCTCGTGTGACAATCTGAACAGAAGCTCTTCAATTTCACAAGATCCCAACTGTTGAGAGTTGGTAGCAGTGACTGTGCCATTGGATGTCTGTTTAGGAAGTGTTGGCCTAGCCCAATCAGTTCCAGGGAGTTCCCTATCCTTTCAACTATGGTTTTTAAAGTTTCTGGCCTTAAATCAAGGTCCTTGATCCATTTGGAATTAAGTCTTGTACATGGTGACAAGTATGGGTCCAGCTTTAATCTTCTGCATGTGGAGATCCAGTTTTGCCAGCACCATTTGTTGAAGACGCTGTTCTTTTTCCATTGGATTTTTTGGTCCCCTTTGTCAAAGACCAAATGGCTGTAACTTTGTGGGCTTATATCTGGGTCTTCAATCCTTATCCATTGATCTGTGTGTCTATTTTGGAGCTAGTACCAGGCAGTTTTTATAACTATGGATTTGTAGTATAGACTAAGGTTTGGTATGGTAATACCTCCAGCAGTGTTTTTGTTACTCAGGATTGTCTTTGCTATCCTGGGTCTTTTGTGCCTCCATATGAATTTTGAGATTATTTGGTCAACTTCTTTAAAGAATTGCTTTGGGATTTTAATTGGTATAGCATTGAATTTGTATATTGCCTTTGGTAGGATGGTCATTTTTACAATGTTGATTCTACCAATCCAGGAACATGGGAGGTCTTTCCACCTTCTGGTGTCTTCAGCAATTTCTTTCTTTAAGGTTTTAAAGTTTTCATTGTAAAGGTCTTTTACCTCCTTGGTTAGGTTTATACCAAGGTATTTCATTTTTTTAGGGGCTATATAGTAAATGGGATTGTTTCTCTCAAGGCTTTTTCACTTCTTTCATTCTGGGCATATAGGAAGGCCTCTGATTTTTGCACATTTATTTTGTATCCTGCCACCCTGCTGAACTTCTCAATTAGTTCCAGGAGCTTCCTGGTTGAGTTTTTGGGATCACTCAGGTATAAGATCATGTCATCTGCAAATAGGGATAGCTTGACTTCTTCCTTGCCGATTTGAATCCCTCTTATGTCCCTTTCTTCTCTTATGGCTTCAGTTAAGACTTCAAGTACAATATTGAATAGAAGTGGTGAAAGTGGACAGCCTTGTCTAATTCCTGATCTAAGTAGGAATGCTTCCAATTGTTCCCCATTGAGCATAATCCTTGCAGTGGGCTTGTTGTATACAGCTTTTATTATATTGATAAAGGTTCCTTCCATTCCTACTGTCTCTAGCGTTTTGATCATAAAAGGCTGTTGGATCTTGTCAAAGGCTTTTTCTGCATCTATCGAGAGTATCATGTGGTCTTGGACTTTGGACTGGTTTACATGATGAATTACATTTATTGATTTTCGTATGTTGAACCAACTTTGTGTGCTGGGGATGAAGCCTACTTGGTCCCTGTGAATGAACTTTTTGATATGTTTTTGAATCCGATTTGCTAAGACTTTGTTGAGAATCTTTGCGTTTGTGTTCATCAGAGAGATCGGCCTATAGTTTTCTTTTTTAAGTGAATCTTTATTAGGTTTTGGGATTAAGACGATATTAGCTTCATAGAAGGAATTTGGTAGTGTTCCTTCTTTTGCTATTTGATGGAACAGTTTAAGGAGTATTGGTGTTATTAACTCCTTAAATGTCTGGTAGAACTCTGTGCTGAATCTATCTGGTCCAGGACATTTTTTGGTGGGAAGATTTGAGATTACTTCTTCAATTTCCTTATATGTTTTAGGACTATTTAAATAATTCACAACTTCCTAATTCAATTTAGGTAAGTTGTGTTTACTTAGAAATTCATCCATCTCTTTTGTGTTGTCAAACTTCACAGAGTATAAGTTTTTGAAATATGATGTTATAATTCTCTGGATTTCTTGGGTATCAGTAGTGATAACTCCATGTTCATTTCTAATTTTGTTAATTTGGGTTTTCTCGCTCTTGCTTTTGGTTAATTTAGCTAGGGGTGTATCAATCTTATTGATTTTTTTCAATGAACCAGCTTTTTGACTGGTTGATTTTCTCTATTGTTTTCTTAATCTCGATTTCAGATATTTCTCCCCTTATTTTGCTAATCTCCTCTCTTCTACTACTTTTGGGATCAGATTGCTCTAGTTTCTCTAAAGCTTTAAGCTGCATTGTTAAGTTGTTTATTTCTGATGTTTCCATTTTTTAATAATTTTTTTTATTTAATTGCTCGCGTGTATGTGTGTGTGTGCGTGTATGTGTGTGTAGAACCACGGACGAATTTGGGAACCACCATGGATGCCTCCACCTCCTCCTTGTTTACTCTGCCCGGGGATTCATAGGCTCCGCCCTACCAGGACCGGAAACGCAGGCCGCCCCTGCTTCTGCCCGGTGTCTATATGTGGGGTCTAGGATCTGAACTCAGGACCTTCTGCCTGCAAGGCGGAGGCTTAACCCCTGAGCCACCTCTCCAGCCCCTCCATTTTTTTGACGTAGGCATTAAGAGCTATGAACTTACCTCTTAGAACAGCTTTCATTGTGTCCCAGAGATTTTGGTAAGTTGTATTTTCATTATCATTTGCTTTCAGGAAATCTTGAATTTCCTTTTTAATTTCTTCCTGAATCCAGTTCTCATTCAGCATCATATTGTTAAGTTTCCAGGAGTTAGTGTATTTTCTCTTGTTTGATGTGTTGTGGATGTCCAGCTTTAGGCCGTGGTGGTCTGATAGGGCACAGACTAGAATTTCAACTTTTTTGTACATGCGTAGATTCGTTTTGTGGCCCAGTATGTGATCTATTTTGGAGAAACTTCCGTGTGCTGCTGAGAAAAATGTGTATTCTTTGGTGCATGGGTGAAAAGTTCGATAGAGATCTGTAAGGTCCATTTCTTTAAGGGTTTGATTAAGTTCCAAAGTGTCTCTGTTAAGCTTTTGACCTGTTGATCTATCCCATGTTGAGAGGGCAGTGTTGAAGTCCCCAGGAATTATCGTTTGGGTGTTGATTTCTTGCTTTAGACGCTGTAGGGTTTTCTTAATGAATGTGGAGGGGCCCATAATTGAGTGCATATATGTTCAGTATTTTGAAGTCTTCCTGGTGAATCGTACCTGTGACTAAAATGTAGTATCCATCCGTGTCTCCTTTTCTTTGGTTTGAAGTCCACTTTGTCTGATATCATAATGGCTACCCCTGCCTGTTTTCTGCTTCCATTAACTTGTAGAATTGTTGACCAGCCTTTCATTTTTAGGACGTGCCTCTCTTTTGTGGTGAGATGGGTTTCCCGCAGGCAGCAGATTGATGGATTGGGATTTTTAATCCAAATTTGTAATCTGTGTCTCTTGATCGGTGAGTTAATTCCATTAACATTTAGTGTTATAATGGTGAAACTATTTTTGATTCCAGACATTTATTATGTTTAGTAGTTTTTATAAGTATATTGCTTCACTTTTCATGGTGTTATACTTGCCTTCTGTTCTCCTGGATATGCCTGTTTTTTTTTTTTCACGCTTGAGTATCATTTCTAGCATTTTTTGAAGGCCTGGTTTGGTGGACATGTATCCCTTCAAGTTGTCTTCGTGCTGGAAGATTTTTCTTTCTCCCTCGATCATGACTGATAGTTTTGCAGGGTAAATCAGCCTAGGTTGACATTTTTGCTCATTCAATACTTGAAGTATGTCTCTCCAAGCTCTTCTTGCTTTTACTGTTTCGACTGAGAAGTCATTTGTTATTTTAATAGGTTTACCTTTAAAAGCGACTTGTTTTTTCTCCCTTGAAGCTCTCAGAACCAGTTCTTTATCTTGAATGTGGAGTGTTTTGACTATTATTTGCCATGGCGAGCTTCTGTTTGGTCATATCTGTTTGGGGTGCGGAATGCCTCTTGTATATGGATGGGCCTCTCTTTTTTTAGATGAGGAAAGTTTTCCTTGATGATCGTTTGAAAAATTTCCTCAGGGGTGGTATTTTGAGATTCTTGTTCTGGTATTCCATGAATACGCATGTTGGACTTCTTCAGGGTGTCCCATATCTCCTGGATATTTCTCTCAAGTATCTTTTTGGCTCTAACAACCTCTTCCATTGAGCTGGTTAATACTCCCACTTTATCTTCAAGATCTGAAATTCTGTTTTCTGCTTGGTTAGTTCTGCTGATAAGACTCTCTGTGGAGTTCTGGGTTGAAGATAACTTGTCTTTTAGCTCAGTTTTAAACTCTGTTTGAGTCTGCTTTAACTGCTCTATGCCAGTTTTTGATTCTTGCACTGTTTTTCTCAACTCCTCCAAGTGTCTGTTGTGTTCCTCCTCAAAGCGATTGATTTGATTATTTAGTTCCTCCCGGATTTCCTCTTTCATAGTATTGAACATGGTAATGATCATATTTTGAAGGTCGTTATCCTGGGTCAGGCTTTCTTGGCCATTTTCCATGGGTTTGTTCTGGTTGGAATCTAACATTGTGGGATTAATTCCTTCAGTGGGAGATTTGTTTACTTGAGTGTTGTTTCTCATGGATTTGCACTTTGACTTTGGCATTGTCGTTTTAACTCTTAAGATCTTCTTTTAATTTCTGTGCGTTTTTCACTAAACTGAATTATTTGGCCTGGGGTTTTGGGGGTGGGCGGGGACCGAGCTTACCTGGGTCATGGCGCCATGAGGCCCGGCTGGACGGCGGGCGTGTGTTCTGGGCGGCGGAGTGGAGGGGAAGGGGGGATGGGGCATCTGCGGGGCGCTATTTAAACCTGGGGGACCTGAGGCCGGGGCCCGGGCACAGAGGGGGTGCCCTCTCCTCCTCCCAGGCCCTGTGCGCGTGGCTCTGGCTGGCTGGTGGGAGGAGCTGGGTCCACTGGGGCGGCCTGGGGCTCTGGGGGTGGGCGGGGACCTAGCTTACCTGGGTGGCGGCAAGGTGAGGCCCCGCTGGACCGCGCGCGCGCGTCCCGTGAGGCGGAGTGGAGGGGAAGGGGGCAAACATTAAATTCTTACTCTCTATATCCCCTGTGAATTAAGCTCTGAGAGGACCCTAACACCTTACATTCCCTGATAACTGAAGCCCTGTGGTTTTAGATCTCTTCCTGCAAGCACTTACAGCTCCTGAAATCTGGACTTTTGTTGACTCTAAATTTCCTGAGAATTCTTCTGACTTCTCTGATCACTCTTTTACCCCTCTATGCTCATCTCAGGCAAAGTCCAAAAGCTGTGGGGATTTTGGACGTAAAGCAAGGAGCATTGACTGCCCTGTGAAGAGCTGGTGCCAGGCCATGCCTATGTATCCACTGGGTCTCAAAAAGGAGAAGGAGAATCTGCAGCCGAGGAAGACCCGGATGCTCCATTTTCCAGGACTCATTAACAGGCCTGAGAGAAAAGGGATAAGTTCACAATGATTGATCACTGGTGTCTGTGGAGATAGTGTTTTCTCTTCTATCCTCTATGCTCAAGAATGTGTATATACAGATGGGAGAACAAAGGAGGAGACAGGTGCCTGTGTATATCACAGTCTTCTCAGATCTCATTTTATTGATAAGAATACTAAAAGGGTATAAGTAGCCTTGATAGAGGAATAAATTTTCTTAGCTATTCTAGAATCTGAGGGAGTGGAACGGCTGCTCAGAAGACCTTTGGAAGGTCTTATGTAGAAGTTGTCACCGACACCCACTGAAATAAGGTGCCAACTTCTTCCTTCTTTCTTTGTGAAGGGATGTGGATATGAACTCCACAGAGGCAGGTAGAGAAGAGCTCCTCAAATGGAAATGAATTCAATTCCTTAGGTCAGCCATAAGGTATGGCCTGCCTGGTAGCATGGGCCCCATATCAAATCAATCATGTTCACACAAACTAATATTCAACAAAGAGAAAAAGTCATTTTTATCAGGATTATAGAAGACTACAGATACTCCTTACCCTGCCTGCCTTTTTTGTCTGTAATGGACTCTGCATCACTGTGTTCTATTCTTTCTCTCTCCTAATAAAATGTAGCTTAATCATCTATGCATGTTCTGGTTTCAATGTTTGACTCCAGAAATTAGAAAATAGGTTTTAAAACCCAATCACAGGATGTCTTGAAACCACAGGCAGAGTAGCAGTCATAATAAATGAAAGCAGATGTGGAGATGTGGCTCAAAGTGTAGATTGCTTACAAGACATACAGGGAGTCCTGGGTTTCATCCCCAGCACTGTACAAACTGGGTATGGAGATACAGGTCTGTAATTTCAGCATGTAAGAAGTGGATGCTGAAGGAATTGAAGATGAAGGGCATTAGCTAAGTAGTGAGTTGGAGGGAAGCATAGGATATGTAAGATGGGGCATGAAAAAGAAAGATTGGAAAGTGAGAGGGTGCATGAGTAGAGATGCCAGGGCTTAACCCTAAAGACAGAAGTTTGATCCCCAGAGTCTATATGATGGTATAAGAAAACTGAGAGTCAGTCACCTTGTGATCTCCACACAAATGTACTTTCTCTCTCTCATGAGTAAACATATATTTAAAAGACAGAAAGAGAGGAAAGAAGGAGGGAGGGGAAGCGGGAAAGAAAGGCATAAGGAAGAAAGGAATGAAAAGAAAGAATGAGAGAGACAGAGAAAGAAAAAAAAATCCAATCAGTCCTGCTTCCAGAGTAGAAGGTGTGTAGAGTTATGGGCTGATTCTGAGGTAATAGAAAGTATGGAATAAAGTCAGGAGAACTAAAAGGAGTTTCAATTCCTCTCTTATCTGAAGCAAACACCTGGGCTTGGTCTGGTTCCCTATCAAGGGTATGGGCAGGGAGGTCACTAACATGTTTTTATGTGCTCCACAGGCAAGAAGTACGACTTGTAAAAAGGCTGGCATCAAAATATCTGAGGAGGTCCCGAGAGAAATTGTTGAGTTCCTGTAAGGAATCAAGAGACTGTTGCCCATATCTGAGGGTGATTATCTCCTTCTACCCTGTGCCATTTTTCTGAGGTTCTGCTTTGCCTAGTATGTCAAGACTCAGAAATTTACATGAGACTTGGTTTTTGCCTCCCCTCTTCTATTCTACCCTCCCCTCCCCTATTCTACCCTCCCCTCCCCTGCTCTGCCTTCTCTTCCCTTCTCTTTCCTTCCCTTCCCTTGCTCTCCCCTCTCTTCCTTCAATTCCTCAATTCTCTCTTTTCTTCCCTCTTGACCCCGTTTCCTTCCACATCTTCCTTACATCTTTCACTTCTTTCCCTTTTTCTCCCCCTTCTTTCTTTGCTCCCTTCCCATCCAATGTTCACCCCCTTTTTAACCTTTCTCTTTTCTCTATTCCCCCTTTCTTTATGTTTCCATTTATCCCATTTTCCATACCTTCTTCCTTACCTGTCCTTTCCTTCACCCTTCTCCTTTCCCTCACTTTCTTCTACCTCCCTTGCACTCTCTGCCTCCCTTCTCTGTCCTTTATCTGCTCTCTCCCGTCCCTCTTCCTTTCCCTTATCATTCTCTTACCATCTCACTTTTGTCCTTCCCTCTCCCTTCTTTCCCTTCCTCTTCCTTCTCTCTCTCTTTCTTCCATTTCCCTCTGTCTTTCCCACCACCTCTCCATTCCATTCATTGTCTTTCCCTCCCCTTGTATTATCACTGGGTATTTCATTCATGCACATTGTTGGTCTTTGCTCATATTAATCCACTTCTTTCTCTCTCAGCTTCACTTACACACACACTTCCTTCATTCTCATTCCTTGCCTTGCAACTTCTCCTTGTCTTCTTTCCAGATAACCCACTCTCTACTTTAAGGTATTTGCTTATTATTTTCATAATATCTGCATTGTATATGCTTGAGTTTGCATGATATTTTATACAGTTAAACTGTTATGACCCCTGGGACATACAATGTGAGATTTTTTTCCATTATCTCCACAGAAACCCACCAGACCCCAGCCTCCTCACACCAGTGGGAAGAAATCCTCCCTGGGCCCTGTTCTCATAGGTCCATCCTCTGTGGCCACACCCAGCATGAGATCCCTGTATCTCTCATCCTCTTACCAGAAAGCTGTGTAGTTAGTGCCTGCACACCTGCAGAAGGACATGATGTGGATGTCTCTGATACCTTGAAAGGGGCTATGAAGTGCTCCTCACGCTATGTTGTCACTTTCAAGAAGGTAGCTGATGGAACTGGAGTTTCCTCCGAAGTCCTCTCTCAGGATACCATGAAGACACATGTTCAGAGTGAGGTCTTCAACCACCAGTCAGAACTCAAACATCCTAAAGTATATTCAAAATTTCATACACAACCCACCCAACCCAGATGGTGCTCAGACTCCAGTGCATCTTATGAGAAACTTATTCAGGCTCCAACCCAGGAATGTCAGAACTTCCCCAAGAAACTCCGGCTCGGTTTCTACCCAACTCTACCTCAGAGACTTAAATATCTCAACTAGGAACTGTCTATATTCCCAGCCTTCCACCAGGTCAAGTAACCTGACTATCCCAGTCAGTCATAGTGGCCAGAATGATACAAGCCACAAAGCAAAGTGTCCATGTGAAAACTCTATCCTGCTTTCCATGCCAGAACTCAGCCTCTGACCTTGCAGTCTCCAAGTCTCAAGTTTCTGTCAATGTTTCAAGAATGTCTTAAAGGTCTGACTCTATGTTATGGAGGCATGCACAGGGAAGCCCTGGGATCTCAGTGTGTTCCACATCCAATCCTGTCAATTACAGCCTTGCTGGTAAAATTTGACTCATCTTAAAGAACTCTGAAAAACTGGGCTATCTTGTCCTAAGGTATCTTAAGGACACTTCTTTGTCTTTGGACAGTGATGGGAAATGAGACCCTGTATTTTAAGAAGGCAGAATAAACTGTAGACATCTCCTGACTTGAGAATGACTGAAGTACCAGTAAGAGAGAAGCAAGAAGCCATGATAAGCTATGTTACAGGAATCAGGGTGCACAGACAAGAGCATGTAGAAATAGTAGAAATTGGAGAAACATCAGGTGACAGCCTTGGATGATCTTCCTTTGCAAACTTCATTTACATGCAATTGGAAGCAAGCTCCTGAAACTGCCACAAAGTTTTTTTTTTGTGAATTAGACATGAGAAACCCAGTCACCAATAGAAATGATATTACATTATAATGTATATGAAGAGACTGGTTTGAAGACAGGTGCCTTTATCTGCTGAGGCATCTTCCTGGCCTGAATTCAAATTCTTCAGTATTTTGTCTTTTTGCTCTGTGAATAACTGCACATATTGCTTCTCAGCCTTTTGGCTAAGATCAAGTGTATAAATAACTGCACAGTGTTAAAAGGGGGTATGTTTGTATTCAGTGGGACTCAGGTAATACGGAGCTACTGAGATGTGATGCCCCTGCTTATCTGTATAATAGCTCAGCATTGTTTTTAGTATTAATTGGATTAAATGAACTACCTAAATTATTTAGGCAATGAATAAAATACAGGAAATAAGAGGTACACTGCATTATTTTCATGGATAAAGTATAGTTCACTTTACCTTAGGACCCATAAAACCAAAGGATAGAAGAATAGGATGGAGTTTACTGGACCCATGAATGGAGGGGAGTGAGGGTGGGAAGGGATGAGACCAGGAAGGAAGGATTGGCAGAAAGAAGGGAGGAAGTGAATGGGAACCAGGGAAGCATGGAGCAAGTGTAGCTAGGAATTTCACTTGTGTTTGGATAATTTTTTTCTATGGATAGTATTTTACATTATTACATATTTTGCATATTCTTTTCTTTTAGTTGAATTTAATTTTCACATTAATTTTATTTTACATTACAATGGGAATTTGTTTTACTGGGGGCTATTTAATAAGAATAATGTACTTCTTCAGAGTATATTAAATAAATTGTTCTTGAACTTGGTACACGCCTTTGGTACTAACACCAAGGAGGCAGAGACAGGGATATGTCTAATCTGAGACCAGCTTGAGTTATTTACAACTCTGTTTCAACAATCAAACTAATAGTCAGAAATAGTCACACCACTGCTAGATACTGCAATAAATATGTTCTCTTGATGTCCCTGTAACCACCAAAATTTTGAATTATTAAACTTCAATGATATTTTGTGATCACTAAAATTATCATTATTTCTTTCTTGTTTGTATATATGGCAAACATCAATATGTATATGAGATTGCAAGTAGGTGTATATATGTGTGCAGGTGTATGTACATAAGTATGCCCAAGTATGTGCGCCTGTGAAAGCCCAAGGGTGATATTAGGTATCATTTTGGATGACCCATCCATTTTATTTTCCCTATTTAAATGCAGAGCATATCATTAGAGTTCTTCTGTTGATTCCAGTAGTCATCTTCCAGGGCTAGAAAAATAGATAGGCCATTACACACAATACCTGCTGGGAATTTTACATGGGAACTAGGGATCCAAATTCTCATCCTATGTGTTTTGAAGGTTTTAACTAATGAACCATGTAACCAGCCCAACATCTACATATAAAAGAAAAAGTTTTCCCTGATTGAAAAGTCAAAATAACATAAGTGACCACCATGGTTGGTTATCTCCATCCATTTCAAGGAAACAAAACTTATAGCAAAGGTTGTTGAAAATCAACCTTTAGTTTTCCTCCCCCACATTTAAATATGGGAAGTTTTTAAACATTCTCTATGAGTTCTTGAATTTGTAAAATCCATTTTGAGAAATGTGGATACCTGGAACTGTGAGATAGCTCAGTAGTTAAAGACAGTTGCTAGCATGGAAACCCTGTGATTTTCAACACAGTGGAAGGAGGAACTTACTTCCAAATGTCCTCTGTCATCCACCCATGTGACATATGTGAGTTACCTTTCTCTTATTCTCTCTCTCTCCTCTCTCTCTCTCTCTCTTTCTCTTTCTCTCTCTTTCTCTATTCATTGGTCTCAATCCAAATAAAGAAATAAGTGAAACATTTAAAGAGTCTGAACTGGCAAACCTGCACTGCTAAAACTCTTTTATACCTCACAAGTCGTAATGAAAGAATTTAGGATTGATTTTAAAATCTGTACAACACAACCTCTCATGTTGCAGTTCAGGTTGGTGTTGGACACTTGAAAATGCCACCTCATTCACTGGAGTATTGAGTCCATACTTGTAAGCCCCACAGTTTTGGAAAGAATATCTCAGCTACCACAAGCTGCCTACAATATTGTTATGTAGTTGAAGTTGATTTTAAATTTCTGTTTCTCCTGCCTTTATCTCCAAAATTTTGTAATTAGAGGTATACATCAACATACTTTTTTGTGGTGGTAGAAATTATATTGTGGTCTTTGTGCTTGTTAGACAAGTATTCAACCAACTGAACAACATTCACAGATATCTTTCTTCCTCCTTCCCTCCCTCCCTCCCTCCCTCCATCTCTCCCTCTCTCCCTTCTTTTCTTCCTTCTTTTTTCCTTTTTTATTTTTTGAAGCCTGGTTCCTTGTTATCCCAGTCTGGGCCTTAGGCCTTGTGTACTCATGGATGACCTTGAAATTTAACATCATCTATCTCTACATTCCACTTGCTAGGATTACAGTTGTGGGCCACCATATCTGTGCTGAGGCTCCAACCTAACTTTATGGATGCTAGGAAAATTACCATCTGAGTTGTAAACCACTCTTATCCTCTTTTTTTTAGTTTAATTTAGTTTAGTTTTTGTCTGTTTCTTTGTTTGTTAAGACAAGTTTTTAATGCAGCTCTCATGGTGTCTCAAATTCACTGTGTACATTACTTTTGTAAGTGGTATTTCCACTGCCTCAAGAATAAAAAGTCTCAAGGAGATGCTCAGATATTTGCTATTGTCAGTAGAGACATGATCTCATTCAGCACCTTGCAGTCTCAGTGAGAAAAGAAGCAGTTCTAATCTGGCAATGCTATCTAGGTATTTCATCTCTGCATTGGACCATGTTTCCATCAAGTTTTAGCTGGTCTTTCTAACAGACAGGGAGACATCCTATGCACTTCCTTGGAAAACCTGAAACTTTCCTATGTTGTTCATGCAAGATATGTTGGTTTTATAAGTACAGTCCTTAAGATTGAAATAAGGTTTCTTCATTATTATCACATACTGAAATTACTTGTGCACTACCATACTAATATTCACCCCCTGGTTACTTAACTGACGTACTAACAGCCTAGTAGCCTCATCTAGGATACAACAATTACAATACACAAACATACCCAATCCAAGGCAAGCACTAGTAATAACTGGCAAGTGTAACAATACCAACTACATCGGTTCGGTGAAAAACACACAGAAACTGAAAGGTCCTAAAAAACAAAACAACAATGCCCAAGTCAAAGTGAAGATCCATGAGAAGCAAAACCCAAGAAGACCAATCTCCCACCAAAAGAATCAATCCCACAACGATGGATTCCAACCAGAACAAATTCACAGAAAATAGCCATGAAAGCCAGACCCAACATAACTACTTTCAGAGTATGATGATTACCATGATTAATACTATGAAAGAGGAAAGCCGAGAAGAGTTAAATAACCGTATCAACCACTTTGAACAGGAACACAACAGGAACCTGGAGGAGTTGAGAAAAACAGTTCAAGAAACAAAAATAGGTATAGAGCAAGCAAAACAGTCTCAGGCAGAGTTTAAAATTGAACTAAAAGACAAGTTATCTTCAACCCAAAACTCAACAGAGAGTCTTATCAGCAGAACAAATGAGGCAGAAAATAGAATCTCAGATCTTGAAGACAAAGTGGGAGAATTAAAAAGCTCAATGGAAGAGATTGTTAAAGCCAAAAAGATACTGGAGAGGAGCATTCAAGAAATATGGGACACCCTGAAGGAGACTAACATGCGCATTCATGGAATACCAGAACAAGAATCCCAAAATACCACACCTGAGGAAATATTTCTTTTTTTTTTTTATTAAAAATTTAATTATACATTTTAAAAATTTTTTACCAGTTCCCTCCCTCCCCCCTCTTCCCCCTCCCCTTCCCCCAGTGCCTCCCCCCCAATTCCCAGAGAGTCCTTTATTGTGTGTGCCTAACTCTCCACTGTGTCCTCCTCTCCGATGACATATAAGGACCCAGTGGCATTTCCATAAGCCCTTTCTCTTGTTCCCCTTAAGCATAAGATCACTACTATGGCTGTCAATCCCTTGCCTCCAGGGGTCTCGGTGCCCTTATCAGATGCTAGACTTTATGAGGGCAACAGTGCGCTGGACATTGCGCAGGGCATGCAAAGTTCCATTATGATTGCTTTGGCCCCAACTATTGTTGAGAATCTTGCAAATCGTTGCTCCTCCCATCCTTTTGCTCTTACAATCTTACCGCCCCCTCTTCCGCAAATGTCCCTGAGCTCCAGGATGGGGAGAGATTAGGCTGTCCTAGTTCTATGTGATTGATATAGAGTCTCTGAAGTTCTGGATTGTGGTTTGTTGATTTTCTTTTGCAGTTTTGCTGCTCCTGCAATTCCCTTCACTCCATTCTGCTGGGCACTGTATGTCACCCCCTGGCCAGAGACAAAAAGCTGTTAAACTGGAGACTTGTTGTAATAGCACATTCAAGGGTAGATGTAATAAGAGTAGGAAACCTCACTGAGAGAGGGGTCCATCACCCATTTGCAAAATGATTACTTTTTATCTGCTAGACTATATGCCCTCCCCTTCTGGTGAGATCAGGAAAGAACTTCTGTGAACTTAACCAGGTTTCTCATTACTTACTTGCAGACCTTCATGGAGGCCTATTTTCTCTGCTGTAACATGGTCTCCTCTCTCTTTGTTTCTGGTGTGGCCCTCCTAACCCATCTCTCTTGTTCATAATCCTTGCAATTACTGTGTTACATAGGTTTACTTTTGAGTGTCCCAATGTGGGCTGGGTGAGTTTGGTACTAGGAGCCACCTATTAGGGAGTACATACGGCGCTTAATTTTCTGGGTTTGGGATACTTCACTTAATATAATTCTTTCTAATGACATCCATTTCCCAGCAAATTCCAGTAATTCATCATTTTTGATGGCTGAGTAGTACTCCATTGTATAGATGTACCACAGTTTCCTTATCCACTCGTCAACTGTTGGACATTTAGGTTGATTCCATGACTTTGCTATTGTAAACAGTGCTGCTATGAACATGGTCGAGCTTGTGCTATCGAGGCGAACCTTTGCTGCTTGGGGGGTTATTCCCAAAAGTGGGATAGCAGGGTCATATGGCATTTCAATCTTTAATTTCTTTAAGAATCTCCAGACGGCTCGCCAGAGTGGCTGTATGAGCCTGCATTCCCACCAACAATGTAGGAGAGTTCCCCTCTCTCCACATCCTCTCCAGCATTTGTCGTTGTTTGTATTATGGATTTTTGCCATCCTGACCGGGGTGAGATGATATCTCAGGGAAGTTTTGATTTGCATTTCCCTGATGGCGAAGGAAGTGGAGCATTTTTTAAGATAATTGTTAGACATTTTAATTTCATCCCTGGTAAAGTTTCTTTGAAGTTCCAGGGCCCATTTTTTAATTGGGCCAGTGTTTTCCTTGGAGTTTAATTTTCTAAGTTCTTTGTGCACTCTGGACAGTAGAGCTCTGTCAGATATGTGGTTAGTGAAGATTTTCTCCCATTCTGTGGGTTGCCTTTGAGCTCGTGTTACAATCTCTTTATCTGAACAGAAGCTCTTTAATTTCACAAGATCCCAACTGTTGAGAGTTGGTAGCAGTGACTGTGCCATTGGATGTCTGTTTAGGAACTGTTGGCCTAGCCCAACCAGCTCGAGGGAGTTCCCTATCCTTTCAACTATGGTTTTTAAAGTCTCTGGCCTGATATCAAGGTCCTTGATCCATTTGGAATTAAGTCTTGTACATGGTGACAAGTACGGGTCCAGCTTTAATCTTCTGCATGTGGAGATCCAGTTTTGCCAGCACCATTTGTTGAAGATGCTGTTCTTTTTCCATTGGATTCTTTGGGCCCCTTTGTCAAAGACCAAATGGCTGTAACTTTGTGGGCTTATATCTGGGTCTTCAATCCTTATCCATTGATCTGTGTGTCTATTTTGGAGCCAGTACCAGGCTGTCTTTATAACTATGGATTTGTAGTATAGACTTAGGTTTGGTATGGTAATACCTCCAGCTGTGTTTTTGTTACTCAGGATTGTTTTTGCTATCCTGGGTCTTTTGTGCCTCCAAATGAACTTTGAGATTGTTTGGTCAACTTCTTTGAAGAATTGCTTTGGGATTTTGATTGGTATAGCATTGAATCTGTATATTGCCTTTGGTAGGATGGTCATTTTTACAATGTTGATTCTGCCAATCCAGGAACAAGGGAGGTCTTTCCACCTTCTGGTGTCTTCTGCAATTTCTTTCTTTAGGGTTTTAAAGTTTTCATTGTAAAGGTCTTTTACCTCCTTAGTTAGGTTTATACCAAGGTATTTCATTTTTTTAGGGGTTATAATAAATGGCATGGTTTCTCTCAAGGCTTTTTCACTTCTTTCATTCTGGGCATATAGGAAGGCCTCTGATTTTTGCACATTTATTTTGTAACCCGCCACCCTGCTGAACTTCTCAATTAGTTCCAGGAGCTTCCTGGTGGAGTTTTTGGGATCACTCAGGTATAAGATCATGTCATCTGCAAATAGAGATAGCTTGACTTCTTCCTTGCCAATTTGAATCCCTCTTATGTCCCTTTCTTGTCTTATGGCTTCGGCTAAGACTTCAAGTACAATATTGAATAGAAGTGGTGAGAGTGGACAGCCTTGTCTTGTTCCTGATCGAAGTGGGAATGCTTCCAATTGTTCCCCATTGAGCATAATCCTTGCTGTGGGCTTGTTGTATACAGCTTTTATTATATTGATAAAGGTTCCTTCCATTCCTACTGTCTCTAGCGTTTTGATCATAAAAGGCTGTTGGATCTTGTCAAAAGCTTTTTCTGCATCTATCGAGAGTATCATGTGGTCTTGGACTTTGGACTGGTTTACATGATGAATTACATTTATTGATTTGCGTATGTTGAACCAACCTTGTGTGCCGGGGATGAAGCCTACTTGGTCCCCATGAATGATCTTTTTAATATGTTTTTGAATCCGATTTGCTAAGACTTTGTTGAGAATCTTTGCGTCTGTGTTCATCAGGGAGATCGGCCTATAGTTTTCTTTTTTAAGTGAATCTTTATTAGGTTTTGGGATTAAAACGATATTAGCTTCATAGAAGGAATTTGGTAGTGTTCCTTCCTTTGCTATTTGATGGAACAGTTTAAGGAGTATTGGTGTTATTAACTCCTTAAATGTCTTGTAGAACTCTGTGCTGAATCCATCTGGTCCAGGACATTTTTTGGTGGGAAGATTCGAGATTACTTCCTCAATTTCCTTATATGTTATAGGACTATTTAAATAATTCACAACTTCCTGATTCAATTTAGGTAAGTTGTGTTTACTTAGAAATTCATCCATCTCTTTTGTGTTGTCAAACTTCACAGAGTATAAGTTTTTGAAATATGATGTTATAATTCTCTGGATTTCTTGGGTATCAGTAGTGATAACTCCATGTTCATTTCTAATTTTGTTAATTTGGGTTTTCTCTCTCTTGCTTTTGGTTAGTTTAGCTAGGGGTGTATCAATCTTGTTGATTTTTTCAAAGAACCAGCTTTTTGATTGGTTGATTTTTTCTATCGTTTTCTTAGTCTCGATTTCAGATATTTCTCCCCTTATTTTGCTAATCTCTTCTCTTCTACTGCTTTTAGGATCAGATTGCTCTAGTTTCTCTAAAGCTTTAAGCTGCATTGTTAAGTTGTTTATTTCTGATGTTTCCATTTTTTTGACGTGGGCATTAAGAGCTATGAACTTACCTCTTAGAACAGCTTTCATTGTGTCCCAGAGATTTTGGTAAGTTGTATTTTCGTTATCATTCACTTTCAGGAAATCTTGAATTTCCTTTTTAATTTCTTCCTGAATCCAGTTCTCATTCAGCATCATAGTGTTAAGTTTCCAGGAGTTAGTGCATTTTCTCTTGTTTGATGTGTTGTGGATGTCCAGCTTTAGGCCGTGGTGGTCTGATAGGGCACAGGTTAGAATTTCAACTTTCTTGTATATGTGTAGATTCATTTTGTGGCCCAATATGTGATCTATTTTGGAGAAAGTTCCATGTGCTGCTGAGAAAAATGTGTATTCTTTGGTGCGTGGGTGAAAAGTTCGATAGAGATCTGTGAGGTCCATTTCTTTCAGGGTTTGATTAAGTTCCAAAGTGTCTCTGTTAAGCTTTTGACCTGTTGATCTATCCCATGTAGAGAGGGCGGTGTTGAAGTCCCCAAGAATTATCGTTTGGGGGTTGATTTCTTGCTTTAGACGCTGTAGGGTTTTCTTAATGAATGTGGGGGGGCCCGTATTGGGTGCATATATGTTCAGTATTGTGAAATCTTCCTGGTGAATTGTACCTCTGACTAAAATGTAGTATCCATCCGTGTCTCTTATAATTTTTTTTGGTTTGAAATCCACTTTGTCTGATAGCATAATGGCTACCCCTGCCTGTTTTCTGCTTCCATTTGCTTGTAGAATTGTTGACCAGCCTTTTATTTTTAGAGCGTGCCTATCTTTTGTGGTGAGATGGGTTTCCTGCAGGCAACAGATTGATGGATTGTGATTTTTAATCCAAGTTTGTAATCTGTGTCTCTTGATCGGTGAATTAAGTCCATTAACATTTAGTGTTATAATGGAGAAACTATTGTTAATTCCAGACATTTATTATGTTTAGTAGCTTTTATAAGTATATTGCTTCGCTTTTAATGGTGTTATATTTGCCTTCTGTTCTCCTGGATATGCCTGTTTTTTTCTTCACGCTTGAGTATCATTTCTAGCAGTTTTTGAAGGCCTGGTTTGGTGGCCATGTATCCCTTAAAGTTGTCTTTGTGCTGGAAAATTTTTCTTTCTCCCTCGATCATGACTGATAGTTTTGCAGGGTAAATCAGCCTGGGTTGACATTTTTGCTCATTCAATACTTGAAGTATGTCTCTCCAAGCTCTTCTTGCTTTTACTGTTTCGACTGAGAAGTCATTAGTTATTTTAATAGGTTTGCCTTTAAAAGTGACTTGTTTTTTCTCCCTTGAAGCTCTCATCACCAGTTCTTTATCTTGAATGTGGAGTGTTTTAACTATTATTTGCCGCGGTGTGCTTCTATTTTGGTCGTATCTGTTTGGGGTGCGGAATGCCTCTTGTATATGAATGGGCCTCTCTTTTTTTAGATGAGGAAAGTTTTCCTTGATGATCGTTTGAAAAATTTCCTCAGGGATGGTATTTTGAGATTCTTGCTCCGGTATTCCATGAATACGCATGTTAGGCTTCTTCAGGGTGTCCCATATCTCTTGGATATTTCTCTCAAGTATCTTTTTGGCTTTAACAACCTCTTCCATTGAGCTGGTTAGTACTCCCACTTTATCTTCAAGGTCTGAAATTCTGTTTTCTGCTTCATTAGTTCTGTTGATAAGACTCTCTGTGGCGTTCTGGGTTGAAGATAACTTGTCTTTTAGCTCAGTTTTAAACTCTGCTTGAGTTTGTTTTAACTGTTCTATGCCACTTTTTGTTTCTTGCACTGTTTTTCTCAACTCCTCCAGATGTCTGTTGTGTTGCTCTTCAAAGCGATTGATTCGATTATGTAATTCCTCCCGGATTTCCTCTTTCATAGTATTGAACATGGTAATGATCATATTTTGAAAGTCTTTATCCTGGGTGGGGCTTTCTTGGCCTTTTTCCGCGGGTTTGTTCTTGTTGGAGTCTAACATTATGGGATTAATTTCTTCAGTGGGAAATTTGTTTACTTGAGTGTTGCTTCTCATGGATTTGCACTTTGACTTTGGCATTGTCATTTTAACTCTTAAGATCTCTCAATTTCACTAAACTGAATTATTTGGCCTGGGGTACTGGTGGGCAGGGCCTGAACGGGGACTTACCTAGGGCGCGGGGTGAGGCCCGGGTGGACCACGCGCGTGTCCTGACCGGCGGAGCGGAGCGGGGTGGGGCGAAAAGGGAGGATGGGCGCATCGGAGTGGAGCTATTTAACCCGAGGGCAGCTGAGGCGGGGCCCGGGCGCAGGGGGAGGTCCTCCTCGTCCCTCGGTCCCCGCGCGGCTCCGGCTGGATGGTGGGAGTCGGAGCCGGGTCCCCGTGGGCTGACCTGGGGGTCCTAGAGCGCGCGTTGAGGCCCGGCTGGATCTCGCGCAGGCGTCCCCTGAGGAAATATTTCAATTCATCATAAATGAAAACTTCCCACAACTAAAGAATGAGATACCTATCCAAATACAAGAGGCATTTTGCACTCCAAACAGATATGACCAAAATAGAAAATCGCCACAGCAAATAATAGTCAAAACACTCCACATTCAAGACAAAGAAAAGGTGCTGAGAGCTTCAAGAGAAAAAAAGCAACTCACTTTTAAAGGTAAACCTATTAGAATAACAAATGACTATTCAATGGAAACAGTAAAAGCAAGAAGAGCTTGGAGAGACATACTTCAAGTATTAAATGAGCAAAAATGCCAACCCAGACTGATATACCTGGCAAAACTATCTGTCATGATTGAGGGAGAAAGAAAAGTTTTCCAGCACAAAGACAACTTGAAGGGATACATGTCTACCAAACCAGGCCTTCAAAAAATCCTAGAACTGATACTCAAGCTTGAAGAAAAGAATAAGCGTATCCAGGAGGACAGAAGGGAAGTATAATACCACCAAAACATAAATATCAAACAACATGCTTACAAAATCTACTAAACATAAAAAATTTCCAGAATTAAAAATAATTTCTCCATTATAACATTAAATGTCAATGGTATTAACTCACTGATTAAGAGACACAGATTACAAACTTGGATTAAAAACCACAATCCAACAATCTGCTGCCTTCAGGAAACTCATCTCACCACAAAAGATAGGCACATCCTAAGAATGAAAGGCTGGTCCAAAATCTTGCAAGCTAATGGAACCAGGAAACAGGCAGGGGTAGCAATTATGCTTTCAGACAAAGTGGACTTCAAACCAAAGAAAATCATAAGAGATACAGATGGATACTACATTTTAGTCACAGGTACAATTCATCAGGAAGACATCACAATACTGAACATATATGCACCCAATACGGGCCCCTCCACATTCATTAAGAAAACCCTCTAGCGTCTAAAACAAGAAATCAACCCCCAAACGATAATTCCTGGGGACTTCAACACCGCCCTCTCAACATGGGATAGATCAACAGGTCAAAAGCTTAACAGAGACACTTTGGAACTTAATCAAACCCTTAAAGAAATGGACCTTACAGATCTCTATCGAACTTTTCACCCATGCACCAAAGAATACACATTTTTCTCAACAGCACACGGAAGTTTCTCCAAAATAGATCACATATTGGGCCACAAAATGAATCTACACATATACAAAAAAGTTGAAATTCTAACCTGTGCCCTATCAGACCACCACGGCCTAAAGCTGGACATCCACAACACAACAAACAAGAGAAAATACACTAACTCCTGGAAACGTAACAATATGATGCTGAATGAGAACTGGATTCAGGAAGAAATTAAAAAGGAAATTCAAGATTTCCTGAAAGTGAACGATAATGAAAATACAACTTACAAAAATCTCTGGGATACAATGAAAGCTGTCCTAAGAGGTAAGTTCATAGCTTTTAATGCCTACATCAAAAAAATGGAAACATTAGAAATAAATAACTTAACTGAAATTACTTGTAATATCATTATTAGTCTTGTATTATTTGGGTAACTATTAGAATTGAACCCACAGACATGGTGATGGCCAATGCTCTTGCACTGGTCTATTCCTCTGCAACCTATTTATTTTGATTGTAGACAAAGAATCCAATTTTGTGTGCACTATGATGTAAATGTAGTAGTATGTTGGAGAGTTGTATAAGACTAATGGCCCCATGTGTGTATGTGCATTCAATCCATGCTTCAGAATTTATCTGCTTTTGATCTGTGCTTAGTGTTAAATCCAAAACAACCCTGCATACTGATGGGATCACTTACCTACCAATTCCAGGCAAGTGTCCATCCTTCCTTATAGGCTCTGCAGCTCAGATTCAGGTGGAAAAGAGTCTATCCATCTCACTCTACTCTTAGAAAGTCCAGTGTGAGTGTTACAGTGGGCAGTGTTGTATGAGGGGAAGGTAAACAGTCCATTAGATGTAATTCTTTCTGTCTGTGATTTGTGTCAACTTATTCTCTCATCAACACTGTCATAGACAGACCTGTCTGCCCCAACGTGGGGGTTGAGAACATTTCTGAGATATGTTTTCTCCAGTTGGTAATTCCTAAAAATAATGACAGGTCCTGAACACTATCTACCATGGGACTTTTGAGATTGTTTAAAAGAGCTTCTTTCTTCTCCATGATTCCAGAAGAAGCCTCATAAAGAGCCATCCCCATCCCCCAGTGCCTCCCCCTTCCATCCCCAAATAATCCTTTAATGTGCATGCCAGACTCTCCTCTGGGTCCTCCTCTCCGATGAGGTGCAAGGACCCAGTGGCACTTCCCAGAACCCTTACCTGTGTTCCCCTTAAACATAGGAACACTACTGTGGCTGTCAATCCCTTGCCGCCAAGGATCCTAGTGCCTTTAGCAAATTTTAGACTTCGTGGGGTCAATAGTGTGTTGGACATTGCACAGGGCATGCAAAGTCCAATTATGATTGCTTCGGCCCTAACTTGTGTGGAGTATCTTGCATATCATTGCTCCTCCCATCTTTGTGCTCTTACAATCTTACCGCCCCCTTTTCCGCAAATTTCCCTGAGCTTCAGGATGGGGAGAGATTAGGCTGGCCTAGTTCCAGGTGGTTGATATAGAGTCTCTGAAGTTCTGGATTATGGTTTGTCGATTTTTCAGTTTTGTTGCTCCTGCAATGCCCTTCACTCTGTCCTGATGGGTATTCCCAAAAAATCCAATGGAAAAAGAACAGAATCTTCAACAAATGCTGCTGGCAAAACTGGAACTCCACATGCAGAAGATTAAAACTGGACCCGTACTTGTCACCATGTACAAGACATAATTCCAAATGGATCAAGGACCTTGATATAAGCCCAGAGACAATAAAAACCATAATTGAAAGGGTAGGGAACTCCCTCGAGCTGATTGGGCTAGGCCAACAGTTCCTAAATAGACATCCAATAGCACAGTCACTGCAACCAACTCTCAACAGATGGGATCTTGTGAAATTAAAGAGCTTCTGTTCAGATAAAGAGAATGTCACACGAGCTCAAAGGCAACCCACAGAATGGGAGAAAATCTTCACTAACCACATATCTGATAGATCTCTATTATCCAGAGTGTACAAAGAACTTAGAAAATTAAACACCAAGGAAACAAATGGCCCAATTAAAAAATGGGCCCTGGAACTTAAAAGAAACTTTACCAGGCATGAAATTAAAATGTCTAACAAATATCTTAAAAAATGCTCCACTTCCTTAGCCATCAGGGAAATGCAAATCAAAACTTCCCTGAGATATCATCTCACCCCAGTCAGGATGGCAAAAATCCACAATACAAACAACACCAAATGTTGGAGAGGATGTGGAGAGAGGGGAACTCTCCTACATTGTTGGTAGGAATGCAAGCTCATACAGCCACTCTGGTGAGCCGTCTGGAGATTTTTAAAGAAATTAAAAATTGAAATGCCATATGACCCTGCTATTCCACTTTTGGGAATAACCCCCCATACACCAAAAATTCACCTTGATAGCACAAGCACTACCATGTTCATAGCAGCACTGTTTACAATAGCAAAGTCATGGGATCAACTCAAATGTCCAACAGTTGACGAGTGGATAAGGAAAATGTAGTACATCTATACAATGGCCATCAAAAATGATGAATTAATGGAATTTGCCAGGAAATGGATGGAATTAGAAACAATTATGTTGAGTGAAGTATCCTAGACCCAGAAATTAAGCAGCATATGTACTCCCTAATAGGTGGCTCCTAGTACCAAACCCACTTAGAGACACTCAAGGATAAATCTCTGTAATACCTACAGTAATTGCAAGGATTATGAACAAGAGGGATGGGGTAGGAGGGCCACACCAGAAACAAGGAGAGAGGGGAACATGTTACGGCAGAGAAAATAGGCCACCATCAAGGACTGCAAATAAGTGATGATCTCACCAGAAGGGGAGGGCATACAGTCTGGCAGATAAGAAGTAACCATTTTGCAAATGGGTGATTGACCCCTCCCTCACTGCGTTTTCCTACTTTTATTACATCTACCTTTGAATATACTCTTATAACAAGACTGTAAAATTTAAAAATTCATTTCTTTACTGGAGAAAATTAGAGAGAGAGAGACATCACACAGTATGTGTTTGGAGGTCTTAGAACAACTTTCAGAAGTTGGTTCTCTCCTTCCACCATCTGGACTACAGGGATCTAACTCCAATGAATTGTTTTCAGGCAACCTTTTTTACCCTCTAACCATCTTACTGACTCTCACCTTTAGTAGTGGGAGGTAGACATTGACTTTCTAGCCACCCAGCAGTCATTTCCTTTTCCAGCTAGTAATGGACTTTCATTTTATCCAGGAACTCACAAAAGCTTTTTATTGTAGGAGAGCTTACTTTCAATTGCAGTTTAATATAAAAATCCTAATATATTTAATATAAAAGAATTTTGAAATTGATAGTGATAGAAATTTCATTCTCTTGTAAATTGTTTAATATGAGACATGAATAATGTTTGAAATGATATGAATACAGTTTATTCATTCAGAGGATGGATTTTATTTTTTAAAAGGATTTTTCATCTTGTAAGAATAATTATACCTGGAAGAGATTTAACTTTTATTGGGCCATGGTTGGTAAGATATAAAAAATAGCACATGCTATCAATCTACTGCCTTCAGGAAACGCACCTTACCATGAATGAATAATAGGCATATTCTCAGAACATAAAGCTGATGAAAGATACTCCAAGCAAAGGAAACAAGAGGGAGTAGCAATTCTAATATTTGAAAAAATAGAATTCTAATCAAAAGAAATTTTGAGAGACACAGAAAGATGTCGCATATTAGTAAAAGGAACAATTCATCAGGAAGACATCACAATACAGAATCTAATATACGCTAGACTATATTCATTAAACAACCATTACACATCTAAAACAACAAATCAACCCAAAAATGATAATAGAAGGGGACTTCAACATCCACTTTCACCACTGAATACGTAAATAGACCAAAAACTGAACTTAGATACACTGGAGTTGAATCAAAATATAACCTAATTGGACCTGGCCTACCTCTATTACATCTTCTATCTTTTTTTTCTAAATTGTCAAAAATAAGATTTATTATTAATGGTAATGTTGCAATACACTCACACACTTCAAATTAAAGTCAAAGGGAACTAGATAGGAAGAAGAAGATCAATAGACGTGATCAGGGGACCTAGAGTGTAATGGAAGGTGAATATCATCAAAACGCATTATGTGAAGCATGAAATGTACCTTCCATCTTAATGCCAAGCTAAATTGATAAACCCTGTCATGGTTTGAAATGTGTCCCCCAGAGTCTCATGTGTTTGGCAAGGTCATGTCATCCTAAAAGGTAGAGCCATGCTGGAGGAAGGCAGTCACAAGGGGTTGGACTTGAGTTGGATTAGTCTCACCCTACCTTCAAGAGAAGTCCACCTTTCCATTAGGAAGTCTTGGAGCTCACAGTCTCCAAGATGTGTGCAGTGATGTAGCCTCCTGCAGCTTTGGCCAGCCAGCCATGTTGCCTCCACCGTGACAGACTGTATCTCCTTCTGGAACTGTAAGCTAAATAAATCTCCCTTTCCCCCTTAAGTTGCTTGACTTTGGGCACTCTCTTACAACAATAGTTGAGTAACTATTACAAATCCTTAGCCAAATTGGCCAAAATCCAAAAAAGAGAAAACTCAAATTTATAAAATTAGAGATGAAATGAAGTGGTTACAACTATTACTAAGAAAATTCAGAGAATTAAAAGGTCATATTTCAAAAACCTAAACTCCACAAAGTTTGATAACCAGGAAGAAATGAACAAATTTCTTAATATACACAACTTACCAAAATTGAATCAGGATGAATTGAATTATTTAAATAGTCCAATATGAAGTGAGAAAAATAAAGAAATGATTACAAATCTTCCTACCAAAAAAGTCCAGGACCAGATGGATTCATTTCTCCCATACATATAAAGAACAACTAACATCACTACTCCTTACACGATTCCATAAAATAGCAAAGGAAGAAACACTTCCATTTTTTTTCTATGAAGCTATTATTAGACTGATCTCCAAACCAAATAAAGATACAATAAAAAAACTATGAACCAATCTTATTGATGAACACAGATGCAAAGATCCTCAATAAAATTTTAGCAAACCAGATTCAGAAATATCAAGAAGATCATTTACCGTGATCAAGCAGCATTTATTTCAGGCACACAAGGGTGGATCAATATATGCAAATCAATAAATGTAATCCATCATATGAAGAAATCCAAAGATCCAAACCACATGATTTTCTCTATAGCTGCATAAAAAGGTATTGACAAGATCAACCTCCCTTTATAATAAAAGCCCTGGAGTCAATAAAAATGGAAGGAACTTATATCAACATAAAAATCCATATGCCAGAAGCCTATTGCAAGGATCATCCTAAATGTGAAAAATTTGAAGAATTCTCACTTTGATCAGTAACTAGGCAAGTGTAAGGGTTACTTTTTACTATTGCAGTAAGAGAGCACCCAAAGTCAAACAGCTTATGGGAGAAAGGGAGATTTATTTAACTTATAGATCCAGAGGAGAAGTAGATATAGTCTTTCAAGGTGATGGAAACATCATGGCTGAACTGGCAGGCGGCAGGCTAAATCACAGCAGACCTCCACTAACTTGAGCATTCCTGGAAATGTCTCTTCACCTATATTTTGTGTCCCTTTTATATGGTTCATTACTGGGAGATTCCTATGGGAATCTATGGAAGTTCCCACGGAATTTGGGTGGGTATAATCCTTCCAGGTGCTCTCAGTTGATCCTTCCAGGTGTGGTCTCAGCTGATCTTAGTTAATACCAGTTATGTCAAGTTATATCACAGCAAGACTGTCCTCTCTTAGCACTTCTATTTAATATTGTAGTTGAAGTCTTAGCTAGAAGCATAAGACAAGAGGGGGATAAAAGGGATACAAACAGAAAAGAAAGATGTCAAGATTTGCTATTTATAGATGTCTTGATCTTATGCCTGAGACACCCTAAATGTCCATCAGTAAATGCCTGGAAATAATATATAAGTGCAATAGAATGACAAGTTACAAAATTAATGTTCCAAAAATCAGTTTATTTTCTATACATCAAGGATGAAAAAGCAAGAAATTCTTGAGTGAAACAATTCCATTTACGATAGCCCCTAGAAAAAGAAATACCTTGATATAAATCTAAAGGAGAATGTGAGAGACTTGTACAAAAAAAAAACTTTAAAACCCTAAAGGAAGAAATTTCAGAAGGCCATTTGCTGGAAAGTCCTCCCATGCTCATGGATCAGTAGAATTAACATCAAAAAATGGCCATCCAACTTGTGTGGAGTATTTTGCATATCATTCTCCTCCCATCCTTGTCCAACACATTATTGATCCCACAAAGTCTAGCATGGACTAAAGGCTCTAGGATCCTTGGAGGCTAGGGATTGACAGGCACAGTACTGTTCCTATGCTTAAGGGGAACATAGGAAAGGGTTCTGGGAAATGCCTCTGGGTCCTTGCACTTCATTGGAGAGGAGGACCCAGAAGAGAGTTTGACATGCACATTAAAAGGATGCTCTGGGGATGGGAGGGGGAGGCACTGGGGGATGGGAAGGAAGGGGGGAGGAGAGGGGAGAAGCAGGGGGGGAGGGAGGGGGTGTACCTGTTAAGTTTGTATGAGCGGAAATAAAAAGAAAAAAAAATGACCATCCAACTAAAAGCAATATACAGATTCAAAGCAATGTAAATATAAATTCCAAGGCAATTCTTTACAGAAATTGATTAAACGTTCTCAGAATTTATATGGAAGCAAAAAAAGCAAGAACACACCTGTGTAATAAAATCTCTGTTGAAGTTATCAACATATTAGACCATAGTCTATGCTATAAATCCATGGTAATAAAGACAACATGGAAATGGCTCCAAAATAATATAGATCAATGCATACAGTTTGAAGACTCAGACATAAGCCCATATACCTATAGTCATCTGATTTTTGACATAGGTGCTCAGAAAAACCACTGGAAGCAGAATAGAATCTTCAACAAATGGTGCTGGCAAAACTATACGTCTACATTCAAAAGGTTGAGACTGGATCCTTATTTGTCTCCATACACAAAAAACAACTGAAAATGAATCAAGGACCTTAATATTAGACTAGGAAGCATAAAAACCTTGGAAGAAACAGTAGGGGATTCCCTCAAATTGATTGATCTGTGCCATAATTTTCTAAACAAGATCTCTGTTGCACAGGAAATAGAACCACCATGCATCAAGCAAGATCTCATTATTTTAAAGAGCTTCTGTTCAGCAAAAGATAATGCTAACAGCAAAAAGATAGTCCACATAACATCTTCACTAATGACACATCTGATAGAAGACTAATATACAGAGTGCATACAGAACTCAAAAAATTAAACACCAAGAAATTAAACAATCCAATTAGAAAATAGGGCTTAGAAATTAAAAGAAACTTTTTCCAGGAAGAAATGAAAATGTCCAACAAATATCTTAAAAATATTTTACCTCTCTAGCTGTTAGGGAAATGCAACAACCCTGAGATATTATCTCACCCTGTCAGAATGGCTAAAATCCAAACCACTTGCAATAATTTCTGGAGAGGATGCAGGGAGAAGGGAACCCTCATACATTGCTGATGGGAATGCAGACTTGTTCAACTGCTCTGGAGATCAGTACGGTGATTTCCAAAAAAGTTAAAAATTGAAATTCTCCCTCCCCAAAGAAGCCTTCTCAGAGAGATAAGCAGAGATACACCTAGAGTTTGGTTTACCTTAGCTGGTGGAATCTGCCTCTCCTGTCTGTCTCCTGGCTAGCTTGCCAAATGTTGTGGAGTTTGACTCCTGTAACAGTACTAAAATATTCCATTAAGTCTAAACCTAGGACTTTATAGGGCATTAGGCATGTAAACAAAGGAATACCTTAAGACCATATTAAGTATTTATGGAACTTTAATAGTTACATTGCTAAATTCATCATTCCCCTGATCTTAACAGTTCTAATTAAATCAAAAGTTGACAAAGGTGTATGAAGAAAGATGAGCATTGAGAAATTGTGTCCCTTGTCTATTAAGAGGAAGAATTGGCTTTCCACTTCCATGTTAACCCAAAATTCTCATAAGATGCTGTATCATCTGTCATTTGAACTCTCCTTTGCTAGATATCAGTAGCAATTCTCCTTTTTTCCCATCAGAGGGAAACTAAGAGCCTCAGTCCTCATCATTGGACAGCAGCAGAGGGCCTTGATCCCTGGTCTTGGAGTTCAGGAGACAATCCTACCTCTAATGGAGACTTCTTTAATCAGGACATGGGCTATGTAGAGGATTTTTGCACCTGAGACAGCTGTTTTTGGAGGTGCCCAGCCTGGTTGTATTTAAAGCATTTTTTTCTTTACCTGTGGGATGGGAATTTGTGTTGTCTGCTTAAGTGTGCCTGTTGACATTATTATTCTATCCTCTTAGGCAAATATCAAGCTTCAATTTCTTTCTTTCCTGGTTCTTTTTCTTTCCTACTTTTCAGTTTGCAAAACATCGATGAATTTATCTGGGCCCTCAGAGAAACTCCCTAAGTCCTTTTTAATTGGTCCAGATCTTGTAAGGAAAAAGGAACATGAACCTGAGTTGACCAAATGCACCTGAAACCTCTTGAAGAAGACAGATTAATGCTGGGTACAGATTAAATGGACCCTGCTTAGTTTCAAAGGAATGGGATTTGGTTGAGATGGAACTTCCTGGATAGGTGAGATGAAATTCTTGTTCTGCCATAGTTTTCAAGGAATCTCTATTGGGAGATGCATTTTTTTCCCAGAACTTCTAACAGGTACTTTTGACAGAGATCTCCACGGTCTCTTACCTTCCTGTAATTTGTTTGCCACTTAAGAGAATAGATCTAGTTCTAAGATATACTGAGGCCATATCTGAGAACAGAATATCGTTAAATTGGCTCTTTTTCAGGTTAGTAGGATTAAACATTCTCCAGTTAGTCCCTGGATTAGGATGGGGAAGTCACTCTTTAGCTAGAGTCTAGGGGGCCTGGAATTGGGGAATGACACGTGGCTCAGCAAGACCCCACCAAACCCCATAAACCTGGCAGTCAGCCTGGCAAGCTCATGCCATAACCCTGAACCTGACCACAGTCCGGTCAGTGTTGTAATCAGGTGACTGACCATGACCTGTTCAGTGGTGCCATATCCCAGTGGTCGGCTTTGTCAGCTGATGCTGTAAATGCTTGACAGAGGAGACTCCCTCCTGCCAGTGCTAAAGGAGACAGGATTGATGGTTCACCTATGACTGAAGCTTCTTTCCTTCCCTATTCTATCTAGATAGATGTATGGTTAACATCCCAGACATGGAATACTTTTTTGTTAGAGCGAACATCAATAAGAATTTATCTCATTTAACTAGCAAAACCTGAAGCAAAAAATCTTTCCCTACCAGCCCACACAAACAAGGGTTGAGTATCTCAATAAGACATCATTCACATACCAGTCTGGCTATGCCCTGGGTAGGTTCATTGAGTGTAGCTTAGCCATAGTGGGTTAAACAGTTGTGACTTGTTATTGGATTCTAATCCTATTCCACCCTAGATTGTATGCCATCACTACAGAATTGAAGAACTGGCCCATTCAAACCCCATGGCTGTGAAAAGATCTTAAGGACCTCACTGTGGGACTAAGGATTCAAGTACTGAGTTTTTGCAGTTCTCCTACCTCAGGCTGGCATTCATTCACACATTCACACAGAGTTTAAAACAGCCCCTCTCCCAATTCAAAAGTAACCTTCTCTTCCTATCCCGAGAGAAGCTTGCTTGGAGAGGTGAGCAGAGATAGACCCAGAGTTTCTTTTAAAAACCTTAGCTGGTAGAATCCATCTCTCTTGTCTGTCTCCTGGCTGTGCTACCTAAATCTTTCAAGGTTGCTCTCCTAGCTGTATGAATCCAGATTCTTGTGTTTAGAGTCAAAGATTGAAACCAGAACAAGTATGGAGAATTAAGGCAGAGTTTATTAGAGGAGAGAAAGAACGGAACTCACAGGCTCCAGACACGGAGTATCATGAGGGGCAAGGAAGTGCAGGAGAATTCATAGGCTCCAGGCATGGAATCCACGAGAGGCCAAGAGCTGTAAAAGAATACATGGAATGACATAAGGCCTAGGTGCCAAAGATGGCTGCCAAGGACAGGTATATTTATACACTTAGGAAAGCCTGGGAAAAATGGCTTTTCCTCATTGGTCAGAGGCTTTTCCTCATTGGGGCCCAACCCAGCTGATCTTGTCCCCACCACATGGTAGGGTTTATTTGTAAAGAAGACCTTATCTTCATATCCTTTTATAAGCAAAGAGTTGGAGGGAGCTGAGGACTTTATTGCTGTGGAGGATCGGAGTCAATTCTTCCTTATCAGCAGCAGGTGTTTCTCCAGGGTAATCCCAGCAGTGGGAGATAGCTTTCCAAGACCTTCAGAGTCCATCCCAGCATGGCTACTCTAAAACTGCTTAACAAGGAAAGGCCACCTGAGGCCTGGATCCCAATAAGAGCAGAGGCAGATGCACAGGAATGTGGAAAGGAGTGATGAAGGAAGAGGAGGGAGAGAGGAAGCTAGGAGGGAGTATGGGGGCGGGGGGCGAGAGGGAGAGGAGACGGCCATTGTGCTTGTAAAATGAGGAAAAAAATAAAATTTTTAAAAGAAAAAAATTTATTATTAATTTTTTCCACTTTTACAAGCATATAGAGTACTTATCCCTGCCTCCTTTCATCCCCTCTCCCTCCCATTCCCTCCCTTCCTTTCATAAATCTCTCCCACTCTGTCCCATCCTTCTGCCTGTATGCTTCTATGGAACCCAGGGTTCACTCTGGCTTGTCTATTCTTGTGAGGGTTCAGGTCTCTGTGGCAAGGGGAACTCATTTTTAAACAGCAAACATATCATAAAAATATACATTTTCTGATAGAAGGTATTGGAGACTAGCAATCTTGCTTTTGTAACATGAAGTCAGCTACAGTCTCAAACTTGTCCAGTGTGGACATTTCTGCTAAGAGATAACCACTGTGTCCGTGCTCCAGATCCAGGGATAGTCTCAGTTCCATCAATTATCATTCAAATCTATTATTTCTGGTTAAGATTAGAGAATTCCTGTAAACTTTACTTATAACACCTATAAAATTTAACAGCTTTGTATCTCTGGCCAGGGGGTGACATCCAATACCCATGGGGATAGAGTGAAGGGCATTGCAGGAGCAGCAAAACTGCAAAAGAAAATCAACAAACCATAATCCAGAACTTCAGAGACTCTATATCGACCACTTAGAACTAGGCCAGCCTAATCTCTCCCCATCCTGAAGCTCAGGGAAATTTGCAGAAGAGGGGGCAATAAGAGTATAAGAGCACAAGGATGGGAGGAACAATGATATGCAAGATACTCCACACAAGTTAGGGCTGAAGTAATCATAATTGGACTTTACATGCCCTGCGCAATGTCTAACACACTATTGTCCCCACAAAGTCTAGCATTTGCTGAAAGCACCAAGATCCTTGGAGGCAAGGGACTGACAGCCAAAATAGTGTTCCTATGCTTAAGGGGAACACAGGAAAGGGTTCAGGGAAATGCCGCTGGGTCTTTGTATGTCATTGGAGAGGAGGACCCAGAGGACAGTCAGGCATGCACATTAAAGGATTCTCTGGGGATTGGGGGAGGGGAGGCACTGGGGGGTGAGGAGGGAGGAGTGAGGGGAGGGCAAGCAGCGGGGTGGGGGGAGGAGGAGGGAGGGAGGGAACCGGTGTACCTATTAAATTTGTATGAGCAGAGATAATAAAAAAATTTATTTATAGAACTATAAATAAAAATCCTTTCATTGAGCTGGGGAAATGGTTCAGTAGTCAAAGCCTTTACCTCACAAACAAAAGGACTTGAGATCAGATCCCCAGATTCCATATAAAAACCAGGAAAATATGGCCATGGCTTGTAGTTCTAGCCCCAGAAGACAATCTGAGAAACTCTAAAGCAAAGCATCAAAAAAAGCAAAGAAAGAGCAATTCGGGTTAATTGCTGATGTTACTCTAGGGCCTCCAGAGTCACACATACTCACATGCCTCTTGTTCATATGTTCTCATACATGCACATTCACTCACATGTGAAAGAAATGCTCATACACATACAAACACACACACACACACACACACACACACACACTTGTGTGTGCATACCAATTGTTGTATTACAAGCATGAAGAGATTATAGGCATACCAGAATTTATCCTGATCATTAAGGTTTAATGCTGTAAAGGAAATTGACTTGTTTTAAATATTTAATACAGAAAAATATACTGTGGGGCCATGTCAGCTTGCTTCAAGAAACATCAGATGTCAGTTGGAGAAGGGAGTAGGAACCAACCACCTTCAAATTTCTGACTTGGAAAATAAGCACATCAAAAAGTAGAATATCAGAGCAAAAGGTTGGGAGGAACAATGATTTGCAAGATTCTCCACACTAGTTAGGGCCGAAGCAATCATAATTGGACTTTCCATGCCCTGCACAATGTCCAACACACTATTGACCTCACAAAGTCTAGCATCAGCTAAAGGCACCAAGATCCTTGGAGGCAAGGGATTGACAGCCACAGTAGTGTTCCTATGCTTAAGGGGAACACGAGAAAGGGTTCAGGGAAATGCCACTGGGTCCTTGTACTTCATCGGAGAGGAGGACCCAGAGGAGAGTTAGGCATACACAATAAATGACTCCCTGGGAATTGGGGGGTAGGCACTGGGGGATGGGGATGGAGGGGAGGGGGGGCAGGGGGTTTGGGGGGAGGAGGAGGGAGGGAGGGAACTGGTCTACGTATTAAGTTTGTATGAGTGGAAATAATAAAAATGTATTTAAAAAGTAGAATATCAAGTTGATTAAGAAATCATTATCCTCAAGAAGGCAAATGGTTGCCTTTGATAGCTGCCTGCTTAAAGTTTAACAAACATTCTCATCAGCAGCACTCATCAAGAGCTACCTGGATCTCTGTAAAAGTTCAAGCTATCCCTCTGCAATCATTTCCTCGTGTCTCTGTGGCTTTAATACTACATCAAATAAAACGTAGTAAAAAAAAAAAAACTAAACTGAAAACTATACTTCTAACATGATCACTTACCCAGGCATTCAGCACAGCTCCTTGATGCTAGTTTGTGATTCTTTGACAGAAAAAGAAAGTATCAACAGAGTCCTTCAATCTTCTCAGTTGTGGACTCCACATGTCTGTACCACTGGGACTTAGTGGGAGGGAAGAGGAACCGAGAATGTGGGCTTACGATGTGGGATGTCACCACCTCTTGGGTCTGCACTTTACATTCTCATTTGTAGTTCCTAGACACGGAATGTTTGAGCAACTGAGGGTATTTATGAAAACTCTTTCCTATTATTATTTATCCCAAAATTGCTACTCAGTTATGTCATCTCCACATGATGTCTGACACAGGAGGCAGAATACACATGTCTCAGTAAATATTCTCTTCTTGAAAGTGAGTTGCTCTGCAATCCCTCTTGAAGTGTTACTTCAATTTAAAAGTAGGCAGAAAGGTGAGGCAAGTATCCAAGGATTTTAAGTGTCCAAAGTAAATGCAAGAATATGATGGTGATAATTTATCCCACAAAATTATAGATCTTGTGAAAATCTATGCTAATGATCTGAGAGGCAGTGTGTGTTTGTGTGTATTTGTGTGTGTGTCTGTGTGTGTGTGTGTATGTGTTTAATGAATCCTTTGCAAATAAGTACTTTCTTCTACCTCTAGCAGGGACAAGAAGTCTATAAAGAGTACCTTCCATAAAAGATAACTTATGAATATCTCTCACAAATGAAAAGATGGTGATGAAATGGTTCACATGCAGATGCTTTCATAAGTTTCATAAGTAACAGGCACTATCAGTATTAACTTCTCAACTAAGAAGCATTCAGTTTTTGGAAAGAACAGTCACGTTTTTTCTAGTTACAAGTCTTGTTTGCTTTAGTAATGTGAGGGAATTATGAGAGAAATTAATCCTTTATTTTTTTGCAAAAATGTCAGCTTAATATTTCTTCTAAGTATAGATTTTTGTGCATATTCGTGTGCTCATGTGAGTGTGTGCACATATGTACATGTGTATGAACATAGAGACTATAGGTTGATGTCAGGTATCTTCCTTGATAGCACTATGCTTTACTCTTTGAGACAGGATGTCCAGTCCAACCTGGAGCTTATTGATTAAGCTAGTTCCAGACATCACCCTACATTGGTCCCTTTACTCTGCTCCCATCACTGTGGTTACATAGTTAGGTTACATAGTTACATAATGTGTCATAGTGCCTGGCTTTGCTGTGGGGACTGAGAGTCTGATTTGAGGCCTTCGTCTTACATGGTTGGCATCTTACAGATGGCCTTTTCCTCAACCCCAAAGTCTACTTTTCGGTGCTCTAATTTTCTAACTCAAGAATGAGAATCTTATTGGTAAGCACATCACATCTACAACCTTCTTACTTCCTTTTTCTACTTTTCAGCTGATTCATGATGCAAGCCTACATGGCTTTTATATTCAGTACTTAAGCAGAATCACATTCACCCACATGAGTACTGATACTTGCTGTATCATAGACTATGCAAACTCTGCATCTATTATAGTTTGTACATGAAATGTCTCATAAACAGCTTTGTGTTAAGGACTGGGCTCTAGCCTGAGGTTTTCATCTTCTGTCCATGGAATGGATGGTTATAATTTATTAGCCTTCATTCTCTTACTTAGACCCCCAAAGTGATAGGGACTCTGAACATGGACAGGGAACTCCAAAATTATTGAAACCCTGAATGCCAATAGGATTTCAGATATCAAAGGCTACAATAGGGCCAGTGAGATGACTCAGGTAAAAATGCTTGCCACCCAATCTGATGGCTTGAATTAGCTCTTTCCTTCTATCATGTTGATTGTGGGAATCTGACTCTTTCAATTTGTCCTCTGACCTCCACTGTATACAGGTACTGACAGACATATATTTTATGAAATTTAAAGAAATTTTTATAAGGAAAAACAAGTCTATAGAAATTATGTTTTCAAATTCTATTGCGATTTGGACTAGTCATTTCCTTGTAACACCAAAGGAAAGAATGTATGTACATAATAGCTAGTTTATGGGAGGCCAAGTTTGAAGATGATTGCTCTATTTCTCCTGTTACTAACACAAATACATGATTGCATAACTTAAGGAAACAATGTGCTTATTTCAGGTTATGATTCTTGGTTATATTTCATCATGGCAGGAACTTTCATACTATCATCCGGAGCCAATGGAACTGGCCACATCATATTCACACAGAAAGCTGAGAGAGGTGTCCAGGAAATAAATCACCCACTGTGGGCGGGGTCTTTCCTCCATCAATTAGATGCCCTGAAAGGTTTGTTCAGGGATTCTTTAAACAACCACTTTTTCAAAGATGAGCCTAAAGTTTCAGCCTTTGGTTGTCATGTTCTCACCTACAACTAAACTTTTGCAATGATGCCCTAGTTTATTTGGTGAAGGTTTGGAGGCAGCATAGCATTCAGATTGTGTCATGGTGATAAATTACTGTGTTTAGCCAGATTCACAGTAGGAATTTGGAGTGAAAGCAAAAGACACTAAAAATTAAAAAAAAAAAAAAAAACTTTCAATTCAACCAGCAAATGAGACAAAAAAGCAAACTTCCAGGGAAGAAGGATGTTGTGGTTGCATAAGCAGCATGATTAAAAATACAATGTCCTTCTTTCCCTTTCCTCCTTTCCTCTGGTCCAAGTTCAGCCTACTGGGCTCCCACATCTCAAGCAGCTGTGCACATTCTGTGCTTTTATATCACCTTCCCCAGACTTTGGTCTTACACCTTTTATCTTACTTTTCTCCAGGACTATTCCAACCCATTGTCCTTTCCTCCTTGTTCTGTCACCCCATAATGTAGTGACGCCCTCTGTCTCCTTTCTCCTACCTGATTCTACTCATCTTCCTGTATTCACACAGCAGTCTTGGCATCCCTTCCTACTAGGTTTCAGATGAAATATATTTCCCTCTTCAGCAGCACACTCTGATTAAATGCAGTGTGAATGACTCCAGAGTGCCTTGGTTGAAGTACTTCTCTTCATGACTCATTAAATTGCAGAAAACCATGATCAGTCAAAGTCTAGGCTGAGAAATGCCATAGATCCAAGATCAGTTAAGCCCCTAACTAATAAACTACAAAAAATCACAAAAGCTTTGTTTAAGGCTAGGGCACAGCAGGTAGTTATGATAAGAAAATGATTGGTGAGAAGCTGTACACCAGCTCTTGCTTTGCTATTTTTTTAACTAGTGAAGTGCTATATAATCACCCCAACTAAAAATTAAATTATTCTTTCTTCCAAGAAGATGCCAGAGTTTGTGTCTCTGATATCGCCTCCCCAAACAAAGTTCCTCACTGTCACTGTCCCACTGGCTGCAACACTTCCAGAAACCTTATACTTCTGCTTTATTCCACTAACTACCCCAGTACTACCTCCTCAATCCAGATGAGGGAATCTCTCATTTTTTTGTAAGGAGAGTTAGGGAAAGGCATTCCTAATTTCTGGTGCATGTTTGGGTGGCCAGCCTGAGCGTCAGGAGGATTAATATTCCTGCACTTAACACATATTAGAGAGAAACCGTCTATACATGAAGCATCTCCTATATAAACAGAAATCTTGAAATCCCAGACTATGGCTGAAAATCTTAAAGACTCTAGAAAACACCAGTAGGTTAGACTAACATCTGTACTTCCGTTTTCCATGGAGAAGTCGTGATTCTAACTCATCTCAGTCTTCCATGTTTTTCTCAGGTAAGGACTCCCTTTTCTTAAAAGGAAATGTCCTATATACATCATGTTCTACTGTATGGCAGTCTAGATTTGGATGATTTGCAGTATGAATGATTAGCTTCTTTATTCTCATGAATCTATGAAAATTCTCATATATTAGTTTTGCTTCATTTCTATTTAACTAACATAGTATCACTCTAAGATCATGAATAAGACATAACTAAATCTTATTCCTCAGGAAAGAAAGAATTTGAGGGTACGCACATAGCTCTCTGTTGCTCGTTTACAAATCAGACCTTGGTACTTCCTATGCACTCCCCAGGAGACACCATCTTCCTCTAGGAATCAAAAACTATAAGTCTATGTTCACCATCTCAAGGACTCTCTTGAGAGACAATGGCAGGAAATATGGAATTGTTTTTTTCATAACTGCCACCTGGGACAAACACCTGTTAGAAATGCACTTGTCACTTCAAGCCTGTGTTCCATTGCTACTGCAGGTGAGAAGATAATTGCAGGTCTGAGGGGAGGGGCAGTCACAGGATCATAGACCCATATTTCAGGCGTTGCCTGCCTTCTCCCAGCACAGATGCTGGTTATTGAAACCATGACACGGAGAATGTGACACTGAGAAAGACAAGGAGAGGGAGAGGGTGGAAGAGAGAATAGAGGATATAGAGAGAGGAAGAGAAGAGAAGAAAAAGGAAGAGGGATGAAGGAAGAGAAAGAGATGAGAGAAACGACAAGAAAGAGGTAAGGAAGAGCAGAAAGAGAGAGGGGGGAGAGAGAGAAGAGGAGTTTTTCCTATTGCTTTTGAAATAAAAATACATAAGAGAAAACTTGTGTCCAACATTGGGTAAGTGATCATATAAAAAATGAGATTTGAGATTGCACTAGGTTGAATGACAAAGCTACAAAAGAACAGAGAAATTTTTTTTCTTTTTTTTTCCTTTTTTTTATTAAAAATTTAATTATACATTTTAAAATTTTTTACCAGTTCCCTCCCTCCACCCTCCTCCCCCCGAACCCCCTCCTCCCTCTTCCCTTCCCCCAGTGCCTCCCCCCCAATTCCCAGAGAGTCCTTTATTGTGTACGCCTAACTCTCCACTGGGTCCTCCTCTCCGATGATATAAGGACCCAGTGGCATTGCCATAAGCCCTTTCTCTTGTTCCCCTTAAGCATAAGATCACTACTATGGCTGTCAATCCCTTGCCTCCAGGGGTCTCGGTGCCCTTAACAGATGCTAGACTTTATGAGGGCAACAGTGCGCTGGACATTGTGCAGGGCATGCAAAGTCCCATTATGATTGCTTTGGCCCCAACTATTGTTGAGAATCTTGCAAATCGTTGCTCCTCCCATCCTTTTGCTCTTACAATCTCACCGCCCCCTCTTCCGCAAATGTCCCTGAGCTCCAGGATGGGGAGAGATTAGGCTGGCCTAGTTCTATGTGATTGTTATAGAGTCTCAGAACAGAGAAATTTTTGAAGGGAGCATTCAGGTAGCAGTGAGACACTGGGGCCTAGAAAACACACCTCACCCTGACTCTCCTAATTTAATAAGAGCCTCACTCATAGTGATTGTCAGAGGTTTGATTCACGTAATAATGAAATCAGCCCTTCAAGGTGTCTGGAGCTGCAATTTTAAGTCAGTTTCTTGCTATAACTCCATCTTCAGAATCCTAGACTAGACTTTTTAGTTTCTTCAACCCATGCCTGTATTCTTTCAATGTCTGTTTTAAAGTGCAGCCTGAATCTACAAGAAACTATCTATTTTTGTATAGATATGTGCTTGAATGGGAGTTGAATTAAAAGAAGTTCTTTCTAGCTCTGGGTTCACAAGCCAGGTCAACTGGAACAGTAGTTTCAATCCTTCTTGAAGACATTAGCTTCTGAGATTGCAATAAGCTACCTCTCTCCATAAGTCTGTAGAAGTACAAATACATAAAGAAATCTATTTTCTTTTCCATTTTGCTGCAAACCTGACATCCTACACAGTAAAGTCTCTCAACTATGTACAATATAATGAAAACAAATCTATTTCAAATATTTTCTCCATAACGTCAAATCATGAATAGCACAGTTTGCAAATATAGCCCATGTAATGTTATCAGTGATCTTGAACTTCCATGCTGCTTTCATTTAATTGGAGTAATAAGGAACCCTTGAACTGTATCACATGAAATCAATAATAATTTTGATTCTTTGTATGCTCTTTTTATCTTGTGTTGAAATTGCTTATCCTGACCTGATGATTTGGCTCTGCTGACTTAGAAAGTCTTGTGATAGGTTTCCTTATTCTGTTGTAATTAATATAAAACACATGAGTTGGAGGTAAACCTCTCTGAATGAAGGTATCTCTTTCTTGTGTCACAAACACACTACAGTAAAGGCTCCTGCAGAATTATATTTCTGATGTCACAATACCTCAAAGGTCATTCTTTATTGACATTGGCTAAACAATGAATATTCCCAAATGATCCAATGTAGCTATGGAGGATATTATAATGATGATGAAAAGAAAATACCTAAGTGCATGTGGAGACCCACCTTGCCAGCTTTTATGCACACCTGTCATGTCAGTATGTGTGACATCCTTTTTATACTCACTCAGTTTCACATTTACTTCATCCTTATCTGATCATGAATTCAAATCTATTCTATGTGTGTGATTAAATTTTACCCATCTCCATAGTTAACATTTTTTTCATTTCATGTATATGTATATATGGGGGTGGGTTTGTGCCTGTGTGTGCATATTTGCATATGTGTATGTGTTTACGTGTGTGTGCATGTGTGTGTATGTGTTTGTATTTTTATGTTGGTGGACACACAAAAGTGGATACATGTAGATGAGTGAACTTGAGTGTGTGTGCCTGTGTAGGCCGAAAATGATATTAAGAATCACCCTTGTGCATGTGGAGACCCTTGCCTGCTTTTTTTTACCTTATTTCTGAGTTTGGATATCTAATTAAACCTAGAGTACACTATCATGACTACTCTGGCTAGCTAGCTTGCTCTGTGATTCTCAGGCTCTGTCTTCCAGGGATAGAATTACAGGTGGGTCTCCACACCCACCCTGCATTTGTATTTGGGATGTTACAGTTCGCCTGCATTGATGCTGATAAATGACTCTCAAATGGCTTAAGGGGAACAAGGAGCTTATTTTCCAGTCCAGTTACAGTTCATAGTCCACCTTGACAGGAGAGCTCACACACCAATACCAGAGCCCAAGGAACTGATCACATCATCTCTACATAACAGCTAAGAGAGGGACAATCCTTACTTGCCAGACCAGCATATCTGACCAAGTGTACATAAGGATGCCAACTCTTGCAACCAGCTGTCTGTATTTTCTCCCGGGGACTAATCCCACCCACCATGGGCTGGGCCTTCACCATTAGCTAGACATCTCCTGCAAGTTTGCTCTGGGTCTAACTCAATCATTAACTTTCTACAAATATGCCCAGAGCTCAAACCCTCAACTGTCGAGTTGACACCTGTGCCCAACTATGATATGAGATATGAGTATCTATCACATCCTCTACCAACCATGTTGGAAGACAAGGTCCCAATAGCTTCAAGGAAGTGTTTTCTGGAAACAGGACATGGCTTATTTTGGAAAAAAATAATAAAAATATAAAAAATATGGGGATTGTCAGACTTATAGCCTACTCTTGGGAATGGGCAGTTGCTAGGAACCACTCCCCTTCACAAATTGAGTCTTGCCTCTTATCTGTAAAGACAATGATAGAAGAATTCTTCCCCTTTGGTAAACTGGGTTTATCTCTTATCTATTCTTTGGTCCTTTTTGTTTTTTCTTGGGACTAACTAAGCTAACACCTCCTCCCTATGGTTCCTGCTCTCTGAACTTGAGATACCAAGTAAACTGCTTTGAGGCTTTTTTTTTCTTTTAGCAAATAAGTCTCAATCCTGCTTTTAACCTTAAACTAAATTCTAACTAAAGATTTCATGTCTAGTTGTCACTCTTGCCTTTTCTTTGTTGGCCAGAATGTACTTATGCTGATTTTAAAGAAATTAGAGTAATTTCAAGAGTCCCAAAACATAAGTGGTTAATATTCCCTCATAAATATGACTCTTGCTGAACTAATTCAGAAATTCAATATATATGAGATTATACCATCTGTTAACTAGAATCAGTACACAACTATTTCTTATAAAACACATAAGATAATAGAAAATACAAATAAAATAAATTCTAATATAGTTCCTACCATCATGACCAAAATAGGCTAGCTTATATGATAACAGCCAGAATTTGGTATCCTCCAAAAGGAAAAAATAATGTATGGCATATGCCCCCTCCAACAGATTCACCTTTACCATTCAAAAAATATGTAATAGATATGACACACATATAGTTAATCAAAAACATATTCCTTTTTAAAAATCAAATTCTATGAACAAATTTAAAAGGAGCTCAACCTCTTGGTAACTAATTCACAAAAGCAGTCTTTGTTAATACAATGACAACAATGTAGACTTAGATCCTGTGGCTATTTGGTAAAACATTGTAAAATGGATACATTTAGAGAGACTGGGGAAATGAGACAGAGCCTGTAAATTTGTAATAAGGACCTGTTTGTGTCTTTTCCCTCAAACAATGGATTAGCTACTTAAAAAATTGTTTATTTTTGCTGAGCATAAGAGACTGTGAGGGTACATGTTTGTTTTCCTCTGTTTGCAGGTGCAGCAACATATTCTTTGCCCTAAAATTTTCTAGTGTAAAAGCTGTTACAAAGTTTCAATAAAATGAGTTCAGATTTACTCATCCCAGAGTTGAGTGCATCTGTTCCCCACTTGCCTATTCCTTGTCCACCTAGGGGGGAAATTCTGGATCCTGGTTGCAGATGGACTGCAACAAGGATGTGAACTCAGATCCCTTTTCTTATAAATTAAGGGCTTTAGCCACTGACCCAAATTTCCAGACCCACAATTAACAACTTAATGGGTGTTTGAGTGAGAAGAGTAAAGAAGTGATCTTGTGTGTTTTTTCTTTATGATCTGGATATTTTAATTGCAATTCTACCTTAAAGTTACACTGCACCTTTGAATATTACATTTAAAGGGTCTAATTTGGATGGAGAAGTTGGGTTTTATGTGACATAGTATGTGCAGCTCATGCTATATTTTCCCATGCAGGATTCCCAGAATTGGTCATCTGGAACTCCAGGATGAGAGCCAGTGATGTAGCTATAGGAGTGATTTTATTATTGGAGACTTTGACTGGAGTTCTGGGCAACTTCTTTCTCCTCTGCAATTATCTCTTTCTTCACTTCATGAGTTCCAGGTTAAAGTCAATGTACTTGATTTTGCTACACTTGATCATAGCTAACTTCCTAACTCTCTTCTGTAAAGGAATTCCCCAGACTATAGTAGCTTTTGGTTTGAAATGTTTCTTCAGTGACTTTGGATGCAAGCTACTTTTCTATCTTTACAGGTTAGGCAGGGGTGTGTCGTTCAGCAGCACCTGCTTACTGAGTGTCTTCCAAGCCATAACCATCAGCCCTCAGAATTCTAGTTGGGCAGGATTTAAATCTAAAGCCCCCAAATACATTGGCTTTTCTATATACCTGAGTTGGATGCTGTACTTCCTTTTGGGTATTGGTTTACTTAAGTACATTACTAGAGAACGGTGCAGTGAAAATATCACAGGCCTAATGGATTTAGGATATTGTTCTTCTGTTAATGTTGAAGAAACTATGGGAATACAACGTGGATTGTATGCAACCATTCCTGATGTAGTTTACATGGTGTTCATGTTGTGGGCCAGCAGCTCCATGGTTCTCATCCTGCACAGACACAAACAGAGAATGCAGCACATGCACAGGACTACAATCTCTCCTGGCTCCCCCCCTGAATCCAGAGCCACCAAGACCATCCTCCTTCTGGTGATCATCTTTGTCTTCTTTTGCATATTTTCCTGCATCTTCAATATATTTTTAACTTCTTTTGTTAATCTCAGCTGGCTCTTGGTACAAATCCGTGGAATAGTCTCTGTGGGATTTTCCTCTGTCAGCCCCTTCTTGCTCATAAGACATGGGTCCAGCATGCCCAGTCTCAATTTCGTTTGCCTAAGCAACAGAAAAGCTCCCAGTGTGGGGAATGCTTGCAGAATTTTCACAAGCTTTCATTCATAACCACAGAAATTTGGATATAATATAGCTTCTTTTCATGTCATCTGGGAATGAAGCTTTTATATTAAATGTGTACATGTGGGGCTATGTTTGTGTGCCTGAGTATTCATGTGTGTTTGTCTGCATGAATATGTATTTCACTACTCAGAGTATGTGTATTGATCACCCAGCAAAATCTCTGAAAATTTTAATGTAACATGCATAAACTACAAAGAATATGTAAAAATATATTTCAGATTTCAAAATACTGTTCATTACAAAAATTATGATCTTCATGTTAATTTATATTGTATTTTGGTGGAATAAATTGTTTAAAAATTAAATTTCTATTGTTCTTCTTTGGTTCATTCATTAACCATACAACTTGAAAGAACAAGAAACTAATGCAGACATATTTTAACTGATGAACTTTGATGAGTCTTTTGTGCTTCATGATATGATGGGCATATTTTATAAATACACATTGAGCTGTATCTTCTTTATATAGCTTGTGCTATATTCTTACTAGTTTATTTCTACCATATTAACTTATTTCCAAAAACATATATGCCATTTTCAACTTTTCTTCTTGATTTTTATTCATTTAAAATATTTTTAATTATGAATTTGTATGGTTTGTACATATATTTTATTACATGTTTTATTTTTATCTAATCATACAAACTCAATAGGTATCCCCTTCTCTCTATACCCCTCCCCTCCCTGATCGTCCCCCATTGCCTTCTTCCCCCTTGTCCTCCCTTCCACCCTGTCCCTCTCCCCTAGCCTCCTGCTTCCTCTCTCGTATCCCACAGAGCATCCATTTATGAGAGCACTGAACCTCTCTTTGAGTCCTCTACCTTAGTGAGGGTTCAGGACTCAGTGGCATGGCTTGGGACCCCTTCTTAGGCTACCTGTTAGCATGGGTAATTTGTGGTCCTCCCCATCTTTAGGCTCTTATTGTAATCTTGCTGCTCCCTCTTCCACAAGGTTCCTAAAGGTTTAGGATGGTATCTAGGAGAGGGTTGTCATGTTCTGGGTCATCACTTTTTATAAGGTCAAAGGTAATCTCTTGATGTACTTTAGCCATGAAAACAATGAGTCGATAATGGAGTAAATCCATATGTTTCAGCTTCTTTTATATTCCTGTTCTATGTGTAAACTTTTTTGAGCTTTTTCCATGAAGATAACTCCATGTGCCCATCAGCGATGAACTGATGCTGGTACTAAGTATTTCAAATGGAAGTGTCATTAGATAGCTTTGCAAAGTACTTTGTCTTATGTATTTTTTGATAAAAGAAATAAATTATTTCAATGTGTGTTTTTCATTTTAATATTATTATTAAAACATGACTGTGATGTTTAAAAATTTTTTTGGTTCTTGTATAAATTTATTCCCAGTGTTTAAGTAGTGGTGACCTTATAGGATCACGGGGGTCACAATTTATTCATATACAAAATACATAGCTAAATAGATTTCTAAAATGCTTTTATAAGCCTATTAAAATGATCTTGTTTCCCTGAAAATATCATTTGACATGATGGTTAAGCTTTGCTTTGTTAACAATACTTTCTTGGAAGTTGTGTAGTCATTCCTGTCATTTATTTTTATATTGCATTGTTTGATGTTTTGTTTTTCTAGTATACATTTAAACATATTTTGGCATTATTTCTTTTTACTAGAGTCTTGGATATGTTTTTTTCTTCCCTTCACTACAAAGTTTTCCTCCCAGTATTCTCTTCAGGTCTGAATAGAGGTCATCAATTTCTTTAGCATGCTTTTGTGATAACATATTATCTCTTTTTAATTTTTTGGATTTCATATTTTATTTTTAATTATATTAGCAATAAATTTGTGTGTTTTTATCACCCACTCCCTACCCACACTCCCATCTCATCCCATTCACCTATTCTTCCCTCCAGCCAGTTTCCCTGTATCTCCCACACCCCTGCATGTGTGATCTACAGGGTCACATCTGTGACACCTGCATTAACTAATGCTAGCCAGAGGATGGGAAGAGGTAACTTCAAGACACATTATTCTTTCTATATCAATTCTTGCAGACAGTATTATTGGGTATAGTAGTCTTATTATTTAGGTGTCTATGGTTATGCTGAGCTGGGCTTTCATGAAGCTTCATTACCTGTAACAAATTCAGCATTATTGTACAGAATATTGATAGTGAACAACACAGCGCATGTAGAGGTCATGTGTATATGCTCAGGGAAACTTGGTATTTCCTGCTTATTTTTATTGTCAGTCTAAAACTTTTGCAAAAAATGAAGCCTATTGAAATTTTAAATATTTCCCTGTTATAACAAGAGATTATTCTTCAGTTCTCCTAAGACTCCTAAGACACCAATTCATACCTTTAATAGTTGCATTAGTAGCACATTCATAATGAGGTAGTTATACATGTTGGTAACGATTTAAGCTTTCTTTTTGAAAAGCAATGTACTTTAGTATTTTGGGAAAATACTACATTTAATGATTCTTTTTGTCTTGACATTTGTCCTTCTTTCAAACGATTTATTTTATTCGTCCTATTAGCTGATTTTTTTGTCAAACATGGTGCTTCTTGTAGCTTTTCTTTCCCCTCTTAATATTAGTTATGTCGCTGTCCCTCAAAGCAAGGCTGTTCAAGATCTTAAAACCCTTATATAAGACATGGGAATGGTAATGTTGCACAGAAGGGTGTGGTTGGATACTTCTGACACAAAAGCACCTTTATTTTCAAATCTGTCTGATGACATGATTGTAGGAATATGAAGAATATTTAAAGTCTACAACAAGATGAGGTGTTTATATTAAATTCCAGTTGTTTTCAGCACTCAGCAAAGAACGATCTCCCTCTACACTTGTCTGACTTAAAGCATATAACATGTAGTTTTATGTACGTTCTCTGGAGAAGACAGCCCATGTCTCATGTAAATCATGGTGGACTTAGGAACACTGGGCATCACATATTTGAAGGTGCCACTCAGGTTATAAACAGCTCTTTAAAATCTCAAAGGCATTAGCACAGAGGCAAGAAGCCACTGCTAGTGTCTCTGGCACAAAATTATAGATCATAGTCTCTTTTCCTCTTGGGCTTAAAGATTCTTTCTTTCTTTCTTTCTTTCTTTCTTTCTTTCTTTCTTTCTTTCTTTCTTTCTTTCTTCTTCCTTCCTTCTCTCTCTCTCTCTCCCTCTCTCTCTCTCTTCTCTCTCTCATACACTAATCCTCAATCCCATTTTCTCTCCCCTTCCCACTACTACACTTCTTCTTCCCTGCCAGTATTTCTTCTATCGTCATGGTGCCTTGTTCCTTTTTATGAGTGTTTCATTTGGGTTGTCTTTGATGGCTTTTGCCGGAACACTTATTGGAGTGTGAATCATATATCAGAGTTGACCTTTATCAGTTTCTTGGGGATGTATTGGGCCACTCATTTCCATATTCTTCTTCAGCAATCACTTTAAGCATTGAATCATCTACCATCCTGCTATGTGGATATATTGATTTATCAGAAGGTACCCACAAAGATGTGTATCAAAATAATTTCAATGTTTAAAAATGAATTTATTTTTAGGCATTTTTGCCTTATTTCTTTCTTCGAGCAGGGCACCCTGCATCTTAGGTTGACCTCTGTAACAGTTACTCTTAATTATTGCTGTGAGAGAACACTCAAAGTTGATCAACTTAAGGGAGAAAGGAAGGTTTATTCAGCTTATGGTTCCAGAGGAAAGGCACAGTCTCTCAAAGCAGAGGTGGCATGGCTGGCTGGCCAAAGCTGGAGGAGGCTAAGTCACCACAGACATCTTGGAAGCTGAGAGCTGCAGACTGCTTGCTGCAAAGGCAAACTTCTCCTGGAGGTAGGGTGGGGCTAATCCACCTCAAGGCCCACCCCTTGTGACTGCCTTCCTCCAGCAAGGCTCCACTTCTCAAGGTGCCGTGACCTTGCCAAACACATGAGACTGTGGGGGACACATTTCAAACCATGACATTCCACCCCTGGCCCCCACAGGTTCATTGCCATCTCATTATGCAAACCATACTCAGTCCAACTTTAAAAGTATTCATAGACTACAATGGTAGTCCCAACAGTCCAAAAGTCCAAAGTCCAAAGCCTCCTGTAAAAATCAAAATACAAGTTACATACTTCCAATGTACAATGGCACAGAATAAACATTCCCATTCCAAAAGGAAGGAATGGAGGCATATACAGGAATGATTGGTCCATAAGAAGATTGAAAACCAGCCGGACAAACTCCAAATCTTGTAGCTCCAAGTCCAACAGGTGAGCTTCTTGTTGAAATCATCTCAGTTCCAAAGGGCTTTGGTTCTACCCTTCCAATACAGCTGCATATAGAATACGTTGGTCTCTTGAGCTGACTCCTCCCAGGGTATACAGCTCTCCTTGGCAGGTGTCCCACGTTGTGTCTGGAATCTCCAACATCTTTACTTCTCAATGGCAAACCAGACTTTAACTCCACAGCACAAACTGCCCTTCTTGGGCCTCTAAACTCCAGGCTTCTTGCCTCATGATGCCTGGATTCTGCCAGTTTTTGAAATCTTGGAGGAGGAATCCATGATCTCCTCCCTCTTGCCTCATTGATGCCTCTAAAACAAGAACCACATGGACAACTTTGCCAAGACTGGCACTTTTGAATCACAGTTGATTCTGCTTTTCTATGTTGAACATCTCTTTCACTCCTGGGCAGTTGTTTGGTAAGAGAAAACAACTCTTGCTTTGGAACTCCACCTTTTAGCTCCAGTCTTCTGAAAGGATTTGCATTCTTATGAGTAGGAGTCTTCCCTGAGGATCTTGCCCTCAAGCTAAGGCCTCTCCTATTATTCAAATTAAGAGCAGGCTTTGATTTACAAATGGAGCTAATCTCTTCAACAACCATTTTGTTCTTTGCTTCCTGGTTCAACTCTTTAAGTTTGCCATTGTATTTTTCATCATTGGATGTTACAGTTGTTGCTTCTTCCTACCTGATTCTTTGCTCTTTTTCATAACTCTGAAGACAATTAAAAAGTAGCCATATCACATTGCTTTGAAATTTCCTCTGCCAAGCACTCCAGCTTAATTTCAGGCAAACTTTCAGGACCAGGGGAAAAGTTCACTAAACTCTCAGCCAACACACGGCTCCATGTGTCACTCATCCAGTTGCAAACACAGTCTCTGTTTCCCTCTGGACCATCACAAGCTGGGCTTCCACTGCCTGCGTCTCTCACAGCTTTGCTCTCTGAGCTCTCATAAGAAAGGCCCATATGGCCTCTTTGCCAAGACGCAAAGACTTTCCCAGCACAAAGTCCCAAAATTCTCCGTATTTCTCCCAACAAACAGTTCCAAAGGCACACTAGCCTCATCACAGCATTGGCTGTACTGCTGGGTACCAACTTCTCTCAGCTTTACAAACAACTTCACACTGTGGTACCAGCTGTTCTTAATCTCACAGCAATACCCCAATACCCGGTACCAATTTCTGTAACAGTTACTCTTAATTATTGCTGTGAGAGAACACTCAAAGTCGATCAACGTAAGGGAGAAAGAGAGGTTTATTCAGCTTATGGTTCCAGAGGAAAGGCACAGACTCTCAAAGCAGATGTGTCATGGCTGGCTAGCCAAAGCTGGAGGAGGCTAAGTCACCACAGATATCTTGGAAGCTGAAAGCTGCAGACTGCTTGCTGCAAAAGCAGACTTCTCCTGGAGGTAGGGTGGGACTAATCCACTTCAAGGCCCACCCCTTGTGACTGCCTTCCTCCAGCAAGACTCCACCTCTCAAGGTGACATGACCTTGCCAAACACATGAGACTGTGGGGGACACATTTCAAACCATGACAACCTCCAACTAACTGTAATAGTGAATGACTTTTAACTTCTTATCCTCCTACTTCCACCTCTTGAATGTTAAGACTAAAAATATGTGGTGCCATACCTGCTTCATGTAGTGCTAGTGACTGGGAATCACCCCAGTCTCAGTAAATGCTAGGCAAATACTCCACCAACCAGTCCTTTGTCTCATGACATAAAAAAAATAATGGGGGCTGGAGAGGTGGCTCAGGGTTTAAGCCTCTGCCTTGCAGGCGGAAGGTCCTGAGTTCGGATTCTAGACCCCATGTATAGACGCCGGGTGGAAGCGGGGGTGGCCTGCGTTTCCAGTCCTGGTAGGGCAGAGCTTGTGAATCCCAGAGTCAAGGAGGAGGTGGAGGCGGTCCATGGTGGATCCTGAATTCGCCCGTGGTTCTACACACACACATACATACACACATGCACACACACATACATGCACAATTGAATAAATAATAAATAATGAAAAAATTTAAAAAAAATATAACAATGGTGACTTTTACTGACATCAGGGATAGAAAATTAGAAAATGTTAGGGTATATGCAAATATTGATTACAAGAAACGCAATGAGCCAAATATAGTTCACTTCTTGCCCTTCTCATGTTAAAAATACTAAAAATGTATTCTGTAACACCTCTAAGTGAGGGTGGAATACAGGCTATTATTATTTATTGCCATATGAATTGTCTCTTTTTGTGATTCCCAGTCACTAGCACTGCATGAACCAGGTATGGCACCACATATTTCAGTCTTAACATTCAAGAAGTAGAAGTAGGAGGATAAGAAGTTAAAAGTCATTCACTATTATAGTTAGTTGGAGGTTGTCATGGTTTGAAATGTGTCCCCCACAGTCTCATGTGTTTAGTATTTCCCCTTCTTGTTAACCCCAGCCTGCCTCTAGAGAGCATGGTTAAGAGTCATTTCCAATCTCTTCAATGTTCTCTTAAGTGACGGTAGGAAGAAACTTATAATTGTTTGGATAATTTTCACTTGGGGAAGAACTGCATGTATTATCATAAAAGCTCTTGGCTGCTCAAGCCTGCACACACATTGTTGCTACAGGTGAAATGATAATTGCAGGTTTGAGGAGAGGTGAGTTTAAGGTATCACAAACATATTTCAGACACTCCTGGCTCCCTCCAGCATATACCATGGTCATTGTGGTCATGGCAGTGATATCAGGATATCCTGGCAAACAAGAGGAGTTCAGAGACTATAATAGATGAGAGAGAGAGAGAGAGAGAGAGAGAGAGAGAGAGAGAGAGAGAGAAATCAAGAGTGAAAACCAATGGTTGTCTCGATAAGTTATCATGTTAGAAAAAAGAATTTTGCATAAATGTTCTGAATGGAGAAGCTGTATGTGATCATTTAAGAAAAGAGGATTTTGGATTAAACTCAAGTGAATGAGAAAGCCACAACAAAGGAGAAAAACTTCCAAGGAACAGGATCAGGCAGAGTGGATGATGGAATCCCAGAGCAACTCCATTCTCTGATTCTAACTTAATGCATTATTCAATGACAGCAATTACTCTTACCAGTGCCAGTGATAAAGAAAGCTGATGTTCAAGGTGGTTAAGGAATGTTGTTTAAAAGAATGCAAAGTTTCAATTATAAAGAGCAGAAAGCATGCAGGTTAACAGCAGATGGTGAATATACATAATAAAACTGGGTTGTTTCATTAAGATTTTATAAAAGTGCTTATCTTTGTCTTTTAAACATATATGTACATTGATAATAATGGATGGTGATGGATATGTTAATGAACTAATGATTAGTATGTAATGTGTCCCTAAATCTTCACATGGTATAACTTGGATATGCACAGATTTGCTGAATATTTGTAAATAATGGTGTCATTAAGGAAATGGAGGACAAAAAGAGGCAATTCATATGGCAATAAAATAATAATAGCCTGTATTCCACCCTCACTTAGAGGCGTTACAGAGTACATTTTAAGTATTTCTACAGGTGTACATTTTTTCATGCTTGCAATAAGAAGTGGGATATATTCATTAAGGTAATGCAATAATACCGAGAAAATTCACATAAATGACCCTTTCTTTTTTTAAACGTGAGCACTTAAATGCTTTATTGAGGCAATAGTTCCATGAATACAAACATCATACATCACATCAAACATCATAAGAAATATAAATTTGGATTTAAGTCTGACAGCACTTCTTGGCTCTGGGACTAAAGGGTCTACTCTAGTTTCGTCAAGTTACTTAAGCTCTCTTTTTCTTTTCCTCACCTAAAAAACATTAAGTTTGTTAAACTAAACATAACTTTTTTTCTTTTTTATAAATTTGTGCATGGAGCACATTTATATGTTTGTTTTGCGTGTGTGTGGGTGTTCATGTGTGTGCAGACATATGTTGAGAGGATACTTGAATGTGTATGTTTGTGGAGTATTTATAATGGAACTAACAGTAGATGGTAATGCTGGGTTTCAGATGATGGTTCAAGAAACACATTCCTCATCTTCCCATGTAGGACTTTCTGGCCAGAACAGGAAGAGGCACATGGCATCCATCCATGTGGCTGTTGGCATGATCTTCTTATCACGGATTGTAATTGGACTTCTGGAAAATTCCTCTTTCCTCCATCGTTACCTAATACTTTACTTAATGGGGTGCAGAATAAAATCTACAGACTTGATATTGATGCACTTGATTGCAGCCAACCTCTTAACTCTGCTGTGTAAAGGAGTTGCCGAGACAATAGCAGCTTTTGGATTGAAAGATTTCCTCAGTGATCCTGGATGCAAACTACTTTTGTACATTCACAAAGTCAGCAGGAGTGTTAGTACAAGCAGCACCAGCTCCCTGAGTGTCTTCCAGACCATCAACATCAGTCCCAGGGACTCCAGGTTGGCACAGCTCAAAATCCAAGCTCCCAAGTACGTTGTATCATCTGGACACCTGAGCTGGATCCTGTACCTCTTTATCTACAGTCTTAGTCTCATGAATACACAAGGAAAATACAACAATGAAAACATCACAAACCTAAAGGAATTGGGATACTATTATGCTCATCAAGACATATCCAGTGACCTATTGTGTGCTGTTTCTGTCATTTCCAGATACTATGTATGCTGGACTTATGCTGTGGCCCAGTAGCTTCATGGTACTCATCCTGTATAGATACAAACAGAGATTGCACAATGTTCATAGGAATAAGCTCTCTCACAGATCCTCTCCAGATCCCAGAGCCACCAAAACTATCCTTCTGCTGGAGAGCACGTTTGTTTCCTTTTACAGTTTCCTTCATCTTTCACCTTTGTGTAACTCTGTTGAATAATCCAAGCTGGTTCCTGGTGAATATGTCTGTAATAGCATCTGGTTGTTTTCCCAAGGTCAGCTCCTTCCTGCTCAAGAGCCATGAATCCAGTATATCCAGCTTCTGCTTTCCTTGGATAATAAATTGATAATATCATGACCTACATGTAAATTTAAGTGTTTTACACAATTCTATTGTTTTTATAGTCCTACCCACAGAATTTATGTATGCTATAAGCAATCATTTCACATAGAAATGGATGGCTATTCAAAGTCTGTATAATGTAAATGTGTTTGCATGTGAGTACATGTGCACATGTTCATGCATGTATGTGCATGTAATATGCATGTATATGTGTATGTGTATACATGAACATGTGTTACATAGTAATTTTCTCCATTGTGAGTGAGAGTCATTAAATTTCAGGAAGTTTCTGAAACTGACAAGATTTACAAGATCTCACCTTAGGGTGAAGGAAGTGTTAAAGATATACTGTGGGACGAAACTCTCTGGACAGCAAAGCTGCATGTAAGAAACTCTTTAACTTGGTGAGATGCCTGAAAGTTGTACACAGAGCTTCCATGACTGTCACCCAAGTGGGGGGTTCATATGTATTACCTTTAAGTTGTCCCTGCTCCTGTAATTAAACCATCATGCATATTGCTGCAAGTAGCCCCATTTGGCTCATTGATTTGCTGAGTGGACTTTGTTATATTTGTTACTTTGGCCTTGATGTGGGCCTAGGGGTATGGTTTCAGATTCTCTGCAAAATAAATAATTGCTGAGCAGGAAAGAATTAAAAATATTTGCATTTATTTATGTGAGTGAGTATTTGTATGTGTGTATGTGCATGAGCACACACATGCCTGTCTGTTTTTCTGTATCAGAGGGCATTGTGTATATTTGTGGAGACCTAATGGTGACTTCAGGAATCATCCGGTATGATTCTTCATCCATATTGCTTTGCTCTGGGGTTTCTCAGTCTCTGTCTTTCAGAGTTAGAAGTAAGAGCTGTTGCCATTTCTTCCTGTCATTTTTACATAGGATCTGAGCTCTGAACTTAGGTCCTTCTACTTGCAAGTTCCCAAAGGGAACTTGTTTGTATAGAAAAGAAATTACTCCTGGAAAAGCAGATGTGACTAGCATCTACTCTTTTAACCACTGATTTTGTGGGGTTAATTAAATAAATGAGAGAATGAGATGGAGATACTGGACTGCCATTTCTTAAGGTTATGTGGCCAAAAAGAAAATATAGATTAGATATGTTCTAAAAAGTTCTGCCTGGGATTTGAAAACTTGAAAACAATGGGATAAATTGGAAAGCTGGGAGGAAGTGACTATCATAGAGATTACTGAAGTTACCTCTCAGGTCTGATTTTTTCTCCATTTTTTTCTTTCTTCCACTCACACATAGTGGATAAGTACCCCATTCCCCTCCCTCTCTCCACCCCTCCCTGGACCCTCTTGTTCCCTCCCTCCTTTTCCCATTCCTTCCCCCATTCCCTTTTTCCCAGTGCCCCTTCCCCCCATTCTGGAAAATCCTTCACTGTGCATGTCAAACTTCCCTCTGGGTCCTCCTCTCTGATGAGGTGTAAGAACTCAGTGGCATTGCCTAGAGCTCTTTTTTGTGTTCCCCTTAAGTATAGGAACACTATTGTGGCTGTTAATCCCTTGCCTCTAAGAATTCTAGTGCCTGTGATCCATGCTAGACTTTGGGGTTTCAATGATATGTTGGTCGTTGCACAGGTCATGCAAAGTCCTGTTATGATTACTTTGGCCTTAACTTGTATGGAGTATCTTGGATATCGTTGCTTCTCCTCATCTTTAGGCTCTTACAATCTTACCGCTCCCTCCTCCGCAAATTTCCCTGAGCTTTAGGATGGGGTGAAATTAGGCTGGCGTGATTCTTGGTGATTAATGTAGGGTTTCTGATGTTCTAAACTATGGCTTGCTGTTTTTTTTTTTTTCTTCTAGGTTTGCTGCTTCTGCAATGCCCTTGGCTACATCCTGATGGGTACTGGATGTCACCTTCTAGCCAGAGATAAAAGGCTATTAAAATAGAGTCATTATAAGAGTAGATTCAAAGATAGATGGAATAAGAGTAGGAGACTGCTGTAAGGTGTGGCCTGTCTCCCATTTGCAGGATGGTTACCTTCTATATGTCAGACTCTATGCCCTTGCTTTCTGGTGAGATCATACCCCATAAAGATGCAAATGACCAGGAAGGAAAGTCTGTGAGTGTAACCAGATGTCTCATTACTTAATGCAGTCCATGATGGTGGCCTATTTTCACTGCTGTAGCATGATACCTTCTCTCCTTTTTGCTGGTGGGGCCCTGCTTCCCCTTCCCTCCCTGATTATAATCTTTGCAATTACAATAGATATTACAGAGATTTGTCTTCGATTGTGTCACTAAGTGGGTTTGGTACTAGGATCCACCTATTAGGGAGTACATACGGTGCTTAATTTTCTGTGTCTGGGATATTTCACTCTATATAATTTTTTCTAACTCAATGCATTTTCTGGAGAATTTCATTGACTCATCATTTTTGATGGCTGAGTAGTATTCCATGGTATAAATGTACCACATTTTCCTTATCCACTCATCAACTGTTGGCCATTTGGGTTGATTCCAAGACTTTGCTATTGTAAACGGTGCTGCTATGAACATGGTTGTGCTTGTGCTTTTGAGGTGAGGTTTTGCTGCATGGGGGATTATTCCCAAAAGTGGAATAGCAGGGTCATATGGCATTTAATCTTTAACTTTTTTAAGAATCACCAGACAGCTCTCCAAAGTGTTGTATAAGCCTGCATTCCCACCAGCAATGTAAAAGAGTTCCCTTCTCGCCTCATCCTCTCTAGCATTTGGTGCTGCTTGTATTGTGGATTTCTGCCATCCTGACTGGGGTGAGATAATATCTCAGGGAGGTTTTGATTTGCATTTCGCTGATAGCAAAGGATGCGGAGCATTTTTTAAGATATTTGTTAGACATTTCAATTTCTTCCATGGTAAAGTTTCTTTTAAGTTCCAAGGCCCATTTTTTAATAGGGCCATTTGTTTTCTTGGTGTTTAGTTTTCTGAGTTCTTTGTGCACTCTGGATAAAGAGCTCTATCAGATATGGGGTTTTATAAGATCCCATCTGTTGAATGTTGGTTGTATTGACTGTGCTATTGGATTTCCAATTAGGAACTGTTGGACTAGTCAAATCAAATTGAGGGAGTGCCCTACTCTTTCACCTAAGGTTTTTATAGGCTCTGGCCTTATATTGAGGTCCTTGGTCTATTTGGAATTAAGTCTTGTGCACGGTGACAAATATGGGTCGAGTTTTAGTCTTCCACATGTGGAGATCCAGTTTTGCCAGCACCATTTGCTGAAGATGCTGTTCTTTTTCCATTGGATCTTTTCGGCCCCTTTGTCAAAGATCAAATGGCTGTAACCATGTGGGCTTATATCTGGGTTTTCAACTCTTATCCATTGATCTGTGTATCTATTTTGGAGCCAGTATCAGGCTGTTTTTATAACTATGGATTAGTATTATAGACTAAGGTTTGGTACAGTGATACCTCCAGCAGTGTTTTTGGTACTCAGGATTGCTTTTGCTATCCTGAGTCTTTTGTGCCTCCATATGAATTTTGAGATTGGTTGAACAATCTCTTTAAATAAATAATTGTTTTGGGGTTTTGATTGGTATAGCATTGAATATGTATATTGTCTTTGGTAGGATGGTCATTTTTACGATATTGATTCTGCCAATCCAGGAAGATGGGAAGTCTTTCCACCTTCTGGTGTCTCCTGAAATTTCTTTTTTTAGGGTTTTAAAGTTTTCATTGTAAAGGTGTATTACTTCCTTGGTTAGGTTTATGCCAAGGTATTTCATTTTTTTAGTGGCTATAGTAAATGGGATTGTTTTCCCTCAAGCCTTTTTCACTTCTTTCATTCTGGGGACATAGGAAGGCCATTGATTTGTGTACATTCATTTTGTACCCTGTCACCCTGCTGAACTTTTGTATTAGTTCCACAAGTTTCCTGATGGAGTTTTTGGGATCACTCAGGTATAAGATAATGTCATCTGCAAATAGAGATAACTTGATTTCTTCCTTGCCGATTTGAATCACTTTTCTCTCCCATTCTTGTCTTATGGCCTCAGCTAATACTTCAAGTACAATATTGAATAGAAGTGGTGAGAGTGGACAGACTTGCTAGTTCCTGATTGAAGCAGGAATGCTCCAAGTTTTTCCCAATGAGTATAATCATTCCTGTTGGATTGTTGTATACAGCTTTTATTATATTGATAAAGGTTGCTTCCATTCCAACCTTCTCTAGGGTTTTGATCATAAAGAGCTGTTGGATCTTGTCAAAAGCTTTTTCTGCATTTATATAGAGTATCATATGGTTTTGGATTTTGGACTGGTTTATATGGTGGATTACATTTTTTGGTTAGCATATGTTGAACCAACCTTGTGTGCCTGGGATAAAGCATACTTGATCCCCGTGAATGATCTTTTTGATATGTTTTTGAATCCGATTTGCTAAGACTTTGTTGAAAATTTTTGCATCTGTGTTCATCAGAGAGATTGGCCTATAGTTTTCTTTTTTAAGTGTATCTTTATTAGGTTTTGAGATTAAGACGATATTAGCTTCATAGAAGGAATTTGGTAGTGTTCCTTCCTTTGCTATTTTTTGGAACAGTTTAAGGAGTATTGGTGTTATTAACTCCTTAAATGTCTGGTAGAACTCTGTGCTGAATCCATCTGGTCCAGGACATTTTTTGGTGGGAAGATTCGAGATTATTTCATTGATTTCCTCATATGTTATAGAACTATTTAAATAATTCACAACTTCCTGATTCAATTTAGGTAAGTTGTGTTTACTTAGAAATTCATCCATCTCTTTTGTGTTGTCAAATTTCACAGAGTATAAGTTTTTGAAATATGATGTTATAATTCCCTGGGTATCAGTAATGATAAGTCCTTTTTCATTTCTAATTTTGTTAATTTGGGTTTTCTCTCTCTTGCTTTTGGTTAATTTAGCTAGGGGTGTATCAATCTTATTGATATTTTCAAAGAACCAGCTTTTTGACTGGTTGATTTTCTGTATAGTTTTCCTAATCTCAATTTCAGAGATTTCTCCCCTTGTTTTGTTAATCTCCTCTCTTCTACTGCTTTTAGGATGGGATTGCTCTAGTGTCTATAAAGCTTTAAGCTGCATTGTTAAGTTGTTTATTTCTGATGTTTCCATTTTTTTGATGTAGGCATTAAGAGCTTACCTCTTAGGACAGCTTTCATTGTATCCCAGAGATTTTGGTAAGTTGTATTTTCATTATCGTTCACTTTCAGGAAATCTTGAATTTCCTTTGTAATTTCTTCCTGAATCCAATTCTCATTCAGCATCATAGTGTTAAGTTTCCAAGAATTAGTGTATTTTCTGTTGTTTGTTGTGTTGTGAATGTCAAGCTTTAACCTGCGGTTGTCTGACAGGGTACAGGCTAAACTTTCAACTTTCCTCTATATGTGAATATTCGTTTTGTGGCCCAATATGTGATCTATTTTGGAGAAAGTTCCATGTGCTGCTAAGAAAAATGTGTATTCTTTGGTGCGTGAATGAAAAGTTCAATAGAGATCTGTAAGTTCCATTTGTTTAAAGGTTTGTTTAAGTTCCAAAGTGTCTCTGTTAAGCTTTTGAACTGTTGATCTATCCCATTTTTGAGAGGGCAGTGTTGAAATCCACAATAATTATCATTCGGGGGTTGATTTCTCGGTTTAGATGCTGTAGGGCTTGCATAATGAATGTGGGGGGCTTGTATTAGGTGCATATATGTTCAGTATTATGAAGTCTTCATGGTGAATTATACCTGTGACTAAAATGTAGTATACATGTGTGTCTCTTATGATTTTTTTTGGCTTGAAGTCCACTTTGTCCGATAGCATAATGGGTACCCCTGCTTGTTTCCTGGTTCCATTAGCTTGCAGAATTTTGTACCAGCCCTTTATTTTTAGGATATGCCTGTCTTTTGTGGTGAGATGAGTTTCCTGAAGGCAGCAGATTGTTGGATTGTGGTTTTTAATCCAAGTTATCATCTGTGTCTCTTGATTAGTGAGTTAATTCCATTGACACTTAATGTTATAATGGAGAAATTATTTTTAATTCTAGACATTTTTTATATTTAGTGGCTTTTGTAAGTGTATTGTTTGACATTTATGTTTTGGTGGTATTATACTTCCCTTCTGTACTCCTGGATACGCTTGTTTTTTTTCAAGCTTGAGTATCATTTCTAGCATTTTTTGAAGACCTAGCTTGTTAGACATGTAAGCCTTCAAGTTGTCTTTTTGCTGGAAAACTTTTCTTTTTCCCTCGATCATGACTGATAGTTTTGCTGGGTATGTCAGTCTGGGTTGACATTTTTGCTCATATAATACTTGAAGTATGTCTCTCCAAGCTCTTCTTGCTTTTACTGTTTCCATTGAGAAGTCATTTGTTATTTTAATAGGCTTACCTTTAAAAGTGACTTGTTTTTTTTCTCTTGAAGCTCTCAGCACCTTTTCTTTGTGTTGAATGTGGAGTGTTTTGACTATTTTTTGCTGTGGCGATTTTCTATTTTGGTCATATCTTTTTTTAATTTCTTTTTTTAACATTTTTTATTATGATTTCTGCTCATACAAACTTAATAGGTACACAGTTCCCTCCCTCCCTCCTCCTCCCCCGACTCCCCTGCTCCCCCTCCCCTCACCCCTCCCTTCCCATCCCCCAGTGCCTCCCCCGCAATCCCCGGAAAATCCTTAATGTGCATGCCTGACTGTCCTCTGGGCCTTCCTCTCCGATGACGTAAAAGGACCCAATGGCATTTCCCTGAACCCTTTCCTGTGTTCCCCTTAACCATAGGAACACTACTCTGGCTGTCAATCCCTTGCCTCCAAGTATCTTGGTACCTTCAGCAAATGCTAGACTTTGTGGGGTCAATAGTGTGTTGGACATTGTGCAGGGCATGTAAAGTTCAATTATGATTGCTTTGGCCCTAACTTATGTGGAGTATCTTGCATATCATTGCTCCTCCCATCCTTGTGCTCTTACAATCTTACTGCTCCATCTTCTGCAAATTTCCCTGAGCTTCAGGATGGGGAGAGATTAGGCTGGCCTAGTTCTAGGTGGTTGATATAGAGTCTCTGAAGTTCTGGATTATGGTTCATTGATTTTCTTTTGCAGTTTTGCTGCTCCTGCAATGCCCTTCACTCCATCCTGATGGGTATTGGATGTCACCCCCTGGCCAGAGATAAAAAGCTGTTAAACTAGAGTCTTGTTATAATAGCACATTCAAGGGTAGATGCAATAAAGGTAGGAAACAGCAGTGAGGGAGGGGTCAATCACCCACTTGCGAAATGGTTACTTTTTATCTGCCAGACTATATGCCCTCCCCTTCTGGTGATATCATACCCCCTAGTTGTAAATGATCAGGAACGAAAGTCTGTGAACTTAACCAGATGTCTCATTACTTACTTGCAGTCCTTGATAGAGGCCTATTTTCTCTGCTGTAACATGGTCCTCTCTCTCCTTGTTTCTGGTGTGGCCCTCCTACCCCATCCCTCCTTTTCATAATCCTTGCAATTACTGTAGGTATTACAGCGATTTATCCTTGAGTGTCTCTAAGTGGGTTTGGTACTAGGAGCCACCTATTAGGGAGTACACATGGTGCTTAATTTTCTGGGTCTAGGATACTTCACTCAATATAATTGTTTCTAACTCCATCCATTTCCTGGCAAATTCCATTTATTCATCATTTATTGATGCCTGAGTAGTACTCCATTTTATAGATGTATTACATTTTCCTTATCCACTCATCAACTGTTAGATATTTGGATTGATTCCATGACTTTACTATTGTAAACAGTGCTGCTATGAACATGGTCGTGCTTGTGCTATCAAGGTGAATTTTTGGTGTATGGGGGGTTATTCCCAAAAGTGGAATAGCAGGGTCATATGGCATTTCAATTTTTAATTTCTTTAAGAATCTCCAGACTGCTCACCAGAGTGGCTGTATGAGCTTGCATTCCCACCAGCAATGTAGGAGAGTTCCCTTCTCTCCACATCCTCTGCAGCATTTGGTGTTGTTTGTATTGTGGATTTTTGCCATCCTGACCCGGGTGACATGTCTCAGGGAAGTTTTCATTTGCATTTCCCTGATGGCTAAGTAAGTGGAGCATTTTTTAAGATATTTGCTAGACATTTTAATTTCATCCCTGTTAAAGTTACTTTTAAGTTCCAGGGCCCATTTTTTAATTGGGCCATTAGTTTCCTTGGTGTTTAATTTTCTAAGTTCTTTGTGCACTCTGGATAAATAAGCTCTATCGGATATGTGGGTAGTGAACATTTTCTCCCATTCTGTGGTTTGCCTTTGAGCTCGTCGTGTTACAATCTCTTTATCTGAACAGAATCTCTTTAATTTCACAAGATCCCATCTGTTGAGTGTTGGTAGCAGTGACTGTGCCATTGGATGCTGTTTAGGAACTGTTGGCCGAGCCCAATCAGCTCGAGGGAGTTCCCTACCCTTTCAACTATGATTTTTATAGTTTCTGGCCTTAAATCAAGGTCCTTAATCCATTTGGAATTAAGTCTTATACATGGTGACAAGTATGGGTCCAGTTTTAATCTTCTGCATATGGAGATCCAGTTTTGCCAGCACCATTTGTTGAAGATGCTGTTCTTTTTCCATTGAATTTTTTGGGCCCCTTTGTCAAAGATCAAATGGCTATAATTTTGTGGGCTTATATCTGGGCCTTCAATCCTTATCCATTGATCTGTGTATCTATTTTGGAGCCAGTACCAGGCTGTTTTTACAACTATGGATTTGTAGTATAGACTAAAGTTTGGTATGGTGATACCTCCAGCAGTGTTGTTGTTGCTCAGGATTGTCTTTGCTATCCTGGGTCTTTTGTGCCTCCATATGAATTTTGAGATTGGTTGAACAACCTCTTTAAATAATTGCTTTGGGGTTTTGATTGGTATAGCATTTAATCTGTATATTACTTTTGGTAGGATGGTGCAGAATTCCTCTTGTATTTTGATGGGTCTTTCATTCTTTTGTTGAGGGAAGTTTTCATTTATCATAATTTGAAAAATTTCCTCAGGTATAGTATTTTGGGATTCTTGCTCTGGTATTCCATGAATGCGCATGTTAGGCTTCTTCAGGGTGTCCCTTATCTCTTGAATATTCCTCTCAAGTATCTTTTTGGCTTTAAGAACCTTTTCCATTGAGCTGGTTAATTCTCCCACTTTGTCTTCAAGATCTGAAATTCTATTTTCTGCTTCATTAGTTCTGCTGATAAGATTCTCTGTTGAATTTTGGTTGGAAGATAACTTGTCTTTTAGTTTGATTTTGAACTCTGCCTGAGACTGTTTCAACTGCTCTATGTCTATTTTTTTTTCTTGAACTGTTTTTTTCAACTCCTCCAAGTGTCTGTTGCGTTCCTATTCAAAGTGGTTGATGCGGTTGTTTAACTCCTCTTGGATTTCCTCTTTCATAGTATTGATCTTGGTAATGATCATACTTTGAAAGTTGTTACCTTGGGTCTAGCTTTCTTGGCTATTATATGTGAATTTGTTGTAGTTGGAATCCATCATTATGGGGTTAATTCTTTCAGTGGGAGATTTGTCTTCTTGGGTTTTGTTTCTCATGGATCTGCATTTTGACTTGGGCATTGTTGTTTTGTCTCTTTAAGACCTTTCAGTTTCTGTGTGTTTTTGACTGAACTAATTTAGTTGGTATTACTACTCTCGGGCAGTTATTACTAGTGCTTGCCTCGAGTTGTGTATGTTTGTTGTCGTTTTTTCCATATGAGGCTCTTAGGCTGTTAGTACATCAGTTGTCAGGTTAAGTAGACAGGAGGTGAATATTAGTATGGTAGTGAACTTTTACGATTAAGTATCTTGGTGATATGTGAGGGTAAGTGGTATAATCCCTGGAGTTGTATATATTTTTGGGGTGGCTGTATGGAAAATTTAATCTACAGTGATTAATACTAGAAAGGAGCAGTATGGTAAAAAAATAAAAAGAGGTTTACTTATCTTTGGGCTGGATGTGAAGAATCTCTCCCATGTGATAGGATGATTTTAGAGGACTTCAGATGTATGGCCTTTGACCCTTAGAGCTTTGCTTGAGTTTCCTTTGGACTCTACTGAATTCTGAATAGCAGTGTGTCTTCAGTGGACCATGAGCGAGTGTCCCTAGTGGGCCGGAGGGGCAGAGGGGCTGATGGTGATGGTAGAACTCTTCACCTGGGACATGGGACTTGGCTTAGTGGTCCACCCAAGCACCAGGGGTGGAAGAATGTAAGCAAGTCCTGTCCAGGTCAGGCGGGCAGGCGGGCAGGAGGAACTAAGGGGCTGGGGCCCAGGGCATGGCCCAGGCAAACTGGAGACAGCCTGGGTGTTGCCCGGCCTGGCTGGTGGGAGGAGCTGGGACAAGGGGCTACCTGGGGGCTGGGGGAACTCACCTGGGATGGAGGACTGTGAGTGAATCCTGTCTGGGTCATGCGGGCAGGCGGGCAGTTTCATGCTATATTTCTAAATGACTATAAGACTATCAATTTGCAAGCACCTGAATATAATTAATGGTTGAAGAGTTGGAAATTCCTGTTATTTTGACTGGATTTTTTCTAATCAGTATAAGTATTGAATTATAATAAGATTGCATCACAAAATAATGCTGTTAGGTAGTTAGTTCCAAGCCTGCATGTTCATTGCTACTGTGAGTGAAAAGAGAGTTGCAGGTCCAAAAGGAGGATAGGGGAGATTACAGTGTTACATATCTTTATCTCAGGCACCTGCTTCCTTCCCCCAGCACACAATATGGGCCCTGTGGCCATGGCATTGAGATCAGGGTCCCAACAAAGAAATTGTAAAGAAGGTTTTCTGTTGCAGCTTGAGAGATAGAAAAACCCAATGCCAAGAGACTGGGTAAATCCTATTGAATAGGGAATGCTGGATTAAATCAGGATGAAGTATAAAGTCACATGGAAGTGGGGAAAGTCATGAGAAGTGGTGTTATATATCAGTAAAAGTTGAGTCTTAACCTCAAAAAATGCCTAAGTCCTCTTATTCAGTTCGGTCCTCTCTGACAATGACTACTGTGGTTTAACTCAAGTTGCAATATGGTCAGGGCTGTTTCTTTAAATTCAGCTTATGTTTGGAAGAAGCTAAGCATGAAAAATCTGTGCTCAAACCTGACAAACCAAGTTCAATCGCTCTCCCCACACGCAACATAGTGGAAGCAGAGAAGGATATAACAAAGGTCTTTGAGCTCCACATACATACCACACCCTCTTCCTTTTTCCTGGGAACTGATTTGCTTGCTTTTCTTCTTTCTTCCCTTATTTTCTTTCATTAAAACCAAGACATTCTCTATGGACAGGAGTTCTCCTCTAAGTTCTTTCCAGAGTTTAAATCCTCTTTAGCCTCTTTGGGAAGGAAGTCCAAGAGAAAGGCTATGCTCCATCCTTCTGCTTGGGTTTTTAATGGCTGACTGAATGGTTTGTTGGGTTCACAGAACTTGGTCTTAGCTTCACCTTCCAGGTCAATCTCTATAAGGAAGCAGTTAAAATTTCTTGCCCCTTTTTGAATTCCAAGCACATCTGAAGGATGATTTTATATTTTCTTTCTTTCTTTCTTTCTTTCTTTCTTTCTTTCTTTCTTTCTTTCTTTCTTTCTTTCTTTCTTTCTTTCTTTTCTTTCTTTCTTTCTTTCTTTCTTTCTTTCTTTCTTTCTTTCTTTCTTTCTTTCTTTCTTTCTTTCTTTCTTTCTTTCTTCTTTCTGTCTTTCTTTCTTTTTTTCTCCTTTTTCTGATTTCTGCTTCTGTAATCTAGCCTGCCCAGCTGAAATGGTATAAGAATGAGCTACCTGTGAAAGGGGAGGAACCTCATCTGTTCACTTAAGAATTCTGGATATCCACATGCAGAAAATTAAAACTGGATCAATATATGTCACCATGCATTAAAAATTAATTCTGGTGAGAGCATATAGTCTGGAAGATAATAAGTAACCATTTTGCAAATGGGTGATTGACCCCTCCCTCACTGTGGTTTCCTACTTTTATTGCATCTATCTTTGAATATACTCTTATAACAAGACTCTAGTTAACAGTTTTTTATCTCTGGCCAGGGGGTGACATCCAATACCCATCAGGATGGAGTGAAGGGCATTACAGGAGCAGCAAAAATGCAAAAGAAAATCAATGAACCATAATCCAGAACTTCAGAGACTCTATATCAACCACCTAGAACTAGGCCAGCCTAATCTCTCCCCATCCTGAAGCTCAGGGAAGTTTGCAGAAGAGGGGGCAGTAAGAGTAAGAGCATAAGGATGGGAGGAGCAATGATATGCAAGATACTCCACACAAGTTAGGGCCAAAGCAATCATAATTGGACTTTACATGCCCTGTGCAATGTCCAACACACTATTGTCCCTACAAAGTCTAGCATTTGCTAAAAGCACCAAGATCCTTGGAGGCAAGGGATTGACAGCCAAAATAGTGTTCCTATGCTTAAGGGGAACACAGGAAAGGGTTCAGGGAAATGCCGCTGGGTCCTTGTATATCATCGGAGAGGAGGACCCAGAGGACAGTCAGGCATGCACATTAAAGGATTCTCCAGGGATTGGGGGAGGGGAGGCACTGGGGGGTGGGGAGGGAGAGGTGAGGGGAGGGTGAGCAGAGGGGTGGGGGAGGAGGAGGGAAGGAGGGAACCGGTGTACCTGTTAAGTTTGTATGAGCAGAGATAACAAAAAATATTATATAAAAAAAATTAATTCCAAATGGATCAAGGACTTTAATATTAGGCCAAAGATCTGAAAACCCTAGTTGAAAGGGCAGAAAACTCCCTCAAGATGATTGGCCTAGGCCAAGAGTTTTTAAATGGAAAGCCAATAGCACAGTCACTAGAACCAAAATTCAACAAATGGGATCTTATGAAATTAAAGAGCTTCTGTTCAGATAAAGAAATTGTAAACCCAGCAAAAAGACAATCCACAGAATGGGAAAAATCTTCACTAATCACATATCTGATAAAGCTCTATTATCTAGAGTGTACAAAGAAATTAATATCAGGAAATAATGGCCCAATTAAAAAATGGGCCTGGGAACTCAAAAGAAACTTTTCCAGGGATGAAATTGAAATGTCTAACAGATATCTTTAAAAATCCTCCACATCTCTAGTCATCAGGGAAGTACAAATCAAAACTTCCCTGAGATATCATCTCACCTCATCAGAATGGCAAAAATCCATAATATAAACAACACCAAGTGCTGCAGAGGATGTGGAGAGAAGGGAACTTTCCTACATTGCTGGTGGGAATACAGGCTTATACAACCACTCAGGCGATCAGTATGGCAATTTCTAAAAAAGTTAAAGATTGAAATGCCATATCATCTTGCTACACCACTTTTGGGAATCATTCTCCATAATGCAAAAATTCACTACAGGGAAACAAGTACAACCATGTTCATTGTAGCATTATTTACAATTGACAAGTCATGGAATCAACCCAAATGTCCAACAGCTGATGAAGGGATAATCAAAATTTGGTATATTTAAAACATTGAATACTACTCAGCCATCAAAAAAGATGAATTAATGAAATTTGTTCAGAAATGGATGGAATTACAAAAATTATATTCAGTGAAGTACCCATACACAGAAAGTTAGACACCTTATGTACTCCCTAATAGGTGGATCTTAGTTCCAAACCCATTTAATGACATATTCAAAGGTAAATCTCTGTGCTACCTACTGTAATCACAAAAGATTATAAACAAGAAGGAAGGGGAAGGAGGGCCTAAAAAAAAAAAAGAAGGAGATAGGGGATCATGATTCAGTAGAGAAAATAGGCCAAGCTCAAGTATTACATGCAAGTAGGAAACATCTATTGGAGCTCACTTTCACTTCCCTTCCTGGTCATTTGCAAATGAACAGGTTTAATCTTACCAATCAGGGAGGATATAGGGACTGACAGATACATGGTAACCATTCTGCAAGTGGGATACTGTCTCCCCCTCACTACTGTGTCCTACTCTTATTCTTCCATTTACCATTGAGTCTTTTTTTTTTTGAAAGCTCTGTTATTCTACTAATTGAAATGTAGGCCTAAAGAATGATGACTATCAATTATAAAATTAAGTCTTGTGGTGACTCAAGAGAAAGAGATCGTAGATGTCTAAAGAAGATATGAACTGTATATTTGAGATCTTGACCAATAAAAAGGACGTCATGAAAAAGGGAAGAAAGTTAATTTAGCTGGATTCCTAAACCTAACACCTTTCTTTTTTTTATATATATTTTTTATTATTATTTCAGCTCATACAAACTTAATGGGTACGCCAGTTCCCTCCCTCCCTCCTCCTCCCCCCATACCCCCTGCTCCTCCTCCCCGCCCCCTTTCCTTCCCATCCCCCAGTGCCTCCCGCCACAATTCCCAGAGAGTCCTTTCTTGTGCATGCCTCATTTTCCTCTGGGCCCTACTCTCCGATGACATACAAGGACCCAGTGGCCTTTCCCTAAACCCTTTCCCGTGTTCCCCTTAGGTATAGGAACACTGCTGTGTCTGCCAATCCCTTGCCTCCAAGCATCTTGGTGCCTTTAGCAGATGCTGGACTTTGTGGGGTCAATAGTGTGGTGGACAATGCGCAGGGCATGCAAAGTCCAATTATGATTGCTTCAGCCCTAACTTGTATGGAGTATCTTACATATCATTGTTCCTCCCATCCTTTTGCTCTTACACTCTTACCGCCCCCTCTTCCGCAAATTTCCCTGAGCTTCAGGATGGAGAGAAACTAAGCTGGCCTAGTTCTAGGGGGTTGATATAGAGTCTCTGAAGTTCTGGATTGTGGTTTGTTGGTTTTCTTTTGTAGTTTTGCTGCTCCTGCAATGCCCTTCACTCCATCCTGGTGGGCATTGTATGTTACCCCCTGGCCAGAGACAAAAAGCTGTTAAACTAGAGTCTTGTGATAAAAGCACATTCAAAGGTAGATGTAATAAAAGTGGGAAACCACAGTGAGGGAGGGGTCTATCACCAATTTGCACAACGGTTACTTTTTATCTGCCAGACTATATGCCTTCCTCTTCTGGTGAGATCATACCCCCTCAGTAGTAAATGATCAGGAACAACAGTCTATGAACTTAATCAGATGTCTCATTACTTATTTGGGTCCTTGATGGAGGCCTATTTTCCCTGCTGTAACATGGTCCCTTCTCTCCTTGTTTCTGGTGTGGCCCTCCTACCCCATCCCTCCTGTTCATAATCCTTGGAATTCCTGTCTCTAGGTGGGCTGGGTGGGTTTGGTACTAGGAGCCACCTATTAGGGAGTACATACGGCGCTTAATTTTCTGGGTCTGGGATACTTCACTTAATATAATTGTTTCTAATGACATCCATTTCCCAGCAAATTCCAGTAATTCATCATTTTTGATGGCTGAGTAGTACTCCATTGTATAGATGTACCACTGTTTCCTTATCCACTCGTCAACTGTTGGACATTTAGGTTGATTCCATGACTTTGCTATTGTAAACAATGCTGCTATGAACATGGTCGTGCTTGTGCTATCGAGGTGAGCCTCTGTTGTATGGGGGGTTATTCCCAAAAGTGGAATTGCAGGGTCATATGGCATTTCAATCTTTAATTTCTTTAAGAATCTCCAGACGGCTCGCCAGAGTGGCTGTATGAGCCTGCATTCCCACCAGCAATGTAGGAGAGTTCCCCTCTCTCCACATCCTCTCCAGCATTTGTTGTTGTTTGTATTGTGGATTTTTGCCATCCTGACTGGGGTGAGATTATATCTCAGGGAAGTTTTGATTTGCATTTCCCTGATGGCTAAGGAAGTGGAGCATTTTTTAAGATATTTGTTACACATTTTAATTTCATGCCTGGTAAAGTTTCTTTTAAGTTCCAGGGCCCATTTTTTAATTGGGCCATTGGTTTCCTTGGTGTTTAGTTTTCTAAGTTCTTTGTGCACTCTGGACAGCAGAGTTCTATCAGATGTGTGGTTAGTGAAGATTTTCTCCCATTCTGTGGGTTGCCTTTGAGCTCATGTTACAATCTCTTTATCTGAACAGAAGCTCTTTAATTTCACAAGGTCCCAACTGTTGAGAGTTGGTAGCAGTGACTGTGCCATTGGATGTCTGTTTAGGAAATGTTGGCCTAGCCCAATCAGCTGGAGGAAGTTCCCTATCCTTTCAACTATGGTTTTTATAGTCTCTGGCCTTATATGAAGGTCCTTGATCCATTTGGAATTAAGTCTTGTACATGGTGACAAATACGGGTCCAGCTTTAATCTTCTGCATGTGGAGATCCAGTTTTGCCAGCACCATTTGTTGAAGATGCTATTCTTTTTCCATTGGATTCTTTGGGCCCCTTTGTCAAAGACCAAATGGCTGTAATTTTGTGGGCTTATATCTGGGCCTTCAATCCTTATCCATTGATCTGTGTGTCTATTTGGAGCCATTACCAGGCAGTTTTTATAACTATGGATTTGTAGTATAGACTAAGGTTTGGTATGGTAATACCTCCAGCAGTGTTTTTATTACTCAGGATTGTCTTTGCTATCCTGGGTCTTTTGTGCCTCCATATGAACTTTGAGATTGTGTGGTCAACTTCTTTGAAGAATTGCTTTGGGATTTTGATTGGTATAGCATTGAATCTGTATATTGCCTTTGGTAGGATGGTCATTTTTACGATGTTGATCCTGCCAATCCAGGAACAAGGGAGGTCTTTCCACTTTCTGGTGTCTTCTGCTATTTCTTTCTTTAGGGTTTTAAAGTTTTCATTGTAAAGGTCTTTTACCTCCTTGGTTAGGTTTATACCAAGGTATTTCATTTTTTTAGGGGCTATAGTAAATGGGATTGTTTCTCTCAGGACTTTTTCACTTCTTTCATTCTGGGCATATAGGAAGGCCTCTGATTTTTGCACATTTATTTTGTATCCTGCCACCCTGCTGAACTTCTCAATTAGTTCCAGGAGCTTCCTGGTGGAGTTTTTGGGATCTCTCAGTTATAAGATCATGTCATCTGCAAATAAGGATAGTTTGACTTCTTCCTTGCCGATTTGAATCCCTCTTATGTCCCTTTCTTGTCTTATGGCTTCAGCTAAGACTTCAAGTACAATATTGAATAGAAGTGGTGAGAGTGGACAGCCTTGTCTAGTTCCTGATCGAAGTGGGAATGCTTCCAATTGTTCCCCATTGAGCATAATCCTTGCTCTGGGCTTGTTGTATACAGCTTTTATTATATTGATAAAGGTTCCTTCCATTCCTACTGTCTCCAGCGTTTTGATCATAAAAGGTTGTTGGATCTTGTCAAAAGCTTTTTCTGCATCTATCAAGAGTATCATATGGTCTTGGACTTTGGACTGGTTTACATGATGAATTACATTTATTGATTTGCATATGTTGAACCAACCTTGTGTGCCAGGGATGGAACCTACTTGGTCCCCATGAATGATCTTTTTAATACGTTTTTGAATTCGATTTGCTAAGACTTTGTTGAGAATCTTTGTGTCTGTGTTCATCAGAGAGATCGGCCTATAGTTTTCTTTTTTAAGTGAATCTTTATTGGCTTTTGGGATTAAGACAATATTAGCTTCATAGAAGGAATTTGGTAGTGTTCCTTCCTTTGCTATTTGATGGAACAGTTTAAGGAGTATTGGTGTTATTAACTCCTTAAATGTCTGGTAGAACTCTGTGCTGAATCCATCTGGTCCAGGACATTTTTTGTTGGGAAGATTTGAGATTACTTCTTCAATTTCCTTATATGTTATAGGACTATTTAAATAATTCACAACTTCCTGATTCAATTTAGGTAAGTTGTGTTTACTTAGAAATTCACCCATCTCTTTTGTGTTGTCAAACTTCACAGAGTATAAGTTTTTGAAATATGATGTTATAATTCTCTGGATTTCTTGGGTATCAGTAGTGATAACTCCATGTTCATTTCTGATTTTGTTAATTTGGGTTTTCTCTCTCTTGCTTTTGGTTAATTTATCTAGGGGTGTATCAATCTTATTGATTTTTTCAAAGAACCAGCTTTTTGACTGGTTGATTTTCTCTATTGTTTTCTTAATCTCGATTTCAGATATTTCTCCCCTTATTTTGCTAATCTCCTCTCTTCTACTACTTCTGGGATCAGATTGCTCTAGTTTCTCTAAAGCTTTAAGCTGCATTGTTAAGTTGTTTATTTCTGATGTTTCCATTTTTTTGATGTAGGCATTAAGTGCTATGAACTTACCTCTTAGAACAGCTTTCATTGTGTCCCAGAGATTTTGGTAAGTTGTATTTTCATTATCGCTCACTTTCAGGAAATCTTGAATTTCCTTTTTAATTTCTTCCTGAATCTAGTTCTCATTCAGCATCATATTGTTAAGTTTCAAGGAGTTAGTGTATTTTCTCTTGTTTGTTGTGTTGTGGATGTCCAGCTTTAGGCCATGGTGGTCTGACAAGGCACAGGTTAGAATTTCAACTTTTTTGTACATGTGTAGATTCGTTTTGTGGCCCAGTATGTGATCTATTTTGGAGAAAGTTGCCTGTGCTGCTGAGAAAAATGTGTATTCTTTGGTACGTGGGTGAATAGTTCGATAGAGATCTGTAAGGTCCATTTCTTTAAGGGTTTGATTAAGGTCCAAAGTGTCTCTATTAAGCTTTTGACCTGTTGATCTATCCCATATTGAGAGGGCGGTGTTGAAGTCCCCAAGAATTATCGTTTGGGGGTTGATTTCTTGCCTTAGGCGCTGTAGGGTTTTCTTAATGAATGTGGAGGGGCCCATATTGGGTGCATATATGTTCAGTATTGTGAAGTCTTCCTGGTGAATTGTACCTGTGACTAAAATGTATTATCCATCCGTGTCTCTTATAATTTTCTTTGGTTTGAAGTCCACTTTGTCTGATATCATAATGGCTACCCCTGCCTGTTTTCTGCTTCCATTAGCTTGTAGAATTGTTGACCAGCCTTTTATTTTTAGAGCATGCCTATCTTTTGTGGTGAGATGGTTTTCCTGCAGGCAGCCGATTGATGGATTGTGATTTTTAATCCAAGTTTGTAATCTGTGTCTCTTGATTGGTGAGTTAATTCCATTAACATTTAGTGTTATAATGGTGAAACTATTTTTGATTCCAGACATTTATTATGTTTAGTAGTTTTTATAAGTATATTGCTTCATTTTTAATGGTGTTATACTTGCCTTCTGCTCGCCTAGATATGCCTGTTTTTTTCTTCACGCTTGAGTATCGTTTCTAGCATTTTTTGAAGGCCTGATTTGGTGGACATGTATCCCTTTAAGTTGTCTTTGTGCTGGAAGATTTTTCTTTCTCCCTCGATCATGACTGATAGTTTTGCAGGGTAAATCAGCCTAGGTTGACATTTTTGCTCATTCACTACTTGAAGTATGTCTCTCCAAGCTCTTCTTGCTTTTAGTGTTTCCATTGCGAAGTCTTTTGTTATTTTAATAGGTTTACCTTTAAATTTTTTTTTAATTTTTTTTAAATTTATTCAACTGTGCGCATGTGCATGTGTGTGCGTGCGCTCGCGTGTGTGTGTGTGTGTGTGTGTGTGTGTGTCTGTGTATGTGTAGAACCACGGACGAATTCGCGAACCACCATGGACGACTCCACCTCCTTCTGCCCCGGGTTTCACAGGCTCCACCCTACCAGAACCAGTCTATACGTGGGATCTGGGATCCGAACTCAGGACCTTCCGCCTGCAAGGCGGAGGCTTAACCCCTGAGCCACCTCTCCAGCCCAGGTTTACCTTTAAAAGTGACTTGTTTTTTCTTCCTTGAAGCTCTCAGCACCAGTTCTTTATCTTGAATGTGGAGTGTTTTGACTATTATTTGCCATGGCGAGCTTCTGTTTTGGTCATATCTGTTTGGGGTGCGGAATGCCTCTTGTATATGGATAGGCCTCTCTTTTTTTAGATGAGGAAAGTTTTCCTTGATGATCGTTTGGAAAATTTCCTCAGGGGTGGTATTTTGAGATTCTTGCTCTGGTATTCCATGAATACACATGTTGGGTTTCTTCAGGGTGTCCCATATCTCCTGGATATTTCTCTCAAGCATCTTTTTGGCTTTAACAATCTCTTCCATTGAGCTGGTTAATACTCCCACTTTATCTTCAAGATCTGAAATTCTGTTTTCTGCTTCGTTAGTTCTGCTGATAAGACTCTGTGGAGTTCTGGGTTGAAGATAACTTGTCTTTTAGCTCAGTTTTAAACTCTGCTTGAGTCTGCTTTAACTGCTCTATGCCAGTTTTTGATTCTTGCACTGTTTTTCTCAACTCCTCCATGTGTCTGTTGTGTTCCTCCTCAAAGCGATTGATTCGATTATTTAATTCCTCCGATTTCCTCTTTCATAGTATTGAACATGGTAATGATCATATTTTGAAGGTCGGTATCCTGGGTCAGGCTTTCTTGGCCATTTTCCATGGGTTTGTTCTGGTTGGAGTCTAACATTATGGGATTAATTCCTTCAGTGGGAGATTTGTTTACTTGAGTGTTGTGTCTCATGGATTTGCACTTAGACTTTGGCATTGTCGGTTTAACTCTTAAGATCTTTTAATTTCTGTGCGTTTTTCACTAAACTGAATTATTTGGCCTGATGCTCTGTGGGCGGGCAGGCGGGGACCGATCTTACGTGGGTCACGGCGCGGTGAGGCCCGGTTGGACCGGGCGCGCGGTGTCCCAGGCGGCGGAGTGTAGGGGAAGGGGGGATGGGGCGTCGGTGGGGCGCTATTTAAACCCGGGCCACCCGAGGGCGGGGCCGGGCGCAGAGGGGGTGCCCTCTCCTCCTCCCAGGCCCTGTGCGCGCGGCTCAGGTTGGATGGCGGGAGGAGCTGGGTCCACTTGGGCGGCCTGGGGCTCTGGGGGCGGGCGGGCGGGGACCTATCTTACCTGGGTCGAGGCGCGGTGAGGCCAGGCTGGACCGCACGTGCGGGTCCAGGGCAGCGGAGTAGAGGGGAAGGGGGGATGGGGCCACCATTGAGTCTTATATATTACCTTGAGTTTCCGCTTATATCTTTGGTTAGGAGGTGGCTTTTGATTCCAATCAGGATGCAGCCAAGGGCAGTGCAGGAAAACCAAAACTGAAAACAACAGCAAACCATAATTCAGAACACCAAAGACCCTATATTAATCACCTGGAACCAGACCAGCCAAATATCTTCCCATCCTAAAGTTCAGGGAACCTTGTGGAAGAGGGGGCCGCAATGTAAGAGCCTAAACATGGCAAGGACCAACAATACGCAAGATAGTCCATATAAGTTAGGACTTCAACAGCCAGAATTAGATTTTGCCTTACCTGCACAATGGCTGACATGTCAACTACCCCCCAAAGTCTAGCATGGATCACAAGGGAGAAAGATTCACAGTAGGAACCTTAGAGGCAAGGGATTAAATAGTCATAATAGAGTCCCCATAATAATAGGGAGCCCAAGAAGGGGCTCCTGGCTATGCTACTGAGTCCTGAACCCTTATTAGGATGGAGGACTCAGAGGGAGGTTTGGTATTCACACAAAAGGATGCTCCAGGGGATGGGATCGAGAAAGTGGGAGGCACTGGGAGAGATGAAGTGAGGGAGGGGGCCAAAAAGAAGGAGAAAGGGAGGAGAGTGCAAGTGGGGAATAACTGAGGAGGGGAGGAGGGAGGGAGAGGATGGGGGTATCTGTTGAGCATGTATGATTAGAAAAAAAATAAAATGTGGGAGAAAAGAAAAAGAATTCCCAAGGTTAGTTAGGGCCAGAAGTAGACTTTGCCTGACCTGCACAATGGCTGACATGTCAACTACCCCCTAAAGTCTAGCATGGATCGCAAGGGATAAAAGACAAGTGAAACAAAGAACAGTGCCCAGTTTTTGGAGAATGAAATTCTCTTGATCCAAGAGCTGATTCTTTTTTTCAGAATAATGTTTGTCATGTTTCTGTAATACACTCAGGCATTTCACTTTTACACAAATACACACACACACACACACACACACACACACACACACACACACATACACATATCTATATATTAAATAAACTTCAATAAAAAGTGAGTTATGCATCTCTGTTCCAATTATTCCAGCCTTATCTTTTTTTGTGCCTGACCACTTCTCCTGTAATTTTATCACTCTTATTGCAAGGGAGAGAAAGAATGTAGGTGAACCAGCTGGTTTTATGTATTTGCATGGAAGCTGTTTGGGGTAAGTTTTGTTATCTCTGAGCCCATGATAAAATTAATTGAAATAGAAACTGTGTTTCTGCTGAAAATATTAGCACCTGTGACTGTAATGAGTATATTGTTCCATAATTCCTGGCTAGCATGTTTTAAAGGTAAATTCATATATTTATTATGAGTTTTATATACAGCCTGTTAGAAAAGAGCACTTTGGTTTTACTTCTTGTTTTTGAAAGAGAAATAAAACCCTCCTTATAAAACACTCTAACAGAGATTTGATAGTTATGAGGAGGCGTGTACAGAGGAAGATAGAAATCACTGTCTTCTTAATATTCCAGAAATTTTGTGAAATTACAGATTTTAATAAGCAGCAAGTTGTTATAAATATACAAATCAAATAGTAGCATAACATGTATTTCACTTTTTAAATGACTCATACTACATGTTATGTATAAACCAATTTGTGTGCATGCATTGAGTATCCTAGCAGTCAGGAATTGTGCACATTGTTAATAGTTTTGCTGATGCTGGTGTTAATCATCACTTTACTAACCATGCAAAACTAGCACTAATCAACTCTTCTATTCTGGGACACTAGGTATTGATTGTCCCTGGAATTATGACATAATGTTATTAGTGAATGACACTCTCAGTTGGTGTCATTGGACTCATGTTCCTATCACAAATGCAGATGTATCACTAGATGGCCTTTATAACACTGACACATTATGTCAGCATACTTTACATGAGTCACTTTCTGCCAAGATTACATTTGCAGATGATATGATTCTGTACTTGAGAGATCCACATAAGTCCACCAAGAAAATACTCGAGTTAATAAACAATTTCAGTAAAGTGGCAGGTTACAAAATCAGTGTACAAAAATCAGTAGCCTTCTCGGGGCTGGAGAGGTGGCTCAGGGGTTAAGCCTCCGCCTTGCAGGCGGAAGGTCCCGAGTTCGGATCCCAGATCCCACGTATAGACGCCAGGCGGAAGCGGGGGCGGCCTGCGCTTCTGGTCCTGGTAGGGCGGAGCTTGTGAATCCCTGGGCAGAAGGAGGTGGAGGCGTCCATGGTGGTTCGCGAATTCGTCCGTGGTTCTACACATACACAGACACACACGCGCGCGAGAGCACATACACACACACATGTACACAGTTGAATAAATAATAATAAAAAAAATTAAAAAAAAATCAGTAGCCTTCTTGTATATCAAAGACAAAGAAGCTGAGAAAGAAATGAGAGAATCAATCCCATTCACCATAGCTACAAAGAAAATAAAATACCTTGGAATAAATTTAACCAAGGAAATAAAACACCTGCATAATGGAAACTAAAAAACACTACTGAAAGAAATTAAAGAAGATACTTGAAGATGAAAAGACCTTTCTTGCTCAGGCATTGGGAAAATGACCATCCTACCCAATGCAATATACAGATTCAATGCAATTCCAATTAAAATCACAACACAATTATTTACAGAACTGGAAAAAAATCTCAAAATTCATATGGAAGAACAAAAAAAAACACAATTAGCCAAAACAATTTTAGAAAATAAGAAGACTGCTGGGGGAATTATTATACCAGATTTCAAACTATATTACAGATCTATAGTAATAAAAACTTCTTAGTCCAGCACAAAAACAGACCAAAATAGAGGATCCAGATATAAACTTCCACACATGCAGCCAGTTAATTTTTGACAAAGGTGGCAAACATGTAGACTGGGGAAAAGATAGCATCTTTAGCAAGTGGGAATCTTTAGCAATTTTGGGAAAATTGAACATCTACTTGTAGAAGAATGCAAATTGGCTGTTGCCTGTAACATAAAAGCCAACTCCAAATGGGTCAAAGACCTTAAACTCTAAACTCTGAAATTATTAGAATGAGAGGGAGTACACTTGAATTGATAGATCTAGGTAAAGATTTTCTAAGCAGAACAATAAATGCCCAGGAGCTAATATCAATAATCAATAAATGGAACTTCATGAAATTAAAAGCTTTGTTCTGCAAGAGAAACTGTTAATTCTGCAAAAAATGACAAACACTTGAATGGGAAAAAATCTTTGCTAGATATGAATCTGACAAAGGATTAATCTCCAGAGTATTCAAAAAGCTCAGAAAATTAAAAACTAAGGCACCAAACACTTCAACTAAAAAATGGGCCCTGGAACTAAAGAGGGATTTCACTCAAAAAGAAATTGAAATGTCAAATGAATACCTTTAAAGATGCTCAACTTTCCTGATTATCAGAGAAATGCAACTCAAAACAACCCTAAGCTACTGTCTTGTCTCAGTCAAAATGGCTAAGATCAAGAATACAAGAAATGTAGATTCATTGCTGGCTAGGTTGTGAAGAAAAAAGGAAACTTATTTACCATTGGTGGGAGTGTAAACTGGTATGGCCACTATGGAGATCAATGTGACATTTCCTTAGAAAGCTAAAAATGGAACTGCCTATGACCCAGCTATACCACTCCTAGGAATATTCCCAAAAGACTCTAAAACTTGTTACAAAGAAACTTGTTCATATATGTTTATTGCAGCTCTATTCACAATAGCAAAAAATGGTATCAGCCAACATGCCCATCAACAGAAGAATGGATAATGAAAACATAGTACATTTAGATAATGGTATATTAATCAGCCATCAGAAAGGATGAGATTATTGACTTCGCTGGTATATGAATGCAACTAGAAACTTTTATATAGTGTGAGGTATCTCATGCCAGAAATTTAAGCACCAGATGTTCTCTTTTATATGCAGATGACTGAACTGATATCTTTGTCAATGTATTTGAATTGGAAGATTATAAGAGCCAGAACATTTGAAAAAGATCCATGAGTGGGAAGATGGGAAGGGATGGTTAAGGTGAAACATTTTAAGGGGGAGAATTAGGATCCCAGGATAAGGCAAGGAAGGTAATAATTGGAAAAAATATACCAACTGGAACTGTTTTAAGGATTTTCCCTTGCTGGATGGCTTATACATTACCAAGGAATACTGTAGAAGCTGCTGGGGAAGAGAAATAATCACAAACTCCATCAATAGAATGAGATTTTTAAGTTGTAATATAAATCACTATGGCAACAGGTGGCCACCAGTGCAATAGTAGCATGAGTACCAAGGAGAAAACCAACAGTTTTCTGATTGGACTCAAGACCTGCTTGTCAGAATGGTACACATTCCTGTTACTGTAAACTAGAATAAGAACCTATAGAAAGGAAGGGAAATAGGTCAATAGGCAAGACAGCCAATAAACCTGTAGGTAGGAAGACAATTTATCAAAGTACACTGTAGGTAGCTATTTTTATAGCCATGGAATATAGTGGAAATCTTTGATTTTAAAGCTGAATGAGTGAATTGAAATGCACATATCAATGGGGTGGCCTGAAGAGAGGTAACTTGATATACCACAGAAGCCTGAGACTCCACAGGAGTAGACAAGCCAGAGTGAATGTGGGGCTCCATAGAGGAATACAGGCAGAAGGGTGAGTATTAGCTGGAGGGAATGGTGAAGGGAAGGGACAGTATGGGAGAGAGGAGGGAGGGAAGGAAGCTTAGATGAATACTCAGTATCCTTGTAAAAGTAGAAAAATAAAAATAAAAAAGAAGTTATATGAAATCACTGAGACAGTATGTTCTTAGTCTAAAAATAAACAACTTTCAATAATTTTGTTCACACACATATACACAAACATACACACACACACATATATAATATATATATTCTGAAGAAAAAAATTGACTTGGGTAACTAAGATATCATGACAGTATGAGATATAATAACAAAACATAATTCAAGAACTCACCTCAGTCATACTCAGGGCAAGTGATGCTTTATTTACCTCCAATGAATATCGCAGGTAACAGCGTCTACACTGTCAAATATTCCCTCATGATATGAAAGCCGATGAGGTGGCCTAGTGCATAAAGGCTTTTAGAAAACCTCATTTCCATCCCCATATGCCATATGGTAGAAAGAGAGGAACAACACTTTCAAGTTGCCCTCTGACTTCCACATATGCACTATGACATGTATGCACTGTGGAATTCTATCAAATCTCTACTCACATAGAAGAGAATAAATGTGAAAAGAAATACATAAAAAAGTGCTCCAGAGAAACTTAAAATTAGTTTGGGTAACTGTCACCAGGTAAGGCACTCAGAAAAGTTATTGCTCTTGTGAAAGGTGAACCCATTACTTCTGAAGGAGATGATAATTAGAAGTCTCAGTGGAAGTGAGATCACCGAGGTGAGGTCACCAAAATCTCAGACACTGCCTGTACATATCCATATAAGAACCTGAGCCCAGAGATCACTATACAAAAGTAAATTAATAATGCTATTCACTGACATGAGAAATGAGAAAACTATATTTAGGTAGGTGTAGTACATAAACATGGACCCTAACTGCTACCTACAATGCACAACCAAATGGAAAAGCAAATCACAATAGCCCAGGTGAGTAACTGCCAGGAAGAGGGATTTGGGGTTGAAATTGGTTAGATGATAAAGTCACAAAGGAATCAAAAAAATTCCTATAGGCTCAGGGAACAAAAAGAAGTTTGGTTAAGAACTTAACAGCAATCATGACTTTCCTGCCTGAGACTGACTGTTCTTTATCCCAAGTAATTTTCAAGGCCCAAGTAATTTTCAAGGGGCTTAGGAGTGCTGGTGTTTCCACATCAGCCTGCTGCTGAGAATACTACTCTCAATATTCAAGTTTGCTTAAGCTCATAATAAAATTGCCATGTGCCTATCTTTAAAAGCAGAGAGTCTGGAATGGGGGAACAACAGGAGAGAAGGGATGGTGGAGAGGGAATAAAGGGGGTACCTATTGAGCTTGTATGGCTAGGCAAAAAATGCAATAAAAATAAACAAATAAAAACAGAGAGTCTGAAGGAATCATGCAATCCTCTGCAGAAAGTGTATGTGAGTGCAAAGTACAATGAACAGTGGTTTTCTCTTAACTCTGAGTTCCACTGACACTGAAGGAAACAGGAACATGTGGATACTGAAATACCAGTCGTCTGCGCTCATGACAAGACTACTTCCCTCCCAAAGTCTGATGAGGAATCTTAAGGAAAAGTTAACATGGTCAGTAAACATTTGAACACTGCTAGTCAGATGTGTATCATCTTTTTAATCATTGAATTAATGTCCTCTTTGAAAAAAATTGTAAATTTTATAGGGTCTATGTAGCAGAGTGTGCTCTATGTGTAAGTATACTACTTTCTGAACATTTTGTTTGTGAATATAAAACCGTTTTTCAAAAATGACATTTTAGATATATAGAAATAAAATACTTCCAATTTTTCCTTTAAAGCACATAGCTTCATGACAATATATACATACATGTAGTCCTCTTCAGAAAGCATGTCAAAGTTCTAAGTGTATGAGCAGTAATTTAGTTTTCCCTAACTCAGCCACAGTACCACTAATGAACACAGGCATGTGATAGCTTCTCTTCAAAAAAGTACCTCCAAGTCCAGCTTGCACATAGTCCAAGTGATGCTCTTCATTCCATTTTTTTTTCTGCTAACCGGAAACACTATCTCTGCCTTCTGATGGAATATGCCATGCATATTCCACATCTACATAATTATTGTGAATTGAATCTCAGTCTTCACATTTGCATGGCAAACATCATAATGGGTGAGCTGCTTCTCCAGTCTGAAATAATTATTTTAAGGATGGTGAGATCACTGTCTGCATTCAGTTTAATTACCTCACTTTGTAATTAATTAGGAATGCATAGGACAATTAACCAATAAGTCTATAATGTAACTATGGAGCTTTATTTTTTTTTATTCAATTGTGCACGTGTATGTGTATGTGTGCGTGTATGTGTGTGTGTGTGTGTGTGTATGTGTGTGTGTGTGTGGAACCACGGACGAATTCGGGAACCACCATGGACCACCTCTTCCTTGTTTACTCTACCCCGGGATTCACAGACTCCGCCCTACCAGGACCGGAAACACAGGCCGCCCCTGCTTCCGCCCGGCGTCTATACGTGGGATCTAGGATCCGAACTCAGGACCTTCCACTTGCAAGGCAGAGGCTTAACTCCTGAGCCACCTCTCCAGCCCCTGGAGCTTTATTTTTTATTTATTATTTCTTTGCCTAGTTATACAAGCTCAATAGGTACCCCTTCTTCCCCCTTCCCCTTTTCTCTTCCTTTCTTCCCTATTGTCCCCCATTCCACTCTCCCTCCCCCTTCCTACTCTCTCCCCTCTATCTTTCACCTCTCTTCCTTCCCTCCTCTTCTCTTGCTGTTTCCTGCCTGCTCCCTCCCATTCTCCAGAACATCTGTTTATATGGACACTGAATTTCCCTCTGAGTCCTCTATACTTCTGAAGTTTCAGGACTAGTTGGAATACCTTGGAGCCCCTTTTTAGACTGCCTACTAGTATGGGAACTCTATTATGTCTGCTATACCCCTTGCCTTTAGGGATCCTACTGCTTGAGCTTTCTCCCCTGAGAACCATGCTAGACTTTGGGGGTTGTTGACATGTCAGACATTGTGTAGGTCGGGCAAAGTCAAACACATTGTAGCAATATCCTGGCTGCTACAGCCTAGATTTGAGTGGAGCATCTTGAATATGGTTGGTCCACTCCATCTTTAGGCTCTGACAATTTTTCCACCCCCTCTTCTGCAAAGTTCCCTGAGTATGGAGCTTTATTGGTTAAAAGCTTTAGAATTTAAAAATGCAGTGTTACTAGAACTGAGGGCTTGGTGACCAAGGGAGCCACAGTTTGGTCTTAAGGCAAGACAGCATTGAAAAAAAGGAAAAAAAATACTTAAATTCAGAGAAAATATGGGACAAAAACATTTTATATATCTGTTCCCATTTTGTACTTGTCCACGTTATGAAACACTGGATGTGTCAGATGCTATACACAGACTGTTTGACCCAACAGTGTACGTGACTCTAGCCACAAAGAGTCAGCTCCAAATTAAGAAATACTTTACACTCCAAAGTGCCCCCTCCCCTTTTTTGCTGGAAGGGCAGCCTTGTATGATAGTGTATAAAGATTATGAGCAGAACAGGTGGAACTGTCCAATCAGGAGCCAGCCACTAGCTGCTCAGGAAATTCCAAAGGCCTTAAGTAATGTAAGGGGTACTAGAAACTGTTTATGGGATACTCAAAATGGCTGGTAGTTGCAGCTGCCCAATCTGTAGCCACCAATGCTACTTTTGCTGCAATTTACCCAATCATGTATCTGCTAGGATAGACCCCTTCTCCTATAGAAATAGCCTATAAAAGACCATGTAAAATAAAGGCTGGGGCTCTTGTTCTGATCTGCTGTGTCAGTGATGAGGAGACCCTGAGCTCAAGCTTTAAATAAAAGAAATAAAAGATTCTTGTGTGTTTGCAGTGGTTTTGACTCCATGGTAGTCTCTTGGGATCTAGGAATCTGGGCACAACAGAAGATAGGGAAGAACTGTATTAGCAGAAGGCAATCTTGAGAACTCACAGGGAAATGGGGGCTTATAAATGTTACAACTTCTAGATTTTGCTGAGGGGTTTTCAGGGAAATAGGACAACAGGATTTGGGCAGTGTTGGGCCAAAGCCAATCATCTTTCAGATTGAGAGAGTGATAATATAGGAGATATGTTATTTTAGTTTCAGGAATTGTTATTGTAAATGTGTATGTTCAGCACTGTGAACTGCAACTATACAACATGGATAAAAGAGTTTTACAAAATGGCCTACATATGGCTAACTGTGGCCTTATCTCACTTTATCTGTATACCTAAAGTTAGTACGCTATCCTCCTCTTGAGCAGTGAGAAAGTTAGGGATCATGTTAAATTCATACCAAAGACATGCACAAAAAAAGCCTTAAATTGATAGTACACCTTCTGCTTTCTTGAAGAAGAACAAAGTAAATTTATGCAAGCAAATATGGCAGTTGAAGGTTGGGCTTAAATGTGATACTTGGCACGAATGCCCATTTTCTCATGCAAGAACCTCAGGCTCAGCCACCAGGACCTGGCACTATGGAAGCCACTGATATGTTGGTAGGAGTGGTCTTATTATCACAGACTACTTTTGGACTTTGGGGTAATTTCTCTTTCCTCTTCCATTACCTGTTACTTTGCTTTATGGGGTACAGATTAAAGTCCCTAGACTTGGGCTGGAGAGGTGGCTCAGGGGTTAAGCCTCCGCCTTGCAGGCGGAAGGTCCCGAGTTCGGATCCCAGATCCCACGTATAGACGCCGGGCGGAAGCGGGGGAGGCCTGCGCTTCTGGTCCTGGTAGGGCGGAGCCTGTGAATCCCGGGGCAGAAGGAGGTGGAGGCGTCCATGGTGGTTCACGAATTCGTCCGTGGTTCTACACATACACAGACATACGCATACACACACACACAGACACGCGCGCACGCACATACGCACAGTTGAATAAATAATAATAATAATAAAAAAAATTTAAAAATAAAGTCCCTAGACTTGATTCTGATGCATTTGTTCATAGCAATTGTCTTAAATCTCCTCTGCAAAGGAGTACCCCAGACAATGGCTGCATTTGGTTTTAAACAGTTCCTGAGTGACACTGGATGCAAATTACTCTTGTATCTCTAAAGGATAGGGAAGGGTGTGTCCACCTGCTACCTTATGTCTTCCAAGCCATCACTATGAGGCATATAGTATCCAAGGGGTCAAAGTTAAAAGTCAAAGTTCCCAATTACGTTGGCTGTTCAGCATACCTGAGCTGGATACTGTACCTCATGGTCAACATTCCTTTTGTTTTGTAGATGACTGGACCCTCAACTAATAAAAATATGACAAGAATAAAAAGTTTCGGATACCGTTCTGCTGTTCGTCATGACATAATCAGTAACATATTTTATGGAGCAATCATCTTAATTCTTGATGTTGCATGCATAGGGCTCATGCTGTGGTCCAGCAGTTCCATGATCTGTATCTTATGCAGATGTAATCAGAGAATGCAACTCATGCAGAGGAGCAACTTTTCCTGTGGTCCTCCATTGAGTCCAGAGCCATCGAGTTAATTCTTCTTCTAGTGACCACTTTTGTCTATGTCTATGCAATTTCTTGCATCTTACAAACTAGTTTGTCGTTTATAATCCCAGCTGGCTTTTGTTGAACATGTCTGTGATAGTCTCTATCTGTTTCCCATGTTTGAGTCCCTTCCTGCTCATGAGCCATCATCCTCATGAATATTCACTATGTTTTAACCCTATAAAGTACAGGAAGGCATAAACATTTGAGGAATAAGTGAATCTTAGACTTTTAAATAATGTACAACTGTATATAATATGAACAAACAGTCATAATAAGAAAGAGTATTGGGGCCAGAGAGACAACTCAGTGGATAAGGCACCTGCTGGCAAACCTGGTCACTCAAGTTTAATCCCTGGGAACTGACATGGTGGAAGGAGAGAAATATCCTTTGACCCCGATCTTTAACATCCTCTTTCTTACTCTCTCAATATAAATAAGTAAAACATTTTGATAAAATAATAGGTGATATATAAACATGTTCAAATACATGCATACATACATTTTGTTTAGCATATTTTGCTTAATGTCTTTCTGTATTCTATGTTATGTTTGTTTTCCCTGAAGCAAAATTAACTTCTAGTATACATTGTGTCATTGTAATTTAAAAATGCACCTTAAATCAATAACAGCCTGATTTGATATGTAGCCTTATATAATTAATATTTATTCATTCATTTTTTTTTGCTTTTTTTTAGCCACACTTTATTAGCTTTGATATAAACATGAAGAAGTAGAAAACAGTGTGTTTCTGAAACTTTTCCAGTGATTCCAGGCAGCAAGAAGTTGTAGATGTTTTATGCATCTGCCCATGCACATGCTTTGAAGGGATGTTACTTTATTCTGTAAAGGGCTAGGTACCATAGTTTGGACCATAGAATTCTACCCCTTTGACTCAGGTAACAAAATGACAGGTACTAACTTCATCTGCAGACCCATAATCCGTTGGTTGTTCAAGTCCTTTTTAAATGACCTAAAGGCTAATCTGGAACAATCATATTTGTCCCTCTTTTTTCCATGACCTTTTTCAATGTCAGATTCTTTTTAAAAAGTGATTGTTGGAAAAAAACCTAAAATATCAGGAAATGTACGTAAATAGTTTTTGAGACTGGCAAAAGTGTTGTACTTTTTAACTGTCTCCTTTATATTTATAAATCATGGACTTGTATAAGAATTATAGATTAAGGAAGAACAAAATAGTGTTTCATAAAGTTGCTGTATTGCTTTGTTTATCTCAAATATTTATGAGGCTAAGGAAAAGGGTAGCTATGTACTTAAATGTCCCTTTCTGGAATTGGCTAAGTTTAAAACAATTGTATAATATCGACATATGCTTTTATTGTAGTTGAAGTAGCCAAAGTCAATAGTAATGCTTCACAAAGATGTATTTATTCATTTAAACTATTACTAATTAATATGCTTATTCAGTAAATAAATGTTCATTGAACACTATTTTGTATTCTCAGCATTACGTTGATTTCTAGGGAAATACAGTTAATAAAACATTTTGTTCTTGCTTTTATGTACTTACACTTTAGAAGAGGAAGTAGACATTGAACAAATAATTACACAGCTAATTCCTGAATTGTAGTGGTAAAAGTACTATGTAAAACAAATAAGTTATTTAATAGAAGGGCCAGAAAATGAGAAATTATCCTAAAATATGATAGAACAATTATCAACCATTACACATGTAATAATTTTTAAAAATGAACATTGCTGATGAATCTCAGCCATTGTAAGTGAAAACTTCTAAATAAAAAATGGCAAAATGAATTCAATATTAAGAAATCTATTAATGTAATTTATGGTGTTAAATCATAAAAAGCAAAAAATGATATTTTCACCACTATATAAAAAAGGCATTTATAAACATCACTATCTAAGTCTTTGTTATAATTTTTGATGTCTGGGAATGGTGGTTCATGCCTATAATCCTAGTATTTAATAGGTAGAGGCAAGAAAATTAGTTCAAGGTCATCCTCTACTCCATAGTGATTGAAGGACAGCCTATGTCTTAAAAACAACAGAATAACAAATAGAAACTAGTACAAATTTAAATATCTATATAGTATGGTACTATGTGTATATGCTCATGTGAGTTGTTCACATGTGTGTGCAACTGCATATGCACTGGAGCATGTGTGCATATGAGACCAGAGGTCAATGTTGGGTGTCTTCTTCAATCTCTCATCACCTTACTTTTTAAAAGAGGTTATATCACCAGAGCTCATCATTTAAGGTAGAAAACTGGCCAGTGAGATATAGTAAATCAGCACTGTGGTTGTAGACATGTACTGACTATGGTGCTTTATTTTATGTGAGTTCTGGGGAGCCAAACTCAGATCTTCACATTTGTACAGCATGCAACATACCAATTGAGCCATCTCCTCAGTCTCAATAATACATATTTTTATTGACTGCTTACTGTATTCAATCCACTTTTCAAAGTACATTATGAGTTCTATCATTTAAACCTTTGAGGAACTCATGGAGTTTTCTCTTAAGTATAGTAATTTTATCTTTAGAAGCTCAGAGAAAGTGTGTTAAAGAAACTAGTTCTGGGGTCTGTTTTAATCCTTATACTATATTGTCTAGCTTTTCTGTAAGATACTAGATAGGTATGTAGGTAAATAGATAGATTGATAGATAGATAGATAAATAGATAGATAGATAGATGCCAATATCTTGCTTAATAGAGAAATGCCAGAGGCAGTTCCACAAATTAAACAGATTTTTTCTATTCTTGTCATCATCATCATTATTATTTTTTAATTAATTTTTTCCACTCATACAAATTTGATAGGTACCCCATTTGCCACATTCCCTCCATCCCTCCCTGGATCCCCTTGCTCCCTCCCCCCTTTTCCCCTTAATTTCCCCCTTCCCTTTCTCCTAGTGCCCCCTCCCCCCATTCCTGGAGCATCCTAGTGTGAATGTCAAACTTCCCTCTGGGTCCTCCTATCTGATGAGGTGTAAGGACTCAGTAGTATTGCCTAGAGTTCTTTTTTGTGTTCCCCTTTAGTATAGGGATACTATTGTGGCTATTAATCCCTTGCCTCTATGGATCTCAGAGCCTGTGATCATGCAAGACTTTGGGGGGGGGTCAATGATATGTTGGTAATTGTGCAGGACATGCAAAGTCCTATTATGATTACTTTGGCACTAACTTGTGTGGAGTATCTTGCATATCATTGCTCCTTCCCATCTGTAGGCTTTTACAATCTTACCGTCCCCTCTTCCACAAATTTCCAAGAGCTTTGGGATGGGGAGAGATTAGGCAGGCCTGGTTCCTGATGATTAATGTAGGGTTTCTGATGTTCTGAACTATGGTTTGTTACTCTTTCTTTTTTCTTCTTCCAGTTTTGCTGCTCCTGCACTGCCCTTGGCTCCATCCTGATGGGTACTGGATGTCACCTCCTAGCCAGAAATAAAAGGCTGTTAAAATAGTCTTATTATAAGAGTAGATTCACAGGTAGATGGAATAAGAGTAGGAGACTGCAGTGGGGGGGTCAGTTGCCCATTTGCAGTATAGTTGTTGTCTATCTGCTAAACTTTTTGCTCTCCATGTCTGGTGAGACCAAACCCCATCAGTTGCAAGTGACTAGGAAAAAAAGTCTGTAAGCTTAACCAGTACTTACTTAAAGTACTTGATAGTGGCCTATTTTCTCTGCAGTAGCATGATCCCCTCTCTCCTTGTTTCTGGCCCTCTTTTCCCTTCCCTCCTGTTTATAATCTTTGCAATTACAGTAGGTATTAGAGAGATTTACCTTTGAATGTGTCACTAAGTGGGTTTGGTACTAGGATCCACTTATTCAGGAGTACATATGGTGCTTAATTTTCTGTGTCTGGTATACTTCACTCAATATAATTTTTTCTAACTCAATCCATTTCCTGGAGAATTTTATTGACTCATCATTTTTGATGGCTGAGTAGTATTCCATTGTATAAATGTACCACATTTTCCTTATCCACTCATCAACTGTTGGGCATTTGGGTTGATTCCATGACTTTACTATTGTAAACAGTGCTGCTATGAACATGGTTGTGCTTGTGCTATTGAGGTGAATTTTTGCTGTATGGGGGATTATTCCCAAAACTGGAATAGCAGTGTCATATGGCTTTTCAATCTTTAACTTTTTAAAGAATCACCAGACAGTTCACCAGAGTGGTTGTATAAACCTGCATTCCCACCAGCAATGTAGGAGAGTTCCCTTCTCTCCACATCTTCTCCAGCATTTGGTGTTTGTATTGTGGATTTCTGCAATCCTGACTGGAGTGAGATAATATCTCAGGGAGGTTTTGATTTGCATTTCCCAGATGACTAAGGTTGCACAGCATTTTTTAAGATATTTGTTAGACATTTCATTTTCTTCCGTGGTAAAGTTTCTTTTAAGTTCCAAGGCCCATTTTTTTATTTGGACCAATTGTTTCCTTGGTGTTTAGTTTTGTAAGTTGTTTGTGCACTCTGGATAATAGAGCTCTATTAGATATGTGGTTAGTGAAGATTTTCTCCCTTTCTGAGTGTTGCCTCTGTGCTCAAGTTACAATCTTCTTATCTGAACAGAAGCTCTTTAATTTAATAAGATCCCATCTTTTTTATTAGATCTGAACTTTAATTTCTTTTTTATTATTATTATTTCCTAGGTAGTTTTTTGGGAAAAAAAAAAGAGGCTTGGGAAAAGATAGGAGAGCTCCCAATCCACAAAAAAAGGGAATAACTCCTCTGGCAGAGAAAGGAGGCACACATAATCACAAAAAGAAAGGAACTTGTCTGTCAAAAATAAGAGACAAGACTCTAAGGGGAGTGGTCCCTAGTAACTTCTCAGGCCCTTAGCAATTGCCCATTCCACAGAGCAAGCTACAAGCTTGATAACTCCCATATGTATCATATCTTTGTTATTTATTTCAAAATTAGCCATGTCCCATTTCCAGAAGGTACTTCCTTGAAGTTCTTCACCAGGTTGGGACCTTGTCTACCACCCTGATTGGCACAGCACATGACAAACAAGTACGGGTCCAGTTTTAATCTTCTGCATGTGGAGATCCAGTTTTGCAGCACCATTTGTTGAAGATGCTGTTCTTTTTCCATTGGATTTTTGGGCCCCTTTGTCAAAGATCAAATGGCTGTAATTGTGTGGGCTTATATCTGGGTCTTCAACCCTTATCCATTGATCTATGTGTCTGTTTTGGAGCCAGTACCAGGCTGTTTTTATAACTATGGATTTGTAGTATAGACTAAGGTTTGGTATGGTGACACCTCCAGCAGTGTTTTTGTTATTCAGGATTATTTTTGCTATCGTGGGTCTTTTGTGCCTCCACATGAATTGTGAGATTGTTTGGTCAATTTCTTTAATGAATTGCTTTGGGACTTTGATTGGTATAGCATTGAATCTGTATATTGCCTTTGGTAGGATGGTCATTTTTATGATGTTGATTCTGTCAATACTGCTGAACTTCTGTATTAGTTCCAGGAGTTTCCTGATGGAGTTTTTGGGATTACTGAGGTATAAGATCATGTCATCTGCAAATAGGGATAGCTTGACTTCTTCCTTGCCAATTTGCATCCCTTTTATCTTCCTTTCTTGTCTTATGGCCTCAGCTAAAACTTCAAGTACAATATTGAATAGAAGTGGTGAGAGTGGACAGCCTTTCTGGTTCCTGATTGAAGCAAGAATCCTTCAAATTTTTCCCCATTGAGTATAATCCTTGCTGTTGGCTTGTTGTATACAGCTTTTATTATGTTGATAAAGATTCCTTCCATTCCAATTGTCTAGAGTTTTGATCATAAAGCGTTGTTGGATCTTGTCAAAAGGTTTTTCTGCATCTATCGAGAGTATCATGTGGTCTTGTATTTTGGACTGGTTTATGTTGCAGTCTAAACACTGAAACCTCAGACCCAGGGCTCCTCTCAAAAAGATGGACAAGGCTTCCAGGAATGGAGACAGATAAACAGCTCTCTGGGCTGAGTGAATCTGAACTCTTTATTGAAATTTTTAGCAGCATTTATATACTATAAAGGCCAGGGGTTGTGTCACTATGCCCATTAGGAAAACATCAAAGAAAACAAGGACCAAACTCTTTACAGGATTATGTAAAACATATTCATTCCAGATAACAAAGGCAGAGCAAAGGTGACATATATTTTCTGTGTTGGGACAGACATGATATCTCCAGGTAGAGTTAAATCAGGCATGACATTCAATTGCTAAAAGCAAAGGGACAATGAATGTTTCAAAGCAGATTTTCTCTGGTTTATGTATAAACATCAAATTTGTGGGGAAGAGACTGAAAACTAGCTAGTACTGAGAAAAACAATAACAACAAAAAGGCAGGCAGTAACATTAAGGCCTGACTATTCTCATATTTTTCTTATTTCTCTTATTTATTTCAAATAATGCCATATCCTTTTTCCAGAAAATGTTTCCTTGAAACAATATTCTGCCATGCCAGACCTTGTCAAAACAACATAGTTGGATAAAGACGTGGCAGGTTTATATGGTGAATTACATTTATTGATTTGCCTATGTTGAATCAACCTTGTGTGCCTGGGATAAAGCCTACTTAATCCCCATGAATAATCTTTTTGATATGTTGTTGAATCCAATTTGATAAGACTTTGTTGAGAATCTTTGCATTTGTGTTCATCAAAGAGACTGTCCTATAGTTTTTTTTTTTTATTTCTGCTCATACAAACTTAACAGGTACACCAGTGCCCTCCCTCCTTCCACCCCCCAGACCCTCCCTGCTCCTCTTCCTCTGGTGCCCCTCCCTCCCTATCCCCCAGTGCCTGGTGCCCCTCCCTCCCTATCCCCCAGTGCCTCCCTCCCATTCCCAGAGCATCCTTTTAATGTGCATGCCAAACTCTCCTCTGGTTCCTCCTCTCCAATGAGGTGCAAGGACCCAGAGACATTTCCCAGAACCCTTTCCTGTGTTCCCCTTAAGCATAGGAATACTACTGTGGCTTCAATCCCTAGCCTCCAAGGATCCCTTGCCTTTAGTCCATGCTAGACTTTGTGGAGTCAATAATATGTTGCACATTGTGCAGGTCATGCAAAGTCCTACTATGATTGCATCGACCCTAACTTGTGTGGAGTATCTTGCAAGTCATTACTCCTCCTATCCTTATGTTCTTACAATCTAACCACCCCCTCTTCCGCAAATTTCTCTGAGCTTCAGGATGGGGAGTGATTAGGGTGGCCTAGTTCCAGGTGGTTGATATAGAGTCTCTGATGTTCTGAATGATGGTTTGTTGATTTTTTTTTCAGTTTTGCTGCTCCTGCAATGCCCTTCACTCCATCCTTGATTGGTATTGTATGTCACCCCCTGGCCAGAGATAAAAAGCTGTTAAACTAGAGTCTTGTTATAAGAGTATATTCAAAGGTAGAGTAATAAAAGTAGGAAACCACAGTGAGGGAGGGGTCAATCACCCATTTGAAAAATGGTTACTTTTTATCTGCCAGACTATATGTCCTCCCCTTCGGAGACCATGTTACAGCAGAGAAAATAGGCCTCCATCAAGGACTGCAAGTAAGTAATGAGACATCTGGTTAAGTTCACAGACTTACATTCCTGATCATTTACAACTGAGGGGGTGTGATCTCACCATAGTATATCTTTTTGAAAGGGATCTCCATATCCATATTTATTTCCATAGTAACTAGACTAGCTTAAAATTCCTCTAGCAGAACATAAGGTTTTTACATTTCTTTGAGTCTTGCCTGTAATTTTTATTGTTTGTCCTTTATTTTAATGAGTGAAATTTTGGAGGATGGCATGGAATCTTAGTATAGTTCACATTTACATTTCTCTAATGACTAGTATGCTGAACATTTGTCATATTTTTTACCTTTTCTGATTTCATTTTTTTATTATTTATTATTTATTCAATTGTGCATGTGTGTGTGTGTGTGTATGAATGTATGTGTGTGTATAGAACCACAGACGAATTTGGGAACCACCATGGACCGCCTCCAACTCCTCCTTGTTTACTCTGCCCAGAGATTTACAGGCTCCGCCCTACCAGGACCAGAAACGCAGGCCGCCCCCACTTCCACCAGGTGTCTATATGTGGTGTCTAGGATCCGAACTCAAGACCTTCCGCCTGCAAGGCAGAGGCTTAACCCCTGAGCCACCTCTTCAGCCCCTGATTTCATTTTTGAGAATTATCTGTTTATTTTATTATCCAATCATTTGGTTGGCTTGCTTGATTCTTGGTGTGTATATGTTCTGTGTGTCTTATATATTCCAAATACTATTCTTTGTCAGAATTTCAGTGAGTAACAATTTTTCTATTTTCAACTAGTTGTTTGCTTTGCTAATCAGAGAGTTTTAAATTTCACAAGATTCTATTTATTAGTTCTTATTATTATTTCCTGAGGATTTGAGGTTCATTTTAGAAAGTCGCTTATGTTTTCTACCTTATTCCTCTAACAGTCAGAGTTTCTGATCTTACACTATGATATTTTACAAATTTTTTAAATTTTTTTTTATTAAAAATTTAATTATACATTTTAAAATTTTTTACCAGTTCCCTCCCTCCCCCCTCCTCCCTCTCCCCTTCCCCCAGTGCCTCCCCCCCAATTCCCAGAGAGTCCTTTATTGTGTACGCCTAACTCTCCACTGGGTCCTCCTCTCCGATGACATATAAGGACCCAGTGGCATTTCCATAAGCCCTTTCTCTTGTTCCCCTTAAGCATAAGATCACTACTATGGCTGTCAATCCCTTGCCTCCAGGGGTCTCGGTGCCCTTAACAGATGCTAGACTTTATGAGGGCAACAGTGCGCTGGACATTGCGCAGGGCATGCAAAGTCCCATTATGATTGCTTTGGCCCCAACTATTGTTGAGAATCTTGCAAATCGTTGCTCCTCCCATCCTTTTGCTCTTACAATCTTACCGCCCCCTCTTCCGCAAATGTCCCTGAACTCCAGGATGGGGAGAGATTAGGCTGTCCTAGTTCTATGTGATTGATATAGAGTCTCTGAAGTTCTGGATTGTGGTTTGTTGATTTTCTTTTGCAGTTTTGCTGCTCCTGCAATTCCCTTCACTCCATTCTTCTGGGCACTGTATGTCACAAATTTTGAGTTGATTTTTGTACAGTTTGTATAACAGGGTCTTGTTCAAGAGGGTATACAGTTTTGTAGAGGATGCAGGAACACAGGAAAGAGTTCAGGGAAATGCCACTGGGTCCTTGTACATCATCGGAGAGGAGGGCCCAGAGGAGAGTCTGGGATGCACATTAAAGGACTCTCTGGGGATTGGGGGGGAGGCACTGGGGGATGAGGAAGGAGGGGTGAGGGGAGGGGAAACACGGGGTTCGGGGGGAGGAGAAAGGAGAGAGGAAGTGGTATACTTATTAAGTTTGTATGAGCAGAAATAATAATAAAAATGTTAAAAAATTTAAAAGGACATTACAATGAAAAAAAATTGTCTCAATGTTTTTCATTCTCTTTGTCAAAATAATATGTTTTAGGTAACATGGATTTACATATGTGTTTTTATTCTTTTGCATGGATTTATGAGGTTTTATGAAGATTATATATGACTATAATGAAACTTAAAGCAGACATGGTGTAGTCTCCAGTGTTGTTATATTTGTCAACATTTCTTTGGCTATCTGGGATATTTTGTATTTCTACATTAATTTCAGGATTTGTTTCTACTTTTATGAAGAATGCTATTCATATTTTAATGTGCATTATGGCAATTCTGAAGATCCTTTTTTGTAGGGAGTTATTTACATAATATTATTTGTATTAAATCATGAGCAGAAGGTGGGTTCCCTTTTTCAGTTATATTCTTTCTTTTTTAAAAAATCAATAGGGTGTTAAATTTTTTGCTATACATATCTTCTGTATCCTGGGTAATATTTATATCCCTCCTTGTTGTCTCTTTGGCCTACTTCTTCAACCTACTTTTATTTCACAGTGTCAACTACATACAGTCACAAATTTATCATCTTACCAAGAAATCTATCAAAGTTAGCTGTTATAAAGTTCCCCTATGCTTTCCTTCCAAGTTTATGAATAACATCTAGAAATGAAAACTTTATGTTTAGCAATTTTCTATTCATTCACCACCAAAGTCAATAATTAAGCAATAACTGGAGTTTTATGTGTGTAGGATAGTACAATCTGAATTAATAGAAATGGTATTACTGAGAAAGAGAGTAATTCTTGCTAGGAAGTTTTTAGACAACATAAACAGGTTGGGAAGGTCTTTGAAGGTTAACACCATTGCTAGGACGATGCTGCACAAATTAGCACCAATCCCCATTGAGGTGAAGTGAACATCTTCCCCTAACTCTTTGTTTATGGAAAGATATGGATATAAACTCAAATGAAGATGAGCTATTTAAATGAAGATGAGTTAAATTAAAAAGAAAGCTACCTCCCATGTGAACAGACCAATAAGATACAGAGGATCAAAATTCCTAATTGAATTTATGAAAACTAAAGTTGATTAATAAGGAACAGCCACTTTTCTAGGATGTGTATACCTAGGGGTATACAAATACCCATGACCATGCCAGCCATCTTCCATTCCCTTGTCCCTTCGGCTATTTGCCCCTTGTAGACTTTGTGCCCATGACTTCCTTTCTTTTTCTCCCCTAATAAACTCTGTCTTAATCGTCTACATGTGTTCAGGATTCTATCTTTGGCTCTGGAACACAAGAATATGGACATGAAACTCTTAAATATTACTACCTCTCTGTGGCACTACCGATTCAGGGATGCCCTAGCCCAGCTCCCAGCTACGGACAAGCCTGGGCATGCACACACACGCCCCAGACATGTCTCAACAGAGGACCATGCAGGCAGAGGGATAAACAACCAATGGGAAGTGGCCTTCTAACCTGCACCTGCAGTGGACACCTAGTAAACAGTTAAATGACTGGTGGCTGTCCTCCGGAGGAGAGATGGTAACAACTGATTGGACCCTGACCCTATATAAGCCCAAACACCTTAATGACGTTGAATCTACGGCATCTTCTCCACTGCTGCTTCTCACCTGACCCTCTCTTACTGCCGGCTGACCCAGTGGGGGATATGGCAACACCTCTCCAACAAATAAATCCTTTGAATTCTCTCTTTCTCTTTTTTGCATTCTTCACTAGTTATGGAATCTAAATTCTTTAATATTTCTTTTTTGCTTGTTCTATCTCCAAGTCATAACACCCTTCATGTTCAAATAACATTGAATCTTATTTAAGGGGTCTGAGTATTACCTGAAGCTTTAATTTCTCAAATTTGTTATTTCTAACCATTTTAGTAATAATTATGTTCACCTTTCAATTTTCAAGTAAGCTATGGCTAATGTCAATCTGAAAAATATCCACAGAATCCTTTTCAAATAATACAATATACTCAGTGAAGGCAAGCACAATCAGAAATGAATGACAGAATTTTCCATTCTCCATCCCTCATATATAGAGCAGAACTTCGCTTGATGCTCACTGCTCCTAATGGCCAGTTGGCATTTGCAAAAGCCTGTGCTTACCTGAACTTTAAGTGGCAGTGGGGTCGAGGTCAAAGACATGGACCAGACAACAATTCCTGGGGTAGGCAAAAGGAGGGTCTTCTTCTAGACCCTGCCCCCTGATCCCATCCACAGACCCTGAAGTTATAAAATCACCCTTCCCCTCACCAGGCCTTTCTTTCTTCCTTTATCTGGAACATCATTAAAACTTCCATCTAGTCTATGGTATGGTGTGTTTGGGGTGCAAAATCTTATAGTGAACACACTTAGAAAAGCTGCTCTTTGTCAAGAAACTTTCAGGACACTGAGATGAAAAAGATGCATGTCTTAAATCTGATCCACAAGAAGTTCCAAAAAGAAAAATGAAAACGTTTAGCACATGCAACTCTCCTTATGGACATGCAACTCTCATGACTCTTTTATTGTCAAAAGTAGTTTCCTGAAAGAAATGCTATGTGCTTTCCCTTTAGAATCATTTATAAAGAACATGGTTCAAAGCACAGGAAGTCTGTTATTTTTAGAGGCAATGTTACCTATATGTATATATTGATTATGTCATTCCCTTAGTTAATAAAGGAAGACATTTTATCTCTTAGTTCTTTTGCTTACCTGCTCCACATATTAGTGTAACTATAGAATATAAGCAATCTAGGAGCTTCTACCTAGAGCAAACACTGACCTGTCTCATTGGAAATTTCATTTTCTGTGCAAGGGGTGCAGTGGAAACAGCAGGAAGTCCTCCCTCCCTGAGGTGTTTTCCTGAATCCAGGAGTGACAAGACACATTGAATATGGAGGAGGGGATATGAAGGAAATCAGAAGTATGTGAATTAACACATGGTAGCTTAACTATTCATTCTAATGTGACAGCAAGTTCCTGAAAAGAAGCAGAACTGACTGACTAGATCAATCCAGACTGATTAAAATTACAGTGGCTGTGAAACAATTGGAATGTTGTAGATTAAGAGCCTAATTACACTTTATGGTGATCTTCACATACACCCTTGATAACAAAAACTACTTGCTCTTACTTTGTGCTCATCCTAATATCATCCTTTGACAATGAGGTAAAATCTTTTGAAATATATTCAGTTAGTGAACAACTAGGCCCCATTAACCAAAAAGCTAAGAATGACATTAGATAGCATCTGTAGTCTACTATCATGAATCTCCCTTTTTTACTGTAATCTGCCTAGCTAACGTTCTTCTTTTAAATGTGTCTTCAATAGTAGCTTTCTTTAATTTTGCAATTATAAAACCCCAAGAAACTGTTACCACAGCTGAATATGAAGTTTGGAGAAATCTAAATCTATGTTCTCAGGCTATGGTCATTCATATTTGGTTCCTCTTATCCTTTTAAAATGAGAGTTGTTGTAACATGGTCTCCTCTCTCCTTGTTTCTGGTGTGGCCCTCCTAACCCATCTCTCTTGTTCATAATCCTTGCAATTACTGTGTTACATAGGTTTACTTTTGAGTGTCTCAATGTGGGCTGGGTGAGTTTGGTACTAGGAGCCACCTATTAGGGAGTACATATGGCGCTTAATTTTCTGGGTTTGGGATACTTCACTTAATATAATTCTTTCTAATGACATCCATTTCCCAGCAAATTCCAGTAATTCATCATTTTTGATGGCTGAGTAGTACTCCATTGTATAGATGTACCACTGTTTCCTTATCCACTCGTCAACTGTTGGACATTTAGGTTGATTCCATGACTTTGCTATTGTAAACAGTGCTGCTATGAACATGGTCGTGCTTGTGCTATCGAGGTGAACCTCTGCTGCATGGGGGGTTATTCCCAAAAGTGGGATAGCAGGGTCATACGGCATTTCAATCTTTAATTTCTTTAAGAATCTCCAGACGGCTCGCCAGAGTGGCTGTATGAGCCTGCATTCCCACCAACAATGTAGGAGAGTTCCCCTCTCTCCACATCCTCTCCAGCATTTGTCGTTGTTTGTATTGTGGATTTTTGCCATCCTGACCGGGGTGAGATGATATCTCAGGGAAGTTTTGATTTGCATTTCCCTGATGGTGAAGGAAGTGGAGCATTTTTTAAGATATTTGTTAGACATTTTAATTTCATCCCTGGTAAAGTTTCTTTGAAGTTCCAGGGCCCATTTTTTAATTGGGCCAGTGTTTTCCTTGGAGTTTAATTTTCTAAGTTCTTTGTGCACTCTGGACAGTAGAGCTCTGTCAGATATGTGGTTAGTGAAGATTTTCTCCCATTCTGTGGGTTGCCTTTGAGCTCGTGTGACAATCTCTTTATCTGAACAGAAGCTCTTTAATTTCACAAGATCCCAACTGTTGAGAGTTGGTAGCAGTGACTATGCCATTGGATGTCTGTTTAGGAAGTGTTGGCCTAGCCCAATCAGCTCGAGGGAGTTCCCTATCCTTTCAACTATGGTTTTTAAAGTCTCTGGCCTGATATCAAGGTCCTTGATCCATTTGGAATTAAGTCTTGTACATGGTGACAAGTACGGGTCCAGCTTTAATCTTCTGCATGTGGAGATCCAGTTTTGCCAGCACCATTTGTTGAAGATGCTGTTCTTTTTCCATTGGATTTTTTGGGCCCCTTTGTCAAAGACCAAATGGCTGTAACTTTGTGGGCTTATATCTGGGTCTTCAATCCTTATCCATTGATCTGTGTGTCTATTTTGGAGCCAGTACCAGGCTGTCTTTATAACTATGGATTTGTAGTATAGACTTAGGTTTGGTATGGTAATACCTCCAGCTGTGTTTTTGTTACTCAGGATTGTTTTTGCTATCCTGGGTCTTTTGTGCCTCCATATGAACTTTGAGATTGTTTGGTCAACTTCTTTGAAGAATTGCTTTGGGATTTTGATTGGTATAGCATTGAATCTGTATATTGCCTTTGGTAGGATGGTCATTTATAGGCCTCCATCAAGGTCTGCAAGTAAGTAATGAGAAACCTGGTTAAGTTCACAGACGTTCTTTCCTGATCTCACCAGAAGGGGAGGGCATATAGTCTAGCAGATAAAAAGTAATCATTTTGCAAATGGGTGATGGACCCCTCCCTCAGGGAGGTTTCCTACTCTTATTACATCTACCCTTGAATGTGCTATTACAACAAGACTCCAGTTTAACAGCTTTTTGTCTCTGGCCAGGGGGTGACATACAGTGCCCAGCAGAATGGAGTGAAGGGAATTGCAGGAGCAGCAAAACTGCAAAAGAAAATCAACAAACCACAATCCAGAACTTCAGAGACTCTATATCAATCACATAGAACTAGGACAGCCTAATCTCTCCCCATCCTGGAGCTCAGGGACATTTGCGGAAGAGGGGGCGGTAAGATTGTAAGAGCAAAAGGATGGGAGGAGCAACGATTTGCAAGATTCTCAACAATAGTTGGGGCCAAAGCAATCATAAGCAAGTCTAGCATCTGTTAAGGGCACCGAGACCCCTGGAGGCAAGGGATTGACAGCCATAGTAGTGATCTTATGCTTAAGGGGAACAAGAGAAAGGGCTTATGGAAATGCCACTGGGTCCTTATATGTCATCGGAGAGGAGGACCCAGAGGAGAGTTAGGCGTACACAATAAAGGACTCTCTGGGAATTGGGGGGGAGGCACTGGGGGAAGGGGAGGGGGAGAAGGGGAGAGGGAGGGAACTGGTAAAAAATTTTAAAATGTATAATTAAATTTTTAATAAAAAAAAATAAATAAAAATAAAATGAGAGTTGTGATTTTTTTCCATTTATAATTACTGTAGAATTTTAGATATGTTTTATATGTTTTATATATGTTTTGCATTCATCGTATATCAATGAATTGATTATGCTCTATTTAGGATATTATATACTGTGATAACATTTAGAACCAAATTGATGGAAAGCATTTTACTTTCCTATAGAAGACAGAAAAGCAATGAAGATTTAGAGTACTAAGTGACCATATGTGCCATCCACACAAGAGAAAATCCATCAGAAGATGTTCATTATTTATTTGTAGTGCAAAACATTTTGATTAGGTCCAACTCACCTGTCTATTTCCTACAGACCACTTTATCATGTCTTCTGATAGATGTAATTGTTGACGGGGTAGGGAATTTGAGGAAAATTTTCCAATTTTTGCCTTAATTGCATGACCTTCTGGAAAATTCCAAATATTGAGAATATCATAATCTGCATGAGATTTTTCCTTCTAATTCATATTCACTGGATCTTCAAGAGGATTAATAAATTTGATCTTCTTCAAGAAGAAGTGAAGCTAGAAGACATGCAAAATATTTACAATGACAAATGCCCTCCCACTAAGATACAAACACGAAGCTCTTAATATTTCCCATTTTATTTAATCTCACTCTCCAAATATAACTTAATTGAAGTGCCCATATAGAAAATTAATGAAACCATCTAGATTTTTAAAAGTGTCATTTTGGTCCTAAAATCAGTTTGTTTCCAGGGAAACTGCCAAGTGACATGAATGCCAAAGTAATAAGTAGGTAGCATAGATGTGTAAAGGTCAACATTCATTTCTAGCATGATTGTTCAAAAACATCAAGTAGACAATTAGGATATTCAATACCTAAAATTCCAGAATTTCTGGATACTACTTATATATACGATCCATTATATAATTGCCATGTTTTAGTGAATTAAAGAAAAACAATATTCTTATCACCATTTAGGGATTTCCTAGTAATAAAAATGGATTTTATGTTTTATAATTTCGCAATTTAAAAGTGTAGTATGTTGATGTTTTAAAGCAGAATCCATTGCTCCTAATTAAAAAACGCTGTGCTTCATGACTTTGTCTTGCTGCTTTATGATGCATGCCCCATGTAGGGATATATTCTCCTAGGCAGAGAAAATTATAGACACTGTTGCATGTGAGAGAAAAAGTCCTAGAGTACTTGACTTTTGAGAACCTTGGGAACCTTGCACTTGGAATATATGGAAAATGAAATGGAAGACACATTACCTGCCATGATTCAAACTTCAGTTTTTTCCTTTTTGTTATTGGCTGCATATCTACATACTGTAGCAGTATCTCATTGAGGGTGTGGGCCACAGCATACACAGCATTGTATATGTGGTAGCTATCATCACTCATGGCTATGTCAATATTGTGCCACACTAACCATTCCCATGTGTCATTAGGTAAACAATACCTCAATATCTTGCGGATAGTAGGTAAGTCTGAACAATTAAAACCCATCCACCCCAATCTGGCCAGAGACTTTTCTTCTGAGTATTTAGAGGGATTCACTGTCTGGATAAATTTTTTAAATCCAGCAATCTCACCATGGTGTTATAAGAAAGTGAAAGTTCCATGGGCTGAGCCAACAATGAGACTTCTCTTATTTATGATAGCATCCCATTGTGAGTTGGTGACCCAGATTTTCTGAGTGAGAAAATGTTCCCATCGTATATAGCTCAGAGCTAAAGTGGAGTTTGTGTTGCCATAAATGATAATGACATTTGTTGATTATTTAATATTTTAACAAAATGAATTCTCACTTTCCATGTATGATAAACCTTTGTTTAGTGGAATCCTATTCACAAAGGCTGAACAAATTTTATTTCTTTGCATCTCTCCTCTCAAGTCTGAGAGAAATTGAGTGCCTTGATCATCATCTGAGATGGCCAGCCCCACCCAGTTCCATCTGAAATGAAGTATCAAAGAGACCATGGCCAGGGACAGATATGTGTCCTTGGGAGCCATTTGATACAGATAAGGAAAGAGTTCATGGTCACTCAGGGCAGGGTGAAAATATCCAAAAGTAAGCCGAGGAGCATAGAACATAGGAAGCAAAATGAAGAAGATAGTGAGTATTGTATAGTAAGAATCATCTAGAAGTGATAGGATGAAAAAGTGATGATACCCCACTTCCTAAAGGTTTCAATAATTGACCAAATTTTCTAAATAACTGCTTTGCCTGTATTTTGGTGCATCTTATCTAATTGTATCAAGGACATCTAGATTTATCATAAAATCACTTGGACATAAATTTGGATTATGCAGATTGACACAGGCATAAACCCAGTCTATTTCTTTGTGATTCCTTAACACTTGAGTACCACAATAAAGGAGATCTGGTGTCATTTCTACCCATCACATACCTCGCCTGTGGGCATCTGAAGAGCATCAAGTACCTCCCCAATTTGGCAGATGATACCCACATTGGTCCTGTAAGTACTGCTGTTTGTGATATCTGTCCTTTGCAGGTATAATTAGGGACATCCTCACCTGTTTTTGCAAGAGAAGTGAGGAATCTGAACAATAAAAGCTCCTCAGAATAATATTCACTTAAAAATTTAAATGTCTGAGACATGTTGGGTAAAAGATGAGGATTTCTGTTGATCTCCTTAACAGCAAAAGCCAGGGCAAGAGAAAATTAGTAGTTTTTTTGTCCGGCACCCTGCAAAGAAGATAGGGTACTTAGTCACACATAATAAACTTTAAATAGAATTCAATGTAGCTCATTAGAATGATACTTCCTTTAACTTCTCATTGTGAGGAATGCATCACCCCTAATTTGAGGTTGTGAGATCACAGGAACTTTGGGAGATAATAAGGATTTCATAATTTCTTGAGCGTTGATCTCTCAGTAATAAGATTTGAGTTATTTTCAATGTCGATCCAGAAGAGTTTTCATCATTACTCGATGTAGTAAGAATATTGTATACTCTTCATAGATACTCAATTTGGCTTTTATCAATTTCTTCATACCTCGATCCCAGGATTCTTACCCAGAAACATGTAAATAACTATTTTCAGAGCCACCAGATGCATGGTAGTTTCTTGCATAGCTACATGTACTGACTAAGAAAGAGATTTTAACCACAGTAAACACACAGTGAATTTCATCATTTTTAGCAATTTGATCATAAATGCCATTAACATTTATATATAATGTGAGTAATAGAGTTTTTCCTCTTTGAACTGTTGAGATAGCCCAGCAGATAGGGGACTTGCTCTTAAATGCAGTGACTTTAAGTGTAATTTCTGGAAGCCCACATGATAGAAAGAGAAAACTGACTATGACTTCTACCTGTGCCTTGGCATACATATGCACTTCTTTTGTAGTAAACAAATAAAATTATTTCTCTAAATTTTATCAAATAAATAAATTAAAAATATTTTCAACATTATTTCTCTGAGTTCTTTTCATCTACATCTGTCATACTATTTTCTATTTGAGACATATGTTTTTGAATGGCATGAGGCAGAAGGTAATTATTATAGGCTTATGATATTTATAATGAATAGAATCTTATTCTACAATAAGTGGAGTCATTGTTTTCTGGTGATAAATTTTATCTTTATTTCATTGACTTATCTTTTCATATTTTCCCTGGGTTATCTAATTAGCTTTGTATACCATTGTATCCTAGTTCTTTCTACAAATCTTAATTTAGAATTTCCATATATTTTTGTTTCATTTGTGTCATTAATAGAATATACCTGAATTTGTAATTTCCTCATCAAATTTGAAATTTTTGAGGGGTAAGAACCAAAACTAAAGCCTTGTTGTACTTATTATGCAAATACTCTGCCACTGAGCAAAAATTCCCAACTTTAATATTAGTTCTTTTCCAATGAATTTTTTTGACCAAGAGAGTACCTGTTTTAATTTCACCCTCTACATTTTCTTTGCATTGTCTATAAACATTGTATTAGCTCTTCATTTGTGTTAGAGATAAACCCCCCAGTTTTGAGAGAGCAAAAGGGGGACCAAGTTATCTCAACAAGACAATTTTTAATTCTTTGGAAGGACATGCAGCCTTTTTGAGTTAAAACAAAGGGACTGTTCCTTCAATCTTTTATCCCTAATGGAGGCATGTCAGGGAGTTTATTGTCCTTTAAAATCACTTGTTTGAGACTCAGGCATATATTATTAACAACTGTCTAAGAAATGACACACAGCCCAAGAAACTAAGAAATAATGCATAGCTCAATAGAAGTTAAGGAAGTTGGACGTTTGAACAACTTTGAATTGTTATAGATAAGAGAAATAAATGCTCTGAAATTTCATCATGAATTATTAAAATAAAAATAAAAAATTCTATGGAGCCCATACATATCCATATTTCAGACTCAATTTGAAAAAAAATCATGTAATTGCAACTGTGTACTTTTCATAAGAAGATTTTCCAGTGTAATGTTCTAGGACAGAGGCAGAAGTTGGGGGTGTTTGGATGCTGAGTTGTTAATAGTATAGAGCAGAGGAACCAAGGAATTTCAGATAGCTTCTCCTAATCTCCTATTAATGAAAGGCAAAGCATTTCCCCTATACTTGGGCTGCCATAGACTGTTTGATCATAGGAGTACTAATCTATTTCACAGAAGATTTGCTCTAATTCAACTGAGCTGAGCTACCTTTAATTTTCTCTTATTTTTAAATTTTTAAAAATTTTTATGTAGCCTTGACAGTCATAGGATACAATTGCATACATTAGAATTGCAGAAAATATTGTAGTCAACTAGTACAAGGTATTGGTCAGAATTTGGGGAGTAGAAACTCTGAAGTTCTTTGGTAAAGTAGAAAGTGATTATGCCTTAGGAAATATTAGTTTCATGAAGTATATACTATACAGAAAATCTCCTATATGCATAGGAGATATGGTCAAGAAACATAGTATCTTGTTACTTATTTATACTTAGTGTACTAGGTTTATGTGATATATATGTATGTGTGTGTGTATATGTGTGTGTGTGTGTGTGAGAGAGAGAAAGAGAGGTAGGCATTTTATTAGGATTCACCTTTTGAAGTATGCTCATCTCTTCCCTTATCAAAATTGGGGTTAATCTTGATATGTTGATCAACCCTGAGATATTATTAGCTCACTATCAATTACTCAGTCTCCATAATCCCTGAAAACATGTTTGGTCACCCAGACAAGCTTTCACCACAAAACCTTAACTAAGCTTTGTCATATTCACCCATTGCATCTATTTCTCCTTAGAAATCTCTCCTGTGACCTGAAACTAACCAGAACTGCTCCTTGCATCAGAGCTTGGATTAGAGATTATTTCATACTTGTAGTCTGCCTATATAGACTAGAAAGGAGATATAAATCCACACAGCTATGTCTGTAGATCACATAGCCAGGATTCCACTTCACCATAGTCTCTGGGAAACTTGGTTCATCTGCAGGCATGCCAAAGAAACAAGAGGAATGTGTGTTTTTCCTCACATAAGTCACCTTTCTTTGTTTTCTTCTCTCTTCATCTCTGTTCAAAGCAGAAGCAGAAGCAAGAACTTCTGATTTGCCAATATGTGATTTCTAAGTCATTTGCTCTTGAAAAAAAAAAGCTTTTCCTGTCCTCTCTCTTAAGTATGCTTTTCCTAATATTTAGGATATTTGCTGCTTCTTTAGAAACTGGCTTCTTTACCTTATGGCTGCTTGCCAATCTTAAGCATGCTTCCCACTGGCAACTTCTGGGATTTCCATACAGTCTTCAAGCCCAAAGTTTTAAAATAAATGTAAATATTCTCAACTCTCTTCTGGCTTAATTATTCATTATTTTGTAGAGAAAAATGAACAGATACTCTTAGATCAGTATCACTTATATTTGCCCATTATTTATTTATAGCATAACACAATATTTAAAACTGGAAAACTACCACAGTGTTGTCTATACCCAAATTATAATCTCTCTCTTAATTGAAAATTTTGAAAAATATTTCATTTATTTATTGGTATAAGCACATGCATACACATATTATTTATACAGAAAGAGAGAGAGACAGAGAGAGAGAGAAAGAAAGAGAGAGAGAGATCAGAAGCAATCTTCATGAATCAGGTCTTTGCTTCACCATGTGCATTTTCGGAGCTTGAATTCATGTCTCTACATTTGGAATTAGATGCCTTAACCAATAATATGTTTCTCCCATCCAGGTGGCCTCTTTTGTGCAATCATTTTCATTGGCTATGGTGTCATTACTGGGAATTTCTACCACATCTAGTAGGTAACTGAAGACAGAACATCACACTCTAATATTTCATCTTCTATGTCTAGAAGCAAAGACTAGCAGCAGTCATCAGAAGCAAAGTGTGTAAGTAAACATACAGGGTAATAGACCAGTATATTTTGTAAATTCAGTTAAGAGGCAAAAGGTATAAATATGAAATAAATATCATGGAACAGAAATATGAAGACAAAAATCTAGATATGAATGTACAAGACATACAGAGATATCTTCAGTAGTGGGAGGAAAACCCCTGTTGCAGTCCACCTGCATGGTTGCTGATAAATGACCAGAACACAGCTTAAGGGAACAAGGAGTTTACTTTCTTACGATAGTCCGATTACAGTTCATAGTCCAGCTTGACGGGAGAGTACACACCAACACCAGGGCCGAGGGAACTGGCCACCATAACGGCTGAGAGATGGACAATCCTTACTTGCCAGACCAGCATGTCTGGCCAAGTGAACAGAAGGATGCCAACTCTCTCAACCAGCTCTCTGTGATTCATCCAGGGCCTAATCCCACCCACCATGGGCTGGGTCTTCCCCAGCAGCCAGACAATCTCCTTCAGGTTTGCTCTGGGCTTAACTCAACCATCAACTCTCTACACCTGTGCCCAGAGCTCAAACCCTCAAGAGTCAAGTTGACACCTGTGCTTAACTATGACAACCCCATTTTAACATAGCGTGTTTATAAACTTCATATGTTTATATGCTGTATGTATTTATGTGTTTATAACTTATGAAAGAGAAAGGGATTAAAAGAGAGAGAGAGAATGCATGGGTGGAGAATGCATGTATGGATGGGTGGAGGTCAGAGGACATCTTTCAGAAGTCAGTACTCCCTTTCCATCCTGCAGGCTTCTGGGAACAAAATTCATATTGCTAGGTTTGTGAACATGTGTCTTGTACACTGATCTATCTCCTGAGCACAAGAGATCCAATTTTTAACCCTTATCCAATTACAATCAACACCCAGCACTCTAGCACATGAGAAGGGACATAATTATTACTTCTTGGTGTATCCTCTATTGCAAGAGTCTAGATTGTCTGCTGAAATCCCATAAATGTCTCTATCATTCATTTATTTGCTAGAACTTTGAGCAAAGACAACTAGTCTGGTTGTGCACACAAGTGAATCAGTATCATGAAGGAAAACATGCGATGATTCACACAGCTCAGATTTCAGTTATTCTTCCTCTCTTTGACTGCAGCTCCACAAGAAACAAATGATGGCATATCTTTTATTTAAAACAACAACAACAACAATAAATGAATGTCTACAAGTCAAGTGTGCTCCATGAGGTGGCACAACAAGATCAGTGGACCCTCTAAATAAAATTATGAATTTTATGGAAAGGGAAGAAACCATGGCTGCAGTCTCTTAGTACTGAACATGTGCTTTTAGTTCAAGTTACATCCATATAGGATATCACTGGATCTTATGCAGTGGCAAGTTTCAAGAGGAGGGAGATGTGCAATCGAACAAGGTAGAAGAAACCAAATCCCACTGCTGCGAGAGCTGTACATTAAAGTTGAGAAGTAAATAATCTCTGAAAAACTTGAAATTGGAGCAGCAAAAGGCAAACTAACATTTGTGAAGATTCTGGGTGTTGTGATTGAGTTCACCAGAGAATACACAGCATGTGAGTCAATTTTTCTATTTCTTACACACTAGTCACTATCAAGCATGAATAATTAATAAAGTACTTACTGTAAATCGGTAATGTTTTCAAAGTAGTCTATCTACAGTGGGCCCTGTTGTATCTCAAGGCTTATAAGACAATCTTGGTGTGCATCTTCCCCTATCTCTTCAATGTCCTTCTGGCTCCAGAAGCACCTGGGTTCTATTCTGCAAGCACAAGAGGAGGGGAAGATGTAGATCCAAGAGGACACAAAACAGAGCAAGAATTGTACTCATGCCTATCAGTTGGAGTCTGAGAGGACATGGAATTATCACATCACCCTGATAAACACACAACACACGGGCATGAATTTATTAGTGCTTCTGATTACTAATTACTTTTGGTCCAGATGTGTCCACTATCCTGGAGCAATCTGGGAAAATATCTGCCTCTAAACTCTGCACCTGAGTCCCACAGTCTGGTGGATAATCTGGGTATGCCAAACCTTGTGACCCATCTCATCTAAATTTAATCATATGATTAATATGAGCCCTGTTGTATCTCATATGATTAATATGATTAATCATCATATTAATATAATAAGCTGGAAACTCTGATCACACCATATCTCATCTTTCCAGAGATCACATGCCATGATATCATTTGCATCTTTGGATGCCTAGACCCCAGGATGGGACAGTACTTAGCAAGATTTGATCCCAAGCTTATGTCAATAAAAAATATTGTATGACTCCCTTCCGCACCCCGCTTCTCCGGCCTGGACGCACGCACGCGGTCCAGTCCGGCGCATCCTGCGACCTAGGTAAGCTCCGCCTGCGCCCGCCCACCAGAACGCCAGGTCAGTCCAAGGGACCCAGCTCCTACCCCACCATCCAAGCCGGGAGCCTCGCGCAGGGCCGCCGAGGGACGAGGAGGACCTACCCCTGCGCCCGGGCCCGCCCCAGATCCCCTCGGGTTAAATAGATCCACGCCCACACAACCATCCTCCTTTCCGCACCCCGCTCCTCCGGCCAGAATGCGCGCGCTTGCGGTCCAGCCAGGCCTCATCCTGTGACCTAGGTAAGCTCTGCCCGAGCCCGCCCACCAGAACGCCAGGTTAGCACAAGGGACCCAGCTCCTACCCCCACCATCCAGCCGGAGCCTTGCGCAGGGCCGAGGGACAAGGAAGACCTTCCCCTGCGCCCGGCCCGACCCCAGCTCCCCTCGGGTTAAAGAGCTCCACTCCGACATCCCCATCCTCCCTTCCCCACCCCGCTCCTCCCGCCGGGACGCACGCGGGGTCCAGGCAGGCCTCATCCTCAACCTAGGTAAGCTCCGTCCCTGCCCACCTCCAGAACCCCAAGCCAAATAATTCAGTTTAGTGAAATCGAAAGATCTTAAGAGTTAAAACGACAATGCCAAAGTCAAAGTGCAAATCCATGAGAAGCAACACTCAAGTAAACAAATTTCCCACTGAAGGAATTAATCCCATAATGTTAGACTCCAACCAGAACAAACCCACGGAAAATAGCCAAGAAAGCCTGACCCAGGATAACGACTTTCAAAATATGATCATTACCATGTTCAATACTATGAAAGAGGAAATCCAAGAGGAATTACATAATCGAATCAATTGCTTTGAAGAGGAACACAACAGACACTTGGAGGAGTTGAGAAAAACAGTGCAAGAAACAAAAACTGGCATAGAACAGTTAAAACAGACTCAATCAGAGTTTAAAATTGAGCTACAAGACAAGTTATCTTCACCCAGAACTCCACAGAGAGTCTTATCAACAGAACTAACAAAGCAGAAAACAGAATTTCAGACCTTGAAGATAAAGTGGGAGTACTAACCAGCTCAATGGAAGAGGTTGTTAAAGCCAAAAAGATACTTGAGAGAAATATCCAAGAGTTATGGGACACCCTGAAGAAGCCTAACATGCGTATTCATGGAATACCAGAACAAGAATCTCAAAATACCACCCCTGAGGAAATTTTTCAAACGATCATCAAGGAAAACTTTCCTCAACTGAAAAAAGAGAGGCCCATCGATATACAAGAGGCATTCCGCACCCAAAATAGATACGACCAAAACAGAAGCACGCCACAGCAAATAATAGCCAAAACACTCCACATTCAAGATAAAGAACTGGTGCTGAGAGCTTCAAGGGAGAAAAAACAAGTCACTTTTGAAGGTAAACCTAACAAAATAACAAATGACTTCTCAGTCGAAACAGTAAAAGCAAGAAGAGCTTGGAGACACATACTTCAAGTATTGAATGAGCAAAAATGTCAACCCAGGCTGATCTATCCTACAAAACTATCAGTCATGATCGAGGGAGAAAGAAAAGTCTTCCAGCACAAAGACAACTTGAAGGGATACATGGCCACCAAACCAGGACTTCAAAAAATGCTAGAAATGATACTCAAGCATGAAGAAAAAAACAGGCATATCCAGGAGAGCAGAAGGCAAGTATAACACCATTAAAAGCAAAGCAATACACTTATAAAAACTAATAAACATAATATATGTCTGGAATCAAAAATAGTTTCTCCATTACAACACCAAATGTTAATGGAATTAACTCACCGATCAAGAGACACATATTACAAACTTGGATTAAAAATCACAATCCATCAATCTGCTGCCTGCAGGAAACCCATCTCACCACAAAAGATAGGCACCGCTCTAAAAATAAAAGGCTGGTCAACAATTCTATAAGCAAATGGAAGCAGAAGGCAGGGGTAGCCATTATGCTATCAGACAAAGTGGACTTCAAACCAAAGAAAATTATAAGAGACACAGATGGATACTACATTTTAGTCACAGGTACAATTCACCAGGAAGACTTCACAATACTGAACATATATGCACCCAATACGGGCCCCTCCACATTCATTAAGAAAACCCTACAGCGTCTAAAGCAAGAAATCAACCCCCAAATGATAATTCTTGGGGACTTCAACACGGCCCTCTCAACATGGGATAGATCAACAGGTCAAAATCTTAACAGAGACACTTTGGAACTTAATCAAACCCTGAAAGAAATGGACCTTACAGATCTCTATCGAACTTTTCACCCACGTACCAAAGTATACACATTTTTCTCAGCAGCACATGGAACTTTTTCAAAAATGGATCACATATTGGGCCACAAAACGAATCTACACATATACAAAAAAGTTTAAATTCTAACCTGTGCCCAATCAGACCACCATGGCCTAAATTGGACATCCACAACACATCAAACAAGAGAAAATACACTAACTCCTGGAAACTTAACAATATGATGCTGAATGAGAACTGGATTCAGGAAGAAATTAAAAAGGAAATTCAAGATTTCCTGAAAGTGAATGATAATGAAAATACAACTTACCAAAATCTCTGGGACACAATGAAAGCTGTTCTAAGAGGTAAGTTCATAACTCTTAATGCCTACATCAAAAAAATGGAAACATCAGAAATAAACAACTTAACAATGCAGCTTAAAGCTTTAGAGAAACTAGAGCAATCTGATCCCAAAAGCAGTAGAAGAGAAGAGATTAGCAAAATAAGGGGAGAAATATCTGAAATCGAGATTAAGAAAACGATAGAAAAAATCAACCAGTGAAAAAGCTGGTTCTTTGAAAAAATCAATAAGATTGATACACCCCTAGCTAAACTAACCAAAGCAAGAGAGAGAAAACCCAAATTAACAAAATTAGAAATAAACATGGAGTTATCATTACTGATACCCAAGAAATCCAGAGAATTATAACATCATATTTCAAAAACTTATACTCTGTGAAGTTTGACAACACAAAAGAGATGGGTGAATTTCTAAGTAAACACAACTTACCTAAATTGAATCAGGAAGTTGTGAATTATTTAAATAGTCCTATAACATATAAGGAAATTGAGGAAGTAATCTTGAATCTTCTCAACAAAAAATGTCCTGGACCAGATGGATTCAGCACAGAGTTCTACCAGACATTTAAGGAGTTAATAATACCAATATTCCTTAAACTGTTCCATCAAATAGCAAAGGAAGGAACACTACCAAATTCCTTCTATGAAGCCAATATCGTTTTAATCCCAAAACCTAATAAAGACTCACTTAAAAAAGAAAACTATAGGCCGATCTCTCTGATGAACACAGACGCAAAGATTCTCAACAAAGTCTTAGCAAATCGGATTCAAAAACATATCAAAAAGATCATTCACAGGGACCAAGTAGGCTTCATCCCTGACACGCAAGGTTGGTTCAACATACGCAAATCAATAAATGTAATTCATCATGTAAACCACTCCAAAGTCTAAGACCACATGATACTCTCGATAAATGCAGAAAAAGCTTTTGACAAGATCCAACAGCCTTTTATGATCAAAACGCTAGAGACAGTAGGAATGGAAGGAACCTTTATCAATATAATAAAAGCTGTACACAACAAGCCCAGAGCAAGGATTATGCTCAATGGGGAACAATTGGAAGCATTCCCACTTCGATCAGGAACTAGACAAGGCTGTCCACTCTCACCACTTCTATTCAATATTGTACTTGAAGTCTTAGCTGAAGCCATAAGACAAGAAAGGGACATAAGAGGGATTCAAATCGGCAAGGAAGAAGTCAAGCTATCCCTATTTGCAGATGACATGATTTTATACCTGAGTGACCCCAACAACTCCACCAGGAAGCTCCTGGAACTAATTGAGAAGTTCAACAGGGTGGCAGGATACAAAATAAATGTGCAAAAATCAGAGGCCTTCCTATATGCCCAGGATGAAAGAAGTGAAAAAGCACTGAGAGAAACAATCCAATTTACTATAGCCCCTACAAAAAGAAATACCTTGGTATAAATCTAACCAAGGAGGTAAAAGACCTTTCAAATGAAAACTTTAAAACCCTCAAGAAAGAAATAGCAGAAGACACCAGAAGGTGGAAAGACCTCCCATGTTCCTGGATTGGCAGAATCAACATCGTGAAAATGACCATCCTACCAAAGGCAATATACAAATTCAATGCTATACCAATTAAAATCCAAAAGCAATTCTTTAAAGAGGTTGACCAAACAATCTCAAAATTCATATGGAGACACAAAAGACCCAGGATAGCAAAGACAATCCTGAGTAACAAAAACACTGCTGGAGGTATCACCATACCGAACCTTAGTCTATATTACAAATCCATAGTTATAAAGACAGCCTGGTACTGGCACTAAAATAGACACACAGATCAATGGATAAGGATTGAAGACCCAGATATAAGCTCACAAAATTACAGCCATTTGGTCTTTGACAAAGAGGCCCAAAGAATCCAATGGAAAAAGAACAGCATCTTCAACAAATGGTGCTGGCAAAACTGGATCTCCACATGCAGAAAATTAAAGCTGGACCCATACTTGTCACCAGGTACAAGACTTAATTCCAAATGCATCAAGGACCTTGATATCAGGCCAGAGACTATAAAAACCATAGTTGAAAGGATAGGGAACTCCCTCGAGCTGATTGGGCTAGGCCAACAGTTCCTAAACAGACATCCAATGGCACAGTCACTGCTACCAACTCTCAACAGCTGGGATCTTGTGAAATTAAAGAGCTGCTGTTCAGATAAAGAGATTGTAGCAGGAGCTCAAAGGCAACTCACAGAATGGGAGAAAATCTTCACTAACCACATATCTGATAGAGCTCTACTGTCCAGAGTGCACAAAGAATTTAGAAAACTAAATATCAAGGAAACCAATGGCCCAATTAAAAAATGGGCCCTGGAACTTAAAAGAAATTTTACCAGGGATGAAATTAAAATGTCTAACAAATATCTTTAAAAATGCTCCACTTCTTTAGCTATCAGGGAAATGCAAATCAAAACATCCCTGAGATATCATCTCACCCCAGTCAGGATGGCAAAAATCCACAATGCAAACAACAAATGCTGGAGAGGATGTGGAGAGAGGGGAACTCTCCTACATTGCTGGTGGGAGTGCAAGCTCATACAGCCACTCTGGCAAGCCGTCTGGAGATTCTTAAAGAAATTAAAGATTGAAATGCCATATGACCCTGCGATTCCACCTTTGGGAATAACCCCCCATACAGCAGAGGTTCACCTCGATAGCACAAGCACGACCATGTTCATAGCAGCACTGTTTACAATAGCAAAGACATGGAATCTACCCAAATGTCCAACAGTTGACGAGTGGATAAGGAAACAGTGGTACATCTATACAATGGAGTACTACTCAGCCATCAAAAATGATGAATTACTGGAATTTGCCGGGAAATGGATGTCATTAGAAGCAATTATATTAAGTGAAGTATCCCAGACCCAGAAAACTAAGCGCCATATGTACTCCCTAATAGGTGGCTCCTAATACCAAATCCACCCAGCCCATCTTGAGACACTCATAGGTAAATCTATGTATTACCTACAGTAATTGCAAGGATTATGAACAGGAGGGATGGGGTTGGAGGGCCACACCAGAAACAAGGAGAGAAGTGACCAGGTTACAGTAGAGAAAATAGGCCTCCATCAAGGACTGCAAGAAAGTAATGTGACACCTAGTTAAATTCACAGACATTTGTTCCTGATCATTTACAACTAAGGGGGTATGAACTCACCAGAAGGGGAGGGCATATAGTCCAGCAGATTAAAAAGTAACCATTTTGTAAATGGGTGATTGACCCCTCTCATTGCCAAATGCCATATGACCCTGCGATTCCACTTTTGGGTATAAGTATTACATCTACCCTTGAATGTGCTCTTATAATAAGACTCCAGTTTAACAGCTTTTTGTCTCTGGCCATGGGGTGACATACAGTGCCCATCATGATGGAGTGAAGGGCATTGCAGGAGCAACAAAACTGCAAAAGAAAATCAACAAACCACTATCCAGAACATCAGAGACTCTATATCAACCACCTAGAACTAGGCCAGACTAATCTCTCCCCATCCTGAAGCTCAGGGACATTTGCGGAAGAGGGGGTGGTAGAGTGTAAGAGCAAAAGGATGGGAGGAGCAATGATTTGCAAGATACTCCACACAAGTTAGGGCCGAAGCAATCATAATTGGACATTGCATGCCCTGTGCAATGTCCAACACACTATTGACCTCACAAAGTCTAGCATCTGCTAAAGGCACCAAGATCTTTGGAGGCAAGGGATTGACAGCCACAGTAGTGTTCCTATGCTTAAGGGGAACACAGGAAAGGGTTCAGGGAAAGGCCACTGGGTCCTTGTACGTCATCGGAGTGGAGGGCCCAGAGGAGAGTCAGGCATGCACAAGAAAGGACTCTGGGAATAGGGGCGGGAGTCACAGGGGGACGGGGTGGGAGGGGTAAGGGGAGGGGGAGCAGGGGTTCCGGGGGGGGGGAAGAGGGAGTGAGAGAACTGTACCTATTAAATTTGTATGAGCTGAAATAATAATAAAAATGTATTAAAAATAAAAAATAAAAAAATATTGTATGAGTATTTCATCCCTCTATTGTCATAGCATATGTTTTTATCTATATATCTGTATCCATATCGTATATTTTGTCATCTGTTTTGTTACTTGTAAGCAAATCTCTGAACACAGATACCAACTATCCAGTGTATGAATCAAGATGAGCTAGATTCAGGGAAAACTGGCTAGGTATTTAAGAATCAATTCTAAATCTTCACAATTACAAATTCTTGTCTTCTTCATTTGCATATTATTCAAGTGAAAGCTAATATATGATTTGTATTTCAAAGTGATTGAAATTTCTGATGTAGTTAGCTCAGGGGTTTTAAAGAATATATAGGTAAAATGCAAAGTTATCTAAGAATTTAAATACAGAAATAACTCTATAACAAAAGTTATTTAGCTAAATATTTCTCAGCTAATGCATTCAATTTCTTCCTCTCCAACTGAAAATGAAAATTATGTAATTTTTCCTTTTAGTTTTAAGTGGTATCATGGAACTGATTGATTTTCCTGAGTTTTGATTTCCTTTTTATGAAAGATGATTTTATTTATCTTTAAGAGAGAGAGAAAGAGAAAGAGAGAGAGAGAGAGAGAGAGAGAGAGAGAGAGAGAGAGAGAGAGAGAGAAAGCCAGTGGAGTGTCAGAGGAAAAATTTGTAAGTCACTTTTATAAGTCACTTCACTCCTCAACTTTATGAGTTTCTGGGAATGCAACTCTGGACACTAGTTTTGCAAGAAAATACCTCAACTACTGAGATTATTATTTTTTTAAATTCCTAATTCCATTGTTGTGGGGTTTTATGTCTATACTTTTGTGTTTGGGAATCAAAAATTGAGACGAAAAAGTATGTAGAGGATTAAGGCAAAGTTTATTAGAGGGGAGAATGAAAGCCAAAGATGGCCCACAAGATTGGGGATATTTATAAATTTGGACAAGCCTCAAGAAAGGTGGCTTTTCATTATTGGTGAGTTTTTGATTTTGTAAACCTGACTGGGGTTTTCAGTCCCCTACCCCTTATAAAAGGTCCCGCTGGGTATGCCAAACCTTATGACCCAACGCCTTACTGAGCTGTTTCTTCTGAAGAATTTAGCTCATCTAAAGTTTATATTAATATAATAAACTGGAAAATCTGGTCACACCATATCAACAATAATAGCTGAGTGAGGGACAAACCTCACTTTCACTTTTTTTCCACTTTTTTTATTGAAAGATTATGCTGGGGTCTGAAAAACTACTGAACCAGCTCTTTCCATATTATCCACCTGCCCAGGTAATAGTCCCACCCACCATGGGATACATCTTTCCATATCATCTTAAATATTCTTCTCCAGGATTTCTTAAGGTTTGCCTAAACTAACAATGTGTCACAGACATGACCAGAGCTGACTTCCATTGTCATTTGATACCTGTATGTAATTAGCACAATTCCCATGGACTTTTTGTTGAAACAAGTGTTATTGATATTATATCAGTTACTTGCACGGTGGAATTAATTATTGGTAAAATTATTAGAAACAGCTATAAATAAGCATTACTGTGATTTACTTTCAAGTTGATGCTATGACTACATGGCCAAACAACATAAGGAAAGAGGTGGCTGTTCTTGCTTGAATTCTGGTTGTAGTTGACAGTCCAGTTTGACAGAAGAGTTCACACCAATAGAGGAAGCTGAAGGAACTCGATTTATCATATCCACAGGAATTGTTGAAAGAGATCCAAACTTCACTTGCTAACCTGAAAATCTGCTGAAATACACCAAATTACACACAGCTCACTGAACCAGTCCTCTCCTCCTTATCCACCTGCACAGGGAATGTTCTCACCCACAATAGTCTGAGTCTTCCCTCATCAATTATACAATTTCCTGCAGACTTGGCTAAAAGTTTTTTTAACTACAAATTCTTTTAAATTATTTTTATTATTATTATTATTATTATTTATTCAATTGTGCATGTATGTTGTGTGTGCGTGTGTGCATGTATGTGTGTGTGCGTGTGTGCATTTATGTGTGTGTGTGTAGAACCACAGATGAATTTGGGAACCACCATGGACCGCCTCCAACTCCTCCTTGTTTACTCTGCCCTGGGATTCCAGGATTCGCCCTACCAGGACCAGAAACGCAGGCTGCCCCCCCTTCCGCCTGGTGTCTATACGTGGGGTCTAGGATCCAAACTCAGGACCTTCCGCCTGCAAGGCAGAGGCTTAACCCCTGAACCCCAGTTTTAAAGTTCTCATTGCAAAGCTCTCTTACTTCCTTGGTTAGATTTATACCAAGTTATTTCTTTTTTTAGGGGCTATAGTAAATGGGATTGTTTCTCTCAGTGGTTTTTCACTTTTTTTCATTCTGTGCATACAGTAAGGCCACTGATTTTTGTACATTTATTTTGTATCCTGCCACCCTGCTGAACTTCTCAATTAGTTCCAGGAGTTTTCTGGTGGAGTTTTTGGGATCACTCAGATATAAGATCATGTCATCTGCAAATAGAGATAACTTGACTTCCTTGCCAATTTGAATCCCTTTTATCTCCCTTTCTTGTCTTATGGCCTCAGCTAAGACTTCAAGCACAATATTGAATAGAAGTGGTGAGAGTGGACAGCCTTGTCTAGTTCCTGATCAAAGTGGGAATGCTTCAAGTTTTTCCCCATTGAGTAAAATCCTTGCTGAAGGCTTGTTGTAGACAACTTTTATTATATTGATAAAGGTTCCTTCCATTCCAACCTTCTCTAGGGTTTTGATCACAAAGGGCTGTTGGATCTTGTCAAAAGCTTTTTCTGCATCTATCGAGAGTATCATGTGGTCTTGGGCTTTGGACTGGTTTATATGGTGAATTACATTTATTGATTTGTGTATTTTGAACCAGCCTTGTATGCCTAGGATAAACCCTACTTGATCCCCATGAATGATCTTTTTGATATGTTTTTGAATCTGATTTGCCAAGACTTTGTTGAGAATCTTTGCATCTGTGTTTATCAGAGATATTGGCCTATAGTTTTCTTTTTTAAGTGTGTCATTATTGGGTTTTGAGATTAAGACGATATTATCTTCATAGAAGGAATTTGGTAGTGTTCCTTCCTTTGCTATTTAATGGAACAGTTTAAGGAGTATTGGTGTTATTAGCTCCTTAAATGTCTGGTAGAACGCTGTGCTGAATCCATCTGGTCCAGGACATTTTTTGGTGGTTATAGGACTATTAAATAATTCACAACTTCCTGATTCAATTAAGTAAGTTGTATATACTTAGGAATACATACATTTCTTTCATGTTGTCAAATTTCCCATACTATAACTTTTTGAAATATGATGTTATAATTCTCTGGATTTCTTGTGTATCAGTGATAACTCCATTTTCATTTCTAATTTTGTTAATTTGGGTTTTCTCTCTCTTGCTTTTGGTTAATTTAGCTAAGGATGTATCAATATTATTGATTTTTTCAAAAAACCAGCTTTTTTTATTTGGTTAATCTACAAGTATTTTATTTATAGTAAGAGAAGCAAATGATACATTATTAGTGTGTATTGTCTTTGAATGGAAGAAAATACTTTTCCAGTGGTCTTTTTCACATGTCTAACAATAAACAGCTACCATTTACTATTTATTTTTTATTATTATTTCTGCTCATATGAACTTAACAGGTACACCAGTCCCCTCCCTCCCTCCACCTCCCCCTGAAGCTCCCTGGTCCCCCCTCCCTTCTACCCTCTCTCCCCATCCCCAAGTGCTTCCCTCCTCAATCCCTGGAGCATCCTTTACTGTGCATGCCAAACTCTCCTCTGGGTTGATTTTCTCTATCATTTTCCTAATCTCGATTTTGGATATTTGTCCTCTATTTTGCTAATCTCCTCTCTTCTACTGCTTTTGGGATCAGATTGCTCTAGTGTCTCTAAATCTTTTAGCTGCATTGTTAAGTTATTTATTTGTGATGTTTCAATTTTTTTGATGTAGGCATTAAGAGCTATAAACTTACCTCTTAAGACAGCTTTCGCTGTGTCCCAAAGAATTTGGTAAGTTGTATTTTCATTATCATTCACTTTCAGGAAATCTTGAATTTCCTTTGTAATTTCTTCCTGAATCCAATTCTCATTCAGCATCATAGTGTTAAGTTACCAGTAGTTAGTGTATTTTCTGTTGTTTGTTGTGTTCTGGATGTCAAGCTTTAGACCATGGTGGTCTGATAGGGTACAGGTTAGAAATTCAGTTTTCCTGTGTATGTGGAGATATGATTTGTGGCTCAATATGTGATCTATTTTGGAGAAAGTTGCCTGTGCTGCTGAGAAAAATGTGTATTCTTTGGTGAGTGGATGAAAAGTTTGATAGAGAACTGTAAGGTCCATTTCAGTAAAAGTTTGATTAATTTCCAAAGTGTCTCTGTTAAGTTTTTGACCTGTTGATCTATCCCATGTTGAGAGGGCGGTGTTGAAATACTTGAGAATTATCATTTTTGAGTTGTTTTCTCATTTTAGACATTGCAGGGTTTGCTTAATGAATGTGGGAGGCCTGTGTTGGGTGCATATATGTTCAGTATTGTGAAGTCTTCCTGGTGAATTGTACCTCTGACTAAAATGTAGTATCCTATGATTTTTTTTTTGGTTTGAAGTCCAATTTTTCCCGATAGCATAATGGCTACCCCTGTTTCCTGGTTCCATTAGCTTACAGAATTTTGGACCAGCCTTTTATTTTTAGGATGTGCCTATCTTTTGTGGTGAGATGAATTTCCTGAAGGCAGCAGATTGATGGGTTGTGGGTTTTAATCCAAGTTTGTAATATTTGCCTCTTGATTGGTGAGTTAATTCTGTTGACATTTAATGTTATAATAGAGAAATTATTTTTAATTCCGGACTTTTTATGTTTAGTTGCTTTTTTGTAAGTGTATTATCTGGCTTTTAAGTTTTTGTGGTATTATACTTCCCTTCTGTCCTCCTGGATACACTTGTTTTTTTTCTTCAAGCCTGAGTATCATTTCTAGCATTTTTTCAAGGCCTGGTTTGGTAGAGATGTAAGCCTTCAAGTTGTCTCTGTGCTGGAAAATTTTTCTGTCTCCCTCATTCATTACAGATAGTTTTACCAGGTATATAAGCCTGGGTTGACATTTTTGCTCATTCAGTACTTGAAGGACATCTCTCCAAGCTCTTCTTGCTTTTACTGTTTCCTTTGAGAAGTCATTTGTTATTTTAATAGATTTACCTTTAAAATGACTTGTTTTTTTCCCTTGAAGTTCTCAGCACCATTTTTTAGTCTAGAATGTGGAGTGTTTTAACTATTATTTACCGTGGCGAGTTTCTATTTTGGTCATATCTGTTTGGGGAGCAGAATGCCTCTTGTATATGGATGGGCCTCTCTTTTCATAGATGAGGAATGTTTTCTTTGATAATAGTTTGAAAAATTTCCTCAGGTGTGGTATTTTGGCATTCTTGCTCTAGTATTCCATGAATTTATGTTAGGCTTCTTCAGGGTCTCCCATAACTCTTGAATATTTCTCTCAAGTATCTTTTTGGCTTTAACAACCTCTTCCATTGAGCTGGTTAATACTCCCACTTTGTCTTCAAGGTCTGAAATTCTGTTTTCTGCTTTGTTAGTTCTGTTGATAAGACTCTCTGTTGAGCTCTGGGTTGAGGATAACTTGTCTTTTAGTTCAGTTTTAAAATCTTCTTGAGTCTGCTCTATGCCTGTTTTTGTTTCTTGACCTGTTTTTCTCAACTTCTCCCAGTGTCTGTTGTGTTCCTCTTCAAAGTGTTTGATCCTCCCAGATTTCCTCTTTCACAGTATTGATCATGGTAATGATCATGCTTTGAAAGTCATTATCTTGGGTCAGGCTTTCTTGGTTATTTTCTGTGGATTTGTTCTCATCGGAGTATATCATTATGAGGTTAATTCTTTCAGTGGGAGATTTGTTTTGTTGGGTTTTTTTCTCAAGAATTTATACTTTGACTTGGGTATTGTCATTTTATCTCAAGACCTTTCAATTTCTGCAAGTTTTTGACTGAACTGAATTAGTTGACCTGGAGGAGCAACTGCTCTGGCTGGCTGGTGGGAGGAGCTGGGACTAATGGGTTACCTGGGGTTTGGGGAGTGAGCAGGGGGTGCTTACCTAGGGCACAGTGTGTCCTGGCTGGACTGTGCACGTCACGGGTGGGGAAAGTGGAGAGTTGCTGGTGGCAGGCGCACTTAACTTGGGTAGCTGGGGTGTGGCACAGGGGTCTTCCCTGTCCAGGAGCAGCTCCTGCCCCTGCTATTTGGTCCTAATTTTTAAAATGCTTGATCTTGAACAAATTTTTGACAAAAAGTTGAGCAATTCTTCATGCCTTGTGGCAAAACTTTCCACTGACATTTTTGATATGGTCTTTTTTAAATTAGGAGAGGGCACAATAAATGCAAACCTTTTACAATCTAAAGGATTTAATTGAATAGTAAGAAGCAATTTTTTTCTCTTATATTTTTTATTTATTTTTCTGCTCATACAAATGTAATAGGTACCCCTGGCCCCTCCCTCCCTCCACCCTTCCCTGGTCCTCCCTGTTCCCTCCCCCCTTTTCCCTTTCCTTTCCCCCTTCCCTTTCTCCCAGTGCCCCCTCCCCCCATCTCTGAAGCATCCTTTAATGTGTATATCAAACTTTCCTCTGGATCCTCTTCTCTGATGAGGTGTAAGAAGCAGCAAAACTGAAAAAAAAAATCAACAAACTATAATTCAGAACATCAGAGATTATATCAACCACCTGGAATCAGGCCTGCCTAATCTCTCCCCATCCCAAATCTCAAGGAAATTTGCAGAAGAGGGGGCAGTAAGAGTGTAAGAGCACAAGGATGGGAGGAGCAATGATATGTAAGATACTCTATACTAGTTAGGGCCGAAGCAATCATAATTGGACTTTGCATGCCCTGCACAATGTCCAACACACTATTGACTCCACAAAGTCTATCATGGACTAAAGGCACTAGGATCCTTAGAAGCAAGGGATTAACAGTCATAATAGTGTTCCTATACTTAAGGGTAACACAAGAAAGAGTTCTAGGAAATGCCACTGAATAAAAAGCAATCTTTTAAATCAATCACTATTATAAAACATCCTGTAGGTACTGCTACAGGAGAAGGAAGCCCTGGTTGTAAGGCTCCTCAAGTCCTGTAATAATCTCCATTTCTCTGATTTCTTTTTTTATAGTGAAAACAGGAGTATTCCAAGGACTATTAGATTCCTCCAAATGACCTAGTTCTAATTGTTCTTTAAGCAATTGTTCTTCTATAGCCTGTAATTTTCATTCGGCAGGGGCCACTGTTCTATCCAAACAGGTTCTTTAGATTTTCACTGTATTTTATCAGCATATTTAGGAACAGTGGCCCCTAGAAAAAATGCTGTTCCTTTTCATAGGGTTCAGGTACAGAAAGTACCATTCCTATTTCTCCTAGAATATCTCTACCCCATAAAGAAAAAGGAAGAGAAGTTATAACATATGGTTTAAAAGTGTCCCTGCTTATTTTTATCTTTCCAAGTCAATATCTGTGTACTTTTAGCTCCATTAGATGCCATTCCTAATCCTACTAAGGTAGAAAAAGTTTTTGTAAGAAGCCAAGCAGAGGGTCAGTCTTTTCCTGCTATGCATGAAACATCTGCCCCAGTATCCATCAATCCTGTTATTTCCTTTCTATGAATCTATAATGTCCTTAAAGGCCTTTCCTGTTTTAGTTTTTCTACTCAAGCAACCACATCTGAAGACCCAAAACCTTTATCCTTCCTTTCTTGCATCAAGATTGGATTAACAAATTTAAAATATGTAATTAATAAAAATTGAGCTATACATTGATTCTTATGTAATTGTAAAGTCTTACTTGAAGCTTTAATCATAATTTTATTTCTTCTGTATAATCTGAGTCTATTACTCCTGGTAATACTTTAATTCCTGCCTTAGTAGCAGAACTCCGGCCAATGATTAATCCAAATGATTTTTTCTGGAAGAGGTCCATGAATACCTGTACTAATTAAAGTAATGAGGAATCAGAGGGAATTATGTAGTCTTTTGAGCTGGTAAGTCTAGACCTGTGCTTCCTGGAGAAGCTCTGACCAATTCCAAAAGTCCCCTTTTTAGTTGTGGAGCATAACTCTGTTTATCTGGGTCTAATTTAGTTTCATTTCTTATCTCAGTTGGTACTTCCCCTATTTTTAGTTCGGGACCAAGACTCATTTTTGGCTTTCCTTGAGTCTCAGTCAATGGAGTTCCATCCTTATGAAATTTAGATTTACAATTCCAGTGCTTTCCTTTTTGGCACTGAGGGCATAATCCTGGCTCCTTTTTTCCTTCTCCTTTGGTATTATCTCTCTGTTTACAATCTTTACTCAAATGCCCCATGTTACCACAAGTAAAGCACTTTCCTGTCTTATTTCCACTATGCATCTGCTTGACAAATTGTCTGATTGGTTGACCTTTCATAGCTGTTACAATAGCAACTCCCTGCATAACAGAAGCATCTAAACATGCTTTCACATAATCCTGTCATGAGCAGTTCTTCTAATAGGCCTTATTAAATTTTGACAGTAAGTGTTAGCATTCTCAAATGCAAATTGTTTTAATTCTGAGCCTTCTGATTCAGGCATCATTCTCTGCATAGCTTTTTCTAGTCTAGATAGGAAATCCTCATATGGTTCTTCATTCTTCTGCCTGATTCCAGCTAAAACTGTGCTTTTTGCTTCTGGAGAAGGTAATTTTCTCCAGGCTGCAACAGCCAATTTTGATATATCCCCCAGAATGAACTTGCTATAAGTCATCTGGTTTTGAGGAAGTTGATATCCTTGTTGACCTAATAACATAGAGAGGGCTTCTCACTTCTGGTTCTTTTCATTAAATTTTGTTGGATCAAGTTTCTGCCTGATCCTCATATTCCGTTCTCCATAACACAAATTGTCCTGGCTTTAGTAGATCTAGCCGTCTGGAACAAGTCATACGGTGACATCCACATACTTCCAATATTCTCTACCAATTGTATAGTATATGGAGAGGACGGTCCAAAATCTTTTGCTGCTAGCTTAAGTTCCTTCAATAGTTTAAAAGGCAGAGGTTACCAAATAGGAGCTTTCTCATCTATGGAAAGAAGAGGAAAACAAAACCTTAATTCTCCTTCCTGCCTTGTTTCTTTAACTGCTGCCATGGATCCTGTATTAGCAGTCAATTTTCTCGCTGCTTTTCCTGACTGAAGTATAAACCTGGGATTGCATGGCATGGGAGGAGCAGAGACCATAGCCACTATTTCATCACCTTGATGATATTTATATGCTTCCTCCTCTAAATCTGCTTCATCTTCTTCATCAAACCAAACATCCTGTGATGTAGGCTTGTAATTAGTCTTAGACATTGTGTCATAATCTTTGTCTTTCTTACCCATAGTTAATGGTTGCCCTTCTTCAGACTTAGTTTCCTGAACTAAGCATTCAAATTCTGTCCTCTCATCCATAACATCCCTAATTTGTTTCCATAATGAAAATGCAATTATAGGAACTTCACCAGGACCATTCTGCTCATAGAAGCATCTCATATCTTTACCTACTTTCTTCAAGGTATCTAGAGAGAGAATGCCTTCCTCTGGAAACCAGGGACTAATTTTTCACACAAAATCTATACATTCCTTTAGCTGCCTATGGTGTACTTTAGCACCTCTAGCTTGCAAGCATACATTTAATTACATCCAAGAACAGATTCTCTTTAGATCTGCCTTGACCCATCTTCCTAACTCAGTTATACCTAACTAAGGGGTCTGCAGCACCCTGACAGGATCCTATCCTTTACCTGTAAGAAAGAAAAAGAGAGAAAAGCTTACCTTTATTCAGATCCCTGTTCAGGCGCCACTTGCCACAGACCAACTGAGTCAGGACCAGGACAGGGGATCCAGGAATCCTGAATCAGGTGGGGGAAGGAGTCTGCGATGGGAAACAGAGACACAGAACTCTAGTGGAAGGTGGATCTGAGTCCGTTTACTGTGGCACAAAGCTACAGTTTAAGTACAAAATTTTTGGCAAGCAAAAACAAGTTGTTGTTTCATAAGGAACAAAGCAAATCAACTGTAAGAGTGAAAGACAATAATTGGGACATAACCAGTGTTTTTCTGCTCTGGAAAAAATCAAGCTTCCTTAAACAATAACTAAAATATGATATCCTAGGACAGGTTAACTATTAACTGCTGACTAGAAGTTCAGTAGACAATGGTTAGCGTATTTCTAAAGATTCTTAAGCATACATAGCTAAAATCGTAGATGTGAGAAACTTTTTTTATCAAAAGGGTCAGGTTCCTCATACAAGTGGCTTTAAGGGATTCATGAGATTCGGCATATATATATATATATATATATATATATATATATATATATATATATAAATTTTTATGTATTTCTTTCACTCATATAAAGTTGATAGGTACCCCATTCCCTCCCTCCCTCCACCACTCTCTGGATCCCCTTGCTCCCACCCCATCTTGCCCCTTTCCTTCCCCCCCTCCCTCCCATTCTCCCAGTAATGCCTCCCCCCATTCCTGGAGCATCCTTTAGTGTGCATGTCAAACTTCCCTCTGGGTCCTCCTCTCTGATGAGGTATAAGGGAGACTGGCCCCCCCTCACAGCATTCTCCTACTATTGAATCTACTCTCATAATGACTATATTTTAACAGCATTTTATCTTTGGCCAGGGAGTGACATCCAATACCCATCAAAATGGAGCCAAGGACAGTGCAGGAGCAGCAAAACTGGAAAAAAAATCAATAAACCATAATTCAGAAAAACAGAGACTCAACATCAACCACCCAGAATCAGGCTAGCCTAATCTCTCGCCATCCTAAAGTTCAGAGAAATTTGCAGAAAAGGGGGAGGTAAGATTGTAAGAGCCTAAAGATGGGGAGGAGCAACGATATGCAAGATACTCCATACAAGTTAGGGCCAAGGTAATCATAATAGGATTTTGCATGACCTGCGCAATGACCAACATGTCATTGAACTCCAAAGTCTAGCATGGATCACAGACACTAGGATCCTTAGAGACAAGGGACTAACAGCCACAATAGTATTCCTATACTAAAGGGGAATGCAAAGAAGAGCTCTAGGCAAAGCTTCTGAGTCCTTATAGATTTTGTTTTTTTAAACTTCATAATAATCACACATATAACAAAATTTGTTTTGTAGCCAACTTAAGAAATCCAGGCCATTCAGGAGTTTCTATATTAAATTTTTCATGTGCTTAATTTAATCAAAGCTGTGGGATACCCAAAGCTATTAATGATTTCACTAAATATTAAGCAACAGATACACACAATAGCCAAACAGCATTTCATAGAAAAAGAAAACATGCCATGACTTATCAAGGAAAATGGACTTCCTTGAAGCCATTTTCTTCTGATGGTTACTTTGTCAGGCCAGCGGAATGGATTATGTCATGGCATTCTTTCCTCAATGGTATACGCTACTGATATATTATTCATGCTCTAGCAGGAAATCAGGATATGCCACCAAAGGAACTCCAAAAGTGTCTATTTTGGAGTCAGTACCAGGCTGTTTTTATAACTATGGATTATCAAGTATAGATTAAGGTTTTCTACGATGATACTTCCAGCAGTGTTTTTGTTACTCAGGATTGTTTTTGCTATCCTGGGTCTTTTGTGCCTCCATATGAATTTTGAGATTGTTTGGTAAACTTCTTTAAAGAATTGCTTTGGGATTTTAATTGGTATAATATTGAATCTGTATATTGCCTTTGGTAGGATGGTCATTTTTATGATATTGGCAGATCAATGGATAAGGGTTGAAGAGCCAAATATCACACAATTACAGGCATTTGATCTTTGACAAAGGGGCCCAAAAAATTCCAATGGAAAAAAACAGCTCTTCAAAAAAATGGTGCCGACAAAAATGGATGTCCTCATGCAGAACATTAAAACTCGATTTATATTTGTCACCATGTACAAGACTTAATTCCAAATGGATCAAGGACCTTGATTTCAGGCCAGAGACTATAAAAACCTTAGTTGAAAGAGTAGGAAACTCCCTCGAGCTGATTGGACTAGGCCAACAATTCCTAAATGGACATCCAATAGCACAGTCACTACAACCAACACTCAACAGATGGGATCTTGTGAAATTAAAGAACTTCTGTTTAGATAAAGAGATTGTAACTCAAGCACAAAGGCAACCCACAGAATGGGAGAAAATCTTCACTAACCACATATCTGATGGAGCTCTATTATCCAGAGTGCACAAAGAACTTAGAAAAATAACCACCAAAGAAACAAATAGCACAATTAAAAAATGGTCCTCGGAACTTAAAAGAAATTTTACCAGCAATGAAATTGAAATGTCTAACAAATATCTTAAAAAAGGCTCTGCATCCTTAGTCATCAGAGAAATGCAAATCAAAACCTCCCAGAGATATTATCTCACCGTGGTCAGGATGGCAAAAATCCACAATACAAACACCACCAAATGCTGGAGAGGATGTCGAGAGAGGGGAACTCTCCTACATTGCTGGTGGGAATGCAGGCTTATACAACCACTCTGATGAGCGATCTGGTAATTCTTAAAAAAGTTAAAGATTGAGTTCTGGCCCTGAACACACACTTGCTCTCCTGGTCCATGTAAGGCACCCTACTTTCCAGGTACTCCTCACCAGAACCCAGATCAGCCGCTCCTCCCAGCACCTCCCACTGTCCATCTTGAGCAACACAAAAGGTACTCAGGGCTTGGGTGGACTACTGGCCAAGCCCCAGGTCCCAGGTGAAGCCCACAGATCATCCTTAGCTCCTCCCCCTCCTGTCCTCCGGCCCTGAACACACGCTTGCTCGCAAGGTCCAGGTAAGGTACCCTGCTCCCCAGGTACTCCCCACCAGAACCCACTCCTCCCAGCCCCTCCCACCATCCAGCATGAGCAGTGCCAAAGTTGCCTAAGGCTTGGTTGGACTGCTGGCCATGCCTTAGGACCCAGGTTGAAGCCCCCTGATCATCATTAGCCCCTCCCCCACTTCTGCCTGCGGGAATGCACACTGGCTCGCTCTCAGACCAGGTAAGAGACCCCCTGTCTACCAAACCTGATTAAATTGGAGTACTAACTGTCTAATAGCCTCATCTTGGAAATAACAATAACAACAGACAAACACACCCAACTTCAAGGCAACCACTAGTAATAACTGCCAGAGAGCAATTATACCAACTAAATCAGTTCAGTCAAAAACACATAGAGGGGATGGAGAGGTGGCTCAGGGGTTAAGCCTCTGCCTTGCAGGTGGAAGGTCCTGAGCTCAGATCCTAGACCCCACGTATAGATGCTGGGCAGAAGTGGGGGTGGCCTGCGTTTCCATTCCTGGTAGGGCAGAGCCTGTGAATCCCAAGGCAGAGTAAAAAAGGAGGAGGTGGAGGCATCCATGGTGGTTCCCGAATACGTCCATGGTTTTACACACACACACATACATACACACATACATACACACACACATACATACACACACGCACACACATGCATACATGCACAATTGAATAAATAATAATAAAAAAAACATAGAAACTGTAAGGACTCAAGAGACAAAACAATACCTAAGTTAAAGTGTAGATCCATGAGAAAACCAAGACAACAAAACTCTCACTGAAAAAAGTAACCCCAAAACTACAGATTCCAACCAGAACAAATTCACAGAAAACAGCCAAGAAAGCCAGGCCCAAGATAATGACATTCAAAACCTGATCATTACCATGATCAATACTATGAAAGAGGAAATCAGGGAGGAAATAAATAGCCGCATCAACCACTTTGAACAGGAACACAACAGACACCTGGAGTTGAGAAAAACAGTTGAAGAAACAAAAATAGGCATAGAGCAGTTAAAACAGTCTCAGGCAGAGTATAAAACTGAACTAAAAGACAAGTTATCCTCAACCCAGAACTCAACAGAGAGTCTTACCAGCAGAACAAATGAGGCAGAAAATAGAATTTCAAATCTTGAAGACAAAGTGACAGAATTTACCAGCTGGGGCTGGAGAGGTGGCTCAGGGGTTAAGCCTCCGCCTTGCAGGCGGAAGGTCCTGAGTTTGGATCCCAGATCCCACGTATAGACGCCAGGCGGAGGCGGGGGCGGCCTGCGCTTCTGGTCCTGGTAGGGCGGAGCCTGTGAATCCCGGGGCAGAAGGAGGTGGAGGCGTCCATGGTGGTTCGCGGATTCGTCCGTGGTTCTACACATACACAGACACACACACACACAGACACACACATGCGCGCGCGCACATACACACACACATGCGCACAGTTGAATAAATAAAAAAAATTTTTAAAAAAGAATTAACCAGCTCAATAGAAGAGGTTATTAAAGCTAAAAACATACTTTAGAGGAATATTCAAGACATATGGGACACCCTGAAGAAGCCTAACATGAGCATTCATGGAATACCAGAGCAATAATCCCAAAATAATACACCTGTGGAAATTTTTCAAACTATCATAAATGAAAACTTCCCTCATATAAAGAATGAAAGCCCCATCCAAATACACGAGGCATAACACACCCCAAACAGACATGACCAAAATAAAAACTTGCCATGGCAAACAATAGTCAAAACACTCCACATTTAAGACAAAGAAATGGTGCTGAGACCTTCAAGGGAAAAAAAAGTCACTTTTAAAGGGAAATCTATTAAAGTAACAAATGACTTCTCAATGAAAACAGTAAAAGCAAGAAGAGCTTGGAGAGATGTATTTCAAGTACTAAATGAGCAAAAATGTCAATCCAGGCTTACATACCTGGTAAAACTATCTGTAATGAATGAGGGAGACAGAAAAATTTTCCAACACAAAGACAACTTGAAGGCTTACATCTCTACCAAACCAGGCCTTGAAAAAATGCTAGAAATGATACTCAAGCTTGAAGAAAAAAACAAATGTATCCAGGAGGACAGAAGGGAAGTATAATACCACAAAAACCTAAAAGCCAAATAATACACTTACAAAAAAGCAACTAAACATGAACAATGTCAGGAATTAAAAATAATTTCTCCATTATAACATTAAATGTCAACAGAATTAACTCACCAATAAAGAGGCATATATTACAAACTTGGATTAAAACCCACAACCCATCAATCTGCTGCCTTCAGGAAATTTATCTCAACACAAAAGATAGGCACATCCTAAAAATAAAAGGATGGTCCAAAATTCTGCAAGCTAATCGAACCAGGAAACAGGCAGGGGTAGCCATTATGCTATCAGAAAAAGTGGACTTCAAACCAAAAAAAAAGAGACACAGATGGATAGTACATTTTAGTCAGAGGTACAGTTCATCAGGAAGACGTAGCAATTCTGAACATATATGTACCTAATACATATATGTTATACATATATATAGGTACATATATGTACCTCCACATTCACTAAGCAAACCCTACAGCTTCTAAAGGGAGAAATCAACCCCCAAATGATAATTATTGTGTATTTCAACACCGCCCTCTCAACATGGGATAGATCAACAGGTCAAAAGCTTAACAGAGACACTTTGGAACTTAATCAAACCCTTAATGAAATGGACCTTACAGATCTCTATCAAACTTTTCATCCACTCACCAAAGAATACACATTTTTCTCAGCAGCACAGGCAACTTTCTCCAAAATAGATCACATATTGAGCCACAAATCATATCTCCACATACACAGGAAAACTGAATTTCTAACCTGTACCCTATCAGACCACCATGGTCTAAAGCTTGACATCCAGAACACAACAAACAACAGAAAATACATTAATTCCTGGAAACTTAACACTATGATGCTGAATTACAATTGGATTTAGGAAGAAATTACAAAGGAAATTCAAGATTTCCTGAAAGTGAACGATAATGAGAATACTATTTATCAAAATCTGTGGGACACAATGACATCTGTCCTAAGAGGTAAGTTCATAGCTCTTAATGCCTACATCAAAAAATTGAAACATCACAAATAAATAACTTAACAATGCAGCTTAAAGCTTTAGAGACACTAGAGCAATCTGATCCCAAAGGCAGTAGAAGAGAATTGATTAGCAAAATAAGGAGAAAAATATCCGAAATTGAGATTAGGAAAACGATACAGAGAGTCAACCAGTCAAAAAGCAAGTTCTTTGAAAAAATCGATAAGATTGATACACCTCTAACTAAATTAACCAAAAGCAAGAGAGAGAAAACCCAAATTAACAAAATTAGAAATGAAAATGGAGTTACCACTGCTGATACCCAAGAAATTCAGAGTATTGTAGTCATATTTCAAAAACGTATACTCTGAAATTTGGCAACACAAAAGAGATGGATGAATTCCTAAGTACAGACAACTTACCTAAATTGAATCAGGAAATTGTGAATTATTTAAATAGTCATAAAATATGAGGAGACTGATGAAGTAACCTCAAATCTTCCCACAAAAAAATGTTCTGGACCAGGAGGAATTAGCACAGAGTTTTACCAGACATTTAAGAAACAAATAATGGAGCCCAACCACCCCGGAGCCCCACGCGTCCAGCGGCGAGCACCCAGGCAGACTCCGGCTTGGCCTGCGCCCGGCCCGGATGACCCCAAACCCCTCTGCGCCGCCCCGCCCCACCGCCGCCAGCTGCCCAAGGTCCCAGGTGAAGAATTCTGCCATTGAGCCAGGGAGCAAGAGAGCCCAGCCCAGCCCTGCCCCCCACCCGGGAGCCGCCTGGCCAGCAGCACCGAGCCGCGGGGCCCCCAGCTTATCCCCCAGGGCCCCGCCCGGGACCCCAGCCCCTCGCACCCTCCCTACCCCGCAGGCCTCCGCTTTCTCCCCCCCCCCCCCCCCCCCCCCCCCCCCCGTGCAGGTGAAGAATTCTGCCATCAACATCAGACCCTCTGCCTCTCTGGCCCACCAAGGACCTAAGCACGTGGTCCACGAAAAACACATTGCTACTCAGAATTCAATAGAGACCAAAGGAAAGGCAAGCAAAATTCTAAGGAACAAAGGGAATACAGGCCATACATCTGGACTCCACTACAATCATTGTATCACGTGGGCGAGTTTCTTCTCATCCAACCCAAAGATAAGTAAACTTTTTCTTTTCACCTTACTGATCCTTTAAAGTATCAATGCTGTAGATCAAATTTCTTATACAGCCACCCCACAACATACAACTCCAGGGAGTACACCACTCACCCCCACATTTCATCAAGATACTAAATCGTAAAAGTGCACTACCAAACTAATATTCACCCCCTGGTAACATAACCTGACTTAACTGACGTACTAACAGCCTAGTAGCCTCATCTAGGATATAACAATAACAATACACAGACATACCTAATCCAAGGCAAGCATTAGTAATAACTGGCAAGTGTAACAATACCAACTACATCGATTCAGTGAAAAACACACAGAAACTGAAAGGTCCTAAAAAACAAAACAACAATGTACAAGTCAAAGTGCAGATCCACGAGAAACAAAACCCAAGAAGACAAATCTCCTGCCGAAAGAATCAATCCCATAATGAGGGATTCTGACCAGAACAAATCCACAGAAAATAGCCATGAAAGCCAGACCCAACATAACGACTTTCAGAGTATGATCATTACCACGATTAATACTATGAAAGAGGAAATCCGAGAGGAGTTAAACAACCGAATCAACCACTTTGAACAGGAACACAACAGGCATTGGAGGAGTTGAGAAAAACAGTTCAAGAAACAAAAATAGGTATAGAGCAATTAAAACAGTCTCAGGCAGAGTTTAAAATTGCACCTATTAAGTTTGTATGAGCTGAAATAATAAAAAAGTATTATAAAAAATAATAAAATAAAATAAAATTGAACTAAAAGACAAGTTATCTTCAATCCAAAACTCAACAGAGAGTCTTATCAGCAGAACAAATGAGGCAGAAAATAGAATTTCAGATCTTGAAGACAAAGTGGGAGAATTAACCAGCTCAATGGAAGAGATTGTTAAAGCCAAAAAGATACTGAAGAGGAACATTCAAAGAGATATGGGACACCCTGAAGAAGCCTAACATGCGCATTCATGGAATACCAGAACAAGAATCCCAAAACACCACACCGGAGGAAATATTTCAATTCATCATAAATGAAAACTTCCCACAACTAAAGAATGAGAGGCTTATCCAAATACAAGAGGCATTTTGCACTCCAAACAGATATGACCAAAATAGAAAATCACCACGGCAAATAATAGTCAAAACACTCCACATTCAAGACAAAGAAAAGATGCTGAGAGGTTCAAGAGAAAAAAAGCAACTCACTTTTAAAGGTAAACCTATTAGAATAACAAATGACTACTCAATGGAAACAGTAAAAGCAAGAAGAGCTTGGAGAGACATACTTCAAGTATTAAATGAGCAAAAATGCCAACCCAGACTGATATACCCGGCAAAACTCTCTGTCATGATTGAGGGAGAAAGAAAAGTTTTCCAGCACAAAGACAACTTGAAGGGATACATGTCTACCAAACCAGGCCTTCAAAAAATGCTAGAAATGATACTCAAGCTTGAAGAAAAGAACAAGCGTATCCAGGAGGACAGAAGGGAAGTATAATACCACCAAAACATAAATATCAAACAACATGCTTACAAAATCTACTAAACATAAAAAATGTCCAGAATTAAAAATAATATCTCCATTATAACATTAAATGTCAATGGTATTAACTCACCGATTAAGAGACACAGATTACAAACTTGGATTAAAAACCACAATCCAACAATCTGCTGCCTTCAGGAAACTCATCTCACCACAAAAGATAGGCACATCCTAAGAATGAAAGGCTGGTCCAACATCTTGCAAGCTAATGGAACCAGGAAACAGGCAGGGGTAGCAATTATGCTTTCAGACAAAGTGGACTTCAAACCAAAGAAAATCATAAGAGATACAGATGGATACTACATTTCAGTCACAGGTACAATTCACCAGGAAGACTTCACAATACTGAACATTTATGCACCCAATATGGGCCCCTCCACATTCATTAAGAAAACCCTACAGCATCTAAAGCAAGAAATCAACTCCCAAACGATAATTCTTGGGGACTTCAACACTGCCCTCTCAACATGGGATAGATCAACAGGTCAAAAGCTTAACAGAGACACTTTGGAACTTAATCAAACCCTTAAAGAAATGGACCTTACAGATCTCTATCGAACTTTTCACCCAAGCACCAAAGGATACACATTTTCTCAGCAGCACACGGAACTTTTTCCAAAATAGATCACATATTGGGCCACAAAACAAATCTACACATATACAAAAAGTTGAAATTCTAACCTGTACCCTATCAGACCACCACGGCCTAAAGCTGGACATCCACAACACAACAAACAAGAGAAAATATACTAACTCCTGGAAACTTAACAATATGATGCTGAATGAGAACTGGATTCAGGAAGAAATTACAAAGGAAATTCAAGATTTCCTGAAAGTGAACGATAATGAAAATACAACCTATCAAAATCTCTGGGACACAATGAAAGCTTTCCTAAGAGGGAAGTTCATAGCACTTAATGCTTACACCAAAAAAATGGGGGGCTGGAGAGGTGGCTCAGAGGTTCAGCCTCCGCCTTGCAGGCAGAAGGTCCTGAGTTCGGATCCCAGATCCCACGTATAGACGCCAGGGGGAAGCGGGGGTGGCCTACGGTTCTGGTCCTGGTAGGGCAGAGCCTGTGAATCCCTGGACAGAAGGAGGTGGAGGCGTCCATGGTGGTTCACGAATTCGTCTGTGGTTCTACACACACACACACACACACACACACACACACACACACACACACGTGCGCGCACGGGCACATACACACGCATATGCACACAGTTAAATAAATAATAATAAAAAATAAAAAAAACTATAAAAAAATGGAAACATCAGAAATAAATAACTTAACGATGCAGCTTAAGGCTTTAGAGAAACTTGAGCAATCTGATCCCAAAAGTAGTAGAAGAGAGAAGATTAGCAAAATAAGGGGAGAAATATCTGAAATCGTGACTAAGAAAACCATAGAAAAAAATCAACAAGTCAAAAAGCTGATTCTTTGAAAATATCAATAAGATTGATACACCCCTAGCTAAATTAACCAAAAGCAAGAGAGAGAAAACCCAAATTAACAAAATTAGAAATGAACATGGAGTTATCACTACTGATGCCCAAGAAATCCAGAGAATTATAACATCATATTTCAAAAACTTATACTCTGTGAAGTTTGACAACACAAAAGAGATGGATGAATTTCTAAGTAAACACAACCTACCTAAATTGAATCAGGAAGTTGTAAATTACCTAAGTAGCCCTATAACATATAAGGAAATTGAAGAAGTAATCTCAAATCTTCCCACCAAAAAATGTCCTGGACCAGATGGATTCAGCACAGAATTCTACCAGACATTTAAGGAGTCAATAACACCAATACTCCTTAAACTGTTCCATCAAATAGCAAAGGAAGGAATGCTACCAAATTCCTTCTATGAAGCTAATATCATCTTAATCCCAAACCCTAATAAAGATAAACTTAAAAAAGAAAACTATAGGCCGATCTCCCTGATGAACACAGACGCAAAGATTCTCAACAAAGTCTTAGCAAATCGGATTCAAAAACATATCAAAAAGATCATTCACAGGGACCAAGTAGGCTTCATCCCCGGCACATAAGGTTGGTTCAACATACGAAAATCAATAAATGTAATTCATCATGTAAATCAGTCCAAAGACCAAGACCACATGATATTCTCGATAGGTGTAGAAAAAGCCTTTGACAAAATCCAACAGCCTTTTATGATCAAAACGCTAGAGACAGTAGGAATGGAAGGAACCTTTATCAATATAATAAAAGCCGTATACAACAAGCCCACAGCAAGGACTATGCTCAATGGAGAACAATTGGAAGCATTCCCACTTCAATCAGGAACTAGACAAGGCTGTCCACTCTCACCACTTCTATTCAATATTGTACTTGAAGTCTTAGCTGAAGCCATAAGACAAGAAAGGGACATAAAAGGGATTCAAATCAGCAAGGAAGAAGTCGAGCTATCCCTATTTGCAGATGACATGATCTTATACCTGAGAGATCCCAAAAACTCCACCAGGAAGCTCCTGGAAATAATTGAGAAGTTCAGCAGGGTGTCAGGATACAAAAAAAATGTGCAAAAATCAGAGGCCTTCCTATATGGCCAGAATAAAAGAAGTGAAAAAGCCCTGAGAGAAACAATCCCATTTACTGTAGCCCCTAAAAAAATGAAATACCTTGGTATAAACCTAACCAAGGAGGTAAAAGACCTTTCAAATGAAAACTTTAAAACCCTCAAGAAAGAAATAGCAGAAGACACCAGAAGGTGGAAAGACCTCCCATGTTCCTGGATTGGCAGAATCAACATCGTAAAAATGACCATCCTACCAAAGGCAATATACAAATTCAATGCTATACCAATGAAAATCTCAAAGCAATTCTTTAAAGAAGTTGACCAAACAATCTCAAAATTCATATGGAGGCACAAAAGACCCAGGATAGCAAAGACAATCCAGAGTAACAAAAACACAGCTGGAGGTATTACCATACTGAACCTTAGTCTATACTACAAATCCATACTTATAAAGACAGCCTGGTACTGGCTCCAAAATAGACACACAGATCAATGGATAAGGATTGAAGACCCAGATATAAGCCCACAAAATTAAAGCCATTTGGTCTTTGACAAAGGGCCCAAAGAATCCAATGGAAAAAGAACAGCATCTTCAACAAATGGTGCTGGCAAAACTGGATCTCCACATGCAGAAGATTAAAGCTGGACCCGTACTTGTCACCATGTACAAGACTTAATTCCAAATGGATCAAGGACCTTGATATCAGGCCAGAGACTATAAAAGCCATAGTTGAAAGGATAGGGAGCTCCCTCGAGCTGATTAGGCTAGGCCAACAGTTCCTAAACAGACATCCAATGGCACAGTCACTGCTACCAACTCTCAACAGTTGGGATCTTGTGAAATTAAAGAGCTTCTGTTTAGATAAAGAGATTGTAACGGGAGCTCAAAGGCAACCCACAGAATGGGAGAAAATCTTCACTAACCACATATCGGATAGTGTTCTACTGTCCAGAGTGCACAAAGAACTTAGAAAACTAAACATCAAGAAAACCAATGGCCCAATTAAAAAATGGGCCCTGGAACTTAAAAGAAATTTTACCAAGGATGACATTAAAATGTCTAAGAAATATCTTAAAAAATGCTCCACTTCTTTAGCCATCAGGGAAATGCAAATCAAAACTTCCCTGAGATATCATCTCACCCCGGTCAGGATGGCAAAAATCCACAACACAAACAACAACAAATCCTGGAGAAGATGTGGAGAGAGGGGAACTCACCTACATTGCTGGTGGGAGTGCAGGCTCATACAGCCACTCTGGCGAGCCGTCTGGAGATTCTTAAAGAAATTAAAGATTGAAATGCCCTATGACCGTGCAATTCCACTTTTGGGAATAACCCCCCATGCAGCAGAGGTTCGCCTCGATAGCACAAGCACGACCATGTTCATAGCAGCACTGTTTACAATAGCAAGGTCATGGAATCAACCCAAATGTCCAACAGTTGACGAGTGGATAAGGAAACTGTGGTACATCTATACAATGGAGTACTACTCAGCCATCAAAAATGATGAATTACTGGAATTTGCTGGGAAATGGATGTCATTAGAAACAATTATATTAAGTGAATTATCCCAAACCCAGAAAGTTAAGCGCCTTATGTACTCCCTAATAGGTGGCTCCTAGTCCCAAACTCACCCAGCCCACATTGAGACACTCAAGGGTAAACCTATGTAATACAGTAATTGCAAGGATTGTGAACAGGAGGGATGGGGTTGGAGGGCCACATCAGACACAAGGAGAGAGGGGACCATGTTACAGCAGAGAAAATCAGCCTCCAAGGAATGCAAGTAAGTAATGTGACACCTAGTTAAGTTCACAGACGTTCGTTCCTGATCATGTACATCTGAGGGGGTATGATCTCACCAGAAGGGGTGGGCATATAATCTGGCAGATGAAAAGTGATCATTTTGCAAATAGGTGACTGACCCCTCCCTCACCGAGGTTTCCTGCTTTTATTACATCTACCTTGAATGTGCTATTATAACAAGACTCCAGTTTAACAGTTTTTTGTCTCTGACCAGGGGGTGACATACAGTGTCCATCAGGATGGAGTGAAGGGCATTGCAGGAGCAGCAAAACTGCAAAAGAAAATCAACAAACCACAATCCAGAACTTCAGAGACTCTATATCAACCACATAGAACTAAGCCAGCCTAATCTCCCCCCATCCTGAAGCTCAGGGACATTTGCGGAAGAGGGGGTGGTAAGATTGTAAGAGCAAAAGGATGGGAGGAGCAATGATTTGAAGAGTCTCCACACTAGTTAGGGCTGAAGCAATCATAATAGGACTTTGCATGCCCTGCGCCATGTCTAACACACTATTGACCTCACAAAGTCTAACATCGGCTAAAGGCACCAAGATCCTTGGAGGCAAGGGATTGACAGCCACAGTAGTGTTCCTGTGCTTAAGGGGAACACGAGAAAGGGTTCAGGGAAATGCCACTGGGTCCTTGTACGTCATCGGAAAGGAGGACCCAGAGGAGAGTTAGGCATACACAATAAAGGACTCTCTGGGAATTGGGGGGGGGAGGAACTAGGAGATGGGGAGGGAGGGAGGGGGAGCACGGAGTTCAGGGGGAGGAGGAGGGGGAGGGAACTGGTCTACCTATTAAGTTTGTACGAGCGGAAATAATAATAAATGTTAAAAAATTTTAAAAATAGAATGTTAAAAAAAAGAAACAAATAATGCCAATACTCCTTAAACTCTTTAATCAAATAGCAAAGGAAGTAACACTACCAAATTCTATGAAGCTAATATCATCTCAATCGCAAAACCTAAGAAAGATACACTTAAAAAAGAAAACTACAGGCCAATCTCTTTGAGGAAAACAGATGCAAAGATTCTCAACAAAGTCTTAGCAAATCGGATTCAAAAACATATCAAAAAGATCATTCACAGCGATCAAATAGGCTTTATCCTAGGCACACAAGGTTGGTTCAACATTCATAAATCAATAAACATAATTCACCATATAAATTAGTCCAAAATTTAAGACCACATGATACTCTCGATAGATGCAGAAAAAGCTTTTGACGAGATTCAACAGCCCTTTATTATCAAAATCCTAGAGACAGTTGGAATGGAAGAAACCTTTATCAAATATAATAAAAGCTGTATACAACAAGCCTTTAGCAAGGATTATATTCAATCGGGAAAAACTTGAAGCATTCCCACTTTGATCAGGAACTAGTGAAGGCTGTCCACTCTCAACACTTCTATTCAATATTGTACTTGAATCTTAGCTGAAACCATAAGACAAGAAAGGGACATAAAAGGGATTCAAATTGGCAAGGAAGAAGTCGTTATCTCTATTTGCAGATGATATGATCATATACCTGAGTGATCCAAATACTCCACCAGGAAGCTCCTGGAACTAATACAGTTCAGCAGGGTGGCAGGATACAAAATAAATATATAAACATCATTGGTGTTCATATATGCCCAGAATGAATGAACTGAATAAACCCTGAGAACAATCCCATTTACTATAGCCACCAAAAAAATGAAATAACTTGGTATAAACCTAACCAAAGAAGTAAGAGATATTTACAATGAAAATTTTCATACCCTAAATAAAGAAATTGCAGAAGACACCAGAATGTGGAAAGCCCTCCCCTGTTCCTGGATTGGCAGAATCAATATAATAAAAATGACCATCCTACCAAAAGCAATAAACAGATTCTATGCTATACCAATGAAAATCTCAAAGCAATTCTTTAAAGAAGTTGACCAAACAATCTCAAAATTCATATGGAGGCACAAAAGACTCAGGATAGCAAAGATAATCCTAAGTAACAAAAACACTGCTGGAGGTATTACAATACCACACCTTAGTCTATACTATAAATCCATATTTGTAAAAACAGCCTGGTACTAGCTTCAAAATAGACACACAGATCAATGAACAAGGGTGGAGGACCCAAATATAAGACGACACAACTACAGCCATTTTATCTTTGACAAAGGGGTCCAAAAAATCCAATGTAAGAAGAATAGCATTTTCAACAAATGGTGTTGGCAAAACTGGATATCCACATGCAGAAGATTAAGACTGGACCCGTACTTGTCACCATGTACAAGAATTAATTCCAAATGGATCAAGGACCTCGATATAAGGCCAGAGACTATTAAAACCATAGTTGAAAGATAGGGAACTCCCTCGAGCTGATTGGGCTAGGCCAACAGTTCCTGAACAAACATCCAATAGCACAGTCACTACAACCGACACTCAACAGATGGGATCTTGTGAAATGAAAGAGCTTCTGTTCAGATAAAGAGATTGTAACTCAAGCACAAAGGCAACCCATAGAATGGGAGAATATCTTCACTAACCACATATCTGATAGAGCTCTATTATCTAGAGTGCATAAAGAGCTTAGAAAACTAAACACCAAGGAAACAAATGGCCTAATTAAAAAATGGGCCTTGGCATAGTAGTGATCTTATGCTTAAGGGGAACAAGAGAAAGGGCTTATGGAAATGCCACTGGGTCCTTATATGTCATCGGAGAGGAGGACCCAATGGAGAGTTAGGCGTACACAATAAAGGACTCTCTGGGAATTGGGGGGGAGGCACTGGAGGAAGGGGAGGGGGAGGAGGGGGGAGGGAGGGAACTGGTAAAAAATTTTAAAATGTATAATTAAATTTTTAATTAAAAAAAATGGGCCTTGGAACTTAAAAGAAACTTTACCCGGGATGAAATTAAAATGTCTAACAAATATTTTAAAAAATGCTCCACATCCTTAGCCATCAGGGAAATGCAAGTTAAAATCTCCCTGAGATATCATCTCACCCTGGTCAGGATGGCAAAAATCCACAATGTAAACAACACCAAATGCTGAAGAGGATATGGAGAGAGGGGAACTCTCCTACATTGCTGGTGGGAATGCAGGCTTATACAACCACTCTGACAAGGTGTCTAGCGATTCTTTAAAAAGTTGAAGATTAAAATGGCATGTGAGCCTGCTGTTCCACTGTTGGAATAATCGCACATACAGCAAAAATTCACCTCGATAGCACAAGCACGACCATGTTCATAGCAGCATTGTTTACAATAGCAAAGTCATGGAATCAACCCAATGTCCAACAGTTGACGAGTGGATAAGGAAAATGTGGTACATTTATACAATGGAATACTCCTCAGCCATTAAAAATGATGAATTAACGAAATTTGTCAGGAAATGGATGGAATTAGAAACAATTATATTGAGTGAAGTATCCCAGACACAGAAAATTAAGCACCGTATGTACTCTCTAATAGATGGATCCTAGTACCAAATCCACTTAATGACACACTCAAAGATAAATCTCTGAAATACCTACAGCAATTGCAAAGATTATAAGCATGGAGGAAAGAGGAAGGAGGGCCACACCAACAATGAGAGAGGGGTTCATGCTACAGCAGAGAAAATAGACCACCATTATGGACTCCAAGTAAGCAATGAGATATCCGATTGGGCTCGCATACTCTCCTTCCTGGTCACTTGCATCTGATGGGGTATGGTCTCACCAGAAATGGAGGGTATAGAGTCTGGCAGATAGAGGGTAACCATTCTGGAAATGGGAGACTGACACACACCCCCCACAGCAGTCTCATACTCTTATTCCATCTACCTTTGTATCTAATCTTATAATAAGGCTCTATTTTAACAGGATTTTATCTCTGGCCAGGGGGTGATATCCAATACCCATCAGGATGGAGCCAAGGACGGTTCAGGAGCAGCAAAACTGAAAAAAAAAAAAAACCAACAAACAATAATTCAGAAAATCAGAAACTCTACATCAACCAACTGGAACCAGGCCAGCCTAGTCTCTCCCCATCCTAAAGCTCAGGGAAATTTGTGGAAGTGGGGGTGGTAAGATTGTAAGAGCCTAAAGATGGGGAGGAGCAACGATATGCAAGATACTCCACACACATTAGAGCCAAACTCATCATAATAGGACTTTTCATGACCTGCACAATGACCAACATATCATTGACCCCCCAAGTCTAGCATGGATCGCAGGCACTAGTATTCTTAGAGGCAAGGATTAACAGCCACAATAATATTCCTATACTAAAGGGGAACACTAAACAATGCCACTGAGTTCTTACACACATCAGAGAAGAGGACCCAGAGGGAAGTTTGACGTGCACACTAAAGGATGCTCCATGAATGGAGGGGGAGCACTGGGAGAAAGGGAGAGAGAGGGGGAAAGAAAAAGGAAAAGGGGGAGGGATCAAGGAGATCCAGGGAGGGGTAGAGGAAAGGAGGGGAATGGGGTACTTATCAACTTTGTATGTGTGGAAAAAATAAATAAATAAAAATGAAGAAAAGAAAAAAAACAGATAATGATTGAAATGTCATATGACCCTGGTATTCCACTTTTGCGAATAATCCCCCATACAACCAAAATTCACCTCAATAGCACAAGCACGATCATGTTCATACCTGCATTGTTTACAAAATCAACCCAAATGCCCAACAGTTGACAAGTGGATAAGAAAAATGTGGTACATTTATATAATGTAATATTGATCAGCCATAAAAATGATGAATTAATGAAATTTGTTGGGAAATGGATGGAATTACAAAAAATTATATTGAGTGAAGTATCCCAGACACCGAAAATTAAGCGTTGTATGTACTCCATAATAGGTAGATACTAGTTCCAAACCCACTTAGAGACACTCAAGGATAAATCTCTGTAATACCTACAGAAATTGCAAGGATTATGAACGGGAGGGATGGGGAAGGAGGGCCCCACCAGCAGCAAGAAGAGAGGGGATCATGCTAAAGCAGAGAAAATAAGCTACCATCAAGGACTGCAAGTAAGTAATGAGACATCAGATTAAGCTCACAGACTTTCCTACCTGGTCACTTGCAACTATTGGGGTATAATCTCATCAGAAAGGGAGGGCATAGAGTCTGGCAGATAGAAAGTAATCATCCTGCCAATGGGAGACTGTCCCCCCCCCATCGCAGTTTCCTAATCTTATTCCATCTATCTTTGAATTTACTCTTATAATAAGATCTATTTTAACAGACTTTTATTTCTGGCTGGGGGGCGACATCCAATATCCACCAGGATGGAGCTAAGGGCGGCGCAGGAGCAGCAAAACTGAAAAAAAATTCAACAAACCATAATTGAGAACATCAGAGACTCTGCATCAACCATCTGGAACCAGGCCAGCCTAATCTTTCCCCATCCTAAAGCTCAGGGAAATTTGCGGAAGTGGGAGCGGTAAGATTGTAAGTGCCTAAAAATGGGGAGGAGCAACGATATGCAAGATACTCCACACACGTTAGAGCCAAAGTAATCATGATAGGACTTTTCATGACCTGCACAATGACCAACATATCATTGACCCCCCATGTTGGGCCTGCCCAGGATTTGCCCCAGGGCATGGCCGAGCACATGGGACTAAAGATGGCACTGAGGGCAAGGGTCTTGGGCGTAACCTGATCACTTCACAGAGAGCCCTAATTGGCTTTCAGGTATCTACCTGCCCCCTGTGCTGAGCGGCATTGAACTTGACCATTAGCACCTGTAGGATGTCTTGACCTTGTGATACAATTGGATGCCTGTTTCGCGCCTTGGTGGCCTTTGTCTATAAAATCAGACATGCACAAGAAAGGACTCTCTGGGAATTGGGGCGGGAGGCACTGGGGGATGGGGAGAGAGAGGGGTGAGGAGGGGGAGCAGGGGGTACGGGGGGAGGAGGAGGGAGGGAGGGAACTGGTGTACCTAATAAGTTTGTATGAGCTGAAATAAAATAAATAAATAAATAAAAAATTTAAAAAAAGTTCCTTTTCTCCCCCCAATAAAGTGAGATCTGCTTCTGACAATCTCCCCGTTCCATGCCGAGTCTCTGGGGGTAGAGGCGGAGGTGGGGAGGGCTGGAACCTGCTTTCATCACAGCCAGCAGCTGTGTGTGTGTGTGTGAGTGAGTGAATAAGTGCATGAGTGGAACCGGTTCCCACACCCCCAAGCCTAGCATGGATCACAGGCACTAGTATTCTTAGCGGCAAGGGATTATGCCACAGCATAGTCCATTCCACTGGCCTGACAAAGTCACCATTGGAAGAAAATGGCTTCAAGGAAGTCCATTTTCCTGGACAAGTCGTGACATGTTTTCTCTTTCTATAAGATACTATTTGGCTGTTGCATGTATCTGTTGCTTAATATTTAGTAAAATGAAGAAAAGAAAAAAAACAGATAATGATTGAAATGCCATATGACCCTGGTATTCCACTTTTGCGAATAATCCCCCATACAGCCAAAATTCACCTTAATAGCACAAGCACGATCATGTTCATGCCTGCAGCTTTGGGATATCCCTCAGCTTTGATTAAATTAAACAGATGAAAAATTTAATATAGAAACTCCTGAATGGCCTGGATTTCTTAACTTGGCTACGAAACAAATTTTGTTACATGTACTATTGTACTAACTCAGAAATTCCAGAAGCATGAGACTGTGCTATCAGTTCCTAGAACTTTAAACTGTGATACCCTCTTATCCTGGCTGAAGACCAGGGAAGAGACCATCATGCCAGAAAGTCTAGAAGCCAAGACTGCCCCTGGAGATGGTATTTGCAATCCAAACTGGGAAAATCCATGTCGGTAGCAAAGGGGGCTGTGTCTTTCCTTTCCCAAACAGCACTCTTATGAGAAATCACAAAGATGGACCATTCGAGTGCACTCCCACCAATGATCGCCTCTGCCCCGAAAGAGACACCTTGGCATATGGACCCCAGGTTTGGAGTATGCATGATTCACAGACAGGTCATCTAACTGATGACAATATATTTCTGAAATTCCTCATAGGAAGAGGGCCCTTAAAAAATCCAAGCCATGGCACCCCTAGAGAGTTATGTGTGTTCCCTTCTCCACCTGGTCTGGGGGAGCCCTGGTCTCAAGTCTGCGACTCTGGTCTGTGGCAATTTCTCACATCTACAAATTTAGCTATGTGAGCTTAAGAATTTTAGAAATATCCCAACCATTCTCTACTGAACTTCTAGTCAGTGGTTAATAGTTAACCTGTCCTAAGACATGATATTTCAGTTGTTAAGGAAGCTTGATTTCTCCAAAGCAGAAAAACACTGGCTATGTCCCAATTATACTCCTTCACTCTTATGATTGATTTGTTTTGTTCCTTATGTTTTGTCCCTACGCAACCTGCTTTTGCTTGCCAAAAAATTGGTACTTAAACTGTAGCTATATGCCCAATAAATGGACTCAGATTCACCTTCCACTAGAGTTGTCTCTGTTTCCCATCTCCGACTCCTTCGCCCACCTGGTTCAGGATCCCTGGATTCCCTGTCCTGGTCCCGACTCAGTCGGTCAGTGGCAGGATTAACAACCACAATAGTGTTCCTATACTGAAGGGGAACACAAAAAAGACAATGCTACTGAGTCCTTACACCTCATCACAGAGGAGAACTCCGGAACCCAAAGGAAAGTTTGACATTCAAACTAAAGGATTCTCTAGGAACAGGGAAGGGGGATCCTGGGAGAAAGGGAAGGAGGGAGGGAAAGGAAGGGGACAAGGGGGAAAGGAGCAAGGATATCCAGGGAGGGGTGGAGGGAGAGAGTGGAAGGGAAAGTGTTACTTATCAACTTTGTATGAGTGGAAGAAATAAAAAAAGAAAATATAACAGCAGGAAAAACGAAAGAATATAACAGGAGAAAAATAAAAGGAACTTCAAATGATACTCAGTGAGCCACAAATCCAAAATAAAAGAACAAAACAAAACATGAAAATAGGAGATAGACTGGTAAGGGAGAAGAAGTATAATATTGGGGAAAACAAAGAGGGATGGGACTGGAAATTAAGGTGTGAAAATATAGTAAATTCCTGGTATTCAATGTATGAAATTCCGAAAGAATAAAAATTTGACATGCTACAAAGAAAGCAAAAAAAAAAAAAAATTAAGATGTAAAAAGTTTCGAAGAATAGAAAAAAAACATTAAAAAATGGGTTGTCTCAGAATCAGTTCCTAGAAGCTGCTTTAGGTTATTTTCTAGACAAGGATATTTTAGGGAGTGACACCAATAGGTTTGGTCTGAAGTAGGACACACTTTGGGAATCTGGGTGAGTTCTCGTTGGTGGGGTTTAGAAACTGGAAGACTACAGGACTGTGCAGGCTCCATGAGAGGAGTCGTTATTCCTACACCCCTCCCTTTCTGGTGCCCAGTCAGTAGCACTTGTGAACCACGTGAGGGCCCTCTTCCTCATATTGTTCTCGTGAGATCCAGCGGGTTTGGAAGGCTTGCAGTGAGGCCAAAATGGAGCTCCCAATCCACACGGAAAGATTTTTGTTGGGGGTGCCTCCACGAACACCTGAGTTTCAGGGGAAAGAGTGCTCAGCAGCTCTCTCTGGAAGCAATCATCCAACCCTGTGAAGAGAGAGGATCTTCCACACCTCAACACGTTCTGTTCCATGTCCTCACATAGATCCCGGAGTACGTGGCAGAGACTCTTTTCCCCCATTCCAGGGAGACCCAGAATTAACCAGTTCTGAGGTCTCTGGTGGGTGGAAAAGCAGATCTGGACATTGGAATAGCTCCTTGCCCAAGGTGAGAGTCTGTCCATCTGGTAGTATCAGGGTCTTGCTGCACGGCTGATCTGGTTGTGCCTGTTCCTTGTGGAAATATGAGGCCACATAGCAGTAAAGGTGTTTAACACTCTCAATTATTTCCAAATCCTTTTGTTGTGGTGGGAAACCTGACCCAGGATCTTCTCAGCCAAGAAGGCAGTCAAGTGACTTCCATCCAGGTCTAGGCACTGGATGCCTTAGGGCAGGTTGTAGCCCTAGAAGACAGGCACTGTGTAGCTGACTCCATGGCCAGTGTCCACCACAAGTCCATTAATTCTCCCACTGGCATAGATGGATAGCACTAACTGTGATGCTATGTATATGGCTGGGGATTGCAGAGACTCAAAAACTACTTCTGCCAGTTTCTCATGATTGCTGGTAGGGCTGAAGGGTGGATCTGTGAACAATACTGGGCGATTTTAGGTGGTCACTAAGAGGTCATTCTCCAAGATGTGATGCCAGATGAAATTCAGCACTTCCCAAACTACCACAATGCCATTGTGAATTTGTTGCATCAACTTCAGCTCCAGGCACAAACAGGCTGCCTCCCAACAAAGGTTTCTGCCTTGGGCTGCTCTGTGCTCGACTCTGTGTTCTGTTGACAGCCCACAATGGTGGCCACAATGTAGGTGCACCAGTCTTGTCCTCCAAAGCTGATCTTGCAGGTACCTGTACCTGTGTCAGTAACCACTCCACGAGTGCTTTGTGGGAAGCCCATTACCCACCTGGCTGAGAGAATCTTGCCTGAAACTCTTGTTTGCCAGAGTTGAGCTGGGGTTCAGACTGAGAGGCTGGGGGTCTCTGAGAGCTTGTGACTATTTACATCCATGGCTTCATGTGATGCTCTTGGTGAGGTTGCTTGGCAAGGTTGACCACTTTGTCTGGGGTGTAGGATGAAAGTCCCAGCCAGGCTTCAGGCTGAGTAGAGACAGATCATTGGATCTATGATGTCACTCTACTGATTTTGGCTTCATAATGTATTGACAGAGTGGGTCATTAGGGAGGAATAAAGCAAGGGGGCCCTTCTTCAGGGACCACATTTATTCATTATTTTACAACCACAGAGCCACATTTGAAGAGGTAGTCATAATCTTTGATCTTAGCCCTCGATTCCACAAACCCTCCAATATCTTTTTCTCATTGAAAATATCTTCTTTTGCCAGTCTCCCTCTTACTTTCTATCTTTATATTTGAGGGTGAGCATGTTTCCTGCTTTAATGTGTGTCTGAATATGTACAAGAACATTAGGAAGATATCATTGGTTAACCTCTGACAAAAGTTATCTCCATTCCTACAGCCTGCATTAACCATCAGTTGTCCCTTAGGGAAGGACAGTCCTCATGAGTCCTTTCCTCTTCCATGAAGAAATATTGACAAATCCAATCTTGTGCAGATAAGCACAACTGCAATGAGCTCATGATTTAAGCAGTTCTATAAGGTTTCCAGTGGGCACTATGTAGTGGTAATTCTTCCCCCTCTCGGCTCTTACGCTACTTTTGCCCAATAAGTTTCTTTGTTCCCTGTGTTTTCTTGGGAGAGGGGCAGTGAAATAGATATCCTCTTATGGGCACTCCACAGTCATTTACACTCTTTGCCCTCTGACAATTGAAGTGTCCATGGCATTTACTACCCAGCATAGACAGCAAAGACCCAGAAATCTCTAGTTACATTAATGTGTCCACTATAACATAATGGTGGCAAGTCATTGTCTTGCTGAGTTTTAATATATTTTATTTGCCAGAGATGCGTGCCAGGATGCATGGATGGAAGTCAAAGGGCGACTTAAAGGACAACTTTTTTTTTTATTATTATTATTATTTATTCAATTGTGTGTGTGTATGTATGTGCGCGCATGTGTGTATGTGTGTGTGTAGAACCACGGACGAATTCGCGAACCACCATGGACGCTTCCACCTCCTTCTGCCCCGGGATTCACAGGCTCCGCCCTACCAGGACCAGAAGCGCAGGCCGCCCCCGCTTCCGCCTGGCGTCTATACATGGGATCTGGGATCCGAACTCAGGACCTTCCGCCTGCAAGGCGGAAGCTTAACCCCTGAGCCACCTCTCCAGCCCCAAAGGACAACTTTTTGAAGTCATTTCTCACCTACAATATGAATTTCAGCAATCAAACTCAAGATCAAAGGCTTGCAAGGGGGAACCTTAATCACTGACTTGACTTGTCAGCTTTGATTGCTAATTTTTTGAAGTAAAAATAGGTTTGCTTGAGAGGATTTATGGGAGATTTGTGGATAAGCAGGGTCCTCTATCCTGTTTTTGCCTCCTCTGTTTTTCTTTTTTTATTTATTTATTTCTGCTCATACAAACTTAATAGGTACCCTAATCCCCTCCCTTCCACCACCCCTTCCTGGATACCCTTGCTCCCTCCCCCCTTTTCCCCTTCCTTTCACCCCCTCCCACCCTATTTCCCAGTGCCTCCTCCCCCTCATCCCTGGAGCATCCTTTAATATGTATGTCAAACTTTCCTCTGGGTCCTTTTCTCTGATGAGGTGTAAGGACTCAGTGGCATTTCCTAGAACTCTTTCTTGTGTTACCCTTAAGTATAGGAACACTATTGTGACTGTTAAAGCTTCTAAGGATCCTAGTGCCTTTAGTCCATGCTAGATTTTGAGGGGTCAATAATGTGTTGGTCATTGCGAAGGTCATGCAAAGTCCTATTATGATTGCTTCAGCCTTAACTTGTGTGTAGTATCTTGCATATTGTTGCTTCTCCCCATCTTTAGGCTCTTACAATCTTACCGCCCCCCCTTCTGCAAATTTCCCTGAGCTTCAGGATGGGGAGAGATGTTTTTCTACTTTTCTTCTCCCCCCCCCACATTCTTTTCTGTACCCAAGAAATTCATCCCATTAATTCTAACCTCCACATCTTCTTCTTTCCTCCTCCTGAAAAATTTCTCTTGGTGTGTATTCTTTAATCTCATTACATGAAATAGGGTGGTCTCTCTTTTCTTCCTGTGCTCTACTGCCCCTTGATAAGGGGAGTCATGGTTTCAATTATAGAGTGTTGTTGTTACTCTCTCTGCTGCTATGAGACAACACTCACATAACCAGTTTCAAGGAAAAGAGAGATTCATTTGACATATGGTTCCTGATGGGAGATAGAGTCCATTATGGAGGAAAAAGCATGGCAGTTGGCAGAGGTTGGAAGCTATTTAAATCATTGCAGACAACATGGAAGCTGAGAGAACAAATTACAAAACTGTAAAAGAACAGAGTACTAACAGAAATAGGGCAGGGCTAACCAACTTCAAGATCCATCCTGTGTGATATGCCTTCCTCCAGCGAATATCTACCATGACCTATCCAAACATTGAAAAGAGCTAAATATTTGAACATATGAGCCTATGAGAATCAATTCATATTTGAGATCTTGACAGGGAGTAAAGATTTGTTTCAGTGATGGCTACCAGAACCAGGAATGGAGCTCAGTAGTAAAGTTCTAGCCTAGCATGTGCAGTATGAGGGCCTTGAATATGATCCTCAGCATTGCAAAACAAGCCATCAGTAACAGCAAGTGAATAAAAAATGTATATTACAAGCTACACAGTGTGTTTAGAGACTTGCTTTAAACTAAGGTTGTTAAACACAAATTAAACACTATCACCACCCCTTGCTCACCATGGCCTCCACCCCCTCTACCAATTCCATTAGAACCACCTCTACCTCTCACTACCGCATCTTCAACCTCTAACACCTCCAATCTGCCTCCACCACAACCTCAGCCTCTAGCTCCATCTGTATCACCACCTAAAAGTTCACCACTAACACTAACTCTATTATGTCCACCTTCACCAGCACCTCCACTTGTATCTCAAAAGTCAAGTCCATTTCTGCCTCCACCACCACCACCAACTCCACCTATACTTCTATCATCCCACAATTTCATCACTTCCACTTCTACTGTGATCACTATCTAACTCCACCCTGGCCTCTAGGTCTACCTCCAATATTGTCACCTTAATCACCTTATCCTCCACCACTATCACTTCCACCACTACAACCTTCTCTGCCTCTATAACCACGCATGAAGATTAATCATAGTCTCCAATTTTCAAGAATCCAGGAAAATTACATTGGTACTTCATTCCCTCCCTATGTTTCTCTCCCTCTCATGTTTTTCCTCTCTCCACCCCATCACTCATCTCTTGGGTGTACACTTTGACTTTTTTTATGTTATTGTATTTAAAGGAATTTTGGGTTTTATTTACTTTCATGTATTCATCTAATTTTATTCATGACTACTTTTCATTTTAGGCATTTTTCATTTATTTTTCTACTTGTTTGATTTCTGTATTTCCCCATTTTTTCCTTTATATTATATATTTTGTAGTATTTTTACTTATTAGGCATCTTTGTCATGTGTTTGACATCCCTCATGGTAAAAGCTCTGAAGAAAAAAAGAACAGAAAAAACATGACACCATAAGGATTATATACAACAAACCTAAGGTCAATATTGTAAACTGGGAAGACCTGAAAGCATTTCATGTAAAAGCAGGAGTGCAGAGCAAGGTGGGATACCCACTCTTACTGTTCTTATTCAACACAGAGTATGAAGATACAGCTTAGATTAGCAAAACAAGAGAAAGAAATGGAAGGATGAAAAAATAGGAAAAGAAGTAGTCAAAGAATGTCTAATAGTAATAATAAAAGACTTGATGTTCCATTTAAAATGTCCCAGAATTTTACCAAAATTTTCCTTCAAACCTGATTAAAACAAAAACTTTCAGCAAGATAGCAATATACAAAATCAACACACAAAAATCAGTAGGCTTTTTTAAAAATTGAAAATGTTTTGTTTTTAATGTATGCATGAATATAGTGACTCTATAATATTTTCAACCCTTACTCCAAATCCTACCCCTCCTCATTTTCCCCATAGGACCTTTCATCTCCCCTGCCAGACTCACTCCTATCTTAAAATCTCTTCACTTGTGCAGCCCACTGAGTTTCATCTAATCTGTGATGACTTATGTTTGAGTTGATTCAGGCTCCAGCAAGGATCCTACATCAGTGGAGAAATCATTGAGAAAAGCATCTTCTCTATTTCCCCATTAGCATTAGTTCTTATCAGTCTTTCAGAGAGAATCTTCAGATCTTCATGATGCTATGGTGAGATGTTGATAAGACATTTTTTGTGCAATTTTTGTGGAAGTACACATATCTGCCATAAAATGTTGTATATCACAGCTATGTCATGTCCAGGAGATAATGTACTGTACCACCTTCCCACTTCAGGCTCATACAATCTTGCTGCTCCCTGAGCCTTGGGGTGGGAGTAGGTGAAGCTTATATGTCCTGTTTAACCACAAGCAGTCCACAGACACTCATTTTCTTCATTTTGGCAAGTCATGCTTTTCAGTAATAAACACCTGTTGTAGAAGGCTTCTAGTTAAGTGCTGAGTGTTTATCCAATCTATGGTTACATATCATTTACAGATTAGTTTAACATATTTTTGTCCTAACTAAACATAGCTTGCCTTTCCCTTGTGACCTATTGCTTTCCTTTCATAGATTTTTACTGTAGTTTACAGTAACAGGAATGTGTTCCATTCTGACAAGAGGGCCTTAAATCTAATCAGAAAGCTGTTGATTGTCTCCTTGATACTCCTGTCACTGTTACACTGGTAGTCACCATGGTGACTTTTTTTTTTTTTTTTTTTTTTTTTGGTAACTGCAGATCTCACAGGTTAATGAGACCTTTGATTATTTTCCTTCTCCAGCAGTTTTTTTGGTACTGTGGAAACTATCCAGCAAGGAGGACATTCCCAAACCAGTTTCAATTGGTATTTTCTGTACATATCCTGTGATCCATATGTGTTGCATCTTTAGTAATGGGTCTTACAGTCAGATTTTTTGAGGGCAAGTAAGAGCAATGGTAATAGCCTATACAGTTTGGGGAGCCTTTGAGACCACTCTGACCAACATTTTATCAGGCATTATCACATTTCTGCTACTTCTAGTACAGTTTTAATTGTCACTGAGTTCTAAACTTTTTGTTTTGTTTTGTTTTGCCCTGTTTTCTTCTCTCTGTACTCTTCTGCATAGGGACTATCCATTCTGTTCCTTTTTTTTAAACAAATGTGCTTTTTGACATATTAATAACATAGGAGGTTCCTATCTGGTTCCATCTCAAAATTTTAGGGGTTTTCTTTCAGTCCCTCAGCCCTCTTATATCCCATCACCTCATTCCTGCTCTAGGTACTCTTTCCAATTATTTCTTCTCTCACCCTACCTACCATAGTTATCACAAAACCCTCCCTCCGAAGTTTCATACTAACCATCCCTTCCTACCTTCCCACTCATTGATCCCTTTCTAATTATTTGACTTACAGTAATTCTAAGCCAAATACTTCCATCAGGAGATCAATGCTAGGATCTGCATATACGTGAGAATATTCAACATTTATCTCTGTGTTAAGATACCTTGCACAATATTACATTTTCTAGTTCCATCCATTTACCAACAAATTCCATAATCTCATCCTTCCTGAATGCCGAATGTATTCCATTGTGTATATGCACATTTTCATTACCCATTCCTCTGTTGATGGGCATGTCAACTGATTCCATTTTCTCATTGAATAGAGTTGTAATGAACATGGATGAACAAATGTCTTTGTTATAAGATGTAAGATCTTATGGGAATATTACTAGAAGTGGCATAGCTATGTCCTGTGGTAGTTCCATTTTTAGCTTTCAGAGGAACTTCCACAATGATCTCCAAAGTGGCTTTGCTAGTTTACACTTTCCTAAGGAATAGTTTGCATGCGGAGGATGTTACAAACAGCTGGAACCATCCCTGGGCATGTTTTGTTAGATGCATAAAGAAGGTTCAATTTCCCATTTATATCTTGATGATTCCTTTGTCTGATATTAATTAAGTTTTAATTAAATTTTCTGTCCTAGAGATAACATCTTTAATATCATCTAGTTTACTATAATTCTTAAATTGGCTTTGGCTCAAGTCATATGTGAGGAGAAGGATTCCTACTGGGTTGGCCTAATTGCTTGGGAGGACTTCAGTGTACAATGAGAACTTGGGAGGTTGGCTTGTTTAGACCAGAGCTTTGACTAATTTCTTTGATTAGCATTTCTTCTTTTCTTCCAAGAGCCTCATTTCCTAGGGACACAAGGCCTGGTGCACATTCACACTTTTCCTGGAGTCCTTTCATTTCCTATATTTTTTGCTCTGTAATCTGATTTTCCATATTTATTTCTCTGCTTTAATCACTTTTATCTTTTTTATTCTTCCCTCCCCTGAATCTGCACAGTGCCTTTTGTCACCATGGAATGGACTTTCCTGGTCAGTTCTAGCTTCATTTCTATACTCTAACTGTAGGTATGACATCTTAGATAATAGGGTCATAATATCCAGCTCTAGCAGGCAAGTAAGAACTAAGGAAGTAACCTGCGAAGGGAAGATTCTAAGACTCAAATCTCTAAAAGACGTATTCCACATTTGCCAGTAAAATGTCAGTATAAATCCCTCTGATCTCTGGAAACAATTTTGCCTACTTACACAGGGCATCTTTTTTCTTTCTTTTTTAAAATTTATTTATTTATTTATTTATTTATTTATTTATTTATTTATTTATTTATTTATGTGTTTGTTTCCGCTCATACAAACTTAATAGGCACACCAATCCCCCCCCTCCACTCTTCCCTGAACCCTAGCTTCCTCCCCCCTTTTCCCGTTCCTTTCCCCCCCTCCCTATCTCTCAGTGCCTCCTCCCCCCACATTCCTGGAGCATCCTTTAATGTGTATGTCAAACTTTTCTCTGGGCCCTCCTCTCTGATGAGGTGTGAGGACTCAGTGGCATTTCCTAGAACTCTTTCTTGTGTTCTCCATAAGTATAGGAACACTTTTGTGGCTGTTAATCCTACCTTCTAAGGATCCTAGTACCTTCAGTCCATACTAGAATTTGAGGAGTCAATAATGTGTTGGTCATTGGGCAGGTCATACAAAGTCTTATTATGATTTGAGAGAGAGAGAGAGAGAGAGAGAGAGAGAGAGAATAGAAGCTTCTGCTAAAAAACTCCATTTTAATTTATCTTATACAATAGTGGATTTTCACAAGTCTTGGGTAATGTGTTCTCTGGTCTCTTCTTTTCCAGTGGCACACTGATTCAATTTCTGTCATTCCCTCTTCTGCTTAAAAATTACATGTGGTCTACTATCTACTCCTCCAATGAAGCCCTCTTCTCCTTTTATCTCTCATGGATCCTTTCTAATGTGCTGAGCTCTACAGACACATCAAGTTGAACACAGAAATCTAAAAATCAAACCTAGAATACACATGGAAGAAAAAATATATGGCATTTGCCATTTTAGAATGATATTTTCCAGTTCCATCAATTGATCTGAAAATTTCATCTTTCTTTATAGTGGAATAAAATTCCTTTGTGTATTTATATCACACTTTTATTATCCATCCATCTAGACTGATTCAATTTCCTAGTCATAGTGTCTAGCACAGCAATAAGCCTGGATGTACAAGTATGTCTCGGTAGTAGGAGATATGGATTCACTAGAGTATATGCTCAGGAGTACTGCAGTTAAGTCATTTTAGTTTTTTTTTAAACAAAATCTACATATTGATTTCTATACTGGTTGTACCAGTTTATGTTGCCATCCGGGTTAAATAAAGGTTTCCTTACAATGTATCCTTCTCAGCAGCCATTATTTTCTTGATGAAAATCATTTTGATTGGGGCAAAAATAATCTTTAGGTATTTTAATTGGCATTTCTCTGATTCCTAAGAATGTTAAACATTTTCAGAAAGGATTTATTATCCTTTTGTGTTTTCTACTTTTAATAACTCTCTCTGTTCAATTTCATGGCCCTTTTTAAAAATAAAATTTTTTTCTTTCTATTTAGTTTCTTGAATTCTTTCCACAGCCTTTATACTGTTCTTCTGCCAGATATGAAGCAAAAAAAAAAAAAAAAAAGATTTTTCTCACATTCTGGAAACGGTCTCATCATTTTATTTACTATTTCCTTTGCTGAAACATTTTAGTTTCATGAGGTTCCATTTATCGATTATTGTAGACAGTCAAATGTACAAACATCAGTTAAAATTTAAGGAGTCTTACTGTCTCAATGATGGTTAGCTCAGAATCTTTGATGAGCATTTGATCAGATTTCCAAAATATAAAGTAGCACTTCATTAAATGTGTCAGGCAGGTTTCTGGCCAAGAAAGCTACAATGAAACTCCCTAGGGACAGAAATCCCAGGTATCCCAAAACACAGTGAAAGGCAGTGACTGAACCTGTGTTGCACAATATGACAATGTTGTCAATTATCAATGTTGTCCCTTCTCAATGAAGGAAGGAGAACTTCCCAGCCATATTCCACAGAGAATAAGTTGTAACAGTATATGGATGGGAATGATGAAATTAGGTGCCCCTGAGACGAACAACCACCTTATCCTTCTTCCTAGACCAGTGATCTTGAAGGCCAGAACCATACTGATTGTTTTTGCCAAAATGGTGGAAACAGCCACAGTGAACACAACTCCAAATGTGGTCTGTTGCAGGATGCAGGTAGTTATGTTGGGAAGAACAATTAAGAGCAAGGAGCAGAGAAAGTAGAAGGTGAGGGAGATGAGCAAGGATGTAGCTGAGATTCAGGTTATTGGCTTTCACTATGGGAGTGTTTTTGTGTTTTACAAAGACCCCCCCCAAAAAAATTGTGAAAGCACAAAGGAACAGAGTCATACAGGCCAAAGTCATCCCCAGGGGGTCTTCATATGACAGAAATGTTGCAACTTTATGGAGGCAGTAGGTATGTTGTATGTTGACATATTTGCCATCTGGACATGTCACACACACTGATTGCTATCTGGCATGAAAAGAAGTCTCATTCTTTTAGCATAATATTTCTCTATCACTCTTAGAACAAATCAAATAAGTATATTGGACCAGCTCACAAACATTTATATATTTATAAAAGAAAACATGAATTTGTTACTCTAAGTAGTAATGAAGGAAAATGCTATGGAGAATTATTTCCAAGTACACAATAGCTGTCATCTTTCTGAAGTAAGTACTGAAACTATTTCTTCTTTTTATTTATCTTACATATTCATGAGACTTTTTTCCTATCCTGTAAGATATAAGAACACATGATACCTTAGCACATTCAGGCTGGTATTATAAAGTATCTTAGATTGAGTAAGCTACTATGGCCAAAATATATTACTCATGCTTCTATAGATTCTGTACCTCAAGATCAAAAATGCCTTGTCTGTTGAGGTCTGACTTCCCTCCTCAGAAATGGTACCCTGTGACTTCAATAACACATAATGTGAGAAAAAAATACATGCCCTAAGTCCTGTTGATAAGAAAAACTAATGCTATTGATTATGATTGAGATCTCAGGAGATAATTATACCAGATAGCACTCAGTCTTTTCATGATCAGCTACAGTTTTGAGAGAAAACAGTGTGTACATATTTCACTAAACTTCTGTCTCTTCATGTTATGGCACATATTAACATGGTCAAGAATGTAGTTCTCACTGAAAATCTTGCATGGTCAAGCTACTTTGCCTGTTTCTTATGGAATAGGAATGGCACATAGCCTTCAAAGTGGGGAGTTATTTATTGGAGGCATATTGTAGTTTTTCTGTCAGTATTTAGCTAAATATGGAGAATGATACCTTTGCCACTGTGAGTCTTTCCATTGAGGCAGGTAGTCATATTTTTATATATTTTATTAATTATCTCTCATTGTTTCTATATTGTGTCTTTTGCATTTATGGGAAAATGTAATTACCATTTAAATTAAATTCCTTCTGGGTATATAATTAATTTACAGAAAATATTTAGTTATTATAGTTAGAATTCAAAACAATGTGACATTTTCATATATATATATATCATTTTAATGTTTACTTCTCATATTGCTTTCCATCCAGTGCCACTTTGTTGCTCTCTCTTCCTCTCCTTTTGTATTTTGTACAAAATATAATCCATTTATCTATCTTGTTGCCTCTTTTTTTCCCTCTGATACTCTTCTTATCCTTGCATAGCCCCATTTCTACTTTTAAGTCACATATACATATGTACATGTGTTTTTTAAAATTATTTTTCTAGCATTTACAAGCATACTGAGTATTTATCCTTGCTTCCCTCTATCCCCTCCTTTCTATCCCTTTACCAATCCATTCCACTCCCTTCCACCCTCCTGCCTATATGCTTCTGTGGAACTCAGGCTTCAGTCTGGCTTATCTACTTTTGTGAGGGTTTAGTTCTTTGTAGCATACCAAGTTCAGGCCACCCCGCCAATAGGGCCTTTCCCTTCAACTTTACCCAAAAGTTTCTACTGTATGCTCTTATCTCTCTTGAGTTCCTCAATAGTGTATGGAGACATGTTGATAGATCAATCATTATGCAGGTCTGATAAGGACAAGTCTCACTGTAGTGAGTTCCTACATGTAATAGTCCTGTCTTGAATGGTGTTTATATTGCACAAATACATTTAAACTTGAATCTCAATTTTAAGTATGAGATGAGTATGTGACTTTTGCTTTTTAAGTATGGTTCATTTCTCTTAAGATAACAATCAGGGGGAGACACTGGGGGATGGGAAGGGAATGGGGAGGGGAGGAGGGAGCAGAGGAATAGGGGGGTGGGGGGAGGGAGGGGACCGGTGTACCTGTTAAGTTTGTATGAGCGGAAATAAAAAAAAAGATGACAATCTCAAGCATTTACGATGACAAATTCAACCTTTAAAATCACAATGTCTTCTGAATCTAGTTTGATGTAACAGAGAAAGCTATCTGTCTGTCCAAAGGGAAAGGAATTCTGTAGGATTTTCATTGAGTCTTTCAGTGCCCTCATGGAATTTGCTGCAGTTAAAGTCTTACGGGCAGATTTCTAGAGACCAGCAAGGATACGGACTAGCATGTGGTTCTGAAAAGCCCTCCTGGAGAGACACTCTCATAATTAACTTGATATCCAGTGGGGATCACTTTGTGGAATAGAAACAGTATATTCAGGGTGTTGGTTGCTTATTAGATGAATCTTATCTGCATAGACCTGGGTCACTGTCCAGACCTGTTTGCTGTTTATCATTGGTGATGAGACTAGAGGAGAAAATTATGTAAATATCATTCCAAGTGAGATAAAAAGACTAAATAAAATATTTAAATTCCTTAATATAGGTATTGGATTCATCAAAGTATGAATTCAGGTGCTTTTTGATTTGGGACTGGGGTTTCAAAGAGGATAAAGGTCAATGGTACTAGTGGTGGTATGGGAGCAGGTGCATGAGTAGAGGGTAGATAATGGTTAGACACTGGGACCAGAACAGGAAAGGCAGAACTGGATGTGGTATGAGGGGTGAACCACATGATAGGCTGAAGGAAGGAGCTACCTGGCATAAGAGTCTTATGTGGCCAAGATGGCAGCAGAGGTAGGGGAAAGAAGGGTCTGGGTATTGAGGGGGTGAAGAAAATGTGGCTGAAGTCTTGGCCATGAAAATTTTAAAATGTGACAGGATTTGTATAGGGAAGGGTGTTAGAGTACATAAATAAAACTTGTATATAGGGGATTTTGGACCACCTACTGTTGTGATGGCAGAAATTACTGAGGTCACTAAGAATTCAAAAGTCTAATATGCCATTCTCTGGTCTGTTATCTAAAGTTACTGTGGCCAGACCTTATTACAATAAGAAAAGAGGCAACAGGGTTTTAGGATGCTGTGGAGGACAAGAGGATTAAGAGATTTAAGAAAGCAGGGACAGGGGCCGCTTCAGTCTCTCCTGCGTGAGAGGTTGCTGGAGCCGCCCGGCGCGTCGTTAAATAAAACCTCATGCTATTGCAGCGAGAAGGGTCTTGGTCTTTCTCTTGGTGGCCTCGGTCCTGACTGAAAGACGGGGGTCTTTCATTTTGGGGGCTCATCCGGGATTCGAGACCCCCGAGAGATTGCCCCAACACCAGCCTCGGAGGTATGTGAGCGCTCCTGTCTGTGTTTACTTGTGCTTTGTTTAAGTCTGTGTCTGTTTGTGTTTGATACTGTGTCTGTTTGTTTCCTCTTATGAGGTTCGGGGCGGTCAGAAACTGCGAGACAGACGTGTCATATCGCAGAGACCGTGAGGGTCCCGGAGGACGCTCTCGACTCTCTGTAGGGGAAAGGACAGAAGTGTCCGTTCCCCATCTGGGTTTGTCTAATCTGCTGTCCGTAGTTTGTCTAATCTGCTGTCTGTAGTTTGTCTGATCTGCAGTCTGCAGTATTTGTGTCTTGTCTATCTTGTCTTGAATCACTAAAAGGATATTAGGAAAAGAACCCAAAATCTGAGTGTTGAGGTAGAAAATTTTGCCTGTGATGATAAAGAGTTACTTAAAATGTTCTAACTTGATTGGTTACTTGGATTTCTTATAATATGTGGGTTTTATGTTTCAAAATAACAAGCTGTGGCCACTGTAAATTTCATTGCGCGCTTATGATCACATTTTGGTTTTTGACTCTGTTTACTATTTGGCATGCTCAATTTAAATGCACGTGCACACTTAGGAATAAATCATTTTGATAATGTTAAAAGGCCTGAGTACATACTGACCAAAATATCTTGTTTTATCTTGAAACTTCACAAAAAGTGGCATTGTGTTTTTACCTAGGATCTGGTAACATCACTTTTGTAGTTCCTTTAAAAGTTTGTTTTCCCATGAGTAATACCAACATATCTAACAGCCAGAAAGGAAAACTGATTTCTGAAAAATTCATTGGAATTCCTTCATTCTCCTGGTATGTACGAGTTCCCTTTCTTGGGGACAAATCTGCTTTCTAATTCCCTGTTCCCAGGTGTACTCCTATGTTCTGCTATATAATGATTTTTAAGATAAGGTCTACTGCCTCTTTTAAAGGATATTTCTTACAGGATAACTAATGTGAAAACAGCAGGAAACCATGAAATAGAAAAATATATATGTATAGTATGTAGATGTAAAGAAGGTTTTGGGATGAGATATATTACTTAGAAAGTTAAAGTATGTGCAGGAGGTTTATGAGTTGGTTACTTAAAAAGAATGTTAAAGTATGTTGTGAAGGTTTGTGGGATGTTAGAGTTATGAGAAGACTGAAAATAAGAGATGATGGTTAAAGAAAATATTATTTATTATGTTTCTTCCATGTTATAAAACAAAAGATATTGAACCTCAGAAATTAGAAATTAAGAATTAAGCTTCATGTATTCAAATGTATTTCAGTTGTCTGTTTAAAGCAGAAAATTGGTTACTCCTAAAATCCAAACTTCTCAAGGACAGTAGGAAGCTTATCAGTGGGGTCATAAATGAAAACTAGAGAAGTCTGAGACCAGGGCCCTCCCTGCCACCAGAGAGGTGGCCAGCAGGAGAAACTGAGGCTCTGCCTCAGCTGCAGCTTGGGACAGACTCAGGGCCAGCTAGGGAGTTTCTCTAAATCTTGGACTTCACGGTAAAAGAGACTGTGCTAAACCAACCTCTGCTCACCTTTTGGAGCAGGCCTCTCTTGGAGGGGGAGGAAAAGGGCACCTGCAAAATGGGGGAGGGAATATTTTAACCTCTGTATGAATGTGTGAGTGAGTGTCGACCTGAGGTGGGAAACCTGTAACACCTCTGGCTCGAGTTTGTAGTCCCACGGCGAGATCCCTAAGATCTCTTAAAGCCACGGGATTCGATTGGGCCAGTTCTGCGTTTCCATGGTGATAACATACGGTCTAGGGTGGGATCGGATTAGAATCCGATCGCAAGTCACGAAACCGCTGAACCCACTATGGCCAAGTTATCACCCATGACTCTGCAAAGAGTGTGGCCAGACTGGTACTTGAATGATCTCTCCTGGAGGGATTCCCAACCTTTGTCTGTCTGCGTCGTGTGGTGGGGAATCAATGTGACTCTAGCTCTTTGTCTACGTAGTGCAGTGGGGATCAATGTGACTTTAGCTCTTGTTAGTCAAGGGAAGGGAATTCCTAAAAATGTTTTCCCTGAAGGAAAGTGTTTCAAGTCTGAGACAATGACTATGCTGTTTAAATAGCATAGGGAATACAGGAAGCTTCAGGCATATGTGGACCATGGACTCTCCCTTTTTAGTGTCATCGGGTGGGGTTCTGGTGGCATTGGGTGGAGTGCTGGCCTCCCCGGACCACACCACGGGCAGTGTCAGTGGATGTCTTTGCTGACAACACTGTGTATATAGTGATTATCAGAACTCTGCTAAGCCACGCGTCCTTTCCTCAAGTCCAGGTTCACTAATTGAAGCCAAAAGAGAGAGATTTCCCCTTCCTGTGTCCAGGGACTATCTAGAAATTGTGAATGCTTAGTTCTACCAACCTAAAAGAGGGTCAAGTCATAGCATATTCTCAGACATGCCCTGAATACATCTTAGACAAGAGATGATCCCAGGAAGATCTTTAAGTTATACTACCATCCAACTAGACAAACAAATGCCAGAAAGTTGAGAAACTATAGAGCTGGACCAAAAGTACCAGCTAGTAACTCAGGAAAAGCTTTGCCTCCCAATGCCCTCAAGACTAAGGTGAAACAGACAGGAATTTCATTTAGCTTCCATGTCAGCCAAAGTCCTCATCTGTCAGGGGGAAGTAAACTCTCATGTAGAGTACAACAGGGCTCTCGTCTGTTGAGGGAAATAGGTCCCCATCTTCTGTAAGGGAGAGGTTGGCACCATCAGGAAGCTTTCATTTCTGTCTTGGAGGTAGAATCCTTTGTTTCTGTTTGTCCTAGGACTTTAAAAATAGGACAGGTGACCTAGGACTTAGTATAAAAAAAGAAAGAGAAAAAAACCAGAAAGCAAAGAAATCAGAACTTGACATTTGCCTTAGGGGATAGGTTAAACAGGCACCCCAAGCAGATCAACCCAGGACCCCTTCCGACAGGGGAAAGGTGGAAAAAGATGCTTCGAATATGACCAGACTGGGCGCTTTGAGACTGTTGTGAGCACAGAAAGCTTTCATGTGGCCTATGTCACAACTATGGGAATCTCCACTGGAGGAAGATTGCCCCCTGAACCCCAGGGCCCAGGGGTCGAGCGAGCTTTCTGGTGGAGACCAATAAAATGGCCTGAAGCTCTTAGCTTCCCTCTGATGGGAAAAAGGAGTTTGCCACTGATATCCAGCAAAAGGAAGCCCAAAAGTGCCAGGTTGAGCATCTTGTGAGAACCTTGGGTTTAATGTGCATATGGGAAGCCTCTTTGTTTCTATGTTAATAGACAAGGGAGCACAAAATTCTAGTGCTCAACTTCCTTCCTAGGCTTTTGTCAACTTTTGATTTTACTAAAATGTTTAAGATCAGGAAAATGACAGGTTTATTGCACTCACAAAGTAACTACTGAGATTCCTTATATGCTTAATAGTAATGCTTTTTAGGCATTCCTTTGTTTACATGCCTGAGTGCCCGAATATTCAAGGTTTAGGCTTAATAGAATAAAATATTTTAGCACTGTTATAAAGTCATCCACGTGGCTCTGGTTTTAGACGCACCAAAGGTATTAGAAGAGAAAATCATGGATTACAGAAAATGCCAGATAGCATGTAACAAAAGTCTGCAGTTTAAAGACCCTAAATGCTGCATCCTTATCCAACCATCCTGATGGAAAAGATTCCAACCTGATAAGATATTATTTCAAGGAAACATTTTCTGGAGAAAAGACATGGCTTTATTTAGGAGAAATAAATATAAAAATTGTCAGGTCTTGGTGTTTCTTCCCAGTTCAGGCCTGTTCCCTGGGGAAGGTCACTGTAACCCCATGGGCAGGTGCTAGGAATTTCTTGGTATGTCACAATAACGCCCACGGACAGGTGCTAAACATTCTTTCCTAGGTAATTTACGTTTTGCCCCCGGCTGGCGTAAGCCCCCAGGCCGAGCCCGCCTGGACCCCTTCTGCTCCTGCCACACCCCTCTCCACCCTGGCCGCGCCCAAGTGCAGGGGTTTGGGCTCCGTGGTTGCTGACCTCCTCTACTAGAGAGATTAAGAAAACTGGAGTGGTGTTTGATGCCAGCTTGTTCCTGCTGTTTTCCTTGACAGTATTCAGCATCGTGAGTGTGACGGGCCTACATTGCCTTGGCCCTGCTCTTTGTGACTATCAGCTTTAGAGTATATAAGAGTATGATCCAAGCAATCCAGAAATCAGATGAAGGCCACCCATTCAGGGAATATTTGGAATCTGATGTTGCTATATCCGAGGAATTGATTCAGAAGTACAATAATTCTGCTCATGTGAACTGCACCATAAAAGAACTCAGGTGCCTTTTCTTAGTTGATGATTTAGTTGATTCTCTGAAGTTTGCAGTGTTAATATGGGTGTTTACTTACGTTGGTGCCTTGCTCAACGGTCTGACACCACTGATTTTAGCTGATTTCACTCGTCAGTATTCCTGTTATTTATGACTGACATCCCAAGTGCAGATAGATCATTACCTAGGACTTGCAAACAAGAATGTTAAAGATGCTATGCCTAAAATCCAAGCAAAATTCTTGGATTGAAGCGCAAAGCAGAAAAATGAAAAGATGCTATCATAGGAGGAATTATTCTTTTAATAATTATATTGCTTAAGCTCACGCTGGGACTTATAAAATGTTGGAGACACGTATAGTTAATTGTAAAATATGTTTCTTTCTGAAATCAAAAAGAGCTCAATTCTTCTCTGTATATTAAAAAAAATGCAGTCTCTGTTACAAGTATGTGGGCTCAGCCTCTTGGCTATCTGGTGCAGCATTATAGACTGGCTAGATTTGCAAATACTGAGAGAATATTTCTGCTAAGTGCCATTATCCTCAAGCAATGGGATAGGTTCTTGGAAAAAATGTCCTTTCTAAAAGTAAAGCTGTCACAGAAGTTTCAGTAAACGGGTCCAGATTCACTAAGCCAAGAGAGTTGTTTTTGTTCTCCATTCTGCTGACTCCTTGCCTCACCTGATCCAGGGGAGCCCTGGTCTCGAGGCTGCAGCTCTGGCCTGAGGCACCCAAGAAAGACAGTTTATGCTGTAGAATTAAAACCAGAGACATAGGTTGGTGAAAAGTTTAATAAAGTTTTTCCCTTGTCCTAAAAGGTTGCCTAAAGTTAAACTCAGTGCTTGACAGAGGGAAAAAGCAATGGCAAACTTAAGGAGTAAACTAGGAAAAACAGCAAAACTCCAGGTGTAGCTCCAGAGCAGCTCCATTAGCTAATCAATACTGGCTTTATTTTTCAGAACCCAAAAAGGAAGATAATTTAGATTGCTCTGTACAAAGGATCAGTTCACATTGTTTTGGACAGGTTTTAAAATATGATCTACAGTAGCAAGAGGAAAAAGGTCTCCTTGGCTTTTACACCTTGTAAACGTGTTCTTTTACTAACTCCTGCTTGCTTGTACCCATAGCAAGACTGCTGAGCTTGTTTGGTTTATCTCATGTGACTTCCCAATTACAATGATCTGGTCCTATAGATTTTGGAGACTCAATTTGCCTGTGTTTTGTCTCTTTTAGACCAACCTTGAGGTAATAAAGCCATCTATCAAAGACCTCTAGACCAACCCAGCATTTCATAGATGAGAATGTCAGACTGCTCTTATTTTCTTCGCCCCGATTCAGCAGGAAGCAGCCAGATCGAATCATCACCCTTTATCCCCAGAGCAGTCCGAATTCTCAAATAGGTTTATGGGAAAGTGAGGCAGGATTAGAGCAGCTATGCTGGGATGGGTCTCTCAAGGTCTTTGGAATTCTGAAGAGATGTCCCCTACTGCTGGAATCGCCTAGAAGGAACACCCCTGCTGAAAAACTGACTCCAATCCTCCCAGAAATTTACCGCAAGAACTGTGACTAACACTCCATGATTGGAGTGTGCCTATAGAAAAGGGGGGAATGTTGGACCCTGAGACCCTCGCCCTAAAATTCACAAAGCAGGCCGGTTCAGGCCCACAGTATAGCCCTTGCTTGTAGTCATTCAGGCATCCATTGTTTATAGCCATCCAAGCATCCATTATTAGTCATTGCTTAAAACTATGTACAGTCTTGAGCTTTTTACAGGTATTTCCCCACCCCTTAAGACCTCCGGCCCTTCAGTTCTGGAAAAGCAAGTTTGCACAAAGGGGAATTCCATCAATGAATGTCACCCAGAATGAACAGCCTGTGGTTAAGCAGGTGGACTGGAACGATCACCAAGAGCCACCTCCACCCAAGCTCTTGCTGACCAATGACTGTAAAGGTCATAGAAAATTCCTCAGCTAAGCAACCTCCCTACCCCAAAACCCCTTAAAAACCCCTTGCCCGAGCTGCTCAGGGCCGCTTCAGTCTCTCCTGCGTGAGAGGTTGCTGGAGCCGCCCGGCGCGTCCTTAAATAAAACCTCATGCTATTGCAAAAAAAAAAAAAAAAGAAAGCAGGGACAGGGGACCAAAAGGGTCAAGTCTATAGTGGGAGATATCCATCTCAGAGGAAGTGGAAGAGAGAGAAAGAAGTGATGGGAGTAAGGAGTGGAAGAAGATGGAAGGAAAATGTAAAGGGCATCCCTAGTACACTGCTAAAGAAGCCAAGAATAAAGTTCAGGATTTTCAATCATGATATCTGAGAATTAAATCCCATGGTCCCTGATATAGGAACAGTCTATATGGAGACCCAGAAAAAGTAGCTGGAAGCTGGGCTGACTTTAAAATGTAAGAGCCAAGAAGACAATATTGAGGACACTGCATGGAGCAGAGAAAGCAAGTAAAGCCCAGTAGGTTAAAAGGAGTTGGGAAAATGTCAGGATCTGGCTAGTCACATGATGGAACCCTTGCAAAGTCAAGAAGGGAATAGCAAGGCTCACCAGCAAGGACATAGATCAAGAGAGATGAGAGACAGAGAGATAGGAGAGAGAGAGACAGAGACAGAGACAGAGGCAGAGACAGAGAGAGACAGAGAGAGAGAACTATTTTGATCTGGCACTAGATAGAAAGGTCAGTAAAGGTGATATTTCATATCTGTAAGGTATGGCATCTGGAGTCAAAGTAAGTCTGGCATTCAGCTGAGGTGGGGGGAGGTCACAACAAGTATCCCAACTTAGCAAATCATGGAATATAATGGTTGCCCCCAAAACATGCATTCCTTGGAAAAGATGAAAGCTTTACTGATTCTTCAGAACTTCCTGGACAATTGGAAAAAGAGTAGAAAAGTCCAAATGAGAGGGACAGGGTTTTTCTTTTATAGATTCAGGTTTGGTAGGTGGGCTGAGAGGGCAGGGGGAAAGAAGTTGTTTTTTTGTAAGGTTATATCCTGGTCTCTTTCCTAGATTAGGATGTGTGCAGTCAGTACCTAAACCTAACCCCAATTCCCCCATCCTACTAAGGATCTGGTAAACTCTGGCTTTTGCAAGTAAACACTGGTCCTTAGGGGTCAGTGACCATCAACCAGAAGCTCTACCTTGAGTATAGGGAGTGTAGATGATAGAGGAAATCAAATTTCATCATTGCCCACTAGGTTTCATTCAAGATATCTGAATTGGCAAATGCCTGAGTATTGTACAGGGCCTAGATGACTTAATAGTAAGTCACTGAGTCAGGAAAATGTGTTTGTTTGTTTGTTTGTTTTTTTGCTTGACATTAGACTAAAACTGGAGAGGTGCAGTGATTCTTGAGCTCCTCCTTTATTCATTGTGAAAGGATGAAAGATCATGTGTGCATTTTTTGTGGAAATGGACATATGTGCAATGAGTTCTTGGGTGAGGTAGTCCTATCAAAATCAAATGTCTGACAGTAGCACTCCCCACCTTCAGGGGAGTGCATTCCTAATGATGCTTCTTCCCCCAGCTTATCTCAGCCTTGGAATGGTGGTAATTTTTATGTTCTATTAAGAGTTGGACTGCCACATAACATGCTCTTTACACTTTGGTCTCCTTCAGTTCTCTGCATTAACAATTTTTCATTGCAAAAGTATACTTCATGGTTGAGCGCTGAGTTATCTTCTAATTTATGAGTATAATTGTATAAGATTAGATGGAGGTTTGCTCTCAAGAGCTGGTGCATAATACTAAGTAATTTGTTTCCCCTATTTTCTTCCCTTTCATGGATATTAGTCTATGTTTATAATACCAGGTATATATTCCTTGTCAAAATGTAAACCGTATACCATCCAGAATCTTACATGTCACTGTTTCATCAATCATCCTTTGTTCAAGGCTAATTTCATAAAATTGTTAAAGCAGTTGAATTGATTCTATTGAAATTATTTCCCAAATGAATTCTATCTTAAATAATTTGGATGATCTTAATATTATACTCACATTTGAAATTAACACATTGCAATGAATCTTACAAAACTTACTCAGCAACATAATTAGAATCCATAACTGAATGGTTTTGGAATGCTTATATAACTTTAGCTAATATTTTCTTCACATCAACAATTCTAGGCAAACAGATTAATAGGATCCCCACTCCTCAGCTCCCCTCTTTCAGGGCAGAGCTTCTGCTTGATGGCCACTGTCCCCCTAGGGGTGCTTGTAAGAGCATGTGCTTGCCTCACCATACTGCAGGTTCAAGATCAAAGACTGATCCTAGCCACAATCCCTGGACTAGACAAAGGTCCTAGGAAATCATCTCCAGACCCTCCCCATTTCAGCCCATCCACTAACTCTGTCATTCCCTTCTTTCCCCTGTCTTTTTTCTCTTGTTCTTTCTCTCACTTTTCCTACAACTGTCACTGGCCCAGCAGTTCTACTAAAATTTTCACCTAGTCTGTGGTGCAGTGCAGTTTTTGAGGTAAATACCTTACATGTATACTTTACATTTATGGCACCATGACTCTACTGGGGTTCTTGAGACTCTCTCTTTCTGTCTTCATCTCTCTTCTACCTCTTTATTTTTGTGTGTATCTCTCTGTTTTTCTTTCTCCATCTTTATCTGTCTCTATTTCTCTCATTTTCTCTCTCCAGCTCTCTCTTTCTCTCTGTATCTCTGTCTCTGTCTTTCTCATTCTCTTCTCTCTGTGTCACTCCCTATCTCTTTCCCTCTCTTTCTCTTTCTGTCTATTCACCTCCCAATCTTGGTTCTATCAATCACACCCTCTTTGTTCTCATGAGCAAGCCTTCCCCTTTCTAATTGCTGGATTTCTATCAGGAAATGGCATGGCCAAGCATATCCTGGAAGTTTCCCATTTTCCCTCTAGTCCTGGCATGCTTTGAATTGTAGAGTCCTCTTCTCTCCCCATCCATGGGCACCCCATCTAAAGCAGCTACATTATCTTCTCTCAAAAGCCATGCTGGCATGATGCTCACTTTCCTCTGTTATTTTATTTGGCAGAAGGGACACCTTGTCAAATTCAGAGTTCCCACCTTTTTGGGTTGGCTTTTCTCCTGAACTTACAGGAATGCCTGTATGCAGAAATACTGGGGGATCCTGTAGAATTCTTTGTCTTTCTCTCTTTCTCTCTCTAACCTCCTGCTCTTCTCTGCTCCAACTGTTTATCTCTGGATACTCCCACTCTAAATTTTATCTATTTATGCCTCTTATCTGCTTTGTTAAATCTCTTAAGACACTTGATCTTCAAGGGATCCTAAAGTCCTTACAAATCATTTTTTTCCTCATCCTCTCCTGTCTCCTTTCTACCTCTGCTGCCATCTTGACTGGTTCTTCCATGTCTCTCAAACCTCTCTCCACTTATGGTCCCACCCTCCCAATTCTCACCCATGTTCCTAACCCCTCTTCCCTTTAACCTCTTCCCTGTTCTTCCCCTCCCCCTTTGGTGCCTGTGATTAGAGTGGCAGCCAGTAGCCTTACTTACAATATGAATTTCCATGGTACCCATGAAAGATTTTGTTTTTCTTCTTCTACTCCAACAATTTTATACAGTTTCTACAGATACTTAAAATTGGCTGTTTTGCCATGCTGGTTCAACGAGCTCTGATAAACCTGTAACTAAATTCATATCAACATGGTTTTGTTTTGTTTCCCTTTGCTTTTGCTTTTGTGACACTATTTCCTTGTATAGTTCTTGCTGACTTGGAATTCACTATGTAAAGCAGGCTGGCCTTGAATTTTCTGGCCTCTATCTTCCAACAACAGGAATTACAGGTTTAGAGTACCATGCCTTCATTTACAAGCATTGCTTTTCAGATCTAAAACAAACAAATAAAAATATCTTCAGGCTCCTCACTGCTAGGTTGGCCAATGGTTGCTTGACTATACCCCAGGCCCAGGCCCATCTGCAGGAATTCCTTTCTGTACCAGGTCCCAGGATGTACCTAGGTCTCATTGCTAGGTTGGCTGATGGTCGCTTGAGCATGCCCACATGCCTAGCAGCCTTCAACAAGCCACATATAATGTTTGTGTCACCACCCCACTGCTTCTGATAACAATTAACTTCAAAGTTTTCAAGAATTTAACAAAGTCCAGAATTATGGTTTGTTGATGTTTTTTCTTTTAGTTTTGCTGCTCCTGCAATGCTCTTGGCTCCATCCTGATGGGTATTGGATGTCACCACCTGGACAGAGATAAAAAGGTGTTAAATAGAGTCTTATCATCAGAGACTCTATATCAACCACCTGGAACCAGGCCAGCCTAATCTCTCCCCATCCTGAAGCTCAGGGAAATTTGTGGAAGAGGGGGTGGTAAGACTGTAAGAGCACAAGGATGGGGAAGAGTAATGAAATGCAAGATACTCCACACAAGTTAAGTCTGAAGCAATCATAATAGGACTTTGCATGACCTGCCCAATGACCAACACATTACTGACTCCTCAAAGTCTAGGATGGACTAAAGGCACTAGGATCCTTGAAGCTAGGGATTAACAGTCACAATAGTGTTCCTATAGTAAAGGGAAAGAGAAGAAAGAGCTCTAGGCAATGCTACTAAGTCCTTACACCTCATCAGAAAGGAGGACCCAGATGGCAGTTTGACATGCACACTAAAGGATGTCCCAGGGATGAGGGGGACTGGAAACTGGGAGAAAGGGAGCGGAGAAGGAAGGGGAAAAGAGGGGGAGGGAGCAAGGAGATGCAGGGAGGTTTGGAGGGAGGGAGAGGACCATGGTACTTATTAAGTTTGTATGAATGGAAAAATTAAATTAAAAAAAGAAACAGGAAGTACAAAAAAGTCCTCAATATGATATTCAAAATATGATGTGAATTATACATGAAACTGTTGCTTATAGTTTTATGCCATTTGTTGTTTAGTTGTTACATTGTTTCATGTAACCTTTCTTTTTTTTAGCTTTCCAGCATCACTGAGCTAATACAGAATGAATCTGTTGATTTCATACCTGCACCCATGTGCCAATGACAGTTAAATACTTGCAGTGGGTTATAGTTTCTGTATGCTAGCTTCAAAAGTTCCAACATCCAAACCAATCCTCTGTTCCATTGTTTCCAATCACTTTTCAATTAAAAGACACATCAGCATCTTATTGTTTTCTCTGTATTAGAAGGATGGAAACAAGCACAAGTATGTATATTAACAATGAGTCCAAAAATGGAAACTAATGATATATGAATAGGTTTTTGTTCAACCAATGAACAAAATCAGACTAAAATGATGTTTTGTTGAGAACCAAATTAAAAGAATATTGTATATATTGTTCTTTCGTTGAGTTTACTAATTAGATCATTGTTTTCTTTGCAAAAATGAAGCACATAATTATGAATAATAATTATTTCATAATATGTTCTATTCAAATGAGGAAACATTTGTTTCTTTTGTGGTGTCTTTATTCTAATCTTTTTAATGCAGTTGATATATAAATTCTAATTTGCAACCCAGTCTCTTGCAAAATTAAACACTATAGTCTTCACTTTTAAACACTAGCATGAGTACTTTCACTTGGGCTTCCTTGACAGAGTCTTGCCAATTAGGCTCAGCAGACTCTTTATTGTAATTTCAATAAGACACACCAAGTAAATTAACTTCAGCCCATCTGTATCACATGAGATTCTGATTAACAGTTGAAGCCAGATTATATTTCATTTAGTGAATCAAAAGCTTCCCTTCCCATTACACATAGGAGGTCATTGGACTATTATTCCCAAACTGCAAATATAATTTCCTGAACTTAGAGGCAGAGTAACCCACTAACCTCACATAATTCATTATGGTCTACAAGTAGGACCTCCTGCTCTGCTGAATGAAAACACAAATCACAGGTTCTCTCCTCTGATTCTGCAGTGTTTCTGCCGCTTTTCATCCAGCAGGTGAAAGGGAGATATATTTAACTTAAACGAGAAAGTCAGCAATAACCCGAAATTTGCTCAGAAAGTTTTGCTGAAAAACAAACTCACAGAAAGAAAACAAAGAAATGGCTGGTTTACAGGTAACTATATTGTAACATAGTGCAAATTTAAATGCAAAAATTGTTCCAATATTTTATACATTTATGTGCAGGAATGTAGCCTCTTAGATTATAATAACAGAGTCATACTTGTAAGACATATGATAGGATACGCAGATAATTTTCTTTATCTATCTTGTCTTTCCACTCTTCTTTGCAGCTTGTAACTTTTTAAAAAAAAAAAACTTTCTTCAGTATCTCTTTCTGTTGTCTGCATGTGTTTGGCAGAGAATTCCTTTTAGATAAATTTCACATCAAATAACCTTGGGGGGAAAAGATATTGATATAAATAAAGTTAAGATTGTTAACTATGCAACAATTGTAAAATTAGTAAATTAAAAAATGTGACAGGAATTATTTATATTTTAAATCTTTGATTTTGATCTTATCTCAATATTAGCATAATGACATTGATTTCAATACATCAAACACATTTATCTGCTTGACAGTTTTTTTCACACCGAAGTACACAAAATTCATATTATATATTGTGTTATGTGGGTGAATGTAGAAGGGAATATTAATAGGCATGTAAATAAGAAAGGACTACATTAAGTGAAGGAAAATAGTAGAATGTTAAAATATTGTGTAACAGTCAATAATTTAGGAAGCTATCAATTAATATTCATGGAAAAAGATATGTGTTCAACACTTGGAATATTAAACACTTTAAACATTTTAAATACTCATGAAATATTTTGAACATAATCAATATTCACAAACTAAAAAAGGGAAGAAGAAAATATTAATATCTACAAATCAGTGAGAAGTGAAATAGTTTTCTCAATCAATTTTTTTCTAGAACTTCCTTTCAGTCAATGGCACTTCATTTTTTGACAAAGAAAATTGAATAACATCATTGCTGTTGTCTCTTTTCTGATTTTAATTATTTTTATCTCTCAGAAATTCACAAATGAATACAGTAAATTTATGCTATATTTTTCTCTTTACTACCCAGTCCCGAAGGCTTAATTTTTCTCAGTGCAAACTCTTCCCTTCAATTCTATTCTTACATTCCTGTAATTTTATGTGTGTGACAACAGTATGCTTTACACTTATACTCCTTCAGTAGTGAAACCCTGTACTATTTCTAGAGTATATTTTATATTTCATTGATTACTCCATTGAGGAAATTACTCCACTCATTCTGTATTAACAGTCAGTAGTCATTTATGCAGGTGTGGAGCTTCAGCAGGTCTTTGCCTTTACATGGCAAATGTCATAAGCATTTAATGAGACATTATCTGTATTATTTTAGTAGAGGATACAGTATCTAAAATTCTCTTTCCACAAATGCTTTTATAATTCGCCCACTCATCTTTAATGTTTTGGAGTCAAAGTATGACTTTCTTATACTCTTTGCTTTGACACCTTACCTTACTAGTAAGGGTCAAGCCTGAACAAACTACATTTCTCAGTGCATCAAAATCACAATATTTGTAGAAGATACATTCCATGGCACAAAACACTCCTGATACATTTTCAGTGCATATATAGCTCATACTGATTTTATTTCATAAAATAATTGCAACGGGTTTTGTATTAAGTATACAAGATGCAGCAAATGAGATTTCTCAGTTTAAAGTTTAACATTTGTCTCCTAGTACAGATGAGTATGTCATGTACATATATTGGAAAAAACATGCTTTTGTTTTTCCCAAATTTAAAAATAATTAACAATCTTTCACTGTTAGTAATTATCATTTTAAGTACATCAAATTGCTTCACCAATGAGAATAACCTAAGAAGCTATGTTTTCCTTATATCACGGTCTGTTGTCAGTGACACATTATTAGTGTGTTCTTCTCATTTTAGGATTCATTTACATGCAGAGATTTGGCTGTGGACTTGATTCAGGGAGAGTGGGAATGCTTGGACCCTGCTCAGGAGTTGTTATACACAAATGTGATGATGGAGAACACGAGCAATGTGCTATCTGTGGGTAAGCATATGACTGAGAGGATGCCTGATTCCCCCATTGTCTCTTGACTGCTTTGATTTTAATCACTGTGTGAATGAGAGTTGGATTCTTATGAAGCAAGTGTTATAAGAAAGTTGATTTCGAGAAGACCAGTTAAATAATTTGTCTGTTTTTGTTCTATTTAAGCAATAATTGTAAGTCATTTTTTGAAATATTATCAGTTTGAAATGCTTAGCCAACCTGCACAACTTTTGTTTCCAAATATACATTGAGAAATAGTGGTTATTCTGTGTGCTGCTCACCAAATTCAAGCAGGAATTGTTTTACCAAATATTCTAATCATTTGAATAGAGAGAAAAAATGTATCAGAGAGAGTTTGCATATCATCTGAGATCACAACCTTAAAAGAAATCTGTCTGTGAAATGATAGGGGCTGATTTTGTGTCTTTTCTAATGCACAGGAAATATTCCTTCTGAGATGGACCTGATCAGATATGTGGAGCAAGACAATGAACCCTGGAATGTCAAGTGGAATGAATCAGGAACCAAAAATATAGGTTGGTTACATGAATGAACTCTAACTTCCATGAAGTATCTTTATTTAAGGAGCAAAGCAGACATGAAGATACTTTTACAATGTTTCTCTTAAGAGAAGTGACCACTGAGGATTCTACTGACTTCCTCTATATATATCCTTTTCACTTATTATACCTAGGTAAGAGACTGGTTACTATTGGAACTTAGTAGAGTCAAGATACAAAGATGATATTTACTTTGACAAGGTGTTTGGAGACTCAAATCAATTTTGGTTGAAAATATTTCAGTCATCAATGAAATATGACTAATGCAGCACCAAAAAGACTTATGTCTCTTGCCTTATGTCTCTTGTAGTTATTGCAAGTGAAATATATCTCCTTGAAGGTTCATGATAGGGTTTACGTGGATGACAGATGCTGCCTCTTTCATCTTTTTTCTACCTCAGGCTTGGTAATCGCAATTGGTATATATTTTCTCATGCCATCCACTTGCTAATAAATTTAAAATTTTCATTGATTTTTTGAATCACAATAGTATCCAAAGGTACAAGAACAATTCCTGCTTTAATCAAGAATACAAAGGTTCTTTCTCTCCTACAGAAGTCACAGATTTAGTTCCTTAACTTCAGCTTCAGCAGGAAAATCAAGAGTCATGGTATGAAGTCATTATGGCTCTGGAGGCCTTTCAAACATATTTAGAGAACCTATACATAGGCCCTATACAGTTTTAGTGTTACTCATCTGTTCTGGAAGGGGCTCATCACCAAGAAGTTTATATAACTCTCCCTGTTTATCTTCTTCTGTAATGTGTATTTCTCTTCATATTATTTTAATGAACTGTATCCTTAGATAGTCTTACAACATGAGAGATTTCTTTCAAGCTGTATTATACATCCTTTGTGTCAATTATTCCTCCCTTATACACTGCTTTACAACATCACACCTTCCCCATCACTCCAAAATCCTGACTTGTCCACTTCCTTCTATACTGTCTTCTTCTATTCACCTCCTTCATGTTCTCTCTCCACTTCTTTATTCCACTTTTGTGTAATGCTGACTGTATAGATTTATGTCTATTGTAGTAATTTTAAATGAGTACATTGAAGGTTTCTGCTAGGATTAGCCAGTTCGATAGAAGCTGTTTCTATTGTCATTTGGGTTTTCATTGGGGTATCTCATTATGTACATTATTTTCCAGTTCTATCAATGTACCAGCAAATTTCAAAGTTTCATTTAACTTTCTATTAGAATAATATCCAATAATACATATGTATCACATTTTCATTATCCATTCATAAATTCATAAACCTCTATTGATATCCTTCACTTCTTCAGTTTATTAGGACTACAATAAGCAAGGATGAGATAGTACCTCTGTAGCTGGATATGATGTCTTATGCAAATACTTCTAAATGGGATTTAATTTTGTTGCACAGAAATTTTTTTTCAATTCTTTTTTTTATTTCTTCCACCCATACCAAGTTGATAAGTACCCCATTCCCCTCCCTCCCTACACCCTTTCCTTTCCCCCCTCCATCCCTTTCTCTCACTGGCCCTCTCACACCCCATTACTGGAGCATCCTATAGTGTGCATATCAAACCTCCCTCTGGGTCCTCCTCTCTGATGAGGTATAAGGATTCAGTGCTCTGATAAGGTGTAAGGCCTAGGGCTCTTTTTTGTGTGTGTGTTCCCCTTTACTATAGGAACACTAATGTGGCTGTTAATCCCTTGCCTCTAAGGATCGTAGTGCCTATGATCCCTGTTAGACTTTGGGGGTTCAATGACATGTTGGTCCTTGCAAAGGTCATGCAAAATCCTATTATGATTACTTCAGCCCTAACTTGCATGGGGTATCTTGCATATCATTGCTCCTCCCCATTTTTAGGTTCTTACAATCTTAGAGCCCCCTTTTCCACAAATTTCCCTAAGCTTTAGGATGGGGGAGATTAGGCTGGCCTGGTTCCAGGTAGTTGACGTAGAGTTTCTGATTTTCCAAATTATGTTTTTTTTTATTTTTTTTTCAGTTTTGCTTCTCCAGCACCGCCCTTGACTCCATCCTGATTGGTATTGGATGTCATCCCCTGGCCAGAGATAAAAGGCTATTAAAATAGTCTTATTATAAGAGTAGAATCAAAGGTAGATGGAATAAGAGTAGGAGACTATTGGCAAAATGGTTACCTTCTATCTGCCAGACTCTATGCCTTCCCTTTCTGGTAGGATCATACCCCATCAGATGAATGTGACCAGTAAAGAAAGTCTGTGTGCCCAACCAGATGTCTCATTTCTCAATTACACTCCATGATGGTGGCTTGTTTTCTCTGCCATAGCATGATCCACTCTCTCCTTGTTTCTGGCAGGGCCCTCCTTCCCCTTCCCTCCCTGCTTATAATCTTTGAAATTACTGTAGGTATTTACAGAGATTTATCTTTGAGTGTGTCACTAAGTAGGTTTGGTACTAGGATCCACTTATTAGGGAATACATATGGTGCTTAATTTTCTGTGTCTGGGATACACCACTAAATATAATTGTTTCGAATTCCATCCATTTCCTGGCAAATTTCATTAATTCATCATTTTCGATGGGTGAGTAGTATTCCATTGTATAAATGTAACACATTTTCCTTATCCACTCATCAACTGTTGGCCATTTGGGTTGATTCCAAGACTTTGCTATTGTAAACAGTGGTGCTGTGAACATGGTCATGCTTGTGCTATCGAGGTGAATTTTTGCTGTATAGGGGATTATTCCCAAAAGTGGAATAGCAGGGTCATATGGCATTTCAATCTTTAACTTTTTTAAGAATCTACAGGCAGCTCGCCAGAGTGATCGTATAAGCCTACATTCCCACCAGCAATGTAGGAGAGTTCCCTTCTCACCACATCCTCTCCAGCATTTGGTGTTATTTGTATTGTGGATTTTTGCCATCCTGACCGGGGTGAGATGTAATCTCAGGGAGATTTTGATTTCCCTGATGGCTAAGGATGCAGAGCATTTTTTAAGATATTTGTTAGACATTTCAATTTCATCGGTGATAAAGTTTCTTTTAAGTTCCAAGGCCCATTTTTTAATTGGGCCATTTGTTTTCTTGGTGTTTATTTTTCTAAGTTCTTTGTGCACTCTGGACAGTAGAGCTCTAACAGATATGTGGTTAGTGAAGATTTTCTCCCATTCTGTGTGTTGCCTTTGAGCATGAGTTAAAATCTCTTTATCTAAACAGAAGTTCTTTAATTTCATAGGATCCTATCTGTTGAGTGTTGGTTGTAGTGACTCTGCAATTTGATTTCCAATTAGGAACTGTTGGCCTAGTCCAATCAGCTCGAGGGAGTTCCCAACCCTTTCAACTAAGGATTTTTACTCTCTGTCCTTAAATTGAGGTCCTTGATCCATTTGGAATTAAGTCTTGTACATGTTGACAAATATGGGTCAAGTTTTAATCTTTTGCATGTAGACATCCAGTTTTGCCAGCACCATTTTGTTGAAGATGCTGTTCTTTTTCCATTGGATTGTCTGAGCCCCTTTGTCAAAGATCAAATGGCTATAATTGTGTGGGCTTGTATCTGGGTCTTCAACCCTTATCCATTGATCTGTGTGCCTATTTTGCAGCCAGTAACAAGCCGTTTTTATAACTATGGATTTGTATTATAGACTAAGGTTTGGTATGGTGATACCTCCACCAGTGTTTTTGTTACTTAGGATTGTTTTTGGTATCCTGGGTCTTTTGTGCCTCCATATGAATTTTGAGATTATTTGTTCAACCTTTTTAAAGAATTGTTTTGGGATTTTGATTGGTATAGCATTGAATCTGTATATTGCCTTTGGTAGGATGACCATTTTTATATTGATTCCGCCAATCCAGGAACATGGGAGGTCTTTCCACCTTCTGGTGTCTTCTGCAGTTTCTTTCTTTAGGGTTTATAATTTTCATTGTAAAGGTCTCTTACGTCCTTGGTTAGGTTTATACCGAGGTATTTCATTTTTTTAGGGGCTATAGTAAATGGGATTGTTTCTCTCAGGGCTTTTTCACTTCTTTCATTCTGGACATACAGGAAGGCCACTGATTTTTTTACATTCATTTTGTATCCTGCCACCCTGCTGAACTCCTGTATTAGTTCCAGGAGCTTCCTGATGGAGGTTTTAGGATCACTCAAGTATATGATCATGTCATCTGCAAATAGAGATAACGACTTCTTCTTTGCGGATTTGAATCCCTTTTACATCCCTTTCTTGTCTTATGGCCTCAGCAAAGACTTCAAGAACAATATTGAATAGAAGATGTGAGGATGGACAGCCTTGTCTAGTTCCTGATTGAAGTGGAAATGATTCAAGTTTTTCCTCATTGTGTATACTCCTTGCTGTTAACTTGTTGTATACAGCTTTTATTATATTGATAAATGTTCCTTTCATTCCAACTGTTTCTAGGGTTTTGATCAAAAAAAGGCTGTTGGATCTTGTCAAAAGCTTTTTCTGCATCTATTGAGAGTATCATGTGGTCTTGAAATTTGGACTGGTTTATATGGTGAATTACATTTATTGATTTGCATATGTTGAACCAAACTTATGTGCCTAGGATAAAGCCTACTTGATCCCTGTGAGTGATCTTTTTGATATGTTTTTGAATTGGATTTGCTAAGACTTAATTGAGAATCTTTTCATCTGTGTTCTTCAAAGAGATTGGCCTATAGTTTTCTCTTTTAAGTTTATCTTTATTAGGTTTGGGGATTAAGATGATATTAGCTTCATAGAAAGACTTTGGTAATGTTCCTTTCTTTTCTATTTGATAAAACAGTTTAAGGAGTATTGGTGTTATTAGCTCCTTAAATGTCTGGTAGAATTCTGTGCTGAATCCATTTGATCCAGGAAATTTTTTGGTGGGAAGATTTGAGATTACTTCATTAATTTCCTCATATGTTATAGGACTATTTAAATAGTTCACAACTTCTTGATTGAATTTAGGTAAGTTGTGCTTATTTAGGAATTCATCCATTTCTTTTGTGCTGTCAAATTTCACAGAGTATCAGATTTTGAAGTATTACATTATAATCCTCTGAATTTCTTGGGTATCCGTAGTGATGACTCCATTTTCATTTCTAATTTGTTAAAGTGTTTTCTCTCTCTTGCTTTTGGTTAATTTAGCTAGGGGTGTATCAATCTTGTTGATTTTTTTCAAAGAACCAGCTTTTTGACTGGTTGATTCTCTGTATCATTTTCCTAATCTCGATTTCAGATATTTCTCCCCTTATTTTGCTAATCTTTCTTCTACTGCTTTTGGGATCAGATTGTTCTAGTGTCTCTAAAACTTTAAATTGCATTGTTAAGTTATATATTTGTGATGTTTCCATTTTTTTTGATGTAGGCATTAAGAACTATGAACTCTTAGAGCAGCTTTCATTGTGTCCCAAAGATTTTGATAAGTTGTATTCTCATTATCGTTCACTTTCAGGAAATCTTGAATTCCCTTTTTAATTTCTTCCTGAATCCAATTCTCATTCAGAATGATTGTGTTAAGTTTCCAGGAATTGATGTATTTTCTCTTGTTCATTGTGTTGTTGATGTCAAGCTTTAGACCATGATGGTTTGATGGAGTACAGGCTAGAATTTCAATTTACCTGTATATGTGGAGATTTGTTTTGTGGCCCAATATGTGATATATTTTGAAGAAAGTTCCATGTACTGCTGAGAAAAATATATATTGTTTGGTGGGTGGATGAAAAGTTTGATAGAGATCTGTAAGGTCCATTTCTTTAAGAGTTTCATTAAGTTCCAAAGTGTCTCTGTTAAGCTTTTGACCTGTTGATCTATCCCACGTTGAGAGAATGGTGATGAAAACCCCAAGAGTTATCGTTTGGAGGTTGATTTCTCACTTTAGATGGGGTAGGGTTTGCTTAATGAATGTGGAGGGGCCCCTATTAGGTGCATGTATGTTCAGTATTGTGAAGTCTTCCTGGTGAATTGCACCTGTCACTGAAATGTAGTATCCATCTGTGTCTCTTATGATCTCTTTTATTTGAAGACCACTTTGTCTGATAGCATAATGGCTACCCCTGCCTGTTTCCTGGTTCCATTAGATTGCAGAATTTTGGACCAGCCTTTTATTTTTAGCATGTGCCTGTCTCTTGTGATAAGATGAGTTTCCTGCAGGCAGCATATTGATGGGTTGTGGTTTTTAATCCAAATTTGTAATCTGTGTCTCATGATTGGTAAATTAATTCCATTGAAATTTAATGTTATAATGGAGAAATTATTTTTAATTCCAAACATTTTTAGTGTTTAGTGGTTTTTGTATGTGTATTATTTGGCTTTTAGGTTTTGGTGTTTTTTCAATCTTGAGTATCATTTCTAGCATTTTTTGAAGGCCTAGTTTGGTAGACATGTACGCCTTCAAGTTGTCTTTGTACTGGAAAACTTTTCTGTCCCCCTCTGTCATGATGGATAGTTTTGCTGGGTATATCAGCCTGGGTTGACATTTTTGCGCATTTAATACTTGAAGTATGTTTCTCTAAACTCTTTTTGCTTTAACTGTTTCCATTGAGAAATCATTTTTTATTTTAATAGGTTTACCTTTAATAGTTACTTGTTTTTTTTTTCCCTTGAAGCCCTCAGCACCTCTTCTTTGTCTTGAATGTGGAGTGTTTTGACTATTATTTGCCATGGCGATTTTCTATTTTGGTCATATCTGTTTGGGGTGGTGATTGCCTCTTGTATTTGGATGGGCCACTCGTTCTTTAGTTGAGAGAAGTTTTCATTTATGATAATTTGAAAAATTTCTTCAGGTGTGGTATTTTGGGATTCTTGTTCTGGTATTCCATGAATGTGCATATTACACTTCTTTAGGATGTCCCATAACTCTTGAATATTTCTCTCAAGTATCTTTTTGGCTTTAACAACCTCTTGCATTGAGCTTGTTAATACTCCTACTTTGTTTTGAAGATCTGAAATTCTATTTTCTGCTTCATAGTTCTGCTAATGAGACTCTCTGAGTTCTGGGTTGAAGATAACTTGTCTTTTAGTTCAGTTTTAAACTCTGCTTGAGGCTGTTTTAAATGCTCTATGCTTATTTTTGTTTCTTAGACCGTTTTTCTCAACTCCTCCAAGTGTCTGTTGTTTGCCTGTTCAAAGTGGTTGATGCTTTTGTTTAACTCCTCCCAGATTTCCTCTTTCATGTTATTGATCATGGTAATGATCATGCTTTGAAAGTCATTATCTTGGGTATTGTTTTCTTGGCTATTTTCTGTGGATTTGTTCTGGTTAGAATCCATCATTATGGGGTTAATTCTTTTGGTGGGAGATTTGTCTTCCTGGGTTTTGTTTCTCATGGATCTGCACTTTGACTTGGGCATTGCTGTTTTGTCTCTTAAGACCTTTCAGTTTCTGTGTGTTTTTGACTGAACTGATTTAGTTGGTATTGCTAATCTCAGGCAGTTATTACTAGTGCTTGCTTTGGAGTTGGGTACATTTGTCTGTTGTTAGTATTATTTCCTAGATGAGGCAATTAGGCTGTTACTTTATCAGTTAACTCAGGTTAAGTAGACATGGTGTGAATATTAGTATGGTAATGTACTTTTACGATTTAGCACCTTGGTGATATGTGAAGGTGACTGGTATAATCCCTGGAGTTTTTTATATATTTTGGGAGTGGCTGTATGGAAAAGTTAATCTACAGTGATTAATACTAGAAAGGAGCAGTATGGTTAAAAAAAAAAAAAAGAGGTTTACTTATATTTGGACTGGATGCGAAGAATCTCTCCCTTGTGATAGAATGATTATAGAGTGCCGAGTCCTCTGACAGATAATGTGTGGGGTGCGCTGGTCTAGCCAGCCGCACATTTGAACTGAGTGGGATGGTGAGTGTTGGTGGCCTGGACCTTCCTCACCACCAGGGAAAGACACACCAGGCCAGAAGACCTGTCGAAGCAGGATCTCACTTTCATGTATCAGTCAGGCACTTATATAGAGTTGGAGGAAGGGTTGGAGGTATAGGGGTGGGGTGAAGTGTAAGGGCCAATAAGGTGTCACCATGGAAGCAGTAACTAGGCAGAGGCTATTTTTTCTCAGGATGTGCTGAGTCACCCTGATGCACAAGTCACAGGCCAGAGACAGGTCACCAAACTTTAGTCAGGTTTAGAAAGTTCTACCAGGCCTCATGCCCAGGCTCCATGAGGCCCAACAACAGAGGATTTCAGATGTATGGCCTTTGTACCCTAAAGCTTTGCTTGAGTTTCCTTTGGACTCTGTTGAATTCTGAGTAGCAGTGTGTCCTCCCTGGATCACAAGTGAGGGTCCTGGGTGGGCGGGAGGGGTAGAGGGGCTGGGATGGAGGACTGGGAGCAGCCCTGTCCCAGGCAGGCAGTTGGGAGGGACAGAAGGGCTGGGACCTGGGGGATGGCCCACGCAAGCCCAAGGCAGCCTGGGTGTTGCTCAGGATGGCTGGTGGGAGTAGCTGGGATGAGTGGCAACCTGGGTGCTGGGGGAACTTACCTGGGACAGAGAGCCAGTACTGTCACAGGTGGATGGGAGGGAGGGACAGAGGAGCTGGGACTTGGGGCATGGCTCACGCAAGCCCAAGGCAGCCTGGGTGTTGCTCAGGATGGCTGGTGGGAGGATCTGGGACTAGGGGCAACCTAGGTGCTGGTGGAGCTTACCTGGGATGGAGAATAAGTCCTGTCCCAGGCGGACGTGAGCTGTTGCACAGAAATTTAATCTGGAACTTTTCCAGGAAGTTCCACACTGGATTCTTTATTGCGTGTACTAATTTATACTCACACCAAAATTTGAAATATATTCTCTACCACAGTCACCAATGATACTTGTTTTATTTCTTACATAGAGATTACCTAATCTGATATGAATTAAATGCAATGTCAAAGTAATTTAAGTTCATAAAAATCACAATGGTTTATTTCTTTTTATCTATTTTTATTTTTATTACATTTCTCATGTAATTAAACAAGCTCAGTAGGTACTTTCCTTCTTTTTCCACTCTCCTCCCTTCCCTGCTGTTGTTCCCCCATTCCTCCCTCCCTCTCCACCTCACTTCTTTTCCTTCCCTCCTCCTCTCTTGGTGCTTCCTGCTTCTCCTTCCCATCCTCCACAGCCTCTTTTTACATATGTGCTGAATTTCCCTTTGAGACTTGTACACTAGTGAGCATTCAGAAGTTAGTGGTATAGCCTGGCACCCCTTCTTGGGCTGTCGTGTTGTATGGGAACTCTATTCTGACTGTTTAGCTCCTCGCAAATAAGTATCATACTGCCTGAAGCTTCCTGCCCTGTGATCTGTGCTAGACATTGGGGGATGTTGACATATCAGCCATTGTGCAAGTCAAGCAATGTCCAAGATGTGTATATATCTTGGCTGCTGCAGCCTTAACTCGGTTGTGGAGTATCTTACTTATTTTTGCTCTTCTCCATATTAAGGCACTTCCAACCTTGCCACCCCCTCTTTTGCAAGGTTCCTTGAGATTCCCTGAGATGGGTTAAGATTTGACTGTTCTGGTTTTTGTGAATATATGGTCTTTGTCATTCTGGGTTATTATTTGTTTTTTCAGGTTTGCTATTCTTACACTGTCCTTGCTGAATCTTGATTGGTTGTTGATGTCATCTCCCAAACAAAGATAAAATACTGTTTAAATAGAGGTCTTAATATAAGAATAGGCTCAATGGTAGATGGAGGAAAGGAAATAGAACACAGCAGTGAGAGGGGTCAGTCTCCCCTTTGCCTGTTGGTTACCATCCAACTGCCAGTACCTATATCCTAGCTGAAAGGGGAGATCAAAACTGTCCACTACCAAGTGAACTAAAATGGAAGTGAGAGTGAGCTATATCAGATGTCTTGCTTCTTACCTGCTGACCATAGCCTAATTTCTCTATTAAAGTATATCCTTTGTTCTCCTTTCTTTGAGATATTTTTCCCATTCTTAACTAATTATAATCCTTTGCAGTTATAGTGGGTAATACAGAGTTTTCCTTTTGAATAATTAAGTGGATTTATAACTAGGATCCACTTATTAGGGAGTACATATGACATCTAAATTTCTGTTTTTGGTATATTTCATTCAATATAATTTCTTCTAATTACATCCTTTCTCAGAAAATTTCATTAATTCATTTTTGATGGCTGAGTAGTGTTCCATTGTATAAATGTACCACATTTTCATTATCCATTGGTCAACTGTTGGATATTAGGTTTGATTTCATGACTTTGCTATTGTAAATGGTGCTACAATGAACATGGTTGTGCTCAAGTCACTGTAGTTAATTGCTACATTTTGGGGGATTTTTCACAATAATAGTATAACAGGGTCCTGTGGAATTTCAGTCCATAACTTTATTACAAATCACCAAACTGATCTCCAGAGTAATTGTGTAAGCCTGCATTCCCACCAGCAATGTTTGAGATTTCCCTTCTCTCCACATCTTCTAGTATTTGTTGTTGTTTGTACTGTGGATTTTGGTCATCAGTGTCTGGATTGAGATGATACCCTAGGGTAGTTTTGATTTGCATTTCCCTGATGACTAGGAATGTGGAACATTTTTAAGACATTTGTTACACATTTTGATTTTGTCCTGGGAAAGTTTCTATTGTGTTCTTTGGCCCATTTCTAATTGGGTGTTTATCTCCTTGGTTTTTAATTTTTTTAAGTTATTAGTTCCAGGAGTTTCCTGGTGGAGTTTTTAGGATTTCTCAGGTATACAATTATTTCCTCTGCAAATATAGATATCTGGATTTCTTCTTTTCTGATTTGATTCCATTTGATCTCTATCTCTTGTATTATGGCTCTAGCTAAGAATTAAAGTACAATATTGAATAGTATTGTTAAGAGCATACAGTGTTGTCTAGTTCCTCACTGAATCAGGAATACTTCAAGTTTTTCCACATTTAGTAAAATTCTTGCTGTTGGCTTTTTTGTATACAGCTTTTATTATGTTGATATGTTCCTTCCATTCCAGTGTCTTGACAGTCCATGTCATCAGGGTTTTGATCATAAAACTATGTTGGATGTTGTCAAAAGTTTTTTCTTCTATTGAGAGTATCATGTGGTCTTAGACTTTAGATTGGTTTATATGATGGGTTGCATTTATTGATTTATATATTTTGAACTAAACTTTTGTGTCTAGGATAAATCCTGGATCAGAGGGAATGATCTTTCTGTTATGTTTTTTAATCTGATTCGCTTAAACTTTTGTTGAGAATCTTTGTATCTGTGTTCATCAAACTTTGACATATAATTTTCTTTATTAAGTTTATCTTTATTATGTTTGGGGATTAGTATGATATTAGCTTCATAGAAAGAATTTGAAATTTTTCCTCCTTTGCTATTTTAAGGAATAGTTTAAGTAGTGGTAATGTTAGTTGTTCTTCAAATGTCTGGTAGAATTCTGTGTAAATCCATCTGCTCCAGGAAATTTTTTGTGAGGAGATTTGAGATTGCTTCATTAATTTCTTCATTTGTTATTTATGTAGTTAAGTAATTATATACTTCCTGATTCTATTTAGGTAGGTTATGCTTACTCAGAAATTCATCCATTTCTTTTGGGTTATCTAATTTCATGAAATATAAGTTTTTAACCTTATAATTCTCTGAATTTTTTGGTTGGCAGTTGTGATAAGTCCATTTTCATCTCTATTTTTTGTATTTTTTTGTATTTGCTGTCCCTTGATTTCTTAACTTGTGCTAGGGGCATATTAATATTGATTTTTTCAAAGAATCAGTTGTCCCTTTGGTTTATTCTTTGTATCATTTTCCTCATTCAATTTTGCATATTTGTCTCCTGATTTTGCTAATCCCCTCTGTTCTTCTGCTTTGTGGATTGAATTGTTCCTGTGTCTCTAAAGCTTTAAGGTTACATTGCTACATAATTCACTGGTGACATTTCCAGTTTTTTGATCTAGGTATATAGAACTATAAATTTACCTCTCAGGACAGCTTTCATTGTGTCTCAGAGATTTGGATAAGTTATATTTTCATTATCATTTGCTTCTAGGAAATCTTAAATTTCCTTTATGATTTATTTTTTATTTTTTAATTAATTAATTAATTTCTGCTCATACAAGCTTAATAGGTATACCGGTCCCCTCCCTCCCTCTACCTCTCCCAGGTTCCTCCCCCCCTTTTCCCTTCCCTTCCCCCCCTTCCCTCCCTATCTCCCAGTGCCTCCTCACCCCCATCCCTGGAGCATCCTTTAATGTGTATGTCAAACTTTCCTCTGGGTCCTCCTCTCTGATGAGGTGTAAAGACTCACTAGCATTTCCTAGAACTCTTTCTTGTGTTCCCCTTAAGTATAGGAACACTATTTTGGCTGTTAATCCCTAGCTTCTAAGGATCCTAGTGCCTTTAGTCCATGCTAGACTTCGAGGAGTCAATAATGTATTGGTCATTGCACAGGTCATGCAAAATCCTATTATGATTGCTTCAGACCTAACTTATGTGGAGTATCTTGCATATCATTACTTTTCCCCATCCTTGTGCTCCAGGTGGTTGATATAGAGTCTCTGATGTTCTGAATTATAGTTTGTTGTTTTTTTTTTTTCAGTTTTGCTGCTCTTGCAATGCCCTTCACTCCATCTTGATGGGTATTGGATGTAACCACCTGGCCAGAGATAAAAAGCTGTTAAAATAGAGTCTTATTATAAGAGTATATTCAAAGGTAGATGGAATAAAAGTAGGTGACCACGGTGAGGGGGAGGGTCAGTCTCTTGCAGATAGAAAGTCTCCCATTTGCTTTCTCCCTCAATCATGATGGATAGTTTTGCTGAGTATATCAGCCTGGGTTGACAATTTTGCTCATTTAATACTTGAAGTACATCTCTCCAAGCTCTTCTTGCTTTTATTGTTTCCATTGAGAAGTCATTTGTTATTTTAATAGGTTTACCTTTAAAAATGACTTGTTTTTTTTTCCCTTGAAGCCCTCAACACCCCCAAACCACATAAAACTTCAGGGACTATACCACTCACCCTCACATATCATCAAGGTACTAAATTGTAAAAGTGCACTACCACATTAATTTCAACTCCTGTCTACTAAACCTGTCGTAATTGATGGTACTAACAGCCTAATTCCCCCACCCCAGGAAATAATAACAACAGACAAACATACCCACCTCCAAGGCAACCACTAGCAATAACTGCCAGAGAATATTAATATCAACTAGATCAGTTCATTCAAAAACACACAGAATCAGAAAGGTCTTAAGAGACAAAACAACAATGCCCAAGTCAAAACGCAGATCCATGGGAAACAAAACCCAAGAGGACAAATCTCCCACTGAAAGAACTAACCCCATAATGATAGGTTCAAACCAAGACAAATTCACAGAAAAGCCAGAAAGCTAGGTCCAGGATAACAACTTTCAAAGTATCATTTATTTTTGAACCATTTCTCATTCTGTCGTCATTTCTTTTTTTGCCCAGTCACACAACCATGCTCACAACTCTAAGTGAAGTGACACCTTCTTTCAAAAAACTTCCCTTCTAACACAATATTTCTTTTTTTTTTTTCTGTTTCCTGTTGGGTTATTAACACTTTTCTTGTTTTTATTCTTTTTTTTCTTTTTATTTATTTTATTTTTTATTAAAAATGTAATTATACATTTTAAAATTTTTTACCAGTCCCCTCCCTCCCCCGTCCTCCCCCCTGAGCCCTCTCCTCCCCCTCCTCTCCCTCCCCAGCCCGCAGTGCCTCCCCCCCAATTCCCAGAGAGTCCTTTATTGTGTACGCCTGACTCTCCACTGGGTCCTCCTCTCCGATGACATATAAGGACCCAGTGGCATTTCCATAAGCCCTTTCTCTTGTTCCCCTTAAGCATAGGAGCACTACTATGGCTGTCAATCCCTTGCCTCCAGGGATCTCGGTGCCCTTAACAGATGCTAGACTTTATGAGGGCAACAGTGCATTGGACATTGCACAGGGCATGCAAAGTCCCATTATGATTGCTTTGGCCCCAACTATTGTTGAGAATCTTGCAAATCGTTGTTCCTCCCATCCTTTTGCTCTTACAATCTTACCGCCCCCTCTTCTGCAAATGTCCCTGAGCTCCAGGATGGGGAGAGATTAGGCTGGCCTAGTTCTATGTGATTGATATAGAGTCTCTGAAGTTCTGGATTGTGGTTTGTTGACTTTCTTTTGCACTTTTGCTGCTCCTGCAATGCCCTTCACTCCATCCTGATGGGCACTATATGTCACCCCCTGGCCAGAGACAAAAAGCTGTTAAACTGGAGTCTTGTTATAATAGCACATTCAAGGGTAGATGTAATAAAAGTAGGAAACCTCACTGAGGGAGGGGTCCATCACCCATTTGCAAAATGATTACTTTTTATCTGCTAGACTATATGCCCTCCCCTTCTGGTGAGATCAGGAAAGAACGTCTGTGAACTTAACCAGGTTTCTCATTACTTACTTGCAGACCTTGATAGAGGCCTATTTTCTCTGCTGTAACATGGTACCCTCTCTCCTTGTTTCTGGTGTGGCCCTCCTACCCCATCTCTCTTGTTCATAACATAGGTTTACTTTTGAGTGTCTCAATGTGGGCTGGGTGAGTTTGGTACTAGGAGCCACCTATTAGGGAGTACATAGGGCGCTTAATTTTCTGGGTTTGGGATACTTCACTTAATATAATTGTTTCTAATGACATCCATTTCCCAGCAAATTCCAATAATTCATCATTTTTGATGGCTGAGTAGTACTCCATTGTATAGATGTACCACAGTTTCCTTATCCACTCGTCAACTGTTGGACATTTAGGTTGATTCCATGACTTTGCTATTGTAAACACTGCTGCTATGAACATGGTCAAACTTGTGCTATCGAGGCAAACCTCTGCTGCATGGGGGGTTATTCCCAAAAGTGGGATAGCAGAGACAAATGGCATTTCAATCTTTAATTTCTTTAAGAATCTCCAGACGGCTCACCAGAGTGGCTGTATGAGCCTGCATTCCCACCAGCAATGTAGGAGAGTTCCCCTCTCTCCACATCCTCTCCAGCATTTGTAGTTGTTTGTATTGTGGATTTTTGCCATCCTGACCCGGGTGAGATGATATCTCAGGGAAGTTTTGATTTGCATTTCCCTGATGGCTAAGGAAGTGGAGCATTTTTAAGATATTTATTAGAACATTTTAATTTCATCCCTGGTAAGGTTTCTTTGAAGTTCCAGGGCCCATTTTTTAATTGGGCCATTGGTTTCCTTGGAGTTTAGTTTTCTAAGTTCTTTGTACACTCTGGACAGTAGAGCTCTGTCAGATATGTGGTTAGTGAAGATTTTCTCCCATTCTGTGGGTTGCCTTTGAGCTCGTGTTACAATCTCTTTATCTGAACAGAAGCTCTTTAATTTCACAAGATCCCAACTGTTGAGAGTTGGTAGCAGTGACTGTGCCATTGGATGTCTGTTTAAGAAATGTTGGCCTAGCCCAATCAGCTCGAGGGAGTTCCCTATCCTTTCAACTATGGTTTTTAAAGTCTCTGGCCTTAAATCAAGGTCCTTGATCCATTTGGAATTAAGTCTTGTACATGGTGACAAGTACGGGTCCAGCTTTAATCTTCTGCATGTGGAGATCCAGTTTTGCCAGCACCATTTGTTGAAGATGCTGTTCTTTTTCCATTGGATTCTTTGGGCCCCTTTGTCAAAGACCAAATGGCTGTATTTTTGTGGGCTTATATCTGGGTCCTCAACCCTTATCCATTGATCTGTGTGTCTATTTTGGAGCCAGTACCAGGCAGTTTTTATAACTATGGATTTGTAATATAGACTAAGGTTTGGTATGGTAATACCTCCAGCAGTGTTTTTGTTACTCAGGATTGTCTTTGCTATCCTGCGTCTTTTGTGCCACCATATGAATTTTGAGATTATTTGGTCAACTTCTTTAAAGAATTGCTTTGGGATTTTAATTGGTATAGCGTTGAATTTGTATATTGCCTTTGGTAGAATGGTCATTTTTACAATGTTGATTCTACCAATCCAGGAACATGGGAGGTCTTTCCACCTTCTGGTGTCTTCTGCTATTTTTTTCTTGAGGGTTTTAAAGTTTTCATTGTAAAGGTCTTTTATCTCCTTGGTTAGGTTTATACCAAGGTATTTCATTTTTTTAGGGGCTATAGTAAATGGGATTGTTTCTCTCAAGGCTTTTTCACTTCTTTCATTCTGGGCATATAGGAAGGCCTCTGATTTTTGCACATTTATTTTGTATCCTGCCACCCTGCTGAACTTCTCAATTATTTCCAGGAGCTTCCTGGTGGAGTTTTTGGGATCCCTCAGGTATAAGATCATGTCATCTGCAAATAGCTTGACTTCTTCCTTGCCGATTTGAATCCATTTTATGTCCCTTTCTTGTCTTATGGCTTCAGCTAAGACTTCAAGTACAATATTGAATAGAAGTGGTGAGAGTGGACAGCATTGTCTAATTCCTGGTCAAAGCATGAATGCTTCCAATTTTTCCTCATTGAGCATAATCCTTGCTGTAGGCTTGTTGTATACAGCATTTATTATATTGATAAAGGTTCCTTCCAATCCAACTGTCTCTAGCATTTTGATCATAAAGTGCTGTTGGATCTTGTCAAAAGCTTTTTCTGCATCTACTGAGAGTATCATGTGGTCTTAGACTTTGGACTGGTTTATATGGTGAATTACATTAATTGATTTGCGTATGTTGAACCAACCTTGTATGCGGGGATTAAGCCTACTTGATCCCCGTGAATGATTTTTTGATATGTTTGTGAATCCAATTTGCTAAGACTTTGTTGAGAATCTTTGTATCTTTGTTCATCAGAGAGATTGGCCTATAGTTTTCTTTTTTAAGTGTATCCTTATTAGGCTTAGGGATTAAAACAATATTAGCTTCATAGAAGGAATTTGGTAGTGTTCCTTCCTTTGCTATTTGATGGAACAGTTTAAGGAGTATTGGTGTTATTAACTCCTTAAATGTCTGGTAGAACTCTATGCTGAATCCATCTGATCCAGGACATTTTTTGGGGGGAAGATTCGAGATTACTTCCTCAATTTCCTTATATGTATAGGACTATTTAAATAATTCACAACTTCCTGATTCAATTTAGGTAGGTTGTGTTTACTTAGAAATTCATCCATCTCTTTTGTGTTGTCAAATTTCACAGAGTATAAGTTTTTGAAATATGACGTTAAAATTCTCTGGATTTCTTGGGTATCCGTAGTGATAACTCCATGTTCATTTCTAATTTTGTTAATTTGTTTTTTCTCTCTCTTGCTTTTGTTTAATTTAGCTAGGGGTGTATCAATCTTATTGATTTTTTCAAAGAACCAGCTTTGTGACTGGTTCATTTTCTGTATCCTTTTCCTAATCTCAATTTTGGCTATTTCTCCCCTTATTTTTCTAATATCTTGTCTTCTACTGCTTTTATGATCAGATTCTTCTAGTTTCTCTAAAGCTTTAAGCTGCATTGTTATGTTATTTATTTCTGATATTTCCATTTTTTTAAATTTTTTTTATCATTTATTCAATTGTGCGTGTGCGTGTGTGTGTGTGTGTGTGTGTGTGTGTAGAACCACGGGCAAATTCGGGAACCACCATGGACGCCTCCACCTCCTCCTTGTTTACTCTGCCCCGGGATTCACAGGCTCCGCCCTACCAGGACCAGAAACTGCAGGCCGCCTGCTTCCACCTGGCGTCTATACGTGGGGTCTAGTATCCGAACTCAGGACCTTCCGCCTGCAAGGCAGAGGCTTAACCCCTGAGCCACCTCTCCAGCCCCTCCATTTTTTTGATGTAGTCATTATGAACTATGAACTTACCCCTTAGGACAGCTTTCATTGTGTCCCAGAGATTTTGGTAAGTTGTATTTTCATTGTTATTCGCTTTCAGGGAATCTTGAATTTCCTTTTTAATTTCTTCCTGAATCCAGTTCTCATTCAGCATCATATTGTTAAGTTTCCAGGAGTTAGTGTATTTTCTCTTGTTTGATGTATTGTGGATGTCCAGCTTTAGGCCGTGGTGGTCTGATAGGGCACAGGTTAGAATTTCAACTTTTTTGTATATGTGGAGATTCGTTTTGTGGCCCAATATGTGATCTATTTTGGAAAAAGTTCCATGTGCTGCTGAGAAAAATGTGTATCCTTTGGTGCGTGGGTGAAAAGTTCGATAGAGATCTGTAAGGTCCATTTCTTTCAGGGTTTGATTAAGTTCCAAAGTGTCTCTGTTAAGATTTTGACCTGTTGATCTATCCCATGTTGAGAGGGCGGTGTTGAAGTCCCCAAGAATTATCGTTTGGGGGTTGATGTCTTGCTTTAGACGCTGTAGGGTTTTCTTAATGAATGTGGAGGGGCCCATATTGGGTGCATATATGTTCAGTATTGTGAAGTCTTCCTGGTGAATTGTACCTGTGACTAAAATGTAGTATCCATCCCTGTGTCTTATGATTTTCTTTGGTTTGAAGTCCACTTTGTTTGATACCATAATGGCTACCCCTGCCTGTTTTCTGCTTCCATTAGCTTGTAGAATTGTTGACCAGCCTTTTATTTTTAGAGCGTGCCTATCTTTTGTGGTGAGATGAGTTTCCTGAAGGCAGTAGATTGATGGATTGTGGTTTTTAATCCAAGTTTGTAATCTCTCTCTTGATCTGTGAGTTAATACCATTGACATTCAATGTTATAATGGAGAAATTATTTTTAATTCTGGACATTTTTTATGTTTAGTGGATTTTGTAAGCGTATTGTTTGATATTCATGTTTTGGTGGTATTATACTTCCCTTCTGTCCTCCTGGATTTGCTTGTTCTTTTCTTCAAGTTTGAGTATCATTTCTAACATTTCTTGAAGGCCTGGTTTTTTTGTTATTTTAATAGGTTTACCTTAAAAGTGACTTGCTTTTTTTCTTTTGAAGCTATTAGCATCTTTGCTTTGTCTTGAATGTGGAGTGTTTTAACTATTATTTGCCATGGCACTTTTCTATTTTGGTCATATTTGTTTGGGTTGCGGAATGCCTTTTGTATTAGGATGGGCCTCTCATTATTTAGTTGAGGGAAGTTTACATTTATAGTAGTTTGAAAAATTTCCTCAGGTGTGGTATTTTGGGATTCTTGCTCTGGTATTCCATGAATACGCATGTTAGGCTTCTTCAGGGTGTCCCATATCTCTTGAATGCTCCTCTCCAGTATCTTTTTGGCTTTAAGAACCTCTTCCATTGAGTTGGTTTATTCTCCCACTTTGTCTTCAAGATCTGAAAATCTATTTTCTGCTTCATTAGTTCTGCTGATAAGACTCTTTATTGGAGTCTTTGCTGCAAACAGTCTGCAGCTCTCAGCTTCCAAGATATCTGTGGTGACTTAACCTCCTCCAGCTTTGGCTAGCCAGCCATGCCACCTCTGCTTTGAGAGACTGTGCCTTCCCTCTGGAACTGTAAGCTGAATAAACCTCCCTTTCTCCCTTAAGTGGATCGACTTTGAGTATTCTCTCACAGCAATAGTTAAGAGTAACTGTTACAGAAATTGGTACCGGGTAGTGGGGTATTGCTATGAGATAAGAACAGCTGGTACCACAAAGTGAAGTTGTTTGTGAAATTGAGAAAAGTTGGTACTCAGAAGTATGGCCAATGCTGTGATGTGGCTAGTGTGCCTTTGGAACTGTTTGTTGGGAGAAATACGAAGAACTTTGGGACTTTGTGCTGGGAAAGTCTTTGTGTCTTGGCGGTTGGGCCAAAGGGACCTTTCTTCTGAGAGCTCAGAGGAGAGCAATGCTGTGAGAGATGCAGACAGTGGAAGCCCAACTTGTGATGGTCCAGAGGGGAACAGAGACTATGTTTGCAACTGGACGAGTGACACATGGAGCCATGTGTTGGCCGAGTTTAGTGAAGTTTTTGCCCTTGTCCTGAAAGTTTGCCTGAAATTAAGCTGGAGTGCTTGGCAGAGGAAATTTCAAAGTAATGTAGTCTTAACAATGTGATATGGCTACTTTTTAGTTGTCTTCAGAGTTATGAAAAAGAGCAAAGAATCAGGCAGGAAAAAGCAAAAACTGTAAGATCCAATGATGAAAAATACAATGACAAACTTAAAAAGTTGAACCAGAAAGAAGCAGAGAACAAAATGGCTGTTGAAGAGATTAGCTCCATTTGTAAATCAAAGCCTGCTCTTAATTTGAATAATAGGAGAGGCCCTAGCTTGAGGGCAAGATCCTCAGGTAAGACTCCCACTCCTAAGAAAGCAAATCCTTTCAGAAGACTGGAGCTAAAGGCTGGAGTTCCAAAGCAAGAGTTGGTTTCTCTTACCAAACAACTGCCCAGGAGTGAAAGAGATGGTCAACATAGAGAAGCAGAATCAGCTGTGGTTCAAGGGGGCCAGTCTTGGCAAAGTCGTCCATGTGATTCTGGTTTTAGAGGCATCAGTGATGCAAGAAGGAGGAGATCATGGAGTCCTCCAAGATTTCAAAAATTGGCAGATTCCAGGCATCATGAGGCAAGAAGCCTGCAGTTTAGAGGCCCAAGAAGGGCAGTTTGTGCTGTGGAGTTAAAGCCTGGTTTGCCATTGAGAAGTAAAGATTCCAGACACAATGTGGGACACCTGCCAAGGATTGCTGTATACCCTGGAAGGAGTCAGCTCAAGAGACCAACGTATTCTATGGGCAGCTGCATTGGAGGGGTGGAATCAAAGCCCTTTGGAACTGAGATTATTTCAACCAGAGGCTCACCTGTTGGACTTGGAGCTATAAGATTTGGAGTTTGTCCTGCTGGTTTTCGGTCTTGTTATGGACTGATCTTTCCTGGATATGCCCCCATTCCTTCCTTTTGGAATGGGAATGTTTATTCTGTGCCATTGTATGTTAGAAGTATGTAACTTGTATTTTGATTTTACAGGAGGCTATGGACTTTGGACTTTGGACTTTTGGACTGTTGGGACTACCATTGTAGTCTATGAAGACTTTTAAAGTTGGGCTGAGTATTGTTTGCATAATGAAATAGCAATGAGTCTGTGGGGGCCAGGGGTGGAGTGTCATGGTTTGAAATGTGTACCCCACAGTCTCATGTGTTTGGCAAGGTCATGGCACCTTGAGAGGTGGAGCCTTGCTGGAGGAAGACAGTCACAAGGGGTGGGCCTTGAGGTGGATTAGTCCCACCCTACCTCCAGGAGAAGTGAGTCTTTGCTGCAAACAGTCTGCAGTTCTCAGCTTCCAAGATGTCTGCGGTGACTTAGCCTCCTCCAGCTTTGGCTAGCCAGCCATGCCACCTCTGCTTTGAGAGACTGTGCCTTCCCTCTGGAACCATAAGCTGAATAAACCTCCCTTTCTCCCTTAAAAAAAAAAAAGACTCTCTATTGAGTTTTGGGTTAAAGATAACTTGTCTTTTAATTCGATTTTAAACTCTGCCTGAAACTGTGTTAACTGCTCTATGTCTATTTTTGTTTCTTGAACTGTTTTTCTCAACCTCTCCAAGTGTTTGTTGTGTTCCTGTTCAAAATGGTTGATGCAGTTGTTTAACTCCTCCCGGATTTTCTCTTTCATAGTATGAATCATGGTAATGATAATACTTTGAAAGTCGTTATCTTGGGTCTCGCTTTCTTGCCTATTATCTGTGAATTTGTTCTGTTTGGAATCCATCAATGGAGTTAATTCTTTCGGTGGGAGACTTGTCTTCCTGGATTTTGTTTCTCATGGATCTGCACTTTGACTTGGGCATTGTTTTGTCTCTTAAGACCTTTCAGTTTCTTTGTGTTTTTGACTGAACTGATTTAGTTGGTATTACTACTCTTGGGCAGTTACTACTAGTGCTTGGCTTGTAGTTGTGTTCCTTTGCATTTTGTTATTGTAATTTCTTAGATGAGGCTATTAGGCTGTTAGTACATCAGTTAAGTCAGGTTAAGTAGGCAAGGGGTGAATATTAGTATGGTAGTGCACTTTTATGATTTAGTATCTTGGTGATATGTGAGGGTAAGTGGTATAATCCCAGGAGTTGTATATATTTGGGGGGTGGCTATATGGAAAAGTTAACATACAGTGATTAATACTTAAAAGGAGCAGTATGGTAAAAGAAAGAGATTTATTTATCTTTGGGCTGGATGTGAAAAATCTCTCCCATGTTATAGAATGATTTTAGAGGATTTCAGATGTATGGCCTTTGTCCGTTAGAGCTTTGCTTGGGTTTTCTTTGAATTCTGTTGAATTCTGAGTAGCAGTGTATCCTCTGTGGACCTGAGCAAGGGTCCCCAGTGGGTCAGAAGGGAAGAGGGGCTGGTGGTGATGGCAGAACTCTTCACCTGGGACCTGGGACTTGATTTAGTGACCCACCCAGGCTCCAGGGATGGAGGAACCAGAGCAAGTCCTGTCCCGGTCAGGCAGGCATGTGGGTGGGAGGCAGCCTGTGTGTTGCCCGGGCTGGCTGATGGAAGGAGCTGAGACAAGGGGTGACCTGGGGGCTGGGTAACTCACCTGGGATGGAGGACCAACAGACTATGAGCGAGTCCCCTCTCCGGCGGGTAGGCAGGCAGGAGGAACAAAGTGGCTGGGGCAAACTGGAGGCAGCTTGGGTGTTGCCCGGCCTGGCTGGTGGGAGGAGTTGAGACAGGGAGTGACCTGGAGGCTGGGTAACTCACCTGGGATGAAGGACCAACAGACCTCGAGGGAGTCCCTTCTCCGGTGGGTAGGCAGGTAGGAGAAACAAAGGGGCTGGGGCAAACCAAAGGTAGCCTGGGTGTTGCCCGGGCTGGCTGGTGGGAGGAGCTGAGACAAGGGGCGACCTGGGAGCTGGGTAACCAGGAGCGAGTCCCATCTAGGGCAGTCAGGTGGGCGGGAGGAATCTGTTTTCTTCTTTCATATTCAGAATACCTGCTTTTACGTAAGCAGTTTTGATACCTAATAGATCACCTCATCTATTCAGGTTTAACCATCTAAGATCACTGTTAAGAGGATTCCTAATTCATTGGACCATATGACTGGGTCCAATCTTCTTTCAATGTATTTTTATAATAAATGTTTTATTTTTATTTTTAAATGTTGCATTTCTTTATGTAGAAAAGTGAGACAGACAGAGAATAAAAACACATGCATTTGAATTTTAAGACAAATTTCAGAAGTCAGTTCTTCCCTTCTAGCAGGTTATATTCCAGAAATTTAATTCAGGTACTCAGGTTTGCCATCAGATAACTTAGCCATTAAGTTCTCTTCATGATCATGTTTCTCAGTAATATATATATATATATATATATATATATATATATTGGTTAGAATGCATTTATGGGTGCACTTGTGCTATGTCTAGGGGATAAATGTATGGGTGAAGCTGTCTTTTTTATTTCTCACAGTTTATCTATCTGCACATTCATAGTGTGTACTGAATTGCTGGGTGGTATGACCAGTCATCTTCTGTTGACCAGTGATGTTCATAATCTCCATAGTGCCTTACTTTCTACCATGAGATGACTTGTGTTTCTCTGAATGGACCACTTTCCATTAAGGAAAAATCTTTTTCAGTACAGTCTGAGAGCAATATTATTTTAAGTACTTTATAAGAGTTGTTAGTCAGGGTGTTTGTGTTGAGATCTCTTTGAAAGACACTACATGTGTGTTCTCCCAAAAGACTGGGGTATATCTGATCTAAGGTTTTCAGCAAGATTTATAATGACCAGGCCTATGTTTACTACTACTAAGCATGGATAACACATGATGATCATACAAAAAATCAGAAGTTACATTGATGATACCTGTAGAAGTGAACAGAGCAAGAGATGAACAAAAACCTAACAATGAAGACTCAGAAAAACAATATATACTGGGTTGAACCTAAGAAAGAAGTGAAAGTAGAATACAATAAAATTATTAAACAATGAAGAATACAAACAGAGATTGCATGAGAAATTTAAAGACATATTTATGGTCTTCAACCAGTCCATTTTCTATTATGAAAATGATCATTATTCACAAATTAACCTATAGATCCATTGCAATCCCTGTGAACAATCCCATGACATTTCTAATATTAATATAATGCCTATATTCATATGGAAGAAGAAAGATCTGAAAATTTTAAATGTTACAAACCACAACAAAGACACATAAAAGAAACATGATACCTAACTTCATACTCTCTAACAGAACCTTAGTACTTAAATGTCATCACAGTCATATGCTGGTCAATGAAACTGAATCAAACTACACGTGTATTGTTTTTGTTAAAAAGGTCAAAGCTTCATAATGAAGAATAGACATGCCCCTCAAAAGCTTTGCATCCTAAATGTAGAAGAATGACTCTTTATTCTTGTAAGTAGTTTTCATTTTCTGTTCCACAGGCTCTGAAGATGTTAAGCAAAATATGATATTTCAGGTTAGCTATTTGGAAACTATCTATTGTGAAAAAAGATACATTGGTGAATATGTTTTTTAGTTTTTTATGTTTAATTTTTTAAATTATTTAACTACAATAGATACTAATCCTCTGTCAGCAATAGATAACTATCATGAATTTTCTTAGTTTCATTTGCTTAAATGAATCAACTTTTAAAATGAAATCCCACTCTTCAAAAATTAAGTATAATGCCTGATCAAATAATTGATGCTTAAAATTCTTTACCAAATCACAGCATTTGAAAGATTATCCTACTTCTTCATCAGATAGTTTCAAATTTTCTTATTGAACTTTTATGCATTTAAGACTTGGAACATATTACTGCTTCTTCATGCATATATTTAGTGTTCATTGTACAATATATTGATTGTATATATGTTTCAGGTATCAGAGCTTTCCTTCTATGATGCGACATTCTGTGTATTCACTTCAGAACTCTGCGTTTTCTGCTGGTGCCATAAAATATGTTCTCTTTTGTTAGCCCTTAATGCTTGTAATTTTGTTGACACCATAAAATAGTGTCTGCCAGACAATTTAATGGTATATTACTACAGTATAAAGTTAAATTTGATGCTAACTTAGATTGTGATTTTACTGCTTAGTGTACTGGGAATCTTTGTGACATTTTGTGCATCATGTTCATTAGTAAAATCACTTTGAAGAACTGAATAAGAATTTTGAAGTGATAAATTTGATGTATACATTTCCATTAAGCTACTTTGAAAAGTGCAAAAACTACAATTATTTGAGCATGGAGGTCCATCACACTATTATATTTTTTATACATTCATATTATGAAAAATACGAAAACTACAATTATTTGTGCATGGAGGTCCATCACACTATTATTTTCTTTATACATTCATATTATGATTGATTTTTAACTCTTTTTTGTAGATGTGATGCCACATTACAGCCAAGAGCATTTTCCATTGGAGAAAACCCACAGTTCCTTCCAGAATGTGATTTCAGAACATGGCAATGTATTGGTTTGTAAAATTTATTCATAATGAGAAATAGAGAACCTAGAGATAAGTGTGTAGATATCATAGATCATAACTTTAAGAATAAGAAGCCTGATAACAGTGACCTTGACATGCCTGCAGTAACTAATCTGAATCATCCAAAGTATTTCATACCACTAATTTTTGTAGGAATTACAAATTATAAGTTTTATGATTGAGAAAGGAAAAGTTAATTTTACATCTCTAACTGAAGGTTCAATCTAAACAAAAATTTTGAAATTTTTTACAGTTAATTATAGTATTTTTAAATTCTCTTTCAAAATTTGTTAAGAAATAAAGAAGCACATACTTTATCTGTGAGCATTTATAGATTTCCTTTCTAAAGTTCATCTCTGCTTCATCGGCAGGTCATTCCATCTTCTGACAAGACATGTGAAGTTGAGAATTTTCAGAAGACATTTACACAGCCTTTAAGGCATGAACAACACCACAGTGTAGGTGTTTCTGAAAATCTCCATGTATGTAAGGAAAATGAAAAGGTAATGTCTCTGAATTCTGCACAAAATATTGAGTCTACATGTTGCATAAGAGCAAGATCATGGCAGGATAATGGGTTAGGAAATGAAATCAACCAAATATCAAACCCTCTGCATGTTGAGAACTGTAGCAATTCTGATGAAAGTGAGATAATGTGGAATCAGTACTACAAGAATATTTTCTATCAACATGCCTATATTCCAGAGTATTCAAATAAATATAGTATATCTGATAATGTGTTAAATGTATCATCCAAGGAAAAATTTTATGAAAAGAGTAATACAGAAAAATCAAAGAATCATAAACATATGAAATACAAGAGTGCATCAACAGTCCTCAATGAACAGCATAGAATGCAGACTGGGGATGAACTATACAATTATAAAGAGTGTGAAAGCCCATCTAAATTTTTTTCTAGCACAGTACAAAATAAAAAAATCAATATTGATTGGAATGATAACAAAAGTAATCAATGTAATGCATATTTTACCTGTTCTTCCAGTCTTCAACATCATGGAGTTGAACAACAGTGCATGAGTTGTGCAAATTGCTTTGGTGCCAACTCAAACACCTCTCCATATCAGGAGATGCATAATGTAGGTCAAAACTGTGTTTGCACTGAATGTGGTAAACATTTTAAAGGATTCTCAAACTGCAACGTTCATTATACTGTCCATAATGCAGAAAAACATGATGAATATAACAAGTGTACTGAGTCCTTAAAGAATAGCTCAACATCAGGAAGACATCAGAGTATCTACAATGGAGATAATCCTTATAAATATCTAGAATACAACAAGTCCTTTTCTGAAAATTCAAACTTGATGAGGGATCAGGCAATCCATACACAAGAGAAACATTACAAACATCAGGAACTTACCAATATTTTTAAGCATACCTCAAACTTCAGAAATCATCTAAGTGTACACACTGGAGAACAACCTTACAACTGTCAAGAATATAACATATTTTTTAAACATAGTTCATACTTAAGAAATTATCAGAGAATCCACACTGGAGAAGAATCTTACAAGTGTAATGATTGTAAAAAGTCCTTTAAACAGAACTCATATCTGAGAGTTCATCAGAGAATCCACACTGGAGAAAGACCTTACAAGTGTCAGGAATGTAACAAGTCCTTTACCTGCAGCTCAACTTTGAAAATTCATCAGAGAATCCACACTGGAGAAAGACCTTACAAGTGTCAGGAATGTAACAAGTCCTTTACCTGCAGCTCAACTTTGAAAATTCATCAGAGAATCCACACTGGAGAAAGACCTTACAAGTGTAGGGAATGTAACAAATGTTTTAAAAGTAACTGGAACTTCAGAATTCATCAGAGAATCCACACTGGAGAAAGGCCTTACAAGTGTCAGGAATGTAACAAGTCCTTTACCTGCAGCTCAACTTTGAAAATTCATCAAAGAATCCACACTGGAGAAAGACCTTACAAGTGTAAGGAATGTAACAAGTGTTTTAAAAGTAACTGGGCCTTTAGAATTCATCAGAGAATCCACACTGGAGAAAGGCCTTACAAGTGTCAGGAATGTAACAAGTGTTTTAAAAGTAACTGGACCTTTAGAATTCATCAGAGAATCCACACTGGAGAAAGGCCTTACAAGTGTCAGGAATGTAACAAGTCCTTTACCTGCAGCTCAACTTTGAAAATTCATCAGAGAATCCACACTGGAGAAAGACCTTACAAGTGTAGGGAATGTAACAAATGTTTTAAAAGTAACTGGAACTTCAGAGTTCATCAGAGAATCCACACTGGAGAAAGGCCTTACAAGTGTCAGGAATGTAACAAGTCCTTTACCTGCAGCTCAACTTTGAAAATTCATCAAAGAATCCACACTGGAGAAAGACCTTACAAGTGTAAGGAATGTAACAAGTGTTTTAAAAGTAACTGGGCCTTTAAAGTTCATCAGAGAATCCACACTGGAGAAAGGCCTTACAAGTGTCAGGAATGTAACAAGTGTTTTAAAAGTAACTGGAACGTTAAAATTCATCAGAGAATCCACAATGGAGAATGGCCTTACAAGTGTAAGGAATGTAACAAGTGTTTTAAAAGTAACTGGACCTTTAGAATTCATCAGAGAATCCACACTGGAAAAAGGCCTTACAAGTGTCAGGAATGTAACAAGTCCTTTACCTGCAGCTCAACTTTGAAAATTCATCAAAGAATCCACACTGGAGAAAGACCTTACAAGTGTAGGGAATGTAACAAATGTTTTAAAAGTAACTGGAACTTCAGAGTTCATCAGAGAATCCACACTGGAGAAAGGCCTTACAAGTGTCAGGAATGTAACAAGTCCTTTACCTGCAGCTCAACTTTGAAAATTCATCAGAGAATTCACACTAGAGAAAGACCTTAAGAGTGTAAGGAATGTAATAAGTGTTTTTAAAGTAACTGGAACTTCAGAATTCATCAGAGAATTTGCAGTGGAGTCAGAAATGTAGCAAGTCCTTTACACAAATATCATGTTTTAAAGTTCATCAGAGAATCCACATTGGAGAAAGACCTTACAAGTGTCAGAAATGTAACAAGTTTTTTCTTAGTAGCTCAAACTTAAGACAGCATCAGAGAATTCACAGTAGAAAGGAAACTTTCAAGTATCAGGAATATAACAAGACTTTTAAAAGTAGCTCAAAAATCAGAAGGCATCAGAGAATTCATAATGGAGAATAGTCCTACAAATGTAAGGAACGTAAGTCCTTTAATGATTGCTCAAATCTTACAAAACATCAATGAACCCATACTAGACAAAAACCATATAAATGTCAGCAATATAACATGTCCTTTTCCTATAGTTTAACTTTTAGGAGGCATCAGAAAATCCACACTTGAGAGCAACCTTAAAAGTGCTATGAAGGTAATAATTACTTTAAGCAAAGCTCAAGTTTTATAATACATGGGAGAAACTGCACGGGGACTAGTTTATTCCACTGCTAATTTTTTAAATACATGAAAGAATTCATTATAAAGAGACATACTACAGGTGTCAGAAATATAAATATTTATTTCTCATGTATTCAAACTTTAAAGATATCTCACAATACACACTGGAGAGAAACCTCATACATATCAGGACTATAATAAGTCTTTTTCTGAAGGTTCAATCTGTAGAGATTAGCAGAACGAGTATAGGAGAGAAACCTTACAATTGAAAGGAGTGCAGCAAGTATTTTTTGGTGTTCAATATTTATTACATAGAGAATCCATCTGCAAAATGGAACCTACAAGTTTTTATAATGCAACATATACTTTAACTATAGTTCAAGTCTTAAAAGTCATCAGACAATCCAAAATGAAGGGAAGTCATATTGTGTTAGGAATGGTATATTTCATTTTCTGCATACTCAATGTTTTGAAGATATCAAAGTGTGCATTTGTCAGAGAAATCACATAAGTCTCAGATATATATGCATCTATCATCTGTAGCTCAAACTTTAGAAAACACTGGCAAGTCAACACTCAAGTGAACTTCCAAAAATGTCAGAAATGCAACAAGTCCTTTACCTAAAACTCAAAATTTAATAGATATAGAAGACTTCCATAAGCTAGAGAAAAATTTCAAATATCACAAACACATCAAGTCAATTTCAGAGACCATATACTTTAGAAAACATTAAAGAACATGACTATGAAAGACATTTTACCATGTTTCAGAAATATAACAAGTCATTTCCCAAGACTGAATTTGGAAAATCAGTAGAAAATCCATCCCCAATGAATCCTTGTAGATTACAGCAATATGCCATTTTTCTTATTTTGTTTTATGAGTTTAACTTTATTTTAATAAAAGAGACTAAACAGAGAACATGAAGTTATAATATTTAAAACCAATAAACTTAAAGTGACTTCAGACTATGAAGATAAAAAGTTCTATTAATTGACAATATTGCTGGCTGATAAAACTAAACCTGAAAGTCATTGCTAATGGTAACCTATAACGTTACCAACATTATTAAGCAGTCTTAAAACAGAATCCAATAAATCAAGTGAAATTCAGAAAGCCTTTCAGAATATATGTACTTTACCAATTTTTAAAAGTACTTTCATTAATATCTTAAGTATATTAAGACCTTGTCATAATTTCACTGTTGCCAATTTTGACTCCAATTTTTTCAAAAAATTATAGCTACAATGAGGGGTCAGGTTTATTTGGGTCTAGGTTTTATACAGCTTAGCAAAAAATACAATATACTGAAACATATTTTTCCATATGCTGTGACACTCAACTTTCAAACATCCAGTGTTTTTTTTTTTTATTTTTTGGTCAACTTCCTTGAAATGTCCACTTAATAGGCTTAGAAAAATAAGTATTTGTCAAAACATACAATAAATAATACAGACACTAGTATCAAAAATACCTAAAAATATGTCATGTGCAAGCAGTTGTCTACGAAATTGTCATTCAATGGTCCCAAATAAAGCTTCAGAATCAAATTCTTAGTATCTATATTCTTCATTTTTTAAGTCAAAATAAGACTGGAACTTTTAAAGATTAACATATAAAATGTTCTCTATGTGCAATAAAATAAGTACTCTGTAGGAAGTGATGGGCAAAATATACAATAATCTAAGCCTGTATTATCTGAAATAGCCCCTTTACAAATAAATGACCTTAATACTTTCAAGTACATTTACTTTTAAAACAAAAAGCTTTTACAAGACACAATACACTTTAATATCTGTTTCCAACTTATGAGATCTCAAGGATTTTAATTTGCTATTCTTAGGTTTACAAACTCTATAAATGTAAGTCACTTATTTCAATGCAGCTATTTTGATAGCAACATGAATCTATATGAAAATAATGTCTACTACATACCCCTCTAGTCCAAAAAACTTCAACACTGATGTTTTATGTATGGCAGGTAGTAAAAATAGTGAAAAATTTTATATTCCAAACTCTCTACCAAAACTTCATACTTTTCAGAGGAGTCTGCCAATATAAAGTACGTAATATTAAAAGTGAAATCAGTATAGCTATCTAACACTACAATCATCACCTACAAAATCATAGTGAAAGTCCTTGCACGTATAAATCATATGCTAATGTGGAAATCATTTTTATACAGACCAAAGGTTGAGAAATACAAAAAAATGTTTAGTCATCTCTGTATTCAATAAGGTCAGAGAAAAATTTTGGAAAAATTCAAATCACTACAATAGAAATGTCATACTGGTTAGTATTAAGGCACTGTAAATTGTAGACCTTTTTCTTATAAGCCTGATGAATTTATCAAGCAAGCCTGAACAATGCTACTAAATTTTTCTGCATTTCACTGGGATAGGTATTGATTTTTAATATTCATGTGCTAAATTTGAATTTCTATCTTTATGTTTTCTCGAGATTGTACAGGAAATGATTACAATTAAGATTAAAAGTGTACTTTATTAAATTATACACAGATATTTAATGTTTTTATATGGAAGTTCAATAAACATGATTTCCTTCTAACTGTTAATCAGCACTAAGACTTCTTTTAAAACCTCTTTTATCACTGCTTCAATGTGTTAGTTCCTAAAGCTGATCATACCAATTAGTATTCACATTCCTAAAATTAATGTGACCTATACCCAAGATTCCTAATTCAGTCTCCAGAACTTGAAAGATGAATGCTTATTTGCTATTTTTCTCTCCATTATCATTTTGACAATTTTATCATCTTTCAGCAGATACAAAATTAGAAAATTTGTAACTATCTCAAACTACTTCTCCATGTCAAATTGCATGCACTATAATCATTCTATTCTTTGAATGTCAGCTGTTAGATATAATAGTTCTTGCTGATGCCAGTGGGCTTTCAGATAGGTTTTGATCCCTATAAAATAATGCATTCCTAAGATCTGTTTCATTCCTTATCTAACCTTTCTCATACAGACTTCCCAGCATGCATCATAGCCCATCAGTTGTGAAACAGTCTCTATAAGATTTTCTTTGTTTTTCCCTACTTCCTGTCACAAGTTACCAGCTCCTCAGACAGTTCGTTCACCCATAAGGCACTTAAATAGGGATCATATCCATTGCTTTCATTACATTCATCACTAGCTGAATAGTATCTGTCAAGTGAACTTGTTCTTGTCCTGTGGAAATTCTTCCTTTTTCTATGCCATGCCAATCAACTCAACACTAAGGGAAGACATTAGCCAAAAAGTATTGTTGGGAACAGCTATTAGTTGTTTGCCTTACTAAGAATTAGGACGATGTATCCATTCTTATGACTGGAATCATAGTTGGCAAAGCTGATTGTGAAGATGTGCTTCTTCTTCCACTATCCTGAGATCTTTCCCCTCTTCTTTTTGGATGATATTGACCTTCTTCCCTGTTTCCATGAGGAGTCAACCATCCTCAAATATGCCTTCAGATCCTAATGTGGCCTGTCTTCCTGCACGATTGCTAAAAGTGTGTATTAAACCTGAATTTTTCATGAAATGTTGTAAGTATATCTTTTCTACTGCACACCTCCAAAATGGAAAATGTGAACAGAAGGGAGTTCATTCCATTCCAACTGTGTCTAGGGTTTTGATCACAAAGGGCTGTTGGATCTTCTCAAAAGCTTTTTCTGCATCTATCGAGAGTATCATGTGGTGTGGATTTTGGACTGGTTTATATGGTGAATTACATTTATTGATTTGCATATGTTGAACCAACCTTGTGTGCCTGGGATAAAGCCTAATTGATCCCCACGAATGATCTTTGATATGTTTTTGAATATGATTTGCTAAGACCTAGTTGAGAATCTTCGCATCTATGTTCATCAAAGAGATTGGCCTATAGTTTTCTTTTTTATAGTCCACACACATTAGGGCCAAAATAATCAAAATAGGACTTTGCATGACCTGCACAATGACCAACATGTCATTGACCCCCCCCAAAGTCTAGCATGGATCACAGGCTCTAAGATCCTTAGAGGCCTCACTGTGGTTTCCTACTTTTATTACATTATATACATTACATTGAATATACTCTTATAACAAGACTCTGGTTTAACAGCTTTTTAATCTCTGGCCAGGGGGTTAAATACAATACCCATCAAAATGGAGTGAAGGGCATTACAGGAGCAGCAAAACTGCAAAAGAAAATCAATGAACCATAATCCAGAACTTCAGAGACTCTATATCAACCACCTAGGACTAGGCCAGCCTAATCTCTCCCCATCCTGAAGCTCAGGGACATTTGCGGAAGAGGGTGCAGTAAGATTGTAAGAGCACAAGGATGGGAGGAGCAATGATTTGCAAGATGCTCCACACAACTTAGGGCCGAAGCAATCATAATAGGTCTTTGCATGCCATGTGCAATGTCCCACACACTATTGATCCCATAAAGTCTAGCATTTGCTAAAGGCAACAAGATCCTTGGAGGCAAGGAATTGACAGCCATGGTAGTGTTCCTATGCTTAAGGGGAACACAGGAAAGGGTTCAGGGAAAAGCCACTGGGTCCTTGTACGTCATCAGAGAGGAGGGCTCAGAGGAGAGTCTGGCATGCACATTAGATTCTCCAGGGATTGGGGGGGAGGCACTGGGGGATGGGGAGGGAGGAGTGAGGGGAGGGGGAGCAGGGAGTAAGGGGGAGGAAGAGGGAGGGAGGGAACCGGTGTACATATTAAGTTTGTATGAGTGGAAATAATAATAAAAAATGAAAAAAAAATCCTCAGAGGCAAGGGATTAATAGGCCTATAGTGTTCCTATACTAAAGGGGAACACAAAAAAGAGCTCTAGGCAATGTTACTGAGTTCTTACACCTCATCAGAGAGGAGGAACCAGAGGGAACTTTGACATGCACACTAAAAAATGCTCCAGGAATGGGGGGAGCACTGGGAGAAAGGGAAGGAGGGAGGAAAGGAAGGGGAAAATGGGAGAGGGAGCTCGGGGATACAAGGAGGTGTGAAGGGAGGGAGGGGAATGGGGTACCTATCAAGTTTGTATGAGTGGAATAAATAAATTTGAAAAAAAAGAAGGGAGTTCATATTCATGGAGACCTGAAACACTGTCATTAACACATTCAAAAATAATTGAAGCATCTTCTTCATCTTGTTTCTCAACCATCTCTTCATTCATTGTGCTCTGTGTTTCTGATTTCTTTTAGCTATAATGGTCTTCACTGTGTGTGTTTTATTCTGCCTTCTATATTTTATTCACTAAAATAAAACTTCTGCCTACCTAATATACACATCTAAAACATGTTCTATTTGGCTCTTTAAAATAAACTCCTCATTTCTCTTCCCTTTCAGTAGGGAATATCTTACCAGGTCTATAACTGCTACCTCTGATGGCCTGTGTCAAAACATTCACAAGAAAAAGGAAAATAGACCCCGACCAGCGCCCAGGTGAGAGAGAGCCCCTCCCAGCCCAGCCCCCCAACCTGGAGCCGAGATGCCCGGCCAGCAGCACACGCGCGTGGCTGCCGGCTTAGCCTCCGGGGTCCCGCCCCGACACCATCCCCTTGTGCCCTCCCGCCCCCGCGCTCCTCCGCCCCCCCCCCCAAGTCGCAGGTGAAGAATTCTTCCATCAACATCAGACCCTCTGCCTCTCTGGCCCACCGGGGACCTACACACGTGGTCCACGGAAGACACACTGCTACTCAGAATTCAATAGAGTCCAAAGGAAACTCAAGCAAAACTCTAAGGAACAAAGAGAACACAGGCCATACATCTGGACTTCACTACAACCATTGTATCACATGCCAGACTCTTCATATCCAGCCCAAAGATAAGTAAACCTTTTTTTTTTCTCTCACCTTACTGATCCTTTCTAGTATCAATGTTGTAGGTCAGCTTCCTCATACAGCCACCCCAAAAACATACAACTCCAGGGAGTACACCACCCACCCTCACATTTCACCAAGACACTAGATCGTAAAAGTGCACTACCATACTTATATTCATCCCCTGGTTACTTGACTGACGTACTAACATCCTAGTAGTCTCATCTATGATATAACAATACCAATACACAAACATACCCAATCCAAGGCAAGCACTAGTAACAACTGGCAGGTGTAACAATACCAACTACATCGGTTCAGTGAAAAACACACAGAAATTGAAAGGTCCTAAAAAACAAAACAACAATGTACAAGTCAAAGTGCAGATCCACGAGAAACAAACCCAAAGAACAATCTCCCACCAAAAGAATCAATCCCATAACGATGGATTGCGACCAGAACAAATCCATAGAAAATAGCCATGAAAGCCAGACCCAACATAACGACTTTCAGAGTATGATCATTACCATGATTAATAATATGAAAGAGGAAATCCGAGAAGAGTTAAATAATCGTGTCAACCACTTTGAACAGGAACACAACAGGAACCTGGAGGAGTTGAGAAAAACAGTTCAAGAAACAAAAATAGGTATAGAGCAGGTAAAACAGTCTCAGGCAGAGTTTAAAATTGAACTAAGAGATAAGTTATCTTCAACCCAAAACTCGACAGAGAGTCTTATCAGCAGAACAAATGAGGCAGAAAATAGAATCTCAGATCTTGAAGACAAAGTAGGAGAATTAACCAGCTCAATGGAAGAGATTGTTAAAGCCAAAAAGATACTGGAGAGGAGCATTCAAGAGATATGGGACACCCTGAAGAAGCTTAACATGCGCATTCATAGAATACCAGAACAAGAATCCCAAAATACCACACCTGAGGATATATTTCAATTCATCATAAATGAAAACTTCCCACAACTAAAGAATGAGAGGCCTATCCAAATACAAGAGGCATTTCGCACTCCAAACAGATATGACCAAAATAGAAAATCGCCATGGCAAATAATGGTCAAAACACTCCACATTCAAGACAAAGAAAAGGTGCTGAGAGCTTCAAGAGAAAAAAAGCAACTCACTTTTAAAGGTAAACCTATTAGAATAACAAATGACTACTCAATGGAAACAGTAAAAGCAAGAAGAGCTTGGAGAGACATACTTCAAGTATTAAATGAGCAAAAATGCCAACCCGGACTGATATACCTGGCAAAACTTCTGTCATGATTGAGGGAGAAAGAAAAGTTTTCCAGCATAAAGACAACTGGAAGGGATACATGTCTACCAAACCAGGCCTTCAAAAAATGCTAGAAATGATACTCAAGCTTGAAGAAAAGAATAAGCATATCCAGGAGGACAGAAGGGAAGTATAATACCACCAAAACATAAATATCAAACAACATGCTTACAAAATCTACTAAACATAAAAAATGTCCAGAATTAAAAATAATTTCTCCATTATAACATTAAATGTCAACGGCATTAACTCATCGATTAAGAAACATAGATTACAAACTTGGATTAAAAACCACAATCCATCAATCTGCTGCCTTCAGGAAACTCATCTCACCACAAAAGATAGGCACGTCCTAAGAATGAAAGGCTGGTCCAAAATCTTGCAAGCTAATGGAACCAGGAAACAGGCAGGGGTAGCAATTATGCTTTCAGACAAAGTGGACTTCAAACCAAAGAAAATCATAAGAGACACAGATGGATACTACATTTTAGTCACAGGTACAATTCACCAGGAAGACTTCACAATACTGAACATATATGCACCCAATATGGGGCCCCTCCACATTCATTAAGAAAACCCTACAGCATCTAAAGCAAGAAATCAACCTCCGAAAGATAATTCTCGGGGATTTCAACACCGTCCTCTCAACATGGGATAGATCAACAGGTCAAAAGTTTAACAGAGATAAATTGAAGCTTAACCAAACCCTTACTGAAATGGACCTTACAGATCTCTATTGAACTTTTCACCCACGCACCAAAGAATACACATTTTTCTCAGCAGCACACGGAACTTTCTCCAAAATAGATCACATATTGGGCCACAAAATGAATCTACACAAATACTAAAAAGTCGAAATTCTAGCCTGTGCCCTATCTGACCACCACGGCCTAAAGATGGACATCCACAACAACGCAACAAACAAGAGAAAATACACCAATATGCCTAGAATGAACTTAACAATATGATGCTGAATGAGAACTGGATTCAGGAAGATATTAAAAAGGAAATTCAAGATTTCCTGAAAGTGAACGATAACGAAAATAAAACTTACCAAAATCTCTGGGATACAATGAAAGCTGTTCTAAGAGGTAAGTTCTTAGCTCTTAATGCCTACGTCAAAAAAATGGAAACATCAGAAATAAACAACTTAACAATGCAGCTTAAAGCGTTAGAGAAACTAGAGCAATCTGATACCAAAAGCAGTAGAAGAGAAGAGATTAGCAAAATAAGGGGAGAAATATCTGAAATTGAGATTAAGAAAACGATAGAAAAAATCAACCAGTCAAAAAGCTGGTTCTTTGAAAAAATCAACAAGATTGATACACCCCTAGCTAAACTAACCAAAAGCAAGAGAGAGAAAACCCAAATTAACAAAATTAGAAATGAACATGGAGTTATCACTACTGATACCCAAGAAATCCAGAGAATTATAACATCATATTTCAAAAACGTATACTCTGTGAAGTTTGACAACACAAAAGAGATGGATGAATTTCTAAGTAAACACAACTTACCTAAATTGAATCAGGAAGTTGTGAATTATTTAAATAGTCCTATAACATATAAGGAAATTGAGGAAGTAACCTTGAATCTTCCCCCCAAAAAATGTCCTGGACCAGATGGATTCAGCACAGAATTCTACCAGACATTTAAGGAGTCAATAACACCAATACTCCTTAAACTGTTCCATCAAATAGCAAAGGAAGGAACACTACCAAATTCCTTCTATGAAGCTAATATCGTTTTAATCCCAAAACCTAATAAAGACTCACTTAAGAAAGAAAACTATAGGCCGATCTCCCTGATGAACACAGACGCAAAGATTATCAACAAAGTCTTAGCAAATCTGATTCAAAAACATATTAAAAAGATCATTCACGGGGACCAAGTAGGCTTCATCCCCGGCACACAAGGTTGGTTCAACATACGCAAATCAATAAATGTAATTCATCATGTAAACCAGTCCAAAGTCCAAGACCACATGATACTCTCGATAGATGCAGAAAAAGCTTTTGACAAGATCCAACAGCCTTTTATGATCAAAACGCTAGAGACAGTAGGAATGGAAGGAACCTTTATCAATATAATAAAAGCCGTATACAACAAGCCCACAGCAAGGACTATGCTCAATGGAGAACAATTGGAAGCATTCGCACTTCAATCAGGAACTAGACAAGGCTGTCCACTCTCACCACTTCTATTCAATATTGTACTTGAAGTCTTAGCTGAAGCCATAAGACAAGAAAGGGACAGAAGAGGGATTCAAATCGGCAAGGAAGAAGTCAAACTATCCCTATTTGCAGATGACATGATCTTATACCTGAGGGATCCAAAAAACTCCACCAGGAAGCTCCTGGAACTAATTGAGAAGGTCAGCAGGGTGGCAGGATACAAAATAAATGTGCAAAAATCAGAGGACTTCCTATATGCCCAGAATGAAAGAAGTGAAAAAGCCTTGAGAGAAACCATACCATTTACTATAGCCCCTAAAAAAATGAAATACCTTGGTATAAACCTAACTAAGGAGGTAAAAGACCTTTATAATGAAAACTTTAAAACCCTAAAGAAAGAAATTGCAGAAGACACCAGAAGGTGGAAAGACATCCCTTGTTCCTGGATTGGCAGAATCGACATCATAAAAATGACCATCCTACCAAAGGCAACATACAAATTCAATGCTATACCAATCAAAATCCCAAAGCAATTCTTCAAAGAAGTTGACCAAACAATCTCAAAGTTCATATGGAGGCACAAAAAACCCAGGATAGCAAAAACAATCCTGAGTAACAAAAACACAGCTGGAGGTATTACCATACCAAACCTAAGTCTATACTACAAATCCATAGTTATAAAGACAGCCTGGTACTGGCTCCAAAATAGACACACAGATCAATGGATAAGGATTGAAGACCCAGATATAAGCCCACAAAGTTACAGCCATTTGGTCTTTGACAAAGGGGCCCAAACAATCCAATGGAAAAAGAACAGCATCTTCAACAAATGGTGCTGGCAAAACTGGATCTCCACATGCAGAAGATTAAAGCTGGACCCGTACTTGTCACCATGTACAAGACTTAACTCCAAATGGATCAAGGACCTTGATATCAGGCCAGAGACTATAAAAACCATAGTTGAAAGGATAGCGAACTCCCTCGAGCTGATTGGGCTAAGCCAACATTTCCTAAACAGACATCCATTGGCACAGTCACTGCTACCAACTCTCAACAGTTGGGATCTTGTGAAATTAAAGAGCTTCTGTTCAGATAAAGAGATTGCAACTCGAGCTCAAAGGCAACCCACAGAATGGGAGAAAATCTTCACTAACCACATATCTGACAGAGCTCTACTGTCCAGAGTGTACAAAGAACGTAGAAAACTAAACTCCAAGGAAAACACTGGCCCAATTAAAAAATGGGCCCTGGAACTTCAAAGAAACTTTACCAGGGATGAAATTAAAATGTCTAACAAATATCTTAAAAAATGCTCCACTTCCTTCGCCATCAGGGAAATGCAAATCAAAACTTCCCTGAGATATCATCTCACCCCAGTCAGGATGGCAAAAATCCACAATACAAACAACGACAAGTGCTGGAGAGGATGTGGAGAGAGGGGAACTCTCCTACATTGTTGGTGGGAATGCAGGCTCATACAGCCACTCTGGCGAGCCGTCTGGAGATTCTTAAAGAAATTAAAGATTGAAATGCCATATGACCCTGCTATCCCACTTTTGGGAATAACCCCCCATGCAGCAGAGGTTCGCCTCGATAGCACAAGCTCGACCATGTTCATAGCAGCACTGTTTACAATAGCAAAGTCATGGAATCAACCTAAATGTCCAACAGTTGACGAGTGGATAAGGAAACAGTGGTACATCTATACAATGGAGTACTACTCAGCCATCAAAAATGATGAATTACTGGAATTTGCTGGGAAATAGATGTCATTAAAAAGAATTATATTAAGTGAAGTATCCCAAACCCAGAAAATTAAGCGCCGTATGTACTCCCTAATAGGTGGCTCCTAGTACCAAACTCACCCAGCCCACATTGAGACACTCAAAAGTAAACCTATGTAACACAGTAATTGCAAGGATTATGAACAAGAGAGATGGGTTAGGAGGGCCACACCAGAAACAAGGAGAGAGGGGACCATGTTACAGCAGAGAAAATAGGCCTCCATCAAGGTCTGCAAGTAAGTAATGAGAAACCTGGTTAAGTTCACAGATGTTCTTTCCTCATCTCACCAGAATGGGAGGGCATATAGTCTAGCAGATAAAAAGTAATCATTTTGCAAATGGGTGATAGACCCCTCCCTCACTGTGGTTTCCTACTCTTATTACATCTACCCTTGAATGTGCTATTATAACAAGACTCCAGTTTAACAGCTTTTTGTCTCTGGCCAGGGGGTGACATACAGTGCCCAGCAGAATGGAGTGAAGGGAATTGCAGGAGCAGCAAAAGTGCAAAAGAAAATCAACAAATCACAATCCAGAACTTCAGAGACTATATCAATCACATAGAACTAGGCCAGCCTATTCTCTCCCCATCCTGGAGCTCAGGGACATTTGCGGAAGAGGGGGCAGTAAGATTGTAAGAGCAAAAAGATGGGAGGAGCAATGATTTGCAAGATTCTCAACAATAGTTGGGGCCAAAGCAATCATTATGGGACTTTGCATGCCCTGCGCAATGTCCAGCGCACTGTTGCCCTCATAAAGTCTAGCATCTGTTAAGGGCACCGAGACCCCTGGAGGCAAGGGATTGACAGCCATAGTAGTGATTTTATGCTTAAGGGGAACAAGAGAAAGGGCTTATGGAAATGCCACTGGGTCCTTATATGTCATCGGAGAGGAGGACCCAGTGGAGAGTTAGGCGTACACAATAAAGGACTCTCTGGGAATTGGGGGGGAGGCACTGGGAAATAGGGAGGGGGAGCAGGGGGTTCCGGGGGAAGAGGGGAGAGGGAGGGAACTGGTAAAAAAATTTTAAAATGTATAATTAAATTTTTAATAAAAAAAAACTTATACTCTGTGAAGTTTGACAACACACAAGAGATGGATGAATTTCTAAGTAAACACATCTTACCTAAATTGGATCAGGAAGTTGTGAATTACTTAAATGGCCCTATAACATATAAGGAAATTGAAGAAGTAATCTCGAATCTTCCCCCCAAAAAATGTCCTGGACCAGATGGATTCAGCACAGAATTCTACCAGACATTTAAGGAGTCAATAACACCAATACTCCTTAAACTGTTCCATCAAATAGCAAAGGAAGGAACACTACCAAATTCCTTCTATGAAGCTAATATCGTTTTAATCCCAAAACCTAATAACGATGCACTTAAAAAAGAAAACTATAGGCCGATCTCCCTGATGAACACGGACGCAAAGATTATCAACAAAGTCTTAGCAAATCAGATTCAAAAACATATTAAAAAGATCATTCATGGGGACCAAGAAGACTTCATCCCCGGCACACAACATACGCAAATCAATAAATGTAATTCATCATGTAAACCAGTCCAAAGTCCAAGGCCACATGATACTCTCAATAGATGCAGAAAAAGCTTTTGACAAGATCCAACAGCCTTTTATGATCAAAACGCTAGAGACAGTGGGAATGGAAGGAACCTTTATCAATATAATAACAGCTGTATACAACAAGCCCACAGCAAGGATTATGCTCAATGGGGAACAATTGGAAGCATTCCCACTTCGATCAGGAACTAGACAAGGCTGTCCACTCTCACCACTTCTATTCAATATTGTACTTGAAGTCTTAGCTGAAGCCATAAGACAAGAAAGGGACAGAAGAGGGATTCAAATCGGCAAGGAAGAAGTCAAGCTATCCCTATTTGCAGATGACATGATCTTATACCTGAGGGATCCGAAAAACTCCACCAGGAAGCTCCTGGAACTAATTGAGAAGGTCAGCAGGGTGGCAGGATACAAAATAAATGTGCAAAAATCAGAGGACTTCCTATATGCCCAGAATGAAAGAAGTGAAAAAGCCTTGAGAGAAACAATCCCATTTACTATAGCCCCTAAAAAAATGAAATACCTTGGTATAAACCTAACCAAGGAGGTAAAAGACCTTTACAATGAAAACTTTAAACCGTAAAGAAAGAAATTGCAGAAGACATCAGAAGGTGGAAAGACCTCCCATGCTCCTGGATTGGCAGAATCAACATTGTAAAAATGACCATCCTACCAAAGGCAATATACAAATTCAATGCTATACCAATTAAAATCTCAAAGCAATTCTTTAAAGAAGTTGACCAAATAATCTCAAAGTTCATATGGAGGCACAAAAGACCTAGAATAGCAAAGACAATCCTGAGTAACAAAAACACTGCTGGAGGTATCACCATACCGAACCTTAGTCTATACTACAAATCCATAGTTATAAAAGCAGCCTGGTACTGGCTCCAAAATAGACACACAGATCAATGGATAAGGGTTGAGGACCCAGATATAAGCCCACAAAAATACAGCCATTTGATCTTCGACAAACGGGCCCAAAGAAGCCAATGGAAAAAGAACAGCATCTTCAACGAATGGTGCTGGCAAAACTGGATATCCACATGCAGAAGATTAAAGCTGGACTCGTACTTGTCACCATGTACAAGACTTAATTCCAAATGGATCAAGGACCTTGATATCAGGCCAGAGACTATAAAAAATTATAACTGAACAGATAGGGAACTCCCTTGAGCTGATTGGGGTAGGCCAACATTTCCTAAACAGACATCCAATGGCACAGTCACTGCTACCAACTCTCAACAGTTGGGATCTTGTGAAATTAAAGAGCTTCTGTTCAGATAAAGAGATTGTCACGCGAGCTCAAAGGCAACCCACAGAATGGGAGAAAATCTTCACTAACCACATATCGGATAGAGCTCTACTGTCCAGAGTGCACAAAGAACTTAGAAAACTAAACATCAAGGAAACCAATGGCCCAATTAAAAAATGGGCCCTGGAACTTAAAAGAAATTTTACCAGAGATGAAATTAAAATGTCTCACAAATATCTTAAAAAATGCTCCACTTCTTTAGCCATCAGGGAAATGCAAATCAAAACTTCCCTGAGATATCATCTCACCCGGGTCAGGATGGCAAAAATCCACAATACAAACAACAAGTGCTGGAGAGGATGTGGAGAGAGGGGAACTCTGCTACATTGCTGATGGGAATGCAGGCTCATACAGCCATTCTGGCGAGCCGTCTGGAGATTCTTAAAGAAATTAAAGATTGAAATGCCATATGACCCTGCGATTCCACTTTTGGGAATAAGCCCCCATGCAGCAGAGGTTCGCCTCGATAGCACAAGCGCGACTATGTTCATAGCAGCACTGTTTACAATAGCAAAGTCATGGAATCAACCTAAATGTCCAACAGTTGACGAGTGGATAAGGAAACTGTGGTACATCTATACAATGGAGTACTACTCAGCCATCAAAAATGATGAATTATTGGAATCTGCTGGGAAATGGATGTCATTAGAAACAATTATATTAAGTGAAGTATCCCAATCCCAGAAAGTTAAGCGCCGTATGTACTCCCTAATAGGTGGCTCCTAGTACCAAACTCACGGGCAAACCTATGTAATACGGTAATTGCAAGGATTGTGAACAGGAGGGATGGGGTTGGAGGGCCACACCAGACACAAGGAGAGAGGGGACCATGTTACAGCAGAGAAAATCTGCCTCCAAGGAATGCAAGTAAGTAATGTGACACCTCGTTAAGTTCACAGACGTTCGTTCCTGATCATGTACATCTGAGGGGGTATGATCTCACCAGAAGGGGAACGCATATAGTCTGGCAGATGAAAAGTGATCATTTTGCAAATGGGTGACGATCCCTCCCTCACCGAGGTTTCCTGCTTTTATTCCATCTACCCTTGAATGTGCTATTATAACAAGACTCCAGTTTAACAGTTTTTTGTCTCTGACCAGGGGGTGACATACAGTGCCCATCAGGATGGAGTGAAGGGCATTGCAGGAGCAGAAAAACTGCAAAAGAAAATCAACAAACCACAATCCAGAACTTCAGACACTCTATATCATCCACATAGAACTAAGCCAGCCTAATCTCCCCCCATCCTGAACCTCAGGGACATTTGCGGAAGAGGGGGCGGTAAGATTGTAAGAGCAAAAGGATGGGAGGAGCAATGATTTGAAGAGTCTCCACACTAGATAGGGCTGAAGCAATCATAATAGGACTTTGCATGCCCTGTGCCATGTCCGTCACACTATTGACCTCACAAAGTCTAACATCGGCTAAAGGCACCAAGATCCTTGGAGACAAGGGATTGATGGCCACAGAAGTGTTCCTGTGCTTAAGGGGAACACGAGAAAGGGTTCAGGGAAATGCCACTGGGTCCTTTTATGTCATCGGAAAGGAGGACCAAGAGGAGAGTTAGGCATACACAATAAAGGACTCTCTGGGAATTGGGGGGGAGGCACTGGGAGATGGGAAGGGAGAGAGAGGGAGCAGGGGGTTCGGGAGGAGGAGGAGGGGGGAGGGAACTGGTCTACCTATTAAGTTTGTATGAGCGGAAATAATAATAAAAAATGTTAAAAAAAAAAAAAAGAAATCAATCCCAAAAATGATAATCATTAAGGATTTCAATACCCCACCTTCAACATGGGATAGATCAACTGGCCAAACACTCAACAGAGACACACTGGAACTAAATCAAACCATACTAAAATGGACCTAATAGATATCTATTTTACCTTCCATCCAAATACCAAGGAATACGCCTTCTTCTGAGCAATCCATGGGACTTTCTCCAAAATAGGCCATATATTGGGCCACAAAATGAATCTCCACAAATACAGCAAAATTGAAATTATAGTCTAGACCCTATCAGAAAACCATGACTGACATCCATAACACAATGACTAGCAGAAAACAAAAGGTACTATATGTAGGTTCTCCACTAAGGTAGAGGCATATCTCATCTAAGGTTTCTGAACAAGGTTTATAGTGTCAAGGCTTAATTTTCTTCCTGACAAGCATGTCTGAGACTTGATCTTCATACAAAAAAAAAAGAGTACACTTTACTGCAGTAGCAGTAAAAGTGAAAAGAGTAAAAGATGAAGACTCAGAAAAAATATACAATTGAATGAACCTAATAAAGGAGCAAAAGCACAATGAAATAAAATTTTTAAATATTAAAAATGTAAGCAACAATGGCACTAGAAATTAGACAGACTTCTTTATGGTCATCAAAATCAGTGTGTTTACTATTATGAAAATTATCATTATTCACAAATTTACTTTTGGACTACTGCAATACCTGTGAAAAATCTCAGAACAATTCTCTGACATTGATAAAAATTATTTCATTCATGTGGAAGAAAAAATATCTCACAGATTTCAAAGTTAAAATCCACAAGAAAGACAAATAAAATAAATATCATACTTAACTACATACTCTTTTAACAGAACCTTAGTACTTACGCATAATCATAATGGTACATTGATCAGAGGAATAGAATTGAAGGCACAGTAATACACCATGTACTATAGGTGTAAGATTTTTCTCAAAGAGCCAGAAGTCCTTACTGAAGATTAGATTTGCCCCTCAAAAATATTGCATAGAAAAGAGGATATCTAAATGCAGAAGAATGAAATGTCATCCTTACAGAAAAGTATTGTTTTTCTTTTCTATAGCTTGGGAAGATATTGAGTACTTTTAAGATATTTCTATCATATTTTTATTTTAATTTCAAAAACTCTATTTTGTAGCAATGATCAGTTTGTTAATAGTTTACTTCGTTGTTTAGTTTGCTTAGTTTGTTGATGTTTAATGGTTTGAATTAGTTGACTACTCTGGAAACTAATACTCTGTCACCAATGGATAACAACCATGGATTTCATTTCCTGACTGGAATCATTCTTTTTAAAATTCAGTCGCACTTTGCATTTCTTGCACGTGATTCCTGATGAAATCGCGGATATTTAAAACTCCATTGCCAAACCATAGCATTTGAAAGATTATCGTACTTTTTTCCTCTGATAGTTTCAAAATTTCAAATTTGACATTAATGTGTTCAAAAGACTTGGGACAGGTTTACAACTTCTTGCTGTGTACATTCAGTGTTTGCTGTATAATATATTTACTGCATGTATTTTTCAGTTATCAAAGCTTTTCTTCAAATATGTGACATTCTGTGTATTTGACCCAGAATGCTGGGTTTTCCAGTGGTGACTTAAAACCTGATCTGTTTTGATAGCTCTGGGTTTAAGACTGTATTAAAAGCAGAAGGTCCTGATTTCAGATCCCAGGTCCTGATGAAAACAGCAGGCAGAAATGGCAGCAGCCTGCCCTTCTGGCCCGGTTTAGCAGAGCCAAGGAAATCCCAGAGTAAAGCACGAAGGAGGTAAAAGCAATCCAAGATGATCTCCAGAGTCACCCTTGGACCTCCATAGGGACACACATGCCCTCTGACACACACACACAAACACACATACACACAATAAACAAAGTAATGTTATACATACAATTATTTGCACATTGGAGTTCCATCATACTCATTTCATATTGTACCATCATAACACATTTGTTTTCTCAATCTTCTTTTATAGATGTGATGTCACATTGCACCCAACAGCATTTTCCATTCTACAATGGAAATATGATCTCAGGACCTGGCAATATATTGTTCTGTAGAATATACAATTACTATAAAATGGTGAACCTTGTGATGAATATATAGATATCAGAGAACATGAGATTAGAAAAAAAGAAGTACACAAAATGACCTGCCTACACTAAATAATCTGAGCCATTCAAACATATCAAAACCATACATTTTCCAGAAATTTCATGTTACCTGTTTTTGAATGAGAAAGAGAATGTTTCATGTTTAACAGAGGGTTTAATGTAAATAAACCTTTTGAATTGAATAAAGAGTTAAATATAGGAATTGTTTAGAGAATCAATCAAAAATTTCTGTTAAAAATAGTTCAAAAACAAAGAAATTCTGTAAAAATAGAATCTTATTGTAAGAGTTGATTCAAAAGGTAGATGGAATAAGAGTAAGAGACCATGAAGGGGGGGTCAGTCTCCCATTTGCAAAATGGTTACCTTTTATCTGCCAGACTGTTTGCCCTCCCTTTCTGGGGCAATCATACCCATCAGTTGCAAGTGGCCAGGAAGGAAAGTCTGTGAGCTTAACCAGATGTCTCATTGCTTACTTGCAGTCCTTGATGGTGGCCTATTATCTCTGCTGTAGCATGAGCCCCACTCTCCTTGTTTCTGACGGGGCCCTCCTTCCCCTTCCCTCCAATTTATAATATTTGCAATTACTGTAGGTATTACAGAGATTTATCTTTGAGTGTGTCATTAAGTGGGTTTGGTACTAGGATCCACCTATTAGGGAATACATACAGTGCTTCATTTTCTGTGTCTGGGATACTTCACTCAATATAATTTTTTCTAATTCCATCCATTTCCAGGCAAATTTCATTAACTCATCATTTTTGATGGGTGAGTAGTATTCCATTGCATAAATGTACCACATTTTCCTTATCCACTCATCAACTTTTGGACATTTGGGTCCATTCCATGGCTTTGCTATTGTAAATACTGCTGCTATGAACATGGTCATGTTTGTGCTATAGAGGTGAATTTTTGCTGTATGAGGGATTATTCCCAATAGTGGAATAGCAGTGGAATGGCATTTCAATCTTTAACCCCTTTAAGAATCACCAGATGGCTCACCAGAGTGGTTGTATGAGCCTGCATTCCCACCAGCAATGTAGGAGAGTTCCCCTCTCTCCACATCCTCTCCAGCATTTGGTGTTATTTGTATTGTGGATTTTTGCCATCCTGACCGGGGTGAGATGATATCTCAGGGAGGTTTTGATTTGCATTTCCCTGATGGCTAAGGATGTGAAGCATCTTTAAAGATATTTGTTAGACATTTTAATTTCTTCCCTGGTAAAGTTTCTTTTAAGTTCCAAGGCCAATTTTTAATTGGGCCATTTGTTTCCTAGATGTTTAGTTTTCTAAGTTCTTGTACACTCTGGATAATAGAGCTCTATCAGATATGTGGTTAGTGAAGATTTTCTCCCATTCTGTGTGTTGCCTTTGTGCTCAAGTTACAATCTCTTTATCTGAACAGAAGCTCTTTAATTTCACAAGATCCCATCTGTTGAGTGATGGTTGTAGTGACTGTGCTATTGGATGTCCGTTTAGGAACTGTTGGCCTAGTCCAATCAGCTCAAGGGAGTTCCCTATCCTTTCAGTTATGGATTTTATAGTCTCTGGCCTTATATTGAGGTCCTTGATCCATTTGGAACTAAGTCTTGTACATGGTGACAAGTATGGGTCCAGTTTTAATCTTCTGCATGTGACATCCAGTTTTGCCAGCACCATTTGTTGCAGATGCTGTTCTTTTTCCATTGGATTTTTGGGCCCATTTGTCAAAGATCAAATGGCTGTAGTTGTGTGGGCTTATATCTGGTCTTCAACCCTTATCCATTGATCTGTATGTCTATTTTGGAGCCAATACCAGGCTGTTTTTATAACTATGGATTTATAGTATAGACTAAGGTGTGGTATGGTGATACCTCCAGCAGTGTTTTTGTTACTTAGGATTGTTTTTTGCTAGCCTGGGTCTTTTGTGCCTCCATATGAATTTTGAGATTGTTTGGTCAACTTCTTTAAAGAATTGCTTTGAGATTTTAATTGGTATAGCATTGAATCTGTATATTGCCTTTAGTAGGATGGTCATTTTCATGATATTGATTTTGCCAATCCAGGAATATGGGAGGTCTTTCTACCTTCTGGTGTCCTACAATTTCTTTCTTTAGGGTTTTAAAGTTTTCATTGTATAGATCTCTTACTTCCTTGGTTAGGTTTATACCAAGATATTTCATTTTTTTAGGGGCTATAGTAAATGGGATTGTTTCTCTCAGGGCTTTTTCGCATCTTTCATTCTGGGCATACAGGAAGGCCACTGATTTTTGTACATTCATTTTGTATCCTGCCACCCTGCTGAACTCCTGTATTAGTTCCAGGAGCATCCTGATGGAGGTTTTGGGATCACTCAGGTATATGATCATGTCATCTGCAAATAGAGATAACTTGACTTCTTCCTTGCCGATCTGAATCCCTTTTACATCCCTTTCTTGTCTTATGGCTTCAGCTAAGATTTCAAGTACAATATTGAATAGAAGTTGTGAGGGTGGACAGCCTTGTCTAGTTCCTGATTGAAGCGGAAATGATTCAAGTTTTTCCCATTGTGTATACTCCTTGCTGTTAACTTGTTGCATACAGCTTTTATTATATTGATAAATGTTTCTTTCATTCCAACTGTTTCTAGGGTTTTGATCAAAAAAGGCTGTTGGATCTTGTCAAAAGCTTTTTCTGCATTTATCGAGAGTATCATGTGGTTTTGGATTTTGGACTGGTTTATATGGTGAATTACATTTATTCATTTGCATATGTTGAACCAAACCTATGTGCCTAAGATAAAGCCTACTTGATCCCTGTGAGTGATCTTTTTGGTATATTTTTGAATTGGATTTGCTAAGACTTTGTTGAGAATCTTTGCATCTGTGTTCATCCAAAATATTGGCCTATAGTTTTCTTTTTAAAGTTTTTAAGTTTATTAGGTTTGGGGATTAAGACGATATTAGCTTCACAGATAGAATTTGATAGTGTTCCTTCCTTTGGTATTTAATGGTACAGTTTAAGGAGTATTGGTGTTATTAGCTCCTTAAATGTCTGGTAGAACTTTGTGCTGAATCCAACTGGTCCAGGACATTTTTTGGTAGGAAGATTCAAGAGTACCTCATCGATTTCCTCATATGTTATAGGACTATTTAAATAATTCAAAACTTCTTGATTCAATTTAAGTAAGTTGTGCTTTCTTAGGAATACATCCTTTCATTTGTGTTGTCAAAATTCACAGAGTATAAGTTTTTAAAATAAGATGTTACAATACTCTGAATTTCTTGGGTATCAGTAGTCATACCTCCATTTTCATTTCTAATTTGTAATTTGGGTTTTCTCTCTCTTGGTTTTGGTTAATTTAGCTAGGGGTGTATCAATCTTATTGATTTTTCCAAAGCTTTTTGACTAATTGATTTTCTGTATCATTTTCCTTATCTCAATTTCAGATATTTCACCCCTGATTTTGCTAATCTCCTCTCTTCTATTGCTTTTGGGAATGGATTCCTCTAGTTTCTCTAAAGCTTCAAGCTGCATTTTAAAGTTATTTAATTGTGATATTTCCATTTATTTTGATGTAGGCATTAAGAGCTATGAACTTGCCTCTTAGGACAGCTTTCATTGTGTCCCAAAGATTTTGGTAAGTTGTATTTTCATTATAGTTCACTTCCAGGAATCTTGAATTTCCTTTGTAATTTATTCTTGAATCCAATTCTCATTCAGCATCATAATATTTAATTTCTAGTAGTTAGTATATTTTCTGTGGCTTGTTGTGTTGCGGATGTCAAGCTTTATACTATGTTAGTCTGATAGGGTACATGCCAGAATTTCAACTTTCCTGTGTATGTGGAGATTCGTTTTGTGGCCCAATATCTGATCTATTTTGGAGAAAGTTCTGTGTGCTGCTGAGAAAAATGTGTATTCTTTGGTGTGTGGATGAAAAGTTCGATTGAGATGTGTAAGGTCCACTTCAGTAAGGTTTTGATTAAGTTCCAAACTGTCTCTGTTAAGCTTTTTACCTGTTGATCTATGCCATGTTGAGAGGGCAGTACTGAAATCACCAAAAAATTATCGTTTTGGGGTTGGTTTCTCACTTTAGATGCTGTAGGCTTTGCTTAATGAATATGGAGGGTCCCATATTAGGTACACATATGTTCAGTATTGTGACATCTTCCTGGTGAATTGTGCCTGTGACTAAAATGTAGTATCCATCTGTGCCTCTTGTGATTTTTTTTGCTTTGAAGTCCACTTTGTCCGATAGCATAATGGCTACCCCTGCCTGTTTCCTGGTTCCATTAACTTGCAGAATTTTGGACCAGCCTTTCATTTTTAGGATGTGCCTATCTTTTGTGGTGAGATGAGTTTCCAGAAGGCAGCAGATTTTTGGGTTGTGGTTTTCAATCCAAGTTTGTAATCTGTGTCTCTTGATTGGTGAGTTAATTCCATTGCATTTAATGTTATAATGGAGAAATTACTTTTAATTCTGGACATTTTTTATGTTTAGTGGCTTTCGTAAGTGTATTATTTGGCTTTTAGGTTTTTGTAGTATTATACTTCCCGTCTGTCTTCCTGGATATGTTTGTGTTTTTCTTCAAGCTTGAGTATCATTTGCAGCATTTTTCGAAGGCCTGGTTTGGTAGACATGTAAACTCTCAAGTTATTTTTGTGCTGGAAAACTTTTTTTCTTTCTCCCTTGATCATGACAGATAATTTTGCTTGGTATATCAGCCTGGGTTGACATTTTTGCTCTTTTAATACTTGAAGTACATCACTCCAAGCTCTTCTTTTTTTTTCAAATAGAAATGTACTTTATTTCTTTTTACATTATTTTTTTGATTTTTTTCAAAAAATATAGGGTATAGATATGAAGAGGAAATTTTAAGTGTATTTCTCAAGGCAATATAAACAGAGAGTAGTCAGACTCTATTGTATAAGATTGCATTTGCTCATTCTAAATAATTATGTAATAATCCATTTGTGGTCATGTAATATTTAATTTACTGATTTTAATGTTTGTTTTTCTTTTTTTCACTACTCTAAACTTGTGCTCGTTAAATGTATAGGTGTCAACTGAATTCTGAGAACATTTGTGAAGAGTAAGGCAAGCTCTGAATAAGTCTACAGTAGACTGACTGATGGGGAAAGACCCAACGCATAGAGTATGACACAATTCTCTGGGTAGAAGAGTAAGATAGGGAGAGCTGGTTCAGTAGTCTGCTCTATTCTGACATACTACTCCAAGCTCTTCTTGATTTTACTGTTTCCATTGAGAAGTCATTTGTTATTTTAATAGGTTTACCTTTAAAAGTGACTTGTATTTTTTTTCTTTTGAAGCTCTCAGCACCTTTTCTTGAATGTGGAGTATTTTGACTATTATTTGCTGTGAGAAGTTTCTATTTTGTTCATATCTGTTTGGGGTGCGGAATGCCTCTTGTATTTGGATGGGCCCCTCATTCTTTAGATGAGGGAAGTTTTCCTTCATAATAATTTGAAAAATTTCCTCAGGTGTGGTATTTTGGGATTCTTGCTCTGGTATTCCATGAATGCGATGGTAGGTTTCTTCAGAGTGTCTGATAACTCTTGAATATTTCTCTCAAGTATCTTTTTGGCTTTAACAACCTCTTCCATTGAGCTGGTTAATACTCCCACTTTGTCTTCAAGATCTGAAATTCTATTTTGTGCTTTCTTAGTTCTGCTGATAAGACTCACTGTTGAGTTTTGGGTTGAATATAACTTTTCTTTTAGTTCAATTTTAAACTCTGCCTGGGACTGTTTTAACTGCTCTATGCCTATTTTTATTTCTTGAACTGTTTTTCTTAACTCCTCCAAGTGTCTGTTGTGTTCCTGTTCTAAGTGGTTGATGTGGTTATTTAACTCCTCCTGGATTTCCTCTTTCATAATATTGATCATGGTAATATCATGCTTTGAAAATCGTTATCCGGGCCTAGCTTTCTGTGAATTTGTTTTGGTTTAAATCGATCATTATGGGGTTAATTCTTTCGGTGGGAGATTTGTCTTCTTGGGTTTTGTTTCTCATGGATCTGCGTTTTGACTTGGGCATTGTTGTTTTGTCTCTTAAGACCTTTCAGATACTGTGTGTTTTGGAATGAACTGACCTAGTTGATATTAATATTCTCTGGCAGTTTTTACTAGTGATTGCCTTAGAGGTGGATACCGTTTGTCTGTTATTATTTCCTGCATGGGGGTATTTGATTGTTAGTACATCAATTAAGACAGGTTTAGTTGACAGGAGGTGAATATTAGCATGGTAGTGAACTTTTATATTTTAGTACCTTGATGATATGTGAGGGTGAGTGATATAGTCCTTGAAGTTTTATATGTTTTAGGGGTGGCTATATGGAAAATTAATCTGCAGTGATTAATAATTGAAAGAAGCAGGATGATACAAAGGGATTTACTTATCTTTGGGCTGGCTGTGAAAAATCTCTCCCATGTGATAGGATGATTTTAGAAGACTTCAGATGTATGACATTTGTCCCCTAGAGCTTTGCTTGGGTTTTCTTTGGACTCTATTGGTTTCTGAGGAGCAGTGTGTCCTTCCTGAGATGCAGGATGACCTGAAGCATCTGGGGCTGCTTGCTGGGTAGACAAGCAAAGGGGCTGGTGGAGTGCTAGCTGTGCACTTCATCTGGGACCTGGGGAGTAGCCTAGAGTTCCAGACACCCCCGGTCAGATTGGATGCTGCACAGGCTGCCAGGGGGAAGGATATGGGCTGGGCTGGTGGGAGTTACCTGAGACGCAGGTTGACAGGGAGCATCCAGGGCAGGCGGGCATGTGGACCAGCAAAAGGACTGGTGGCAAGCTGGCTGCTCACTTCACCTGGACCCAGGGAGTGGGCTAGAGGTCCAGCCAACCCCAGGCAGGCTGGATGCTGCTCAGGCTGCCAGGTGGAAGGAGCTGGGATGGGATGGGTGGGAGTTACCTGAGAGGCAGAGTGACCAGGAGCATTCCAGGGTGGGTGGGCAGGTGGACCAGACTGTGTTGTGATTTCTAATCCAAGTTTATAATCTATGTGTTTTGATTGGTGAGTTAATTCCATTGACATAAAGTGTTGTAATGGAGAAATTACTTTTAATTCCTGACACTTTTTGTGCTTAGTGACCTTCATAAGTGTTTTATTTGCCTTGTAAGTTTTAGTGGTATCAAACTTCCTTTCTTTCCTTCTTCAAGCTTGAATAACTTTTCTAGCATTTTTTGAAGGGCTGGTTTGGTAGACACTGTAAGCCTTCAAGTTGTCTTTGTGCTGGAAAACTTTTCTTTCCCCCTCAATCATGACTGATAATTTTGCCAGATATGTCAGCCTGGGTTGACATTTTTGCTCATTCAATATTGAAGTACGTCTCTCCAAGCTCTTCTTGCTTTCACTGCTTCCATTGAAAGGTCATTTGTTGTGTTAATAGGTTTACCTTTAAAAGTGACTTTTTTTTTCCCTTGAAGTTCTCAGAACCTTTTCTTTGTCTTGAATGTGGAGTGTTTTGACTATTATTTGCTGTGTTGAGTTTCTATTTTGGTCATGTCAGTTTGGGGTGTGAAATGTCTCTTATATTTGGATGGGCCTCTCTTTTTTTAGATGACGAAAGCTTTCTTTTATGACAATTTGAAAAATTTCTTCAGGTGTGGTATGTTGGGATTCTTGTTCTGGTATTCCATGAATGATTATGTTAGGCTTCTTCAAGGTGTCCCACAACTCATGAACATTTCTCTGAAGTATCTTTTTGTCTTTAACCACCTCCTCTATTGAGCTTGTTAGTTCTTCTACTTTGTCTTCAAGATCTAAAATTCTGTTTTCTGGGTTGGGTTGAGGATACCTTGCCTTTTAGTTCAATTTTGAACTCTGCCTGAGACTGTTGTAACTACTCTATGCCTATTTTTGTTTCCTGAATTGTTTTTCTCATCTCCAAGTGTCTGTTGTATTCCTTCTCAAAATGGTTAATGTGGTTATTTAACTCCTCCTGGATTTCCTCTTTCACAGTATTGATCATCATAATGATCGTGCTTTGAAAGTCATTATCTTGGGTTTGGCTTTCTTGGCTATTTCCTGTTAATTTGTTCTGGTTGGAATCTATCATCATCTTTTAGTGGGAAATTTGTTTCCTTGGGTTTTGTTTCTCATGGATTTGTGCTGTGGCCTGGGCATTGTTATTTTATCTCTTGAGAACTCCTTTCAGTTTCTGTGTGTTTTTTACTAAACTGAGTTAGTTGGTATTACTACTCTCAAGCAATTATTACTAGTGTTTGCATTGGAGTTGGGTATGCTTGTCTGTTGTTATTGTTATTTCCTAGATGAGGCTATTAGACTGTTACTACATCAATTAAGTCAGGGTTAGTAGACAGGGGGTGAATATTAGTGTGGTAGTGCACTTTTACAATTTAGTGCCTTGGTGATATGTGAGGGTGAATGGTATAATCTCTGAAGTTGTATATGTTTTGGGGGTGGCTGTATGGAAAAATTAAACTACAGCGACTAAAAATTGAAAGGAACAGGATGGTAAAAAGTGGTTTGCTTATCTTGAGCTGGATGTGAAGAATCTCTCCCATGTGATAGGATGATTTTGGAGGACTTCAGATGTATGGCATTTGTCCGTTGGAACTTTGCATGGGTTTTCTTTGGACTCTGTTGAATTCTGAGGAGCAGCGTGTCCTCTGTGGACTGCGCACATCCTGAGCAGAAAGGGCAGAGCTTCTAGTTGTCCTGTGGTTCACCTGGATTCTGGGGCGTGGCCTAGGGTTCTTCCCTAGCCCAGAGTAGATTGGGTGCTGCTCCTGCTGGCTGGTGGGAGGAGCTGGGATGAGAGGTTGACCTGTGGCCTGGGGGTGGGCTAGGGTGTTACCTGAGGGGCAGTGTGTCCTCCGTGGACCATGCCCATCCTGGGTGGAAAGGGCAGAACTTCTAGTTGTCCTGCAGTTCACCTAGTACGTGGGGTGTGACCTAGAGTCCTTCCCTAGCTCAGAGCAGACTAGGTGCTTCTCTGGCTGACTGGCGGGAGGAGATAGGACAAACGGGTGACCTGGGGTGGGCTAGGAGAATGCCTGAAGAGAAGTTTATCTTCTCTGGACCATGCACATCCCGGGCAGTCAATTAAAAAAAATTTAAAAAGTGCAAGAAAAAATATTGTACATATAATCCCAAGAAAGATTAGCTGAATTTTTCTGTAAAAGTTTTCTTGCTGTTGGTATATCCTTATACAAATCATAATGCAAATTCCAATATTTTTCTGTAATTCATGCCTTGTGAATTTTTGGAAAGAAATTATGTGCAAATTTTTCCTAGTATCCAAATATTTTGCTCATTTAATAAGAAGCCATTTTTGAAATGGTAAACAATTCATTATTTGTTCACTTGTTAAGATTGTAAAGTTTCATTCATTATTCATCCATTTAAGCAGGTTTATGCAATAATGTTTAAGAAAAAACTGGAAGATAATTGCATCTAAAGATATGATCTATTTAATATGCAACACAATATACATAAGCTTTGTGTTTTATCAACACAAAGATTTCATCTATGTATCTTTAGTGTAAAAACTGGATGGATTAACCTCCATGGAAGTGATTACTACAATAGCTTTCTTCATTCAGATGATTATTGGAATTCTGAGAAATTTCTGTATTTTAAGTCATTCTTTATCCTTGTACTTCAAACAATGCAGGTCAAGGCCCACAGATTTGATGCTGAGACATCTATCTGTGGCCAACATCTTGTTCATTCTCTCAAGAGGAATACCAGAGACCATGACAGCTCTTGGATGGGAACACTTATTTAGTGATTTTGTATGCAAGCTTGTGTTCTGTCTTTATAGAGTGGTCAGGCATGTATCTTTTGGCAGCACCTGCCTTTTGAGTGTATTCCAAACTATTACCATCAGCCCCAGAGGCTCCAGGTGTGCAGGAGTCAAAAATAAAGCTCAAAAATGCATGAGTCTTGCATTTGCTGATGAATGTCAGTTTCCCTGTAACTATGAATGGGAAGCTGAAAACTATAAATATCACAAAAGGACTAGACTACGCATTCTGTTCTGCTTCAAGTTATGAGAAAGTCTTATATTCAGTAACCATAACCTTGATCTCTGTCACTGATGCTGGGTCTGGGATCTTTATGCTCTGGGCCAGTGACTCCACGGTCCTCATTCTATACAAGAACAAGCAGCAGGTAGGACACATCCACTCTATCAATGCTTCCTCCAGATTCTCCTGGGAAACTAGAACCACACAGTGCATCCTCATAGTGGTGAGCACCTTTATATATTTCTACAGGATCTTTTCACCATCCAAATATGTTTAAGTATTTTTCAAAACCACAACTCATATCTGATCTCTGCTGCTGCACTAGTGAATGGATGTTTTCCAGCCATCTGCCCCTTCATCCATATGAGTAGTGACCACCACACTTTCATGATCTGTGCCACATGTTTGGGAAAGAACACATAGTCACTTGATTTCTGAAGAGATTAGAAAACATATCATTATACTCCATATTTATATTTCATTTGCTGTAGAAAAATTATGTCTTGGACTGTCCCTACCTAACCTATCTTGCTACCTAGCACCTTTATGATCCATTCCCACCCAGTGTATCTTCTAATCCAGAAACTTCACAGAGCAATAAAAAATTTAACTTGTACAAGTCAGTAATCCCCTTCCCTATAACCACCCAATTCCCTCACAGCAAGGTATACATGAGCCTGCCTGTAACAGCTTTCAAGTGTGTCCTAGGAAAGCCCAGTAAGCTTGTCAGGAAGCCAGACACCCCCCATTAACTTCAATAAATGTCAACCTAATTTGTAGAGGTCACTCTTGTTTCCTTCCAGTTTTACTTCACCTCTTTCTTGTTAGATTCAACCACCAAAATAGTATGCATGACTAATGTTAAGACATTTAACTGTGGAACTCCTTTGACAAGTCTGTAACCACATCTTGGTGTGTTTTATTGTCTTCTTGATCATATATTATTCTCTTAATAGTAGTGATTAAATTCTATATTAAAAGTGATTTCACATGAACGTCAACTTGGGCCAGTGAAATAATAGCTCAGTGGATTAGACACTTGCTTAAAAACCTTGTGAATGAGTTGAAGACCTGGAAGTCCATGCAGTGAAAGGGGAGTGATTTATGAATATTGTCCTCTGACTTTTGTCCTTATACCATGGCATACATGTGTACATCATATCTCTCTTCCTTCTTAAATAAAGTACATATAAATTGTAACAGTTCTTTGAGAATTTACTCTTTTGTTCTCTAGTATGAGCAAATTTATTTTTTAAGAGCAAATTTATTTTTAATAAATTTACACTTGACTTCATTCTGGTTCTTCATTAAATATTTCTCTATGTCAAACGAAAGGATCTGATTTTAGCAGAATTTGGGTCCCTAAAACATTAAGACATTAAAACAACCCTCAAGTACAAAGAAAAGAAAAAATATATCCAAGAGGAAAGAAGGAAAATGTAATATCAGCACAGCATCTAAGCAAAAAAACACACTTATGCACATTAAAGGATGCTCCGGGGATTGGGGGGGAGGCACTGGGAGATGGGGAGGAAGGGGGAGGGGAGGGGGAGTAGGAGTGTCAGGGGGAGGTAGAGGGAGGGAGGGGACCAGTGTACCTGTTAAGTTTGTATGAGCGGAAATAATAATAATAAAAAAGTTTTAAAAAAAAACACAAAACAGAAAATGATAGGAATGAACAGACATTTCTCGATTATAATCCTAAATGACAATTCTCTCTTAAGAGACATAAATCACAAACATGGAGTAAAATTAGCAACCCATCAATCTACTACCCCCATATCTCACTGTGAAAGATAGGCATGTTCTCAGAGCAAATGGCTGGGCAAAAGCACTTCAAGCTAACATAACAAGTAAAGAAACAGGAGTACCAATCTGGTATCTGACAAAAGAGACTACAAAGCAAAAGAAATCAAGAGACACAGGATACTACATATTAGTTAAATGAACAATTCATTCGAGACTTCACTATACTGAACATATACATACCTATGATAGACTCACCCTTATTCATTAAACAAGCACTACAACATCTGAAGCAACAAATCATCCCAAAAAATGATAATAATAGGGGACTTCAAAATTTCTCTACTGGTTAAGTCAACAGGCCAAAAGAGAGAACCCACTGAATCTCAATCAATCCATAACCCAAACAGACCTGATCAATCTTTAGTGAAATTTTCATCCTAAACCCAAGGAATGCACATTCTTTCAGCAGCCTATGGAACTTTCTACAAATTTGACCATTTATTGGCCCCAAAGTAAGTATCCACATATTCAAGAAAGTTGAAATTATATGCTTTACTTTATCAGATCACCATGGAATAAAGCTAGACATTTATAACAAAGTAAATGACAGAAAACACACAAGTTATTGGGAATTAAATATCATGATACTGAACAAGGAATCAGTTCAAGCAGAAGTCAAAATGCAAATAAAAGTTCCTAGAAGTGAATGATGATGAACACAAAATATGTTAAAATCTTTGGAACACGAAGACTGTCCTAAAGAGTAAAGTTTATAACACTCAATGTCTATTTAAATAAAAAACTGAAACATCACAAGTAAATAAATTACAGTGCAACTTAAACCTTTAGAAAAAGAAGAATGACACAATCCCAAATGCAGCAGAAAATCAGACAGTAGTAAAATCAGGGAAGAAATATCTGAAATTGAGATAAGGAAAAATCATACAAAAATTCAACCAAAGAAAGACCTGGTTCTTTGAAAAAAATCAACAAGATATATAAACTCTTATCCAAATTAAACAAAATTAAAAGAAAGAAAACCCAAATAAATAAAATTAGAGATGAAGATGGAGTTATTACAACCAATGTCAAGGAAATTCAGATAATCCTAAGGTTGAACTTCAAAAACATATACTCCACAAATTTGATAATGAGAAAAAAATGGATGAATTTCAAAGTACACACAACTTAGCAATATTGAATTAAGATGAATTGAATTATTTAAATATGTGTATAATAAGTGACAAAATTAGAGAAATAATCACAAATCTTCCTACCAAAAAAAGTTCAGGACTAGATGAACTGAATGTAGAAATGTACTAAACATTCAAAGAATGTTTGACACCACTACTCCTTAAACTATTCCATAACATAGCAAAGGATGGAACACTTCCAAACATTTTTCATGAAGCTAAGATTATGCTGATCACAAAACTAAAAAAAGATACAATAAAAAAGAATACTATAGGAAAATCAAATTAATGAACATATATGAAAAGATTCTCCACAAAATTTTAGCAAATTGGATACAAAAATACAAAACAAAGATCATTCACTATGATAAAGTAGGATTTCTTCCACTCACACAATATTGGTTCAACATACAGAAATCAATAAATGTAATCTCTCATGTAACCTCCTGTTATTCTCCATAAATGCAGAAATAAGCCTTTTGACAAAATCCAATATCCCTTTATAATCATTGCCCTGAAGACAACTGGAATGGAAAGAGTTTATATCAAAATAATAAAGAACATATACAAGCAAGGATCATCCTAAATGGGGAAAAACTTGAAGCATTCCCACCTCCATAAGGAACTAGACAATGATGTCCACTTTTACTACCTCTATTCAATATCATACTTTAAGACTTAGCTAGACCAATAAAACAAGAAGGGGAGAAAAAAGCAATACAAACAGAAAAGACAAAAGTCAAGATATCTCTATTTTGCATAATCCTATACCTGAGAGACAACAAAAGCTCCACCAGGAAATTCCGGAACTAACAAATAAGTTCACAGAGTGGCAGGTTACAAAATTAATGTTCAGAATCATTGCTTTTTTATTATCCCATGTATGAAAATAATGAGAATGTCTTAACATCATAACCCCTAAAAAAATTGAAAACTTGGTATAAATATAACCAAGGAAGTCAGAGACCTGTACTATGAAAACTTTAAAACAGCAGAAGGTAGAAAACTTCCAACTCTCCTGGATCATTAGAATTAATATAATAAATACGTTCATCTTGTTTTCTCTACTGAAGCATGATCCCAAATCTCCTCTTTGTGTGAGGCCTTCCTTCCTCTTCTATCCTGTTTATAATCAGTTGTGATTACAATAGGTATTATGGAGATTTACCTTTGAATATGTCATTAACTGAGTTTGGAATCAGGACCCACCAATTAGGGAGTATATATGGTGTCTAACTTTCTGAGTTTGGGATACTTCACTCAATACAAGATATTCTAATTCCACCCATTTCTGGACAAATTTCATTAATTCGCCTTTTTCGATGGCTGAGTAGTATTCCATTGTCTAAAGGTACCACATTTTCATTATCCATTCATCAACTCTTGGGAGTTTGGGTTGATTCCATGACTTTGCTATTGTAAATAGTGATGCAATGAACATGGTTGTGCTCCTGTCACTGTAGTGAAATTCTGCATTATGGAGGATTATTCCCAGAAGTGGTATAGCAGGGTCATATGGGATTTCAATCTATAACTTCTTTAGAAATCACCATACTGATCACCAGAGTGGTTGTTTAAGCTTGTATTCCCACCAGCAATGTAGGAGAGGTTCCTTCTCTCCACATCCTCCCCAACATTTGGTGGTGTTTGCATTGTGGATTTTTTCTGTCCTGACAGGAGTGAGATGACATCTCAGGGTAGTTTTGATTTGCATTTCCCTGCTGGCTAGGGACATGGAGCATTTTAAAAAAGATACTTCTTAGACTTTTTGATTTCATCCATGGAAAAGTTTCTTTTGAGTTTTGTGGCCCATTTTGTAACTGGGCCATTTATCTCCTTGGTGTTTAGTTTTTTAAGTTCTTTGTGCATTCTGGATAATAAAGCTCTATCAGATATGTGTTTAGTGAAGTATTGCATGTAAGTAGTGAGACATCTGGTGCAGCTCACTCACACTTCCTTTCCAGGTCACTTGAAACTAAACAGGTTTGATCTCACCAATCAAGGAGGGTACAGGGACAGGCAGATAGATGGTAACCATCCCACAATTGGGCCCCTGAGTCCCCCTCACTGCTGTGTCCTACTCCTATTCTTCCATCTACCGTTGAGTATCCTCCTATATTAAGATCTTCATTTAAACAATCTTTTATCTTTGGTTAGGAGATGACCTTCCAATCAGGATGCAGCCAAGGGCAGTGCATGAAAAGCAAAACTGAGAACAACAAACCATGACTCAGAACACCAAAGCCCTACATTAATCACTTCGAATCAGATTAGCCAAATCTCTCCCCGTCCTAAAGTTCAGAGAACCTTGGGGAAGACGGAGCAGCAAGATTATAAGAGCCTAAAGATGGGGAGGACCATAGATATGAAAGATACTCCACACAAGTTAGGGCTGTAGCAGATAGAACTTTGCCTGACCCCGAAATCTAGCATGGATCACAGGAGCCAAGGCTGCAGGCAGTAGGAGCCTTAGGAGCAAGTGATTAACAGTCTTAATAGAGTTCTCACACCAATGGGGAGCCCAAGAAGGGACTCTGGACTATCCCATTGAGTCCTGAATCCTCACTAGGGTGGAAGACTTAGAGGGAGATTTAGCATTCACAGAAAAGCATGTTCCAGGGGATGGGGAGAGGTTAGGGGGAGGGGAATGAAAGGAAGGAGCAAAGTGGGGAGAGTACGAGGGGGATGAAAGGCTAGGGGAGAAGGAATGGAGAGGACAGGGGTATCTATTGAGTTTATATGATTAGGAAAAAATAAAATGTGGGAGAAAAAATTAAATAATAAAAGGGAAAAAAGACCATCCTGAAGCCCAGGGTGGAGCAGGAAGAGCAAAACTGAAAACAACAAACTGTAATTCAGAACACCGAAGACCCTACATTAATCACCTGGAACCAGACCAGCCAAATCTCTCCCCATCCTAAAGCTCAGAGAACCTTGTGGACGAAGGGGCAGCAAGACTGTAATAACCTAAAGATGGAAGATACTCCACACAAGTTAGGGCTGCAGTAGCCATAATTGGACTTGGCCTGACATGTCAACGACAGCTCAAAATCTAACAGGGGAGAATGTTCTAGGCAATAGAATCCTTAGAGGCAAGGGATTAAACAGACATAGTAGAATTCCTGTACTAAAGGGAAGCCCATGAAGAGCTTTTGGCTATGCCATTGAGTCCTGAACCCTCACTAGGGTGGAGGATTCAGAAGGAGGTTTGGCGGTTCACACAAAAGGATACTCCAGGAAATGGGAGGGAGGAAGGGGGAGGCACCCAGAGAGAGATAGGGAGGGAGGGGGTGAAAGGAAGGGAGAAGAGGGAGAATACAAGGGGGGATGACTGAGGACAGGAGGAGGAAGGGAGAGGTCAGGGCTACCTATTGAGCTTGTATGATTAGGAAAAAATAAAGCGTGGGAGAAAAATAAAAAAAAATAAAAAAATGACCATCCTATCCAACCAATATGCGGATTCAATGGAAATACCAATCAAAAGGCAATTCTTTATGCAGATTAACCAAACTATCTGAAATTTCATATGGAAGCAAAAAAGGTCCAGGATTGTAAACACAATCCTGAGTAATAAAAACTCTGCTTGAGGTATCAGCATAGTAGACATTAATCTATACTACAAATCCATAGTAATAAAGACAGCATGGTACTGGTTCCAAAATAGACACGTAAATGAATGGACAAGGGTTGAACAGACACATATATATGTCCACAATTAACAGTTTTCTGATTTTTGACATAGAAACTCAGTAAACACAATGTAAAAAGGACAGCATCATCAACAAAACGTGCTGGCAAAACTGCATTATCTACATACAGAAGATTGAAACTGGATTCTTGTCTCCATACATGCAAATCAGCTCCAAATGTATCAAGGACCTTTATATTAGACCAGAGACTGTAAAAACCCTACAAGAAAGAGGAGAACTTCCTCAAACTGATTGGTCCAGGCCAATACTTTCTAAGCAGGACCCCAATAGCACAGAAAATAGAACTAACCTTCAACAAATGGGATCCTAAACTAAAGATATTGTTACCTGAGCAATAAGACAACCCACAAACAGGAGCAACTCTTCACTTACAACACATTGGATAGAGAACTAATATACAGAGTACACCAAAAACTCAAAAATTTAAACATCAGGGAAATAAAAAGCTCAATTAGAAAACTATCCTTGATCTAAAAGAAACTTTCCCCGGGATGAAATTGGAATGTCCAACAACCTTCCACTAAATGTTAAAAAATGTTCCACCAACCTAGCTATCAGAGAAATGCAAATCAAAACCACCCTGAGATATCATCTGAACCCAGAGTGGCTAAAATAGGAAACATGTACAACAGCAAATGCTGAAGAGAATGTGGGCAGAAAAGAATCCTCAGAAGTTGCTGGTGGGAATCTGGTCTTGAATAACCACTCTGAAGATCAGTATGGCAGTTTCTAATAAAGTTAAAATTTCTCTGAGTGTTCTATGCATTCAGATAGACCAGGTGAGCAACTTCTGGGCCTGCCTAGCTCCCCCTGTCCCATGCAATTTCAGCTCATTCGAATTGAGCTGCTGAGCAGCCTCTGAGCCTGCCTGCCCAGGGAAGAATTCTCTCTTGTCCCACCCTATGGGTTGCTCAAATGCCAGCTATCTCATCCCCGCTAATCACATACATACAGGAAATAAGTTCAAGCAGATTTCATACCGTATCAAACTTCAAAGAATATGTAGAGAAAAGGCCTCCATAAAAAAAAAAAAAAAAAACCAGAATATTCGCCTCAGGAAACCCATATGAGAAGCAAAAAAACACTAGAATGCCTATATTTTTCTTTCTTTATTTTTGAGGTAAAAGCCCAAACAGCTGTTACCTAACAAAGAAATAAACCTAGACACTGTTGCCAAGTCTGAGAAATAGCGTTCCAGAATGACTTCAAGTAAAACTACAATCAACATATGTTCCTACTAAAATTGCCAACATCTCACAGGAAAAACAGAAGTAGTGTAAGAATACAAGAAAACAAGTTCCCCCTCAATATTTTTTCCATGAGAAAAAAAGGGCCTCAGACCCCACGATTGGTAACCCATTGGAAGGTATCTAAGAGAACAATAACAAAAACAACAAATTACAAAGATCAATTATAAACGTGTCTAAATAGCTCCAAGAGAACATAGATAAATGCCTACGCACATTTGAAGAACAACAACAAACTCAGGAAAGAATTCCAAAAATACAAAAATGGACCAGACACAAATAGAATGAAAATAAAGAATTTGAAAACAGATCTTGAAGTACTGAAAAACCCCGAAGATGACCTACAAACAAATAGAGAAACACTGAAAAAAAACCCAGACTGAAAATACATTAGAATAAAAAAAAATTCTAAACAGTAAAAACAAATTCAATAAAGAGTCTCCAAAATAGAACTAATCATGTAGAAAACATCTCAGAACTGGAATATAAGACAGAAGGGGTTCATAAGTCAATGAAAGAAATTGACAAGCTGAAAAACACACTGGAATAGGACACACAGAAACTCTGAGACACTATCAGAAGACCCAACAAACGCATTATGGGCATCCCAGAAACAAAAACACAAAAGAAATATCCACCAAGTATGACCAATGTGAAAATAGAGGAAAATTTCCCTTACCTAAAAAAAGAGATATACATCCTGATTCAAGAGACAGATAGGACACAAAATACTCAGGACAAAAAAAATAAATATACCAACACATACAGGTGACATACTAAATATTCACATTAAACACAAAATCTTAAGAGCTGAAAGAAAAAAATAACAAGTCACATACAGAGGTAAACCAATCAAAATAGCAACTGACTTCTCAATAAAAAAGGTAAAAGCCAGAAGGACATCGAAAGACACAATACAAGTTTTGAACGAACACAAATGCCAACCCATATTATTATATCCAGAAAAACTGTCTGTAATAATAGAAGATAAAGGAAAATATTACATGAAAAAAAAAGCAAAAATACTATATGGCCACAAAGCAAGGGCTTCAGGGAATACTGGAAGAACTGCTCAAGATGGAAAAGAAGCTAAAGAGAAGAAAGAGGAAACAATATCAACAAAACAGCTGAATGAGTGAATAGGAAATAAAGGCCAATGTCACAAAATCAAAAAAGGTCAAGACCCATTAAACAACTTTCACTAATAACTTTAAATAGTAATGGGCTCAACTCCCCAATCAAGAGACACAGATTCAAAACTTGGATCAAACATCATGACCTGGGGCTGGAGAGGTGGCTCAGGGGTTAAGCCTCCGCCTTGCAGGCGGAAGGTCCTGAGTTCGGATCCCAGATGCCACGTATAGACGCCAGGCGGAAGCGGAGGCGGCCTGCGCTTCTGGTCCTGGTAGGGGGGAGCCTGTGAATTCCGGGGCAGAAGGAGGTGGAGGCGTCCATGGTGGTTCGCAAATTCGTCCGTGGTTCTACACAGACACACACACACACGCACGCACGCGCGCACGCATATGCACATAGTTGAATAAATAATAATAATAATAAAAAATTAAAAAAAAAAACCATCATGACCTGTCAATTCTCTGCCTCCAAGAAACACAATTCACCTTGAAAGATAAACATTTTCTCAGGATAAAAGGATGGTCAAAAGTACTCCAAGTAAATGGAAAAAGGAATTAAGCATGAGTTGCCATCCTAATATCAGACAAAATAGACTTCAAACTGAAGCAAACCATATGAGACTCAAATGGATGCTATATCTTAGTAGAGGGAAAATTCCAGCAAGATGATGTTACAATCTTTTTTTTTCCTTTTCATATATTTATTGGTCATTATCTATTTTCCTTTTACATATTCATTTTCTTGGCATATGTCATAGTTAGGTACAGATATCAACTTGACAATTGAAGGCTTTGGCTCTGAGCACGGTTGTAAAGAACTGATACATAAATTAATCCCTGAGCGAGCTTACAACCGTCTAATTGATGGGGAAGGCCAGTACTCTTGCTTTCTTTTCACATATGTATATGACTTTATATATCCATCTAAAGCTAGGATACTCAAAGAAAATATACAAGATCACATATGGCTCAATCTATGTTCCTGCAAACAGCATAATTTCAATCTTCTTTTTTTATAATTTACATTTTTTATTATTATTTCCGCTCATACAAACTTAATAGGTACACCAGTTCCCTCCCTCCCTCCTCCTCCCCCCGAACCCCCTGCTCTCCCTCCCTTCACCCCTCCCTCCCCATCCCCCAGTGCTTCCCACCCCCATTCCCAGAGAGTCCTTTATTGTGCATGCCTAACTCTCCTCTGGGCCTTCCTCTCCGATGACGTACAAGGACCCAGTGGCATTTCCCTGAACCCTTTTCCGTGTTCCCCTTAAGCATAGGAACACTACTGTGGCTGCCAATCCCTTGCCTCCAAGGATCTTGGTGTCTTTAACAGATGCTAGACTTTGTGAGGTCAATAGTGTGTTGGACATTGCGCCCGGCATGCAAAGTCCAATTATGATTGCTTTGGTCCTAACTTGTGTGGAGTATCTTGCAAATCATTGCTCCCCCCATCCTTTTGCTCTTATAATCTTACTGCCCCCTCTTCCGCAAATGTTCCTGAGCTTCAGGATGGGGAGAGATTATTAGTCTGGCCTAGTTCTAGGTGGTTGATATAGTCTCTGAAGTTCTGGATTGTGGTTTGTTGATTTTCTTTTGCAGTTTTGCTGCTCCTGCAATGCCCTTCACTCCATCCTGATGGGTACTATATGTCACCCCCTGGCCAGAGACAAAAAGCTGTTAAACTGGAGTTTTATTATAAGAGCACATTCAAGGGTAGATGTAATAAAAGTAGGAAACTTCAGTGAGGGAGGGGTCAATGCTACAATCTTAAACATACATCCACCAAACATGGAAGCAAACAAATTCATCAAACAAACTATAGGAGACAAAACGACTAATCAACCCAAAACAGTAGTAGTTGGAGACTTCAATACTCCACTGTACCATTGGACACGTTAACTGCCCAAAAGCTAAACAGAGAAACATTGGAGTCAAAAGAAATCATAAATCAAATGGATCTTACAGATAGCTACAGAACATTGCATCCAAACACTCAGGAGTTCATGGGACATTCTCAAAAATAGACCACATACTAGGACTCTCTATATATATACACATTGAAATCATTCACTGCATACCATCTGACCATCACAGAATGAAGTTAGGTATTTACAAAAAGAAAGCAATAGAAACTCCACAAACTCATGGATGTTAAATAAAACATTTTTAAATGAGGAATTGGTCAAAAATGAAATAAAACACAGAAAAGTAAAAACTTCCTTGAAGCCAGTGTAAATGAAAATACAATCTACCAATGCAACTCAGTGAAAACAGTTCCTTTTTTCCACCCACATTTTTTCTCCTTATCATACAAGTTCAATAGATATCCCTGTCCTCTCCCTCCCTCCTCCCCTCCCCAGTCATCCCCCCTTGGACTCTCCCCCATTCCCCTTCCTTTCTTCCTCCCTTTATCTCTCCCCCTTTCTTGGTGTCTCCCCCTTCCACCTTTGCATCCTCTGGAGCATCCTTTTATATGAATGCCAAACCTCCCTCTGAGGCTTCCAACCTAGCAAGGGTTCAGGATTCAGTGACATAGCCCACAGCCCCTTTTTGGGCTCCCAGTTAGTATGGGAACTCTATGATGACTGTTTTTTTTTTTTTTTTTTAATTTTTTTTTAATTATTATTTATTCAACTGTGTGTATATGCGCGCATGTGTCTGTGTGTGTGTGTGTGTGTGTGTATGTGTGTGTCTGTGTGTGTGTAGAACCACGGACGAATCCGCGAACCACCATGGACGCCTCCACCCCGGGATTCACAGGCTCCGCCCTACCAGGACCAGAAGCGCAGGCCGCCCCCGCTTCCGTCTGGCGTCTATACGTGGGATCTAGGATCCGAACTCGGGACCTTCCGCCTGCAAGGCGGAGGCTTAACCTCTGAGCCACCTCTCCAGCCCCTCTATGATGACTGTTTAATCCCTTGCCTCTAAGGATCCTACTACCTGGAGCCTTCTCCCCTGTGATCATGTTAGACTTTGGGGGGTCGGTTGTTGACATGTCAGCCATTATGCAGGTCAGGCAAAGTCCAATTATGGCTACTGCGGCCCTAACTTGTGTGGAGTATCTTGCATATCATTGGCTTCCCCACCTTTAGGCTCTTACAATCTTGCTACCCCCTTTTACACAAGGTTCTTGTGCTTTAGAATGGGGAGAGATTTGGCTGGTCTAGTTCCAGGTGATTAATGTTCTGAATTATTGTTTGTTGTTGTTTTCAGCTTGCTTTTCCTGCACTGTCCTTGGCTGAATCCTGATTGACATAGAAGGTCACCTCCTAACTAAAGATAAAAGACTTTAAATAAAGATCTTAATATAATAGAAGACTCAAAGTTAGGTGGAAAAATGGGAGTTGGACACAGCACTGGGGCTGGGCAAGTCAGTGTCCCATTTGCTGGATGTTTACTGTCTACCTGCCAGTACCTATATCTTCCCTTATTTGTGAGAACAAATTTGTTCAGTCATAAGTGACCAGGAAGAGAAGTGAAAGTGAGCTGTACTAGAGATGTCTCTCTAGTTACATGCAATACTTGACTGTGTTTTATTTTTCTCTACTGAAGCATCATCCCCTATCTCCTTTTTAATTCAGGTACTCCTTCTCATTCTACCCTGTTTATAATCCTTTGCGATTACAGTAGGTGTTACAGAGATTTACCTTTGAATATGTCACTAAATATATAACAAGCCCACAGCAAGGATTGTACTCAATGGGGAAAAACTAGAAGCATTCCCAATTCGATCAGGAACTAGACAAGGCTGTCCACTCTCACCACTTCTATTCAATATTGTACTTGAAGTCTTAGCTGAAGCCATAAGACAAGAAAGGGGCATAAAAGGGATTCAAATCACCAAGGAAGAAGTCAAGCTATCCCTATTTGCAGATGACATGATCTTTTTTAAAATTTTTTATTATTTATTATTTATTCAATTGTGGATATATGCGTGTGTGCATGAATGTGTGTGTGTGCGTGTGTGTGTAGAACCACGGGCGAATTCGGGAACCACCATGGACCACCTCCACCTCCTCCTTGTTTACTCTGCCCCGGGATTCACAGGCTCCGCCCTACCAAGACCAGAAGCGCAGGCCGCCCTGGCTTCTGCCTGGTGTCTATACGTGGGGTCTACGATCCAAACTCAGGACCTTCCGCCTGCAAGTCAGAGGCTTAACCCCTGAGCCACTTCTCCAGCCCCAGATGACATGATCTTATATCTGAGTGATCCCAAAAACTCCACCAGGAAGCTCCTGGAACTAATTGAGTAGTTCAGCAGGATGGCAGGATACAAAATAAATGTACAAAAATCAGTGGCCTTCCTATATATGCCCAGAATGAAAGAAGTATGTTTTTGCTCACAGAAGACATCTTTCTTTTTCTCCTCCCTTCATCTCTGTTCAAGGCACAAGCAGATCAAGAACTTCTGACTTGACAATATGTGATTTCTAAGCCATTTGCTCTTGAAAAACAAAGTTTTTCCCATCCTCTCTCTTATGTATGCTTTTTCTAATATAATGGATTTTTACTGCTTCTTTAAAAATTGACTTCTTTACCCTGTGGCTGTTTGCCAATCTCTAAGCATGTTTCCCACTGGCAACTTCTGGGATTTCCATAGAGTCTACAACCTTATTGTTTTAAATTAAATGTAAATATTCTCAACTCTCTTCCTGTTTAATAATTCATTATTTTGTAGAGAAAATGAACACATACTCTTTGATCAGTATCACTTATATTTGCCCATGATTTATTAATAGCATAACACAGTATTTAAAACTGGAAAACTACTACAGTGTTATCTGTACCCAAATGATAACCTCTCTCTTCTTTAAATTGAAACTTTGAAAAATATTTCATTTATTTATTGGTATAAGCACGCACATACCCATGTTACTAATACAGAAAGAGAGAGAAAGGAAAGAGAAAGAGAGAGATTAGAAATAATTTTCATGAATCAGGTCTTTACTTCACCATGTGGCTTTTGGGGATACCATATCCTCAGGTATGTAAGTAGATGCCTTAATCACTAATATATTTCACCAACCCAGTTGTGTATGTGCGCGCGCGTGTGGTGTGTGTGTGTATGTGTGTGTAGAACCACGGACGAATTCGCGAACACCATGGACGCCTCCACCTCCTTCTGCCCCGGGGATTCACAGGCTCCGCCCTACCAGGACCAGGAAGAAGCGCAGGCCGCCCCCGCTTCCGTCTGGCGTCTTACGTGGGATCTGGGATCCGAACTCGGGACCTTCCGCCTGCAAGGCAGAGGCTTAACCCCTGAGCCACCTCTCCAGCCCAGTTGGCCTCTTTTAAGCAATCATTTCTACTGGCTATAGTGTCATTACTGAGAATGTCCACCACATCTAATAGGTAACTGAAGACAGAACATCACACTCTAATACCTGATCTTTCACATCTATATAAAGAATCAAAGACTAGCAGCAATTATCAGAAGCAAAGTGTGTATGTAAACATGCTGGGTAATAGATCAATACATTTTATAAATTCAGTTAAGAGGCAACGGGCATAAATGTGAAATAAATATCATGGAACAGAAATATGAAGACAAAAACCTATATGTGAATGTACAAGACAGATAAAGATATTTTCAGTAGTGGGAAGGAAACCCCATTTTTATATAGCTTGTGTTTATAAACATTTATATGTTTATATGCTGTCCATATTTATATATTTACAACTTATGAAAGAGAGGGATTAAAAGAGAGAGAGAGAGAATTACATGCATGGGATGGAAGTCAGAGGATATCTTACAGAAATCAGTACTCCCTTTCTACCATGTGGACTTCTGGGACCAAAATTCATATTCCTAGGTTTGTGAACAGGTGTCTTGTACACTGATCTATCTCCTGAGCCCAAGAGATCCAATTTTTAACCCTTATCCAATTACTGTGACATCAACTTACAGCACTCTAGCACATGAGAAGGGACATAATTATTATTATTTCTTGCTGTATCCTCTATTTCAAGAGTCCAGCTTGTCTGCTGAAATCCCATAAATATCTCTGTCTTTCATTTATTAGCTAGAACTCTGAGCAAAGAAAACCAGTCTGGTTTCACACAAGTGAATCAGTTTCATGAAGGAAAACATGTGATGAGTCACATAGCTCAAATTTCAGCTATTCTTCCTCCTTTGACTGCAACTCCACAAGGAACAAGTGATGGTATATCTTTTATTTAAAACAACAACAATAAATGAATGTCTACACATCAAGTGTGTTCCAGGAGGTGGCACAACAAGATTAGTGGACCCTCCTTAAAGAAATTATGAATTTTATGGAGAGTGAAGAAACCATGGCTGCAGTCTCTTAGTACTGAACATGTGCATTTAGTTCATATTGCATCCATAAAGGACATCATTGCACTTTGTACAGTGGCAAGTTTCAAAAGGAGGGAAATGCGTGATTGAACATGGTAGAAAGGACCAAAGCACACTTTTGCCAGAGCTTACATGAAAGTTGAGAATAAATAATCTCTGAAACATTTGAAATTAGAGCAGCAAAAGGCAAACTAACATTTGTGAAGATTCTGGGTGTTGTGATTGAGTTCACCAGAGAATACACAGCATGTGAGTTAATTTTTCTATAAATTTCTTACACACTAGTCACTATCAAGCATAAATAGTTAATAAAATACTTCCTTGTAATCAGTAATTTTGTTGAAGTAAGTCTATCTCTAGAGGATCCCTGCTGTATCTCAAGGGTTATAACACAATCATGCTGCACATTTTCCTGTCTTTTCGATGTCCTTCTGGCTCCAGAAGCACCTGGGTCTATTCTGCAAGCACAATAGGAGTGGAAGATGTAGGTCCAAGAAGACAAATATCAAAGCAAGCATTGTGCTCATGTCTATCAAGCAGAGTTTGAGAGGACACAGAATTCACATGTCACCCTGATAGACACACAACACATGGGCATGAGATTATTAGTGTTGATGATTACTATTTACTTTTGGTCCAGATGTGTCCACTATCCTGGAGCAACCTGGGGCATTTTCTGTCTCTAAACTCTGCACCTGAGTCCCATTTTTACAGAACATCTTTTCCAGAGATCACATGCCATGATATCATTTGCATCTTTGGATGCCAAGACCCCATGGAGGAACAGTACTTAGCAAGATTTGATCCTAAGCTTATATCAACAAAAAAATCTTGGATGAGTATTACATTCCCTTATTGTCATAGCATATATTGTTATCTATTTGTATCAATATCATGTGTATTTTTCTCATCTTTTTATTGCTTATTATTTTTTATTTCTATTTATTTATTTATTTCTTCCACTCACACAAAGTTGATAAGTACTCTGTTCCCCTGCCTCTCTCCATCCTTCCCTGAATCCCCTTGCTCCCTCCTCCCTTTTCTTTTTCCTTTCCCTCCTCCTTCCCTTTGTCCCAGTGCTCCCCCTCCCATTTAAGGAAATCTCTGAATACAGATACCTAGGGACCAACCATTTAATATATGAATCAAGATGAGCTAGATTCAGGCAAAAGTGGTTAGGAATTTAAGAATCAATTCTAAAATCTTCACAAATTACAAATTCTTATCTTGTTCATTTGCAAATTGTTCAAGTGAAAGCTAATATATGCTTTGTATTTCAAAGTGATCGAAAATCCTAATGTTGTTAGAACTCTACAACAAAGTTATTTAGCTAAATATTCCTCAGCTAATGCAATCAATTTCATCTCTAACTGAAAATGAAAATTATTTTATTTTTCCTTTTAGTGGAACTGAAAGATTTTCCTGAGTTTTTGATTTCCTTTTATGAAACATGATTTTATTTATTTTTGAAAGAGAGAGAGAAAACAAACAGAGAGACAAAGAAAGTGCCAGTGGAGTGCCAGTGAAAATATTTGTAAGTCGAGAAATTCATCCCAGCATGGCTGCTCTAATCCTGCCTCAATCTGGGATGGGTGGGGTTCAGCCTGATTCACCTCACTTTCTGACCAGCCTTGGGGGACTGACTGCAGGTGTTCAGTCCTGGAGCGCAACTGCAGCCTCCCAGCACTTAGGCTTCTGAGAAAGAGGCCTTTGGGCAGTCCTACTCCACCTACCATAAAGTGGCTGAGGATGGAGAGACTCGCGAGGAAACACTTCTGCAGGAGTCTGCATCGAAGGAAGCTTACTATTTGGGCAAGATCTTGGAGATGCAAAATGAATTGAAACAGACCCGGGCTGTGGTCACAAACATCCAAGCAGAAAATGAGAGACTCACGGCTGTTGTACAGGATCTAAAGGAGAATAATGAGATGGTGGAGTTGCAAAGAATACGAATGAAAGATGAAATCAGAGAGTATAAATTTCGGGAAGCCCGACTCCTTCAAGACTACACTGAGCTGGAAGAAAATATCACATTGCAGAAACTAGTGTCCACATTAAAACAGAACCAGGTTGAGTATGAAGGTTTAAAGCATGAGATTAAGCGATTTGAGGAAGAGACAGTGCTCCTGAACAGCCAATTGGAAGATGCCATTCGGCTGAAAGAGATTGCAGAGAACCAACTAGAAGAAGCCCTTGAGACACTGAAGAATGAAAGGGAACAAAAAAACAATCTGCTGAAGAAGTTGTCTCAGTACATCAGCCTCGGTGATAACCATATCAACATCTCAGTAGATGGGCTCAAGTTTACTGAAGATGGGAGTGAGCCAAATAATGATGACAAAATGAATGGACATATCCATGGGCCTCTTGGAAAACTGAATGGAGACTATCGGACTCCCACTTTAAGGAAAGGAGAGTCCCTGCATCCTATGTCTGACTTATTTAGTGAACTGAACATTTCAGAAATTCAGAAATTGAAGCAGCAACTTATGCAGGTAGAGCAGGAAAAGGCCATTCTTCTGGCCAACCTCCAGGAGTCACAGACCCAGATGGAGCACACCAAGGGGGCACTGACAGAGCAGCATGAGCGGGTGCACCGGCTGACAGAGCACTGTCAATGCCATGAGGGGCCTGCAGAACAGCAAAGAGCTCAAGGCTGAGTTGGATGGTGAGAAGAGCTGGGACTCAGGGGAAGAGGGCCATGACTACGAGGTGGACATCAATGGCTTGGAGATCCTTGAGTGCAAATACAGAGTGGCGGTCACCGAGGTCATTGATTTGAAAGCAGAAATTAAAGCCTTAAAGGAGAAATATAATAAATCCATAGAAAACTATACAGAAGAGAAGGCCAAGTATGAGAGTAAGATTCAAATGTATGATGAGCAGGTGATAAGCCTTGAAAAGACGACCAAGGAAAGTGGTGAGAAGATGGGCCATATGGCGAAGGAGTTGCAAAAGATGACTGGCTTAGCCAACGAAAATCACAACACCCTCAATACAACCCAGGATGAGTTGGTAACATTTAGCGAAGAGCTAGCCCAGCTTTACCATCACATGTGTCTATGTAACAATGAAACTCCCAACAGGGTAATGTTGGACTACTACCGGCAAAGCAGAGTTACTCGCAGTGGGAGCCTCAAGGGGCCTGATGATCCCAGGGGACTTTTATCTCCACGATTAGCCAGGAGTGTGTCATCCCCAGTAGAACCACGGACCCCATCTGAACCAGTTTCTAAAGAAAACACAGAGGCCAGCAAAGATCCAAGCCCAACTAAGACTCCCACAATCTCTCCTGTTATTACTGCCCTGCCATCTTCTCCAGTATTGGATACAAGCGATATCCGCAAAGAGCCAATGAATATCTATAACCTCAATGCCATAATCTGAGACCAAATCAAGCATCTTCAGAAAGCAGTGGATCGGTCCTTGCAGCTGTCTCGTCAAAGAGCAGCAGCTCGGGAGTTGACCCCTATGATCAATAAGGACAAAGAAGCCTTAATGGAAGAAATTCTCAAGCTGAAGTCTCTGCTAAGTACCAAACGGGAACAGATTGCCACACTGAGGGCAGTGTTGAAAGCCAACAAACAGATAGCTGAGGTGGCCCTGGCCAATCTGAAGAACAAATATGAGAATGAAAAGACTATGGTGACTGAGACGATGACAAAGCTGAGGAACAAGCTGAAGGCTTTGAAAGAAGATGCTGCCACCTTCTCCTCTCTAAGAGCAATGTTTGCAACAAGATGTGATGAATATGTCACACAGTTGGATGAAATGCAGAGACAGTTAGCAGCTGCAGAAGATGAAAAGAAGACTCCAAACACTTTATTACGAATGGCTATCCAGCAAAAGCTTGCCCTGACTCAGCGGCTGGAGGACTTAGAGTTTGACCATGAGCAGTCCCGACGCAGCAAAGGCAAACTTGGGAAGAGCAAGATCGGCAGCCCTAAAGTGGGGAGGCGCCAGCCACCTTGCCCACCATAGACACTCACCTCCTGCATAGTCAGGGCCCACAGTCACCCAACATTCGGGTCAGCAGTGGCACTCAGAGGAAAAGGTATGCATGCAGCAACTGTCATAGTGTGGTTCAGTGGCCAGGTTTTAGTTGACTGCAAAATTTCATGCTTTTTTGTTGTGGAGACTGGAGGAGGGGAAAGGAAAAGAAAAAAATGGATCTTCTAGTGGACTTTGCAAATGCTTGTCTTTCTGCCATCTGTTGATTAACCATAATATAATTTTCAGATATCCATTAATGTTTCTGCTACCCTTTGTGTACATGAATATGCCTATCCCTTGCCTCCAACCTCAAATGTATATAGATAAAGGTGAATATTAAAAACGAAGCTCTTTCAACATGGGCTATAGTTTTAAAGTCTTAGTTCTGTGCTATTAATCAGCTTTCCTTTCGCTGGGTAAGGATGTAAATATGTTCTTCTAGGGGAACTTGTCCATCAGACTAGAACTGATGACAGTTCTGTTTTCAGGTAAAATGGAATGGGATACATACAGTATTAGTTTTTAAAGCAAGTTTCTTTCGTATGTGTATGTGTGCATTTTCACTAGGCATGCAAATATTCTCAGAAAAATCACTTGTAAGGTTTTCATTGGTTTTATTTTGTGACCTTTTACCCAAGTTACTTGCTCTGAGTTTTTTTCGCTGTTGTTGCTATTATTAATATAGTTAAAATTGTTCATTTGCAGAGCTTTTACTTAAGAATCAATGCATATATTTTCTACTTATTGTTTAACTAATAAATCTCTTTTCCAGTATCCAAAATAGTTTCCCCCCCCAAAAAAAGGGTTGTATTCTGATGTTGGAAACTTAAAAGTTACTAAAAAGAATCTTTATTTACATAGTTAAAAATAATAACTGCCAATATAAGTAATGTTGTCACTGGTGAGGCATTAAAAGGTAATTAAAGTAAAAAAAAAGAAAGAAAATATTTGTAAGTCACATTTTTTATTATTTTTTTTCACTCATACACATTTAATAGGTAAGCTGGTCCATTTCCTCCTTCCACCCCTTCAGACCTCCTTGCTCCTTCCCCCTTTTCCCCTTCCTTTCACTCCCTTTCTCCCTTTCTCCCAGTGCCCCTCTCTTCCACCAAACCCCCAATCCTTGGAGCATCCTTTAGTGCAAATGACAAACTTCCCTCTAGGTCCTCCACTCTAATGAGGTATAAGGACCCAGTAGCATTGCCTGGAATCTTTTGTTGTGCTCCCATTTAGTATGGGAACACTATTGTGACTGTAATCCCTTGCCTCTAAGGATCCTAGTACCTGTGATCCATGCTAGACTTTGGGGGGTCATTGATATGTCAGTCATTGCACAGGTCATGCAAAGTCCTAGTATGGTTATTTCAGTCCTAACTTGTGTGGAGTATCTTGTATATCGTTGCTCCTCCCCATCTTTAGGCTCTTACAATCTTATCTCCCCTTCTTCCACAAATTTTCCTAAGTTTTAGGATGGGAAGAGATTTGGCTGGTCTAGTTACAGATGATTAAATAGGGTCTCTGATGTTCTGAATTATGGTTTGTTGGGGTTTTTTTTTTTCAGTTTTGCTATTCCTACATTGCCCTTGGCTCCATCCTGATTTGTATTGGATGTCACCTCCTAGCCAGGGATAAAAGGCTGTTAAAATAGAGTCTTACTATAAGATTAGATTCAAAGGTAGATGGAATAAGAATAGGAAAGAGTGGGGGGGTCAATCTCCCATTTGCAGGATGGTTACCATCTATCTTCCAGAAGTCTATGCCCTCCATGATTGGTAAGATCAAATCTCCTCAGTTGCAAGTGACCAGGAAGGAAAGTGTGTGAGCTTAACCAGATGTCTCACTACTTACTTGCAGTAATTGATGGTGATCTATTTTCTCTGCTGTAGCATGATGCCCTCTCTCCTTGTTTCTGGAGGGGCCTTCCTTTCCCTTCTGTCCAGTTTATCTTCTTTGCAATTACTGTAGCTATTACAGAGTTTTATCTTTGAATATGTCACTAAGTGGGTTTGGTACTAGGATCCACCTATCAGGGAGTACATACAGTGCTTACTTTTCTATCTGAGATACTTCACTCAATATGAGTTTTTCTAATTCCATCCATTTCCCAGAAAATTTCATTAATTCATTTTTATGATGGCTGAGTAATATTCCATTGTATAAATGTACCACATTTTCCTTATCTACTCATCAACTGTTAGGCATTTATGTTGATTCCATGATTTTGCTATTGTAAATAGTGCCACTATGAACATGGTCGTGCTTGTGCATTGAGGTGAATTTGTGCTGTAAAGGGAATTATTCCCAAAAGTGGAATAGAACTGACACATAGCATTTTAATCTTTAACTTTTTAAAAAATCATGAGACTGATCACCAGAGTAGTTGTATAAGCCTGCATTCCCACCAGCAATGTAGGAGAGTTCCCTCCTTGCCAAATCCTCTCCAATATTTGGTGTTGTTTGTATTGTGGACTTTTGCCTTACTGACCCAGATGAGATGATACCTAAAGGAAGTTTTGATTTGCATTTCCCTAATGGCTAAGGATGCAGAACATTTTTTAAGATATTTGTTAGACATTTCAATTTCGTATCTGGTAAAATTTTGTTTGAGTTCCGAGGCCCATTTTTTAATTGAGTCATTTATTTCCTTGGTGTTAAGTTTTCTAAATTCTTTGTGAACACTCTGGAGAATAGAGCTTTATCGGATATGTGGTTAGAGAAGATTTTCTCCCATTCTATGGGTTGCCTTTTTGCTCAGTTTACAATCTCTTTATCTGAACAGAAGCGTTATAATTTCGTAAGATCCCATTTCTAGAGGGTTGGTTCTAGGGACTGTGCTATTGGATTTCCATTTAGGAACTGCTGACCTAGTCCAATCAGTTCAAGGGAGTTCCCTACCCTTTTAACTAGGGTTTTTGTAGTCTCTTGCCTTATATTGAGGTCTTTGATCCTTTTGGAATTAGTTTTTGTACATGGTGATGAGTACGGGTGGTCAGTTTTAATCTTCTGCATATGGACATCCAGTTTTGCCAGCACGGTTCGTTGAAGATGCTGTTCTTTTTCCATTTAATTTTTGGGCCCCTTTCTCAAAGATCAAATGGCTATAATGGTGTGGGCTTAAATTTGGGACATCAAACATTATCCATTGTTCTGTGTGGAGCCAGTATCAGGCCATTTTTATTACTATGGGTTTGTAAAATAGATTAAGGTTTGGTGTGGTGATACCTCCAGTAGTGTATTTGTTATTCAGGATTGTTTTTGTTATCCTGGCTCTTTTGTGCATCCATATGAATTTGGAGATTGTTTGGACAATTTCTTTAAAGAATTGCTTGAGGATTTTGATTGGCATAGCATTGAATCTGTATATTACTTTAGACAGAAGGTCATTTTTATGATGTTGATTCTGCCAATCCGGGAACATGAAAGGTCATTCCACCTTCTGGTGTCTTCTGCAATTTCTTTCTTTAGGTTTGTAAAGTTTTCATGGTAAAGGTCTCTTTCTTCCTTGGTTAGGTTTATATCAACATATTTCATTTTTTAGGGGCTATAGTAAATGGTATTGCTTCTCTTAGGTCTTTATCATTTACTTCATTCTGGGAATACAGAAAAGCCACTGATTTTTGTATGTTAATTTTGAATCCTGTCATCCTGCTGAACTTCTGTATTAGTACCAGGAGTTTTCTGGTGGAGTTTTGGGGATCACTCTGGTATACAATCATGACATCTGCAAATAGAGATAACTTGGCTTCTTCCTTGCTGATTTGAATCCCTTTTATCTCCCTTTCTTGTCTTATGACCTCAGCTAAGACTTCAAGTACAATATTGAAGAGAAGTGGTAAGAGTGGACAGCCCTGTCTAGTTCCTGCTCAAAGCGGGAATGCTTCAAGTTTTTCCCCATTGAGTATAATCATTGATGTTGGTTTGTTGTATACAGCTTTTATTATGCTGATAAAGGTTCCTTCCATTCCAACTGTCTCTAGGGTTTTGATCATATAAGATCTTCTCAAAAGCTTTTTCTGCATCTATCAAGAGTATCATGTGGTCTCGGATTTTGGACTGGTTCACATGGTATATTACATTTATTGATTTGCATATGTTGAACCAACCTTGTATGCCTGGGATAAAGCCTACTTAATAACCATGAATGATCTTTTTGATATGTTTTTGAATCCAATTTGCTAAGACTTTGTTGAGAATCTTTGCATCTGTGTTCATCAACGAGAATGGCCTATAGTTTTCTTTTTTAAGTGTATCTTTACTAGGTTTTGAGATTAAGACAATATTAGCTTCATAGAAAGAATTTGGTAGTGATCCTTCCTTTGCTATTTGATGGAACAGTTTAAGGAGTATTGGTGTTATTTTTTCCTTAAATGTCTAGTAGAACTCTATGCTGAATCCATGTGGTCCAGGACATTTTTTGGTTAGAAGATTTGACATTACTTCATTAATTTCCTCATATGGTATAGGACGATTTAAATAACTCAAAACTTCCTGATTCAATTTAGGTAAGTTGTGCTTAGTTAAGAATTCATCCATTTCTTTTGTGTTGTCAAATTTCACAGAGTATAAGTTTTAGAAATATGACATTTTAATACTCTGAATTTCTTGGGTATCAGTAGTGATAACTCCATTTTCATTTCTAATTTTGTTAATATGGGTTTTCTCTCTCCTGCTTTTGGTTAATTTAGCTACAGGTGTATCAATCTTATTGATTTTTTCACAGAACCAGCTTTTTGACTGATTGATTTTCTCTATCGTTTTCCTTATCTCAATTTCATATATTTCTACCCTGATTTTGCTGATATCCTCTCTTCTGTTGCATTTGGGATTGGATTGCTCTAGTGTCTCTAAAGCTTTAAGCTGCATTGTTAAGATATTTATGTATGATGTTAATATTTTTGGATGCAGGTATTAAGAACTATGAACTTACCTCTTAGGACAGTTTTCATTGATTTTGATAACTTATATTTTCATTATCATTCCCTTCCAGGAAATCTTGAATTTCCTTTTTGATTTCATCCTGAATTCAATTCTCATTCAGCATCATAGTGTTTAGTTTCCAAGAGTTAGTGTATTTTCTGTTGTTTGTTTTGTTTCATATGTCAAGCTTTAGATCATGGTGGTCTGATAGGGTACAGGCTACAATTTCAACTTTCTTGTATATGTGGAGATTCATTTTTTGGCCCAATATGTGCTCTATTTTAGAGAAAGTTCCATGTGCTCCTGAAAAAAATGTGTATTCTTTGGTGCATGGATGAAAAGTTCAATAGAGATCTGTAAGGTCATATCAGTAAGAGTTTGATTAAGTTACAAAGTGTCTCTGTTGAGTTTTTGACCTGTTGATCTATCCCATGTTGAGATGGCAGTGTTGAAAGCCTCAAGAATTATCGTTTGGGGGTGGGTTTCTCGCTTTAGATGCTGTAGGGTTTGCTTAATGAATGTGGAGGAGCCTTATTAAGTGGATATTTGTTCGTTATTGTAACGTCTTCCTGGTGATTTGTACCTGTGACTAAATACAGTATCCATCTGTGTCTCTTATGATTTTCTTTAATTTGAAGTCCCCTTTTTCTGATAGCATAATAGCTATCCCTGCCCGTTTCTTAGTTCCATTAGCTGACAGAATTGTGTACCAGCCTTTTATTTTTAGGATGTGCCTGTCCTTTGTGGTGAGATGAGTTTCCTAAAGGCAGCAGATTGATGGGTTGTGATTTATAATCCAAGTTGGCAATCTGTCTCTTGATTGGTGAGTTCATTCCATTGACATTTAATGTTATAATGGAGAAATTACTTTTAATTCCAGTCACTTTTTGTGTTAGTGGCTTTTGTAAGTGTATAATTTGTCTTTTAGGTTCTTGTAGTATTATACTTCCCTTCTGTCTCCTGGATGTGCTTGTTCTTATCTTCAATCTTGAGTGTCTTTTCTAGCAATTTTTGAGGGCCTGGTTTGGTAGACATGTAAGCCTTCAAGTTGTCTTTGTGCTAGAAAACTTTTCTCTCCCTCTCAATCATGACAGATAGTTTTGTGGGTTGACATTTTTGCTCATGCAATTCTTGGAGTATGTCTCTTCAAGCTCCTTGCTTTTACTGTTTTCATTGAGAATTCATTTGTTATTTTAATAGGTTTCCTTTAAAAGTGACTTGTTCTTTTTCCATTGAAGTTCTCAGCACATTTTCTTTGTCTTTTATGTGGAGTGTTTTAACTATTATCTGCCTTGGCAAGTTTGTATTTCGGTTATATCTGTTTGGGGTGCAGAATGTCTCTTGTATTTGGATGGGCTTTCCTTTCTTCAGATGTGGAAAGTTTTCCTCTATAATAATTTGAAAAATTTCCTCAGGTGTGGTATTTTGTGACTCTTGTTCTGGTTTTCCATGAATGCACATGTTATTCTTCTAGGTGTCCCAAAACAATTGAATATTCCTCTCAAGTATCTTTTTGGCTTTAACAACCTCTTCCATTGAAGTGGTTAGTTCTTCTACTTGGTCTCCAAGATCTGATATTCCATTTTCTGCTTTATTAGTTCTGCTGATAAGACTCTGTTGAGTTCTGTGTTGAAATTAGCTTGTCTTCTAGTTTGAGTTAAAACTCTGGTTGAGATTGTTTTAACTGTTCTATGCCATTTTTGTTTCTACAACTGCTTTTCTCATATCCTCCAAGTGCCTATTGTGTTCTTTTCAAAGTAGTTGATGCAGTTATTGAACTCCTCCCAGATTTTCCTTTTCATTGTATTGATCATGGTAAAGATCAGGCTTTGAAAATAATTGTTTTGGGTATGGCTTTCTTAGCTATTTTCTGTGAGTTTGTTCTGGTTGGAATCTATCATTATGGGGTTAATTCTTTCTATAAGAGATTTGTTGTCTTGGTTTTTGTTTCTCATGGATTTGTACTGTGACCTGGGAATTGTTGGTTTATTTTTTCATACCTTCTTTCAGTTTCTGTGTGTTTTCGACTGAACTGAATGAGAGGGTATTATTACTCTTGAGCACTTATTACTAGTGTTTGCCTTGGAGTTGGGTGTGCTTGCCTGGTATTGGTATTATTGCTTAGATGAGGTTATTAGACTAATACATCAATTTATTCAGGGTTAGTAGACTGGGGGTGAATATTAGTATGGTAGTGCAATTTTTCAGTTTGCTATCTTGGTTATATGTGAGGTGAATGGTATAGTCCCTGAAGTTGTATAATTTGGGGGTAGCTATATGGAAAATTAAACTACAGTGACTAATAATTGAAAGGAACAAGATGGTAAAAAGTATTTACTTATCTTTGAACTGGATGTGAAGAATATCTCTCATGTGATAGGATGATTTCAGAGTACTTCAGATGTATTGGAATTTGTTCACTAGAGCTTTGCTTGGATTTTCTTTGGAAAGGAGGGACAGGGGGGTCCACTGCTCTGGGTCCCGGGCAAAAAGGACCATGCATTTGGTTAAAGTGCAGCTCAACTGGGACCTGGGGCATGGCCTTGAGGCCTACCCAGGGCCAGAGCAGACTGGCTGCTGCTCTGGCTGCCTGGTGGGATTGGCGTGTGACCTGGAGCCTGGGGCGTGGTCTACAGATCTTACCTGAGGATCAGGGAGTCTGCTGATCTGCGTCCCTGGTAAAAAGGGTCATTTGGACAATCTTTTGTCAACATCTGTCAGCAGATCCAAAACTGGAAAATGTGTAACTATCTCAAACTACTTCTCCATGTCCTACTACATGCACTATAATCATCCTATTCTTTGAATGTCAACTGCTAGGGGACCCTCACATCATTTCATTCCACATAAAATGAATGTGTTCCTAAGGTCTGCTTCATCCCTTATCTAACCTTCCTCATATAGACTTATATTTTACCATAGCCCATTAGTTGACAAGCAGTCTCCATAAGATTTTCATTATTTTTTTCTTGTTCCTGTCACAAGTTACCAGGTCCTCAGACACTTTGCTCACCCATAATCCAATTAAATAGGGATCATATCCATTGCTTCCATTACATTCAATACTAGCTGAATAGTGTCTGTTAAGTGACCTTGTTGTTCACCTCTTCCTCTGGAAATTCTTCCTTTCTTTCTGCCATGCCAACTATCTCATCACTAGGGGAAGACAGTAGCCAGAATGTATAGTTGAAAAGAGCTGTCAGTTGTATGCCTTACTGAGAATCAGAAAGATGTACTCATTCTTCTGAATCGAACTCATGGTTGGCATAATTGATTGTGAGGATATCCTTTTTCTTGCACTATCTTGGGATCCTTCCCCATTTCTTCTTGGAAGATATTGACATTCTCCATTTCAATGAGGAGTCAACCAAAGATGCCTTCAGATCCTAATTTGGCTTGTCTTCCTGAATGATTGCTAAAAGTGTATATTACACTTGAAATTTTCATGAAGTACTGTAAGTATATCCTTTCTACTGCTCACATCCACAATGGAAAATGTGAACAGAAGGAAGTCCAAATTCATGGAGACTTGAAACACTGTCATTAACAAAATGGATAATAATTAAAGAGTCTTCCCCATCTTATTTCTCAACAATCGTGCTATTCTGTCTTTCTAATTGTTCTTGGCTGTTGTAGTCTCTGGATGTGATTGCTTTATTCTGCATTCCAGAATTTATTCACTAAAATAACTCTTCTGTATATCAAATATCCACATTTGCAAATATGTTCTATTTTGCTCTTTAAAATAAACTCCTCTTTCACTTCCCTTTCAGCTGGCACTATCTTATGAGGTCAGTAACTGCTTCCTCTGATGTCACATGCCAAAACATTCAAAAGAAAGTAAAATTCTTGTGGCATCTTGGCCCATCTATCCACTGATTGGTACAAAAGCTATGACTCTGTTGGATACTGATGAATGCTATTTTTGATTTATACAAAATATTTTTTTATTCAAGGGATATTGTTCCATGCTTATTACCATTTCTGTTCTTGCTTTCAGAACATTGAATAATGAGCCCCTCTCTTCAAAAACCAGACATACTTTCTCTGCTTTATTTCCCTTCTGGAACCTTTCATTTGTGAAAAACATGAGAAAGATAGTGATAGTACATGAGATACCAGGAGCCTCAAAGTCATCTGCCCTATTGATGTACTTTCCAGCACAGCATTTTTTACATTTAGCCTCTATAATTTCATTGTCTCTGATTCTGCAAACTAATAACTGTGTATCTTCTTTCTTCACAATATTATAGAAATTAGGTTCAGATATGTTAACCGTAGCGAAGATGTTTTGTAAATGTCTTTCACTTTGGATGGAATGCAACGTTTTTGAAAGCTGTCTCTAAAGGATTACAATAACCATTCCAGAATGATTATGTTATTTTTATAGATTTCTAATTTTATCCTCCAAGAACAGGAGAAATAGCTTTGTTTCCCCCAAAACTTCCCTGCTACTCAGAGCATTATTGCAACTTCTGATATCAACCCTAGAAGAATGAAAACTTATAACTACCACAACCTCCACTTCATTCACCTTTTCTTGATGTCAACTATCATTGTCCTTATGCAGCAACTAGGATTTTACCTCTTTGCTGACTATAAAGATTGCTTCCCTCTTTTTATTCTGTAAAAATTGTACTGTCCTAAAGCCAAAGTGACTCATCATATTCACTATGCTTCTTCAAAATTCCAGTCAAGAGCTTTCTGTCCCAGACTTGGACCTGGACTAAGGTTGATTCCCTGCTCATCGAGTAAGCCCCCTAGACAGCACCCCAAACCCAAGGTAATCTGCCTGTATCACTAGCCACTCTGCCTTTCTGCCACAGTCCTAAGCAGAATCCCTGTTCCTAACGTTAACCCCCTAGACTCCACCCCAGGTCATCTGCTTGCACCACTGGCCACTCTGACTTTCTGCCACAGTCCCTAAGCACAATTCCTGCTCTGCAGGCAAGACCCCTAAACTACAGCCAGGGCCCCAGGTCATCTGTGTGCCCCACTGTCCACCTTGCCTTTCTGCCCCATTCTGGGTGTAGAGTCCCTGATCCTCAGAATTCAACAGAGTCCAGAGAAAACCCAAGTAAAGCCCTAGGGGATCAATTCCATCCATCTGAGGTCTGCTAAAATCATCTCATCATACAGGAGAAAATTTTCATGTCAAGCACTAAGACAGTAAACCCTTTTTACATGCTTGTTCCTCTCAATTATTAGACACTGTAGTTTAACATTCCATATAGCCACCCAGAAAACCATAAAACATCAGGGACTATACCATTCACTCTCACATGTCTCCAAATAAATAAACCTAAAAAGTGCACTACCATAATAATATTCAATTGCTGACTACTAAACCCACCTAAATTGATGTACTAACAGCCCAATGACCTCATCTAGGAAATAACACCAACACCAGACAAGCATACCAAACTCCAAGGCAAACTCTAGCAATAACAGCTCAAGTATAGCAATACTGTCTAATTCAGTAGAGTAAAAAATGCACAAAAACAAAAAGAAATACATAAGACATAAGACAAATGTGCTGAGGTCCCAGTGCAAATCTATGAGAAACAAAAACCAAGACAAAAAATCTCCTGTGAAAAGAATCAGCTGCATAATGATGGAATCCAACCAGAAAAACCCTCAAAAAATAGCCAAGAAACCCATACACACAATAATGATTTTCAAAGCCTGATCTTTGCTATAATCAAAATAATGAAAGCAGAAATCTGGGAAAAGTTACATAACATCATCCACTTTGAACAAGAACACAACAGGTACTTAGAGGAGATGAGAAAAGCAGTTGCAGAAACAAAAAATGGCATAGAAAAGTTAAAACAATCTCAACCAGAGTTTTAACTCAAACTAGAAGACAAGCTATCTACAACCCAGAAATCAACAGTGAGTCTTCTCAGCAGAACTAATAAAGCAGAAAATGGAATATCAGATCTTGGAGACCAAGGGAAAGAACTAATCAGTTCAAAGGAAGATGTCGTTAAAGCCAAAAAGATACTTGAGAGGAATATTCAATTGTTATGTGACACCTTGAAAAAGTCTAACATGCGCATTCATGGAACACCAGAACAAGAATCCCAAAATGCCAAACCTGAGGAAAATTTTTAAATTATTATAACAGAAAACTTTTTGCATCTAAACAAAGAGAGGCCCATCGAAATACAAGAAGCATTGTGTACCCAAAACAGATATGACTGAAATAGAAACTCACCAAAACAAATAATGGTCAAAACAATACATATACAAGACAAAGAGAATGTACTGAGAGCTTCAAAAGGAAAAAAAATGTCACTTTTAAATGTAAACCTATTAAAGGAATAAATGATTTTTCAATGAAAACAGAAAAAATCCAGAAGAACTTGGAGAGACAGACTTCAAGTATTAAATGAACAAATATGTCAACCCAGGCTGATTTACCCATGACTGTCAGTCATGCACAAGGGTGAAAGAAAATTTTTGCACCATAAAGACAACTTGAAGGCTTACATGACCCCCAAACCTGGCCTTCAAAAAATGCTTGAAGAGATACTCAAGCTTGAAGAAAAGAACAAGCATTTCCAGGATGACAGAAGGGAAATATAAGACCACAAGATACAAGCTCAATAATACACTTATGAAAGGCAGAAAAACACATAAAATGCCAGGAACTAAAAGTAATTTCTCCATTATAACCATAAATGTCAATGGAATTAAATCCCAAATCAAAAGTCACAGGAAACAAACATGGATTAGAAATCAAAACCGATCCATCTACTGTCTTCAGGAAACACATCTCGCCACAAAAGATAAATACATCCTAAAAGTAAAAGGCTGATAAAAAAAATTCTTCAAGCAAATAGAACCAGCAAACAAGTAAGGGGTAGCAATGCTGGTATCTGACAAAGTGGACTTCGAGCCAAAGAAAATCATAAGGAATATAGATGGATACTAAATTTTAGGCACAGGAACAATTCACCAGAAAGACTTCACAGTATTGAACATGTATGCACATAACATGGTTTCCTCCACATTCATTAAGAAAATGTAAAATGTCAAAAACAAGAAATCAATTCCCCATTGATAATATTTGGGGATTACAATGGTGTACTCTCAAAAGGGGACACAAAACAGGACAAAACTCAACAGAGACACATTATAACTAAAAACCATACCAAAATGGACCTAACAGTTCACTATCAAACCTTCCATCCAAGCACCAAAGAATAAGCGTTCTTCTTAGCAGCCCAGAGAACTTTCTCCAAAATACAATACATATTGGTCCACAAAATGAATCTCCACATACACAGGAAAGTTGAAATTATAGCCTGTACCCTACCAGACCACCATGGAGAAAATGTACTAACCCTTGAAAATGAAGCTCTATGATTCTTTTTTTTTTTAATTATTCAATTGTGCATGTATGCATGCGTGTATGTATGTGTGAGTGTGTGTGTGTAACCACGGGAGAACCACTGTGGACCGCCTCCACCTCCTCCTTTTTTACTTTGCCTGGGATTCACAAACTCCGCCCTACCAGGACCAGAAACACAGGCCGCCCAGCTTCCGCTGGTCATCTATCTATACATGGGGTCTAGGATCCGAACTCAGGACCTTCTGCCTGCAAGGCAGAGGCTTAACCCCTGAGTCACCTCTCCAGCCCCAGCTCTATGATTCTTAATGATAAAAAGATTCAGAAAAAAATCAAAAAGGAAACTGAACATTTGCTAGAATTGGACCATAATGAAAATAAAACATATCAAAATCTTTGGGACACAATGCAAGCTGTCCTAAGAGGTATGTGCATAACTCTTAATGCCTATTTTATAAAAATATAAACATCCCAAGTAAATAATTTAACAAAGTATCTTAAATTTTTGGAAACACAACAGCAATCTAATGCCAAAAGCAGTAGAAGAGATGAGATTAGCAAAATCAGGGGGGAAATATTCAAAATGAGATAAGGAAAATGATACAAAGAATCCTCCAGACAAAATGATGTTTCTTTGAAAAAAATTAAGAGAGAGAAAACCCAAATTACCAAAATAAGAAATGAAGATATAGTTATAACAACTGATACTCAAGAAATTCAGAGAATTATAAGGTCATATGTCAAAAACTTATACTCCATGATATTTGATAACACAAAAGAAATGGATGAATTCTGGAGTAAACACACTCTACCTAAATTGAAACAGGACCTTTGGAATTACATAAAAAGTTCTATAACAAATGAAGAAAATCAATGAAGCAATCTCAAAAATTCCCACCATTAAGATTTGGTATGGTGATACCTCCAGCATTATTTTTGTTACTCAGGATTGCTTTTGCTATCCTGTGTCTTTTCTGTCTCCATATGAATTTTAAGATTGTTTGGTCAATCTCTTTAAAGAATTGTTTTGGGGATTTTTTTTCTTTTTTTTCACTTTTTTTTTATTAAAAATTTAATTATACATTTTAAAATTTTTTACCAGTTCCCTCCCCCTCCCCTTCCCCCAGTGCCTCCCCCCCAATTCCCAGAGAGTCCTTTATTGTGTACGCCTAACTCTCCTCTGGGTCCTCCTCTCCGATGACATATAAGGACCCAGTGGCATTTCCATAAGCCCTTTCTCTTGTTCCCCTTAAGCATAAGATCACTACTATGGCTGTCAATCCCTTGCCTCCAGGGGTCTCGGTGCCCTTAACAGATGCTAGACTTTATGAGGGAAACAGTGCATTGGACATTGCGCAGGGCATGCAAAGTCCCATTATGATTGCTTTGGCCGCAACTATTGTTGAGAATCTTGCAAATCGTTGCTCCTCCCATCCTTTTGCTCTTACAATCTTACCGCCCCCTCTTCCGCAAATGTCCCTGAGCTCCAGGATGGGGAGAGATTAGGCTGTCCTAGTTCTATGTGATTGATATAGAGTCTCTGAAGTTCTGGATTGTGGTTTGTTGATTTTCTTTTGCAGTTTTGCTGCTCCTGCAATGCCCTTCACTCCATTCTGCTGGGCACTGTATGTCACCCCCTGGCCAGAGACAAAAAGCTGTTAAACTGGAGTCTTGTTGTAATAGCACATTCAAGGGTAGATGTAATAAGAGTAGGAAACCTCACTGAGGGAGGGGTCCATCACCCATTTGCAAAATGATTACTTTTTATCTGCTAGACTATATGCCCTCCCCTTCTGGTGAGATCAGGAAAGAATGTCTGTGAACTTAACCAGGTTTCTCATTACTTACTTGCAGACCTTGATGGAGGCCTATTTTCTCTGCTGTAACATGGTCTCCTCTCTCCTTGTTTCTGGTGTGGCCCTCCTAACCCATCTCTCTTGTTCATAATCCTTACAATTACTGTGTTTCATAGGTTTACTTTTGAGTGTCTCAATGTGGGCTGGGTGAGTTTGGTACTAGGAGCCACCTATTAGGGAGTACATACGGCACTTAATTTTCTGGGTTTGGGATACTTCACTTAATATAATTCTTTCTAATGACATCCATTTCCCAGCAAATTCCAGTAATTCATCATTTTTGATGGCTGAGTAATACTCCATTGTATAGATGTACCACTGTTTCCTTATCCACTCGTCAACTGTTGGACATTTAGGTTGATTCCATGACTTTGCTATTGTAAACAGTGCTGCTATGAACATGGTCGAGCTTGTGCTATCGAGGCGAACCTCTGCTGCATGGGGGGTTATTCCCAAAAGTGGGATAGCAGGGTCATATGGCATTTCAATCTTTAATTTCTTTAAGAATCTCCAGACGGCTCGCCAGAGTGGCTGTATGAGCCTGCATTCCCACCAACAATGTAGGAGAGTTCCCCTCTCTCCACATCCTCTCCAGCATTTGTCGTTGTTTGTATTGTGGATTTTTGCCATCCTGACTGGGGTGAGATGATATCTCAGGGAAGTTTTGATTTGCATTTCCCTGATGGCGAAGGAAGTGGAGCATTTTTTAAGATATTTGTTAGACATTTTAATTTCATCCCTGGTAAAGTTTCTTTGAAGTTCCAGGGCCCATTTTTTAATTGGGCCAGTGTTTTCCTTGGAGTTTAATTTTCTAAGTTCTTCGTGCACTCTGGACAGTAGAGCTCTGTCAGATATGTGGTTAGTGAAGATTTTCTCCCATTCTGTGGGTTGCCTTTGAGCTCGTGTGACAATCTCTTTATCTGAACAGAAGCTCTTTAATTTCACAAGATCCCAACTGTTGAGAGTTGGTAGCAGTGACTGTGCCATTGGATGTCTGTTTAGGAAGTGTTGGCCTAGCCCAATCAGCTCGAGGGAGTTCCCTATCCTTTCAACTATGGTTTTTATAGTCTCTGGCCTGATATCAAGGTCCTCGATCCATTTGGAATTAAGTCTTATACATGGTGACAAGTACGGGTCCAGCTTTAATCTTCTGCATGTGGAGATCCAGTTTTGCCAGCACCATTTGTTGAAGATGCTGTTCTTTTTCCATTGGATTCTTTGGGCCCCTTTGTCAAACACCAAATGGCTGTAATTTTGTGGGCTTATATCTGGGTCTTCAATCCTTATCCATTGATCTGTGTGTCTATTTTGGAGCCAGTACCAGGCTGTCTTGATAACTATGGATTTGTAGTATAGACTTAGGTTTGGTATGGTAATACCTCCAGCTGTGTTTTTGTTACTCAGGATTGTTTTTGCTATCCTGGGTCTTTTGTGCCTCCATATGAACTTTGAGATTGTTTGGTCAACTTCTTTGAAGAATTGCTTTGGGATTTTGATTGGTATAGCATTGAATCTGTATATTGCCTTTGGTAGGATGGTCATTTTCACGATGTTGATTCTGCCAATCCAGGAACAAGGGAGGTCTTTCCACCTTCTGGTGTCTTCTGCTATTTCTTTCTTGAGGGTTTTAAAGTTTTCATTGTAAAGGTCTTTTACCTCCTTGGTTAGGTTTATACCAAGGTATTTCATTTTTTTAGGGGCTATAGTAAATGGTATGGTTTTTCTCAAGGCTTTTTCACTTCTTTCATTCTGGGCATATAGGAAGGCCTCTGATTTTTGCACATTTATTTTGTATCCTGCCACCCTGCTGAACTTTTCAATTAATTCCAGGAACTTCCTGGTGGAGTTTTTGGGATCACTCAGGTATAAGATCATGTCATCTGCAAATAGGGATAGCTTGACCTCTTCCTTGCCGATTTGAATCCCTCTTCTGTCCCTTTCTTGTCTTATGGCTTCAGCTAAGACTTCAAGTACAATATTGAATAGAAGTGGTGAGAGTGGACAGCCTTGTCTAGTTCCTGATCGAAGTGGGAATGCTTCCAATTGTTCCCCATTGAGCATAATCCTTGCTGTGGGCTTGTTGTATACAGCTTTTATTATATTGATAAAGGTTCCTTCCATTCCTACTGTCTCTAGCGTTTTGATCATAAAAGGCTGTTGGATCTTGTCAAAAGCTTTTTCTGCATCTATCGAGAGTATCATGTGGTCTTGGACTTTGGACTGGTTTACATGATGAATTACATTTATTGATTTGCGTATGTTGAACCAACCTTGTGTGCCGAGGATGAAGCCTACTTGGTCCCCGTGAATAATCTTTTTAATATGTTTTTGAATCCGATTTGCTAAGACTTTGTTGATAATCTTTGCGTCTGTGTTCATCAGGGAGATCGGCCTATAGTTTTCTTTTTTAAGTGAATCTTTATTAGGTTTTGGGATTAAAACGATATTAGCTTCATAGAAGGAATTTGGTAGTGTTCCTTCCTTTGCTATTTGATGGAACAGTTTAAGGAGTATTGGTGTTATTAACTCCTTAAATGTCTGGTAGAATTCTGTGCTGAATCCATCTGGTCCAGGACATTTTTTGGTGGGAAGATTCGAGATTACTTCCTCAATTTCTTTATATGTTATAGGACTATTTAAATAATTCACAACTTCCTGATTCAATTTAGGTAAGTTGTGTTTACTTAGAAATTCATCCATCTCTTTTGTGTTGTCAAACTTCACAGAGTATAAGTTTTTGAAATATGATGTTATAATTCTCTGGATTTCTTGGGTATCAGTAGTGATAACTCCATGTTCATTTCTAATTTTGTTAATTTGGGTTTTCTCTCTCTTGCTTTTGGTTAGTTTAGCTAGGGGTGTATCAATCTTGTTGATTTTTTCAAAGAACCAGCTTTTTGATTGGTTGATTTTTTCTATCGTTTTCTTAGTCTCGAATTCAGATATTTCTCCCCTTATTTTGCTAATCTCTTCTCTTCTACTGCTTTTGGGATCAGATTGCTGTTTTTGAGATTTTGATTGGTATAGCATTGAATCTGTATATTGCCTTTGGTAGAATGGTCATTTTTATGATATTGATTCTGCCAATCCAGGAACATGGGAGGTCTTTCCACCTTCTGGAGTCTTCTGCAATTTTGTTCTTTAGGGTTTTAAAATTTTCATTGTATGGGACTGGAGAGGTGGCTCAGGGATGAAGCCTCTGCCTTGCAGGCAGAAGGTCCTGAGTTCGGATCCCAGATCCCACGTATAGACGCCAGGTGGAAGCGGGGGCGGCCTGCGCTTCTGGTCCTGGTAGGGCGGAGCCTGTGAATCCCGGGGCAGAAGGAAGTGGAGGCGTCCATGGTGGTTCGCGATTCGTCCGTGGTTCTACACACACACAGACACACATGCGCGCACACATACATACGCACACACACAATTGAATAAATAATAATAAAAAAAATTTAAAAAAAAATTTTTTTCATTGTATGGAGAGAGATTAGGCTGCCTAATCTCTCCCTAACCTGAAGCTCAGAGAAATTTGCGGAAGAGGGGGCAGTAAGATTGTAAGAGCACAAAGATGGGAAGGAGTAACGAAATGAAAGATAATCCACACAAGTTAGGACCGAAGCAATCATAATAGGACTTTGCATGACCTGTGCAATGACCAACGATTATTGACCCCTCAAAGCCTAGCATGGACTAAAGGCATTAGGATCCTTAGAAGCTAGGGATTAACAGCCACAATAGTATTCCTATACTTATGGGGACAAAAGAAAGAGTTCTGGGAAATGCCACTGAGTCCTTACACCTCCAGAAAGGAGGAACCAGAGGGAAGATGACATACACATAAAAGGATGCTCTAGGGATGGGGAGTAGGAGGCACTGGGAGATAGGGAAGTGGGGGAAAGGAATGAGAAAAGGGGGGAGGGAGCTAGGGAGTCCAAGGAAGGTTGGATGGAGGGAGGGAGGGAGGGGACCGATGTACCTATTAAGTTTGTATGACTGATTTACCCCTCTCTCACCACGTCTCTGACTTTTATTCCATCTACCTTTGAATATATTCTTTTTTTAATTTTAATACATTTTTATTATTATTTCAGCTCATACAAACTTAATAGGTACACCAGTTCCCTCCCTCCCTCCTCCTACCCCCGAACCCCCTGCTCTCCCTCCCCTCACCACTCCCTCCCCATCTGCCAGTGCCTCCCGCCCCAATACCCAGAGTCCTTTCTTGTGCATGCCTGACTCTCCTCTGGGCCTCCTCTCCGATGACATACAAGGACCCAGTGGCATTTCCCTGAACCCTCTCCTGTGTTCCCCTTAAGCATAGGAACACTACTGTGGCTGTCAATCCCTTGCCTCCAAAGATCTTGGTGCCTTTAGCAGATGCTAGACTTTGTGAGGTCAATAGTGTGTTGGACATTGCGCCGGGCATGCAAAGTCCAATTATGATGGCTTCGGCCCTAACTTGTGTGGAGTATCTTGCAAATCATTGCTCCTTCCATCTTTTGCTCTTACAATCTTACCGCCCCCTCTTCCGCAAATGTCCCTGAGCTTCAGGATGGGGAGAGATTAGTCTGGCCTAGTTCTAGGTGGCTGATACAGAGTCTCTGAAGTTCTGGATACTGGTTTGTTGATTTTCTTTTGCAGTTTTGTTGCTCCTGCAATGCCCTTCACTCCATCGTGATGGGCACTGTATGTCACCCCCTGGCCAGAGACAGAAAGCTGTTAAACTGGAGTCTTATTATAAGAGCACATTCAAGGGTAGATGTAATACTTATACCCAAAAGTGGAATCGCAGGGTCATATGGCATTTGGCAATGGGAGGGGTCAATCACCCATTTGAAAAATGGTTACTTTTTAATCTGCCGGACTATGTGCCCTCCCCTTCTGTTGAGTCCATACCCCCTTAGGTGTAAATGATCAGGAACGAATTGTGAACTTAACTAGGTGTCACATTACTTTCTTGCAATCCTTGATGGAGGCCTATTTTCTCTACTGTAACATGGTCACTTCTCTCCTTGTTTCTGGTGTGGCCCTCCAACCCCATCCCTCCTGTTCATAATCCTTGCAATTACTGTAGGTAATACATAGATTTACCTATGAGTGTCTCAAGGTGGGCTGGGTGGGTTTGGTACTAGGAGCCACCTATTAGGGAGTACATACGGCGCTTAATTTTCTGGGTTTGGGATACTTCACTTAATATAATTCTTTCTAATGACATCCATTTCCCGGAAAATTCCAGTAGTTCATCATTTTTGATGGCTGAGTAGTACTCCATTGTATAGATGTACCACTGTTTCCTTATCCACTCGTCAACTGTTGGACATTTGGGTTGATTCCATGACTTTGCTATTGTAAACAGTGCTGCTTTGAACATGGTCGTGCTTGTGCTATCGAGGTGAACCTCTGCTGTATGGGGGGTTATACCCAAAAGTGGAATTGCAGGGTCATATGGCATTTCAATCTTTAATTTCTTTAAGAATCTCCAGACGGCTCGCCAGAGTGGCTGTATGAGCCTGCATTCCCACCAGCAATGTAGGAGAGTTCCCCTCTCTCCACATCCTCTCCAGCATTTGTTGTTTGTATTGTGGATTTTTGCCATCCTGACCGGAGTGAGATGATCTCAGGGAAGTTTTGATTTGCATTTCCCTAATCGCTAAGGAAGTGGAGCATTTTTTAAGATATTTGTTAGACATTTTAATTTCATCCCTGGTAAAATTTCTTTTAAATTCCAGGACCCATTTTTTAATTGGGCCATTGGTTTCCTTGGTGTTTAGTTTTCTAAGTTCTTTGTGCATTCTGGACAGTAAAGCTCTATCAGATATGTGGTTAAAAAAGAAAACTATAGGCCGATCTCTCTGATGAACACAGACACAAAGATTCTCAACAAAGTTTTAGCAAATCGGATTCAAAAACATTATTAAAAAGATTATTCACGGGGACCAAGTAGGCTTCATCCTCGGCACACAAGGTTGGTTCAACATACGCAAATCAATAAATGTAATTCATCATGTAAACCAGTCCAAAGTCCAAGACCACATGATACTCTCGATAGATGCAGAAAAAGCTTTTGACAAGATCCAACAGCCTTTTATGATCAAAATGCTAGTGACAGTAGGAATGGAAGGAACCTTTATCAATATAATAACAGCTGTATACAACAAGCCCACAGCAAGGATTATGCTCAATGGGGAACAATTGGAAGCATTCCCACCTTGATCAGGAACTAGACAAGGCTGTCCACTCTCACCACTTCTATTCAATATAGTACTTGAAGTCTTAGCTGAAGCCATAAGACAAGAAAGGGACATAAAAGGGATTCAAATCACCAAGGAAGAAGTCAAGCTATCCCTATTTGCGGACGACATGACCTTATACCTGAGTGATCCCAAAAACTCCACCAGGAAGCTCCTGGAAATAATTGAGAAGTTCAGCAGGGTGGCAGGATACAAAATAAATGTGCAAAAATCAGAGGCCTTCCTATATGCCCAGAATGAAAGAAGTGAAAAAGCCTTGAGAGAAACAATCCCATTTACTATAGCCCCTAATAAAATGAAATACCTTGGTATAAACCTAACCAAGGAGGTAAAAGACCTTTATAATGGAAACTTTAAAACCCTAAAGAAAGAAATAGCAGAGGACACCAGAAGGTGGAAAGACCTCCCATGTTCCTGGATTGGCAGAATCAACATCGTAAAAATGACCATCCTACCAAAGACAATATACAAATTCAATGCTATACCAATTAAAATCCCAAAGCAATTCTTCAAAGAAGTTGACCAAACAATCTCAAAATTCATATGGAGGCACAAAAGACCCAAGATAACAAAGACAATCCTGAGTAACAAAAACACTGCTGGAGGTATCATCATACCGAACCTTAGTGTATATTACAAATCCATAGTTATAAAGACAGCCTGGTACTGGCTCCAAAATAGACACACAGATCAATGGATAAGGATTGAAGATCCAGATATAAGCCCACAAAGTTACAGCCATTTGGTCTTTGACAAAGGGGCCCAAAGAATTCAATGGAAAAAGAACAGCATCTTCAACAAATGGTGCTGGCAAAACTGGATCTCCACATGCAGAAGATTAAAGCTGGACCCGTACTTGTCACTATGTACAAGACTTAATTCCAAATGGATCGAGGACCTTGACATCAGGCCAGAGACTATAAAAACCATAGTTGAAAAGATAGGGAACTCCCTCAAGCTGATTGGGCTAGGCCAACATTTCCTAAACAGACATCCAATGGCACAGTCACTGCTACCAACTCTCAACAGTTGGAATCTTGTGAAATTAAAGAGCTTCTGTTCAGATAAAGAGATTGTAACACGAGCTCAAAGGCAACCCACAGAATGGGAGAAAATCTTCACTAACCACATATCTGACAGAGCTCTATTATCCAGAGTGCATAAAGAACTTAGAAAACTAAACATCAAGGAAACCAATGGCCCAATTAAAAAATGGGTCCTGGAACTTAAAAGAAATTTTACCAGAGATGAAATTAAAATGTCTAACAAATATCTTAAAAAATGCTCCACTTCCTTAGCGATTAGGGAAATGCAAATCAAAACTTCCCTGAGATATCATCTCACACCGGTCAGGATGGCAAAAATTCACAATACAAACAACAAATGCTGGAGAGGATGTGGAGAGAGGGGAACTCTCCTACATTGCTGGTGGGAGTGCAGGCTCATACAGCCACTCTGGCAAGCCGTCTGGAGATTCTTAAAGAAATTAAAGATTGAAATGCCATATGACCCTGCAATTCCACTTTTGGGTATAACCCCCCATACAGCAGAGGTTCACCTCGATAGCACAAGCACGACCATGTTCATAGCAGCACTGTTTACAATAGCAAAGTCATGGAATCAACCCAAATGTCCAACAGTTGACGAGTGGATGAGGAAACAGTGGTACATCTATACAATGGAGTACTACTCAGCCATCAAAAATGATGAACTACTGGAATTTGCCGGGAAATGGATGTCATTAGAAACAATTATATTAAGTGAAGTATCCCAAACCCAGAAAATTAAGTGCCGTATGTACTCCCTAATAGGTGGCTCCTAGTACCAAACCCACCCAGCCCATCTTGAGACACTCATAGGTAAATCTATGTATTACCTACAGTAATTGCAAGGATTATGAACAGGAGGGATGGGCTGGAGGGCCACACCAGAAACAAGGAAAGAAGTGACCATGTTAAGTTATTTATTTCTGATGTTTCTATTTTTTTGATGTAGGCATTAAGAGCTATGTACTTACCTCTTAGAACAGCTTTCATTGTGTCCCAGAGATTTTGGTAAGTTGTATTTTCATTATTATTCACTTTCAGGAAATCTTGAATTTCCTTTTTAATGTCTTCCTGAATCCAGTTCTCATTCAGCATCATAGTGTTAAGTTTCCAGGAGTTAGTGTATTTTCTCTTGTTTGATGTGTTGTGGATGTCCAGCTTTAGGCCGTGGTGGTCTGATAGGGCACAGGTTAGAATTTCAACTTTTTTGTATATGTGTAGATTCGTTTTGTGGCCCAATATGTGATCTATTTTGGAGAAAGTTCCGTGTGCTGCTGAGAAAAATGTGTATTCTTTGGTACGTGGGTGAAAAGTTCGATAGAGATCTGTAAGGTCCATTTCTTTCAGGGTTTGATTAAGTTCCAAAGTGTCTCTGTTAAGCTTTTGACCTGTTGATCTATCCCATATTGAGGGGGTGGTGTTGAAATCCCCAAGAATTATCGTTTGGGGGTTGATTTCTTGTTCTAGACACTGTAGGATTTTCTTAATGAATGTGGAGGGGCCTGTATTGGGTGCATAAATGTTCAGTATTGTGAAGTCTTCCTGGTGAATTGTACCTAAGTAAAGTTTTTCTAAGCAGAAGTATAAATGCCCAAGGACTATGACTGATAATCAACCAGACTTCATGAAATTAAAAAAAGTTATAAAAAACTTCAATTGTGCAAAAAGACAACAAACATAATGAGAGAAAATATATGGTAGCTATCAATCTGACAAAGGATTCATCTCCAGCGTATACAAAGACCTCTGAAAATTAAACAAGACAGCAAACATTTCAATTAAAAAATGGGCTGTGGAACTAAACATCAGTTTCACCCTAAAAGATATGGAAATGTTAAACAAATACCTTTAAAGATGTTCAACTTCCCTGATTATCTGAGAATTGCAAATCAAAACAATCCAAGGATTCCATCTTGCCCCAGTCAGAATGGCCAAGATCAGGAACACAAACAACAGAGATTGTTGGTGAGGCTGTGGAGAAAAAGGGATACTTATGCACCACTGGTGAGATATAAACTAGTACAGTCTCTGTGGTGATCAGTGTGGAGTTTCCTTAGAAAGCTAAAATTGGGGGCTGGAGAGGTGGCTTAGGGGTTAAGCCTCTGCCTTGCAGGCGGAAGGTCCCGAGTTCTGATCCTAGACCCCACGTATAGACGCCAGGCGGAAGCGGTGGCGGCCTGCGTTTCTGGTCCTGGTAGGGCGGAGCCTGTGAATCCCGGGGCAGAGTAAACAAGGAGGTGGTGGAGGCGACCATGGTGGTTCCCGAATTAGTCCGTGGTTCTACACACACATACATACACACATGCGCACACATGCATACACGCACAATTGAATAAATAAAAAAAATTTTTAAATTAAAAAAAAATAAAAATAAATAAAAATAAAAATAAAAAAAAGAAAGCTAAAATTGGAACTGCCATATGACCCAGCTATACCAGTGTTTGGAATATTCCCAGAAGACTTTACATCTTATTACAAAGACACTTACTTGTTCATCTATGCTCGTTGCAGCTCTCTCTATTCACAATAGCAAAAAAATGGAATCAGGCAACATGCCTATCAATAGAGGAATGGATAAGGAAAATGTGGTACATCCATGCAATGGAATATTACCCAGCTGTCAGAAAGGATGAGATTATGGAATTTTCTGACAAATGGATGGAACTGAAAACTTGAAAAATGAGTGAGCTATTTCAAATACAGAAAGTTAAGCACCATATGTTCTCCCTAATATGTAGATGATCGAACTGATATCCTTGTCAATGTATTTGAATTGGAAGCACTGTAAGAACCAGAAAACTAGAAAAAGATCTAAGGGTGGGTAGGTGAAAGGGATGATTAGAGTGAAACCTTTTAAAGGGGAGACTTAGGATCTCAAGATAAGGGTGAGTGAGGGAATAACTGAAAAAATACATAGTGTGAAATGAGGGGATTGGACACAGGAGGGACATGGGAGATAGGAGGAACAGAGGGACTTAAAGAAAAACCCAAAAGTGGTAGGCAACTACTCCAAAGGAACATCCTGTGATAGTAATATGTAAAGAAAAATATCTTTTAAAGAAAGGAACGAAAATTAGCTGTCCCTTTGAAGAGAAGCATAAAATGAGGAAAACAATAAAATAAAATCAAAGCCTTGAACTGATCCACTTAGAAACCAAGGATGCGATTAAACTAGAAGTAACAGAAATGTGGCACCTTTTGATAAAATGTTGGTCAGAGAAGTATTACAGAGCCCCAAACATTTTGTCATGGCTCTTGATTGCTTTCTAAAAACTATCAGTAGGACCCTATTACCAAAGATGCAGCACAAATTGAATACAGTACATGGGCAAACTGTGTAAATTGGAACTTTCTGCTTGCTGAGGAGAAATAATCACAAGCTCCATCAGTTGTATAAGATCTGTATGTAGCGATATAGATCACCATAGCAACAGTTGACCACCACTGTAATAATGGCTTGATTACTAAGGGAACAATCAACGTTTTCTGATTGGACTCAATAAGAATAATAAGAACCTAAAAAGGGGAGGAAAAAGATCAATAGAGAAGACAGCCAATAAATCTATAGAGAGGAAAATAGACATCAAACTGCTATGTAGGCAGCTGTTATTATACCCATAGAATAGGAACTCACAGTGGAAAACTTTGTGTCTAAAGCTAGATGAATGAAAGGAATTGCACACATCAGTAGGGTGGCCTGAAGAGAGGTAACTTGTTATACTACAGAGGCCCATGGGAGTAGACAAGCCAGAGTGAACCCAGGTCCATTGAGGACTTTGGGCAGAAAGGTTAGGAGGGAGTGGGAGGGAATAATAAAGGGAAGGGAAGGGATGGGAGGGAGGAGGGAAGGAAGAAAGCTGTGATGATACTGAGTCCTTACACCTCATCAGAGAGGAGGACCCAGAGGGAAGTTGGACATGAACACTAAAGGATGCTCCAGGGATGGGGGGGACAATGGGAGAAAGGGAGGGAGGGGGGAAAGGAAGGAGAAAAGGGACAAGGGAGCAAGGGGATCCAGGGAGGGGTGCAGGGAGGGAAAGGAATGGGGTACTTATCAACTTTGTATGAGTGGAAAAAATAAATTAATTAAAAAAGAAAGTTATAAAAAAAGAAAATAAATGACTGCAAACTGTTCAGCACCAAACAAGACATCTAAGTTACCCTCACTCCAACCCCAAATGTCAGGAAACATTATGGGAAAAGAAAGGGCAATATTGTAAGTACCCAAAGTGGAACAAGAGTGTGGTCAAATATTGCCTTTGGAAATTACAGGGCTGTGGTATTTATTATTTCATTACATCTAGGTATATTCCCACAAAATCTGCAAGGGGATGGTGCTATCAACATTTCATCAAGGGACTGGTAAAGATTTCAAGAGGTCCTGTACATCCTTGAGAGACTGACAAGGCTTAATGTTGATAGGAAATAATGCAACATGTTTTTTTCAGTAGTATACCTAGATATATGATTCACATTCTAGCAAGTACTCAGGATCATGCTATCAAAAGCAATACAGATGATACTCAATGGGACACACATGTGAAAACCAATGAAAGTGAGGGACTCGACCAGAAAGAAGCAAGTTATAATGGGACGAGGAAGGGGATGGGATTGGAAATTAAGGTGTGAAAATATCATAAATTCATTACAATTACGTATGAAATTTGGAAAGAATAAAAAAATTCAAAATGAAAATAGAAATATGCTTTTGGAGATGTTGACTGATAGTTTTCAAGTTGATCTACTTTATGAGTGCTTGGGTTATGATAAGCTGATAAGCTCTTTGGATGAGAGAGTCCTTGTGTGCTCCACTGACATTCTCTGGCTTATTGCATCTGCGTTTGAATCTAGAGAGAAGAACAGCAGCATCTCTATCAGAAAATGTTTTAAAGAAGCCAAACCATGGGCCACACTTCAAGCCTATAGTATCACAATTCCCTGCAAGGTGATCCAGATACCTGTGGATTTCTAACAGGCAGTGTTTCCGAAGTGATTCTCAGATCAATTTTCAATCAAAATCCGAAGCTCAGCTCAAAGAAATCTTTTTTCCTACAGATTCTATCTCTTACTCAAAGCAAAAGCTACAGTGTTAAACTTACCAAGGAAAAATATGGTGTGGCAATTGCTGTGTTTTATCTCAGATATATTCATGAACAAATGTATTAAGGGCATAAAGTTCTTTATTTTGACTTGTGATTGATCACAGTTCTTAATCCACTTTGTCAGAAGAGCTCAAACTAAGACCAGGAGCCAAGGGAATTGAGCATATCATATTCACAGGACTGCTGAGAAAAGGATAGTTCCCACTTGTCACACCAAGTACACAGAAGAATGCCAACTTTCTAAACAGCTCCATCCATCTTATTCACCTGCTCAGGGACTAACATCACCCATCGTAATTTGGGCCATCCCATCAATCAGAAAATCTCTTGAAGGCTTGATTAGAATTTATAACAGTTATTTTTTTTTATATTTCTGTGAAATAACACTCAAGTAACCACCTTAAGGGAGAAGAGAAAATTTATTTGGCTTACAATTCCAGAGGGGAGATAAAGATAATGATAGTAGAAAGGATATGGCGGCTGACTGACGCTGGAGGTGGCTAAGGTCACATCCATCATGGAGGTTGAGAGAGGTCACAGAAGACTATTGAGCACACTGCTAGCAGAACCAGTGTGACAATAATCAACCTCAAAACCCACTCCCCTGTGACATACCTTCCTCCAGAAAAGTTCTACCTTCTAAAGTTGCCATAGCCTTCCCAAGCATCAACTAAGAGTTAAAATATATGAGCTTGTGGGGAACAATTCATATTCAAACCGTGACACTCCACACCTGACCCCCATAGGCACATAGTCACTTCATGTTGTAAACCACATTTAGTTCAACTTAAAAGTTGAACAACAGCCCCAACACATTCTAAAAGTTCAAATCTTCCTGTAAAACCAAAACACAAGTTATGTACTTCGAAGATACAATAGTAAAGGTAAATATTAAGTCTAACATGGAGGAATGAGGGCATATCCAGAGAAGACCAGTCCATAACAAGACCTGAAACCAACAATACAGTCACCAAATTGTGCAGCTACAAGTCAAGCATCTGTATCTCCAATTGAAATCATCCCAGTTCCAAAGGACTTCAGTGTCACCCCTCCAGCACAACTGCCCACAAAATAAATCTTTCTCTTTGAAGGCTCCTGTCATCCACATTCTTAGGCTGATTCCACTGATGATATATCTTTCCTTACTAGATATCCTACATTAACTCTGGTATCTCTAGCATCCTCATGTTTTACAATTTGCTCTTCCTAGACTTTCTTGCAGGATTTCTAATCCTGCCAACACACTATCTGAATTCAACTACTTTGTGAAACCTTAGAGGATAAATACAGGACTTCCTCACTCTTACATCTTTACACCTCTAAAATCTGTACCATGTGGAAAACATTAGTAGACACTCATCTGCTTTAGCTTCTTTGTGCTGACACTGCCAAAATCTCTTGGGCCTTTACTTCAGAGAAAAAACAGACAATTTCCTTAGATCTTTACTTTTCAGCTCTTCAGTTCCAAAAGAATTCACATTCTTATGAATGAGAGCCTTCTCTGATGATTTTGCCTTCAGGGTGTGGGGGTCCTTAGGCATAAAGCCTACTCTCTGGAGAATGACACATTAGCATCTGAAATGGACCATTGTTAGGTGCATTCCTCCCTCTGGAAGTTGAGTTTGCCTATCTGTTCTTAGATCACTTTTGTGCCTCTCAGGACCAGCAAAGTTAAAACTTCCCCTTACAGTTCATTCCCTATGTATTTGAGATATGTTAATGCATGGATCACAAGGTTTTGGACATTTATAGGACCCAAGTAACTCTGTTTTGAGACATTCATTATCAATTTCCTTTTAGCAACTAAGTATCATCATGCCAACTTGGAGAGATCATGTCTGGTCCCACACAGCAAGTAGTTATCACTCCTGCCTTTTCGTTGTTAGCCAGAATGTATATATTTAACATAATTTTGCCCTGCTCTTCCTTGATTTTTTCCTATAAACATTGATGTATGGTACAAGAAGATTGGCTTGGATGATGAGAGGACATCCAAGGCCCCCTGTGACCCAGAGCCTGGATTTCTAATTCCTTCAGCTCTCACTTCCATTTCTTGTGTTTTTGGTTTGTGTTCATGCTGGTTCCTGGGCCCAGACATCAGGGTGAAGCCTCCCCTATTATCCAGTGAAGGACAGGCTTGGTTCATTTATGATGATAGTCTAACAATAGTCACAGTTTTCTGTCTGTGAACTGTTTGTTCAACTCTTCAAGTTTGTCATCACATTTTTCTTCATCTTATTTCATAGTTTTATTCTCTTCTTCCTGATCTTGTTCTTTTTCATCATAAATCTAAGCAAAGCCATTGAAAGGTAGCCATGCACACTGTCAAGACTATATTGCCTTGAAATTTCTTCCACCAAAGATTTCAAATTCAACTTCAGGCAAGATTTCATGATGAAGACAAAGCCTGATTAAAGTCTCCAACAAGTTGGGGCTGGAGAGGTGGCTCAGGGGTTAAGCCTCTGCCTTGCAGGCGGAAGGTCCGGAGTTTGGATACTAGACCCCACATATAGACACTGGCCGAAGCGGAGGCGGCCTGTGTTTCTGGTCCTGGTAGGGCACAGCCTGTGGAGGAGGAGGTGGAGACGGTCCATGGTGGTTCCCAAATTTGCCCATGGTTCTACACACATACACATACACACACAATTGAATAAAGAAATAAAAAAAAAAATATTTAAAAAGCCTCTGACAAGTCCCCTGTCCATTTTGAAATACAATTGCTGTTCCCTTCTTGGTCATCACAAACTGGTCTTCCACTGTCTGCATCTCTCACATTTCTCTCTTTGTAGCTCTTACTAGAATGGTCACTGAAGTTCTGTCTCCAAGATACATATCTTTTCCAAGGAAAAATCACAAAGTTCTCCATATTTCTCTCTGCAAACAATTCCAAAGGCATATCAGACACTTCCCAACAATAATCATTGTCTCCAGTCCTCACTCATGAGCATACACATACCTTCAGAAATGAGTAGATGGGGCTGATTTGGAGTTTTAAGGCAGCGCTGGTTGGTCCCAGGGAGTCAGTCCTGGGTCGCTGAGACCCAGGGAGGTCTGGAGTGCTGGTCACTCTACTCCTATGGTTCTCAGTTTGTCACTGGTCATGGGGAAGCCTGACATGTGGAACACCAAACACTGTGCTGGAAAATGCTCACAGGTTTGATGCGCAGGCATGTTCTAGATAGAGGTGGGAAGTTGGATCTGACGAGCTCCTCATTTTTATTCCCCCTTTGGCTTAGGTGTGTACTACTTTATTCAAAATTCAATCAGTCACATCACTCAGAAAATGCTTATGTTCCTAGTTACAATTCATGTCACATATCATATGTTCATTTTGATGAGGTTACAAGCTCTGGGGTCTCAAGCTCAGGTTGCCATAGTGAAAATCAATGCAGAGGTACTTCACACACCAATGTGTTTATCATTGCAAGCTTCACAACACACAAGTCTCTAGCAAGTTTTTAGCAGGTTTCTTAGCACACACAAGTTTGCTTGTTTACTTCAACTTTTCTATCCCTATGCTATATTTTCTCTGTGCCCATTCCTGACATTTGCATTCTTGGTGTGGTGGTGTCTGGCTCCACATTTTCCCTCTGCTCACTATAATCATACTTCTCTGCTCCTCAAATACCAAGTTCTCTCAGCTTCATAACAACACTTCCCTTTCTGGGATGAAATTCTCAATTTCCCAGTGAAAGTTCACTCTTGATGCCAGTTGCTGTTGCTTTTTATGTTGCTATGAGACAACTAAAGTGAGAAAAGGAGATATATTTGGTTTGTAGTTCTAAAGAGGATATATAGTCTACTATGGTGGAAAAGGCATGACTGACTAGCTGAAGATGGTGATAGTTTAGTTCACATCCCTCATAGATGCTATGAGAATGCACAGTAGACTCCTAGGCACACTGATAGCAGGAACAGGGCAGGGCTCACACTTATGACATGTCTTCCTCTAGCAAGGCTCCTAGAGTGGCTAGAGTTTCCCAAACATCACCTAAGAATTTAAACATTTGACAGGGCTTAACACAGCTACTAATACTTTACAAATGTGCCCAGAGTCAAACTTTCAATTATCAAGTTATTTACATGTATGTAGTTATTACATCTACTAAACACAGTACCATATTAGAAATATTTTTTTATTATTACTTTTATTCAATTGTGAGTGTGTGCACGCACATGTGTGTGTGTGTGTGTGTGTGTGTGTGTGTGTGTGTAGAACCACGGGCGAATTCGGGAACCACATGGACGCCTCCACCTCCTCCTTGTTTACTCTGCCCCAGGATTCACAGGCTCCGCCCTACCTATTCTAGTCTAGGATCCGAACTCAGGACCTTCTGCCTGCAAGGCAGAGGCTTAACCCCTGAGCCACCTCTCCAGCCCCATATTAGAAATCTTAAAAAATATATATTTATTTATTTATTTCATCCACTCATACAAAGTTGATGAAGTACCCCATTACCCTCCCTCCCTCCACCCCTCCCTGGATTCCCTTGCTTGCTCCCCCCTTTTCCCATTCCTTTCCCACCCACCCTCCCTTTCTCCCAGTGCTTCCCCCCCCACCATTCCTGGAGCATTCGTTAGTGTGCATGTCAAACTTCCCTCTGGGTCCTCCTCTCTGATGAGGTGTAAGGAATCAGTGGCATTGCCTAGAGCTCTTTTTTGTGTTCCCCTTTAATATAGGAACACAATTTGTGGCTGTTAATTCCTTGCCTCTAAGGATCCTAGTGCCTGTGGTCCATGCTAGACTTTGGAGGGTCAATGATATGTTGGTAATTGCGCAGGTCATGCAAAGTCCTATTATTATACTTCGGTCCTAACTTCTATGGAGTATCTTGCATCTCATTGCTCCTCCCCCTCCTCCCCATCTTTAGCCTCTTACAATTTTACCGCTCCCTTTTCAGCAAATTTCCCTGAGCTTCAAGATGGGGAGAAATTAGGCTGGCCTGGTTCAAAGTGGTTGATGTAACGTCTCCAATTCTCTGAATTATGGTTTGTTGATTTTTTTTTCAGTTTTGCTGCTCCTGCACTGCCCTTGGCTCCATCCTAATGGGTATTGGATATCACCCCCTGGCCAGAGATTAAAATGTTGTTAAATAGTATCTTATTATAAGAGTAGATTCAAAGGTAGATGGAATAAGAGTAAGAGACAGTTGTGGGGGGGCAGTCTCCCATTTACAGGATGATAACCGTCTATCTGCCAGACTCTATGCCTTATCTTTCTGGTGAGATCATACCCCATCATAGGCAAATGACCAGTAAGCAGAGTCTGTGACATCTGCCCAATCAGATGTGTCATTACTTACTTGCAATCCTTGATGGTGGCCTTTATTCTCAGCTGTAACATGATGCCCTCTCTCCTTGTTTCTGGTGAGGCCCTCCTTCCCTTTCCCTCCCTGCTTATAATGTTTGCAATTACTACAGGTATTACAGAGATTTATCTTTGACTATGTCTCTAAGTGGGTTTGGTACTTGGATCCACCTATTAGGGAGTACATACAGCACTTAATTTTTTGTGTCTGGGATACTTCGCTCAATATAATCTTTTCTAATTGCATCCATTTCCCAGAAAATTTCATTAATTATTCATTTTTGATGGCTGGGTAGTATTCCATTATATAAATGTACCACATTTTCCTTATCCACTCATCAACTGTTGGGCATTTGGGTTGATTCCATGACTTTGCTGTCATAAACAGTGCTGCTATGAACACGGTCGTGCTTGTGCTATTGAGGTGAATTTTTGCTGTATGGGGGGTTATTCCCAAAAGTGGAATAGCAGGGTCATATGGCATTTAAATCTTTAACTTTTTAAAGAATCACCAGAAGGCTCGCCAGAGTGTTGTGTAAGCCTACATTCCCACCAGCAATGTAGGAGAGTTCCCATCTCTCCACATCCCCACCAGCATTTGGTGTTGTTTGTATTATGGATTTTTGCCATCCTGACCGGGGAGAGATGATATCTCAGGGAGGTTTTGATTTGCATTTCCCTGATGGCTAAAGATGTGGAGCATTTTTAAAAATATTTGTTAGACATTTCAGTTTCTTCCCTGGTAAAGTTTTTTTTAATTTTCAAGCCCCATTTTAATTGAGCCATTTGTTTACTTGGTGTTTAATTTTCTAAGTTCTTTGTGCACTCTGGATAATAGAGCTATATCAGATATGTGGTTAGTGAAGATTTTCTCCTATTCTGTGGGTTGCCTTTGTACATGAATTACAATCTCTTTGTCTGAACAGAAGTTCTATATTTTATAAGATCCCATCTGTTGAGTGGTGGTTGTATTGACTGTGCTATTGGATTTACGATTAGGAAATGTTAGCCTAGTCCAATCAGCTCCAGGGCATTCTTTGCCATTTAAACTAAGGTTTTTATAGTCTCTGGCCTTATATTGAGGTCCTTTTGGAATTATGTCTCGTACAGGGTGACAAATACGGGTCAAGTTTTAATCTTCTGCATGTGGACAAACAGTTTTCACAGCACCATTTGTTGAAGATGCTGTTCTTTTTCCATTGGATTTTTTTGGCCCCTTTGTCAAACATCAGATGGCTGTAATTGCATGGGTTTATATCTGGGTCTTTAACCCTTATCCATTGATCTGGGTGTCTATTTTGGACCCAATACCAGTCTGTTTTTATAACTATGGATTTGTAGTATAGACCAAGGTTTTTGTAAGGTGATACCTCCAGCAGCGTTACTCAGGATTGTTTTTGCTATCCTGGGGTCTTTTTTTGCCTCCATATGAATTCTGAGATTATTTGATCAACCTCTTTAAAGAATTGCTTTGGGATTTTGATTGGTACAACACTGAATCTGTATATTGCCTTTGGTAGGATGGTCATTTTTATGATATTGATTCTTACAATCAAGGAACATGGGAGGTCTTTCCATCTTCTGGTGTCTTCTGCAATTTCTTTCTTTAGGGTTTTAAAGTTTTTATTGTAAAGATCTCTAACTTCCTTGGTTAGGTTTATACCAAGGTATTTCATTTTTTTAAGGACTACAGTTAATGGGATTGTTTCTCTCAGGGCTTTTTCACTTCTTTCATTCTGGGCATATAGGAAGGCCACTGATTTTTGTACATTTATTTTATATCCTACTACGCTGCTGAACTCCTGCATTAGTTCCAGGAGTTTCCTGGTGGACTTTTTAGGATCACTCAGGTATATGATCATGTCATCTGCAAATAGAGATAACTTGACTTCTTCCTTGCTGATTTGAATCCCTTTTATCTCCCTTTGTTGTCTTATGGCTTCAGCTAAGACTTCAAGTACAATATTGAATAGAAGTTATGAGAGTGAACAGCCTTGTCTAGTTCCTGACCAAAGCAGGAATTCTTCAAGTTTTTCCCCATTGAGTATAATGCTTGCTGTTGGCTTGTATACAGCTTTTATTATATTGATAAATGTTCCTTCCATTCCAACTGCTTCTGGGATTTTGATCATAAAGGGCTGTTAGATCTTGTGAAAGCTTTTTCTGCATCTATCAAAAGTATGATGTGCTATCTTTAACATTGGACTGTTTTATGTGGTGAATTACGTTTATTGATTTGTGTATGATGAACTATCCTTATGTGCCTGGGATAAACCCTACTAGATCCCTGTGAATGATGTTTTTGATATATTTTTGAATCTGATTTTCTAAGACTTTGTTGAGAATCTTTGCATCTGTGTTCATTAAAGAGATTGGCCTATAGTTTTCTTTTTCAAGTGTATCTTTATTAGGTTTTGGGATTAAGATGATATTAGCTTTATAGAAAGAATCTGGTAGTGTTCCTTCCTTTGCTATTTGATGGAACAGTATAAGGAATATTGGTGTTATTAGCTCCTTAAATGTCTGGTAGAATTCTGTGCTGAATCCATCTGGTCCAGAACATTTTTTGTGGGAATATTCGAGATTACTTCTTCAATTTCCTTATATGTTATAGGACTATTTAAATAATTCACAACTTCCTGATTCAATTTAGGTAAGTTGTGCTTAGTTAAGAATTCATCCATTTCTTTCGTGTTGTCAAATTTCACAGAGTATAAGTTTTTGAAATATGATGTTATAATTCTCTGGATTTCTTGGGTATCAGTAGTGATAACTCCATTTTCATTTCTAATTTTGTTAATTTGTGTTTTCTCTGTCTTGCTTTTGGTTAATTTGGCTAGGCGTGTATCAATCTTATTGATTTTTTCAAAGAACCAGCTTTTTGACTGGTTGAGTCTCTGTATCGTTTTCCTAATCTCAATTTCAGGTATTTCTCCCCTTATTTTTCTAATATCTTGTCTTCTACTGCTTTTGGGATCAGATTGCTCTAGTTTTTCTAAAGCTTTAAGTTGCATTGTTAAGTTATTTATTTCTGATGTTTCCATTTTTTTGATGTAGGCATTAAGAGCTATGAACTTACCTCTTAGGATAGCATTCATTTTGTCCCAGAGATTTTGGTAAGTTGTATTTTCATTATCATTTGCTTTCAGGAAATCTTGAATTTCCTTTTTAATCTTCCTGAATCCAATTCTCCTTCAGCAACATAGTGTTAAGTTTACAGGAATTAGTGTATTTTCTGTTGTTTGCTGTGTTGTGGATGGCAAGCTTTAGGCCGTGGTGGTCTGATAGGTACAGGCTAGAATTTCAACTTTCCTGTATATGTGTAGATTTGTTTTGTGACCCAACATGTGATCTATTTTGGAGAAAGTTCCGCGTGCTGCTGAGAATAATATATATTCTTTCCTGGATGGATGAAAAGTTCAATAGAGATCTGTAAGGTCCATTTCATTAAGGGTTTGAGTAAGTTCCAAAGTGTCTCTGTTAAGCTTCTGACCTGTTGATCTATCCCATGTTGAAAGGGTGATGTTCAAAACCCCAGGAATTATAGTTTAGGGGTTGATTTCTTGCTTTAGACGCTGTAGGGTTTGCTTAATGATTGTGGGGGGGGGCGTATTAGGTGCATATATGTTCAGTATTGTGAAGTCTTCTTGGTGAATTGTACTTGTGACTAAAATGTAGTATCCATCCGTGTCTCTTATGATTTTTTTTTATTTGAAGCCCACTTTGTCCCACAGTATAATGGCTACTCCTGCCTGTTTCCTGGTTCCATTAGCTTGCAGAATTTTGGACCAGCCTTTTATTTTTAGAATATGCCTATCTTTTGTGGTGAGATAAGTTTCCTAAAGGCAGCAGATTGATGGGTTGTGATTTTTAATTCAAGTTTGTAATCTGTGTCTCTTGATCAGTGTGTTAATTTCGTTGACCTTTAATGTTATAATGGAGAAATTATTTTTTATTAAATTGTGGATTTGTCTGTATGCATATGTGTGTGTGTATGGGTGTGTATGTATGTGTGTGTGTGTGTGTGTGTGTGTGTGTGTGTGTAGAACCAGGGTTGAATTTGTGAACCACCATGTACCGCCTCCATCTCCTCCTTGTTTACTTGCTGGGGATTCACAGGCTCCACCCCACAATGTCTAGAAACGCAGGCTGCCCCTGCTTCTGCTTCTGCTTCTGCCCGGTATCTATACATTGGATCTAGAATCCGAACTCAGGACCTTCCGCCTGCAAGGCAGAGGCTTAATCCCTTAGCCACCTCTCCAGCCCTGAGAAATTATTTTTAATTTGGACTTTTTAATGTTTAGTGGCTTTTGTAAGTGTATTGTTTTGCTTTCAGGTTTTGGTGGTATTATACTTCCCTCTGTTCTCTTGGATATGCTTATTTTTTTTTTAAGCTTGAGCATCTTTTCTAGCATTTTTTGAAGGCCTGGTTTGGTAGACATGTAAGCCTTCAAGTTGTCTTTATACTGGAAAACTTTTCTTTCTCCCTGGATCATGACAGATAATTTTGCCAGGTATAACAGCCTGGGTTAACATTTTTGCTCATTTAACACTTGAAGTATGTCTCTCCAAGCTCTTCTTGCTTTTATTGTTTCCATTGAGAAGTCATTTGTTATTTCAATAGGTTTACCTTTAAAAGTGACTTTTTTTTTTTCTCTTGAAGCTCTCAATATCTTTTCTTTGTCTTGAATGTGTAGTGTTTTGACTATTATTTGCCTTGTAGAGTTTCTATTTTGGTCATATCTGTTTGGGGTGTGGAATGTCTCTTGTATATGGATGGGCCTCTCATTCTTTAGATGAGGTAAGTTTTCACTTATGATAGTTTGAAAAATTTCCTCAAGTGTGGTATTTTGGGATTCTTGTTCTGGTATTCCATGAATACGCATGTTAGGCTTCTTCAGGGTTTCCCATATCTCCTGGATATTTCTCTCAAGTATCTTTTTGGCTTTAACCACCTCTTCCATTGAGCTGGTTAATACTCCCACTTTATCTTCAAGGTCTGAAATTCTATTTTCTGCTTCATTTGTTCTGCTGCTAAGACTCTCTGTTAAGTTTTGGGTTAAGCAATAGTTGGGGCCAAAGCAATCATAATGGGACTTTGCATGCCCTGCGCAATGTCCAGTGCACTGTTGCCCTCATAAAGTCTAGCATCTGTTAAGGGCACCGAGATCCCTGGAGGCAAGGGATTGACAGCCATACTAGTGCTCCTATGCTTAAGGGGAACAAGAGAAAGGGCTTATGGAAATGCCACTGGGTCCTTATATGTCATCGGAGACGAGGACCCAGTGGAGAGTTAGGCGTACACAATAAAGGACTCTCTGGGAATTGGGGGGGAGGCACTGGGGGATAGGGAGGGGGAGCAGGGGGTTCCGGGGGAGGAGGGGAGAGGGAGGGAACTGGTAAAAAAATTTTAAAATGTATAATTACATTTTTAATAAAAAAAAGTTTTACGTTGAGGATAACTTGTCTTTTAGCTCAGTTTTAAACTCTGCTTGAGTCTGTTTTAACTGCTCTATGTCTATTTTTGTTTCTCGAACTGTTTTACCCTACTCTTCCATGTGTCTGTTGTGTTCCTCTTCAAAGTGGTTGATGCATTTATTTAACTCTTCCCGGATTTCCTCTTTCATAGTATTGATCATGGTAATGATCATTCTTTGAAAGTCTTTATCTTGGGTCAGGCTTTCGTGGGTATTTCTGTGGATTTGTTCTGGTTGGAGTCTATCATTATGGAGTTGATTCTTTCAGTGGGAGATTTTTTTTTCTTGCGTTTTGTTTCTCATAGATTTGCACTTTGACTTGGGCATTGTCGTTTTTCTCTCTTAAGACCTTTTGATTTCTGGATGTTTTTGACTGAATTGAATTAGTTGTTATCACTATTTTTGGACAGTTATTACTAGTGTTTGCCTTGGTGTTGGTTACACTTGTTATTATTGTTATATCCTATATCAGGCTATTAGTTAGTACAGGAGGTGGACAGGGGGTGAATATTAATTAGTATGGTAGTGCATTTTTACGATTTAATACTTTGATGATATTTGAGGATGAGAGGTATAGTCCCTGAAGTTATATATGTTTTGGGGGTGGCTATATGGTAAAGTTACTCTATATTAACTAATAATTGAAACGAACAAGATGGTAAACAAGGGGTTTTTTACTTATCTTTGGGCTGGATGTGGAGAATCTCTCCCATGTGATAGGATGAATTTAGAGGATTTCAGATGTAGTGGCCTTTGTTCCCTAGAGCTTTGCTTGGGTCTTCTTTGGCATCTGGGATAGAGGACCGTGAGCAAGTCTTGTCCCAGTCGGGCAGGCAGGCAGGCGGGCAGGTGGGCCCATATTAGAAATCTCAATACTTTCTTTTTAAGCTTTTTTTGCACATTCTTATTTATTTTTTCTACTTTTACAATTATTTTGAGTATATAATCCAGCATTCCTCACTCTCTCCTCTCTCCCATTACATCTCTCCTCTTCACTTTTCCTTCCATCAAACCCTTCCTCCTGTATGCTTCTATGGATTTCAGGGTTCCTTCTGGCTTGTCTACACCTGTGGGGTCTCAGCCCCCCCCCCCTTGTATAACAAACAAGTTACCTCTCTTCAGGCCATCCCACTGATATGTGCTTTTCCCCTCGCTCATCCAGTTTTAGACCCAAAGTTTTCCACTGTGAGTTTGCATTCTATGGGTATAATAACAGCAGTCTACAGAGCAATATGATGTATTGTTTACCTCTTTATATGTTTATTAGATGTCTTCCCTACTGATATATTTTCTTTACTTTTTTTATGTTCTTGTTCTTCTTTACAGTAACAGGGATGGGTACTATTGTGAAAAAGTTGGTCTAGAGTCCAATCAGAAAGCTATTGGTTGTCTCCTTGGTACTTATCTGTTGATATTGTCATTATTGGTCAGAGAGGTGTTAAAGGCCCCAAAATTTGATTGGCTTTTGCCTGGCTCTCGGTTGTACTCAAAAACTGTCAGTGAGACCCTATTACTGAGGATGCCACACAAATGGATTATAGACCATTGGCAAAATATAATAACTTAAACAGGTCTGAGAAGGTTCTTTTTGCTAGATAGCTTATACAGTATCAAGGAACAGTATAGAAGCTGTTGAGAGAGAGAACAGCATGAGATCTGTAATTCATAATACCTTCTTTGTACAATTTTAAATTTTATGCTTTTCAATTTTTACTGATTTAGTGTGTGTGTGTGTGTGTGCTTGTATGTGTGTGTGTTTGTTAAAATATCTCACAGGAATTGATTCTCACCTCCTAACATATGAATTCCAGGGACTGAACTCAGATTTTCAGAAATGGGGATGAGCAAGTATATCTACTGATCCATCTCATTCATTTCTGCTTCCATCTTAGTATTTTCTCCAGCCCCCACATTTTATCTTTTTTTCCCAATCAAACAACCTCAAGAAGTATCCCCATCCTCTCCGCCCTTCTCCCCTCTCCAGTTATCACCGTTGCACGTTCCTCCCTTCCTCCCTTTCTTTTTTTATATATTTTTATTATTATTTCAGCTCATACAAACTTAATAGGTACACCAGTTCCCTCCCTCCCTCCTCCTCCCCCCGAACCCCCTGATCCCCCTCCTCTCACCCCTTCCACCCCATCCCCTAGTGCCTCACGCCCCAATTCCCAGAGAGTCCTTTCTTGTGCTTGACTCTCCTCTAGACCCTCCTCTCTGATGACATACAAGAACCCAGTGGCATTTCCCTGAACCCTTTCCCGTGTTCCCCTTAAGCATAGGAACACTACTGTAGCTGCCAATCCCTTGCCTCCAAGGATCTTGGTGCCTTTAGCAGATGCTAGACTTTGTGAGGTCAATAGTGTGTTGGACATTGCGCTGGGCATGCAAAGTCCAATTATGATGGCTTCGGCCCTAACTTGTGTGGAGTATCTTGCAAATCATTGCTCCTCCCATCATTTTGCTCTTACAATCTTACCGCCCCCTCTTCCGCAAATGTCCCTGAGCTTCAGGATGGGGAGAGATTAGGCTGGCCTAGTTCTAGGTGGTTGATATAGAGTCTCTGAAGTTCTGGATTGTGGTTTGTTGATTTTCTTCTGCAGTTTTGCTGCTCCTGCAATGCCCTTCACTCCATCCTGCTGGGCACTGTATGTCACCCCCTGGCCAGAGACAAAAAGCTGTTAAGCTCAAGTCTTATTATAAGAGCACATTCAAGGGTAGATGTAATAAAAGTAGGAAACCTCAGTGAGGGAGGGGTCAATCACCCATTTTCAAAATGGTTACTTTTTATCTGCCAGACTATATGCCCTCCCCTTCTGGTGAGATCATACCCCCTCAGTTGAAAATGATGAGGAACTAATGTCTGTGAACTTAACCAGGTATCACATTACTTACAGTCCTTGATGGAGGCCTATTTTCTCTACTGTAACATGGTCATTTCTCTCCTTGTTTCTGGTGTGGCCCTCCAACCCCATCCCTCCTGTCATAATCCTTGCAATTACTGTAGGTAATACATAGATTTACCTATGAGTGTCTCAAGGTGGGCTGGGTGGGTTTGGTACTAGGAGCCCTATTAGGGAGTACATACGGTGCTTAATTTTCTGGGTTTGGGATACTTCACTTAATATAATTGCTTCTAATGACATCCATTTCCCAGCAAATTCCAGTAATTCATCATTTTTGATGGCTGAGTAGTACTCCATTGTATAGATGTACCACTGTTTCCTTATCCACTCGTCAACTGTTGGACATTTGGGTTTATTCCATGTCTTTGCTATTGTAAACAGTGCTGCTATGAACATGGTCGCACTTGTGCTATCGAGGTGAACCTCTGCAGTATGCGGGGTTATTCCCAAAAGTGGAATAGCAGGGTCATAGGGCATTTCAATCTTTAATTTCTTAAGGATCTCCAGACGGCTCGCCAGAATGGCTGTATGAGCCTGCACTCCCACCAGCAATGTAGGAGAGTTCCCCTCTCTCCACATCCTCTCCAACATTTGGTGTTGTTTGTATTGTGGATTTTTGCCACCTAACCAGGGTGAGATGATATCTCAGGGAAGTTTTGATTTGCATTTCCCTGATGGCTAAAAGGAGTGGAGCATTTTTTCAGATATTTGTTAGACATTTTAATTTCATCCCTGGTAAAATTTCTTTGAAGTTCCAGGACCCATTTTTTAATTGGGCCATTGGTTTCCTTGGTGTTTAGTTTTCTAAGTTCTTTGTGCACTCTGGACAGCAGAGTTCTATCAGATGTGTGGTTAGTGAAGATTTTCTCCCGTTCTGTGGGTTGCCTTTGAGCTCATGTTACAATCTCGTTATCTGAACAGAAGCTCTTTAATTTCACAAGGTCCCAACTGTTGAGAGTTGGTAGCAGTGACTGTGCCATTGGATGTCTGTTTAGGAAATGTTGGCCTAGCCCAATCAGCTCGAGGGAGTTCCCTATCCTTTCAGCTATGGTTTTTATACTCTCTGGCCTTATATCAAGGTCCTTGATCCATTTGGAATTAAGTCTTGTATATGGTGACAAGTACAAGTACAGCTTTAATCTTCTGCATGTGGAGATCCAGTTTTGCCAGCACCATTTGTTGAAGATGCTGTTCTTTTTCCATTGGATTCTTTGGGCCCCTTTGTCAAAGACCAAATGACTGTAATTTTGTGGGCTTATATCTGGGTCTTCAGTCCTTATCCATTGATCTGTGTGTCTATTTTGGAGCCAGTACCAGGCTCTTTTTATAATTATGGATTTGTAGTATGGACTTAGGTTTGGTATGGTAATACCTCCAGCAGTGTTTTTGTTACTCAGGATTGTCTTTGCTATCCTGGGTCTTTTGTGCCTCCATATGAACTTTGAGATTGTTTGGTCAACTTCTTTGAAGAATTGCTTTGGGATTTTAATTGGTATAGCGTTGAATTTGTATATTGCCTTTGGTAAGATGGTCATTTTTACGATGTTGATTCTGCCAATCCAGGAACATGGGATGTCTTTCCACCTTCTGGTGTCTGCTATTTCTTTCTTTAGAGTTTTAAAGTTTTCATTGTAAAGGTCTTTTACCTCCTTACTTAGGTTTATACCAAGGTATTTCATTTTTTTAGGGGCTACAGTAAATGGGATTGTTTCTCTCAAGGCTTTTTCACTTCTTTCATTCTGGGCATATAGGAAGGCCTCTGATTTTTGCACATTTATTTTGTATCTTTTGTATCCTGCCACCCTGCTGAACTTCTCAATTAGTTCCAGGAGCGTCCTGGTGGAGTTTTTGGGATCACTCAGGTATAAGATCATGTCATCTGCAAATAGGGATAGCTTGACTTCTTCCTTGCCGATTTGAATCCCTCTTATGTCCCTTTCTTTTCTTATGGCTTCGACTAAGACTTCAAGTACAATATTGAATAGACGTGGTGAAAGAGGACAGCCTTGTCTAGTTCCTGATCGAAGTGGGAATGCTTCCAATTGTTCCCCATTGAGCATAATCCTTGCTGTGGGCTTGTTGTATACAGCTTCCATTATATTGATAAAGGCTCCTTCCATTCCTACTGTCTCTAGCATTTTGATCATAAAAGGCTGTTGGATCTTGTCAAAAGCTTTTTCTGCATCTATCGAGAGTATCATGTGGTCTTGGACTTTGGACTGGTTTACATGATGAATTACATTTATTGATTTGCGTATGTTGAACCAACCTTGTGTACCGGAGATAAAGCCTACTTGGTCCCCGTGAATGATCTTTTTAATATGTTTTTGAATCCGATTTGCTAAGACTTTGTTGAGAATCTTTGTGTCTGTGTTCATCAGAGAGATCGGCCTATAATTTTCTTTTTTAAGTGAATCTTATTAGGTTTTGGGATTAAAACGATATTAGCTTCATAGAAGGAATTTGGTATTGTTCCTTCCTTTGCTATTTGATGGAACAGTTTAAGGAGTATTGGTGTTATTAACTCCTTAAATGTCTGGTAGAACTCTGCTGAATCCATCTGGTCCAGGACATTTTTTGGTGGGAAGATTCGAGATTACTTCTTCAATTTCCTTATATATTATAGGACTATTTAAATAATTCAGAACTTCCTGATTCAATTTAGGTAACTTGTGTTTACTTAGAAATTCATCCATCTCTTTTGTGTTGTCAAACTTCACAGAGTATAAGTTTTTGAAATATGATGTTATAATTCTCTGGATTTCTTGGGTATCAGTAGTGATAACTCCATGTTCATTTCTGATTTTGTTAATTTGAGTTTTCTCTCCCCTGCTTTTGATTAATTTAGCTAGGGGTGTATCAATCTTATTGATTTTTTCAAAGATCCAGCTTTTTGACTGGTTGATTTTTTCTATTGTTTTCTTAATTCGATTTCAGATATTTCTCCCCTTATTTTGCTAATCTCCTGTCTTCTACTCCTTTTGGGATCAGATTGCTCTAGTTTCTCTAAAGCTTTAAGCTGCATTGTTAAGTTGTTTGTTTCTGACATTTCCATTTTTTTGATGTAGACATTAAGAGCTATGAACTTACCTCTTAGAACAGCTTTCATTGTGTCCCAGAGATTTTGGTAAGTTGTATTTTCATTATCATTCACTTTCAGGAAATCTTGAATTTCCTTTTTAATTTCTTCCTGAATCCAGTTCTCATTCAGCATCATATTGTTAAGTTTCAAGGAGTTAGTGTATTTTCTCTTTTTTGTTGTGTTGTGGATGTCCAGCTTTAGGCCATGGTGGTCTGACAGGGCACAGGTTAGAATTTAAACTTTTTTGTATATGTGTAGATTCGTTTTGTGGCCCAATATGTGATCTAGTTTGGAGAAAGTTCCATGTGCTGCTGAGAAAAATGTGTATTCTTTGGTGCGTGGGTGAAAAGTTCGATAGAGATCTGTAAGGTCCATTTCTTTCAGGGTTTGATTAAGTTCCAAAGTGTCTCTGTTAAGCTTTTGACCTGTTGATCTATCCCATGTTGAGAGGGTGGTGTTGAAGTCCCCAAGAATTATCGTTTGGGGGTTGATTTCTTGCTTTAGACGCTGTAGGGTTTTCTTAATGAATGTGGAGGGGCCCGTATTGGGTGCATATATGTTCAGTATTGTGAAGTCTTCCTGCTGAATTGTACCCATGACTAAAATGTAGTATCCATCCCGTGTCTCTTATAATTTTCTTTGGTTTGAAGTCCACTTTGTCTGATAGCATAATGGCTAACCCTGCCTGTTTTCTGCTTCCATTAGCTTGTAGAATTGTTGACGAGCCTTTTATTTTTAGGGCATGCCTATCTTTTGTGGTAAGATGAGTTTCCTGCAGGCAGCAGATTGATGGATTGTGATTTTTAATCCAAATTTGTAATCTGTGTCTCTTGATCGGTGAGTTAATTCCATTAACATTTAGTGTTATAATGGAGAAACTGTTTTGAATTCCAGACATTTATTATGTTTAGTAGTTTTTATAAGTATATTGTTTCGCTTTTAATGATGTTATACTTGCCTTCTGTTCTCCTGGATATGCCTGTTTTATCTTCAAGCTTGAGTATCATTTCTAGCATTTTTTGAAGGTCTGGTTTGGTGGACATGTATCCCTTCAAGTTGTCTTTGTGCTGGAAGATTTTTCTTTCTCCCTTGATCATGACAGATAGTTTTGCAGGGTAAATCAGCCTAGGTTGACATTTTTGCTCATTCAGTACTTGAAATATGTCTCTCCAAGCTCTTCTTGCTTTTACTGTTTCGACTGAGGAGTCATTTGTTATTTTAGTAGGTTTACCTTTAAAAGTGACTTGTTTCTTCTCCTTGAAGCTCTCAGCACCAGTTCTTTATCTTGAATGTGGAGTGTTTTAACTATTATTTTCTGTGGCAAGCTTCTGTTTTTATCATATCTGTTTGGGGTGCGGAATGCCTCTTGTATATGGATGGGCCTCTCTTTTTTTAGATGAGGAAAGTTTTCCTTGATGATCGTTTGAAAAATTTTCAGGGATGGTATTTTGAGATTCTTACTCTGGTATTCCATGAATATGCATGTTAGGCTTCTTCAGGGTGTCCCATATCTCCTGGATATTTCTCTCAAGTATCTTTTTGGCTTTAACAACCTCTTCCATTGAGCTGGTTAATACTCCCACTTTATCTTCAAAGTCTGAAATTCTGTTTTCTGCTTTGTTAGTTCTGCTGATAAGACTCTCTGTGGAGTTCTGGGTTGAAGATAACTTGTCTTTTAGCTCAGTTTTAAACTCTGCTTGAGTCTGTTTTAACTGCTCTATGCCAGTTTTTGTTTCTTTCACTGTTTTTCTCAACTCCTCCAAGTGTCTGTTGTGTTCCTCTTCAAAGTGATTGATTCGATTATTTAATTCCTCCCGGATTTCCTCTTTCATAGTATTGAACATGGTAGTGATCATATTTTGAAAGTCGTTATCCTGGGTCAGGCTTTCTTGGCCATTTTCCGTGGGTTTGTTCTGGTTGGAGTCTAACATTATGGGATTAATTCCTTCAGTGGGAGATTTGTTTACTTGAGTGTTGTTTCTCATGGATTTGCACTTTGATTTTGGCATTGTCGTTTTAACTCTTAAGATCTTCTTTCAATTTCTGTGCGTTTTTCACTAAACTGAATTATTTGGCCTGGAATTCTGGGGTTGGGCAGGGACGGAGCTTACCTAGGTTGAGGTGAGTCCAGGCTGGACGGCATGCATCCCGGGTGGCAGAGTAGGGGAAGGGAGGATGGGGCATCGGTGGGGCGCTATTTAACCTAGGGGAGCTGGGGCGGCCGGGCTCAGAGGGGGTGTCCTCCTCCCAGGTCCTGCCCGGCTCCAGCTGGATGGTGGGAGGAGCTGGGTTCGTTGGGCTGCCTGGGGCTCTGGGGTTGGAAGGGGCAGAGCTTACCTAGGTCGCGGTGAGGCCTGGCTGGACCCCGCGCGCGACCTGGGCGGCAGAGTGGGGGAAGGGCCTTCCTCTCTTTCTTTTACCCCCTCCTTACCTCCTCTTTTCCTGTTGCCTCCCTCTTCCTCCTGGAGTATCCTTTTATATGATGCCAAACCTCCCTCTGAGCCGTCCACCCTAATGAAGTTTCAGGACTCAGTGGCATAGCCCACAGCCCCTTCTTGGACTCCCAGTTAGTATGGGAACTATATTATAACTATTAATCCCTTGCCTCTAAGGATCCTACTGCCTGCAGCCTTTTCCCCTGTGCTCTATGCTAGACTTTTGGGGGTGTTGACATGTCAGCCATTGTGCAAGTCAGGCAATCTCCAGTTCTAGCTGCTGCAGCCCTAACTTTTAGTGGAGTATCTTGCATATTATTAGTCCTCCCCATCTTTAGACTCTTACAATTTTGCTGCCCCCTCTTCTGCAAGTTTCCCTGAGCTTTAAGATGGGGAGAGATTTTGCTAGTCTGGTTCCAGGTGATTAATGTAGGGTCTTTGGTTTTTTGAATTATGGTTTGTTGTTTTCAGTTTTGCTTTATCTGCACTGCCCATGACTGCATCCTGATTCGTATGGAAGGTCACCTCCTAATCAAAGATAAAAGACTGATTACATGAAGATCTTAATATAAGAGGAGATTCTAAGTTAGATGAAAGAAGAGGAATAGGACACAGCAATGATGGGGGTTCAGTGTTCCATTTGCAGGATAGTACCATTTATCTGTCAGTCCCTATACCCTCCCTGATTGCTGAGAACAAACCTATTATGTCACAAGTGACAAGGAAGTGAACTGAGAGTGAGGTACACCAAATACAATGGTGTTACATGTAATACTTGATGGTGGCCTATTTTCTCTACTGAATCATCATCCCCTATCTCCTTTTCTTGGGGGAGTGCCTCCTTTCCCTTCTCTCCTGTTTATAATCCTTTGCAATTACAGTAGGTATTACAGAGATTTACGTTTGAATATGTCATTAAGTACCCCCTTGTATTTTCTAAGGAACTTCCAGGAATGAATATTTTTCTCTTTCTAATATGTAGGAATATATGTCTAAAAAAGATCTGGTCAATGTGTGGGGCAGGTGGAACACTGTATTGTGAAAACAGTAGAGCAATCTGAATGACTTGGTAGATCTGAAATGAATCAAACATATTAAATGAAAATTCTAATGATGCAGTGGGTAGAAATGTAAATGAAGTTTGCAAAATTCTGTTTCGATGAATAAAATTCCTAAGAATGTTATTAATAATGCCTCAAAATAGGCCTCCATTAAAGACTGCAAGTAAGTAATGTGACACCTGGTTAAGTTCACAAACTTTCGTTCCTGATCACTTACAACTGAGGGGGTATGATCTCACCAGAAGGGGAGGGCATATAGTCTGGCAGATAAAAAGTAACCATTTTGCAAATGGGTGATTGACCCCTCCCTCACTGTGGTTTCTTACTTTTATTACATCCACCTTTGAATGGGCTCTTATAACAGGATTCTAGTTTAACAGCTTTTTGTCTCTGGCCAGGGGGGTGACATACAATACCCATCAGGATGGAGTGAAGGGCATTGCAGGAACAGCAAAACTGCAAAAGAAAATCAACAAACCATAATCCAGAACTTCAGACTCTATATCAACCACCTAGAACTAGGCCAGCCTAATCTCTCCCCATCCTGAAGCTCAAGGAAATTTGCGGAAGAGGGGGCGGTAAGATTATAAGAGTAGGGCTGGAGAGGTGGCTCAGGCTTTAAACTTCTGCCTTGCAGGTGGAAGGCCTTGAGTTCGGATCCTAGACCCCACGTACAGATGCCAGGCAGAAGCAGGGGCAGCCTGCGTTTCTGATCCTGGTAGGGCAGAGCCTCTGAATCTCGGGGCAGAGTAAACAAGGAGAAGGTGGAGGCGGTCCATGGTTCCCGAATTCGCCCGTGGTTCTACACACACATGTGAGCACACACGCATACACGCACAATTGAATAAAAAAAAAAAAAAGATTGTAAGAGCACAAGGATGGGAGGAGCAATGATATGCAAGATACTCCACACAAGTTAGGGCCGAAGCAATCATAATTGGGCTTTGCATGCCTTGAGCAATGTCCAACACACTATTGACCCCACAAAGTCTAGCATTTGCTAAAAGCACCAAGATCCTTAGAGGCAAGGGATTGACAGCCAAAATAGTGTTCCTATGCTTAAGGGGAACAAAGGAAAGGGTTCAGGGAAATGCCACTGGGTCCTTGTATGTCATCGGAGAGGAGGACCCAGAGGAGAGTTTGGCATGCACATTAAAGGATTCTCTGGGGATTGGGGAAGGGGAGGCACTGGGGGGTGGAGAGGGAGTGGTGAGGGGAGGGGGAGCAGAGGAGTGGGGGGAGGAGGAGGGAGGGAGGGAACCAGTGTACCTACTAAGTTTGTATGAGCAGAAATAATAATAAAAAATATTAAAAAAAAAAAGATAGAACCATCATTCACTCCATCAGTCTAAAATAACACAGTAATCCTTCCCAACCCCACAAGGAAATAGCTACCAATGGCATTTAAAAAAAAAATGAATAAAGGATACCCATTTGCTAAAAAAAAAAAAAAGAAGAATGTTATTAATAATGCCTCAAGATATTTCCTATTGAAATGCTAATATAATTGTATTATAAACATTTTGTGTCTTATTAAACTTGAATTATGTGGAAATAAATAGTAGTATGCAAATATCACTTATCTCTTTGTGTAAAAAGGTATTAGTCATCATATCCAAAATTAAGTAAAACTATATGATTTATTTCTATTAAAGAGAGAGGATAGAACACATGCTCGCTCACGTGGTCCAGCCCTGAAGGCATGCTCGCTCATGCGGTCCAGGCACTCTGCTTCCCAGGTACTCCCCACCAGAACCCAGGTCACCCACTCCTCCCAGCCCCTCCCACCATCCAGTCTGAACAGCGCCAAAGCTGGCCAGGGCTTGGGTAGACTACTGGTCATGCCCCAGGTCCCAGGTGAAGCCCGCCAATCATCCTTAGCCCGTACCCCTTCCTCCCGCCCTGACACACGCTTGCTCCTGCAGTCCAGGTAAAGCACCCTGCTTCCCAGGTACTCCCCAGCAGAACCCGGGTCACCCGCTCCTCCCAGCCCCTCCCACCATCCAGCCTATGAAGCACAAAAGCTGGCCAGGCCTTGGGTGGACTACTGGCAACACCCTAGATCCCAGGTGAAGCCTGCCAATCATCCTTAGCCCCTCCTCCCATTCTGCCTGACAGGAACGCAGGCTGTCTTGCTCTCAGACCAGGTAAGGCACCCCCTGTCTACTAAACCCGATTTAATTGATGTACTAACAGTCTAATAGCCTCATCTTGGAAATAACAATAACAACAGACAAACACACCCAACTCCAAGGCAACCACTAGTAATAACGGCCAGAGAGCAGTTATACCAAATAAATCATTTCTGTCAAAAAAGCATAGAAACTGTAAGGACTCAAGAGACAAAATAACAAGGCCCAAGTCAAAGTGTAGATACATGAGAAACAAAACCCAAGAAAACAAATCTCCCACTGAAAGAATTAACCCCACAGTGATAGATTCCAACCAGAACAAATTCACAGAAAATAGCCAGGAAAGCCAGACTCAAGATAATGACTTTCAAAGCATGATAATTACTAAGATCAATACTATGAAAGAGGAAATCCAGGAGGAGTTAAATAACCGCATCTTTCAAACAGGAATACAACAGGCACCTGGAGGAGTTGAGAAAAATGGTTCAAGAAACAAAAATAGGCAGAGAGCAGCTAAAACAGTCTCAGGCAGATTTTAAGATTGAATTAAAAGACAAGTTATATTCAACCCAGAACTCAACAGAGAGTCTTATCAGCAGAACTAATGAGGCAGGAAATAGAATTTCAGATCTTGAAGAGAAAGTGGCAGAATTCACAAGCTCAATGGAAGAGTTTGTTAAAGCTAAAAAGATAATTGAGAGGAATACTCAAGAGTTATGAGACAGCCTGAAGTCTACCATGCACATTCATGAAATACCAGAGCAAGAATCCCAAAATACCACACCTGAGGAATTTTTTCAAACTATCATAAATGAAAACTTCCCTCATCTAAAGAATGAGAGGCCCAGCCAAATAAAGAGGCATTCCACACCCCAAAGAGATATGACCAAAATATAAACTCATCACAGCAAATAATAGTCAAAACACTCCACATCCAAGACAAAGAAAAGTTGCTGAGAGCTTCAAGGGAAAAGAAAAAACAAGTCACTTTTACAGGTAAACCTATTAAAATAACAAATGACTTAAGTCTTGTACATGGTGACAAGTACAGGTCCAGTTTCAATCTTCTGCATGTGGAGATCCAGTTTTGCCAGCACCATTTGTTGAAGATACTGTTCTTTTTCCATTGGATTTTTGGGCCCTTTGTCAAAGACCAAATGGGTGTAATTTTGTGGGTTTATATCTGGATTTTCAACCCTTATCCATTGATCTATGGGTCTATTTTCTCCACTTCCTTAGCCATCAGGGAAATGCAAATCAAAACTTCCCTGAGATATCATCTCACCCCGGTCAGGATGGCAAAAATCCACAATACAAATAACACCAAATGTTGGAGAGGATGTGGAGAGAGGGGAACTCTCCTACATTGCTGGTGGGAATACAGGCTCATACAACCACTCTGGCGAGCCATCTGGAGATTCTTAAAGAAATTAAAGATTGAAATGCCATATGAGGGCTGGAGAGGTGGCTCAGGGGTTAAGCCTCTGCCTTGCAGGCGGAAGGTCCTGAGTTTGGATCCCACATCCCACGTATAGACGCCAGGTGGAAGCGGGGGCGGCCTGGGCTTCTGGTCCTGGTAGGGCGGAGCCTGTGAATCCCGGGGCAGAAGGAGGTGGAGGTGTCCACAGTGGTTCGCGAATTCGTCCGTGGTTCTACACACACACAGACACACACACGCACACATACACACGCACATGCACACAACTGAATAAATAATAATAATAATAAAAATTTTTAAAAAATCTTAAAAAAAAAAAAAGAAATGCCATATGACCCTGCTATTCCATTTCTGGGAATAACCCCCCATACAGCAAAAAATCACCTCGATAGCACAAGTGCAACCATGTTCATAGCAGCACTGTTTACAATAGCAAAGTCATGGAATCAACCCAAATGTCCAACAGTTGACGAGTGGATAAGCAAAATGTGGTACATCTATATAATGGAGTACTACTCAGCCATCAAAAATGATGAATTACTGGAATTTGCCGGGAAATGGATGTCATTAGAAACAATTATATTAAGTGAAGTATCCCAGACCCAAAAAATTAAGTGCCATATGTACTCCCTAATAGGTGGCTCCTAGTACCAAACCCACCCAGGCAACATAGAGACACTCAAAGATAAATCTCTGTAATACCTATAGTAATTGCAAGGATTATGAACAGGAGGGATGAGGTAGGAGGGCTACACCAGAAACAAGCAGAGAGGGGACCATGTTACAGCAGAGAAAATAGGCCTCCATCAAGGACTGCAAGTAAGTAATGAGACATCCGGTTAAGTTCACAGACTTTCGTTCCCGATCGCTTATAACTGAGGGGGTATGACCTCACCAGAAGGGGAGGGCATATCGTCTGGCAGATAAAAAGTAACCATTTTGCAAATGGGTGATTGACCCCTCCCTCACTGTAGTTTCCTACTTTTATTATATCTACCTTTGAATGGGCTCTTATAACAAGACTGTAGTTTTTGTCTCTGGCCAGGGGGTGACATCCAATACCCATCAGGATGGAGTGAAGGGCATTGCAGGAGCAGCAAAACTGCAAAAGAAAATCAACAAACCACAATCCAGAACTTCAGAGACTCTATATCAACCACCTAGAACTAGGCCAGACTAATCTCTCCCCATCCTGGAGCTCAGGGACATTTGCGGAAGAGGGGGCGGTAAGATTGTAAGAGCACAAGGATGGGAGGAGCAATGATTTGCAAGATACTCCACACAAGTTAGGGCCGAAGCAATCATAATTGGATTTTGCATGCTCTGCACAATGTCCAACACACTATTGACCCCACAAAGTGTAGCATTTACTAAAGGCACCAAGATCCTTAGAGGCAAGGGATCGACAGCCACAATAGTGTTCCTATGCTTAAGGGGAACACAGGATAGGATTCAGGGGAATGCCACTGGGTCTTTGTACGTCATCGGAGAGGAGAACCCAGAGGAGAGACTGGCAGGCACAATAAAGGATTCTCCGGGGATGGGGGGTAGGCATTGGGGGATGGAGAGGGAGGGGTGAGGGAAGGGGGAGCAGGGGGTTCGGGGGGGGGGGGAGGAGGAGGGAGGGAGGGAACCGGTGTACCTACTAAGTTTGTATGAGCGGAAATACGAATAAAAATGTTTAAAAAAATAAATAAAATAAAATAACAAATGACTTCTCAATGGAAACAGTAAAAGCAAGAAGAGCTTTGAGAGATTTACTTCAAGTGCTAAATGAGCAAAAATATCAACCCGGGCTGATATATCCAGCAAAACTATTGATCATGATCAAGGGAGAAAGAAAAGTTTTCCAGCACAAAGTAAACTTGAAGGCTTACATGTCTACAAACCAGGCCTTCAAAAAATGGTAGAAATGATACTCGAGCTTGAAGAAAAAAAACAGCATATCTAGGAGGACAGAAGGGAAGTATAATACCACCAAAACTTAAAAGCGAAACAATACACTTACAAAAGCCACTACACATAAAAAATGTCCAGAATTAAAAATAATTTCTCCATTATAACATTAAATGTCAATGAAATTAACTCACCAATCAAGAGACACAGATTACAAACTTGGATTAAAAACCACAACCCATCAATCTGCTGCCTTCAGGAAACTCATCTCACCCAAAAGATAGGCACATCCGAAAAAAAAAAAGCTGGTCCAACCGAGAGGGAAGTTTGACATGCACACTACAGGATGCTCCAGGAATGGGGAGAGGAGGCGGCACTGGGAGAAAGGGAGGGAGGGGAGTAGGAAAGAGAAAAGGTAGGGAGGGAGCAAGGGGATCCAGGGTGGGGTGGAGGGAGGGAGGGGAATGGGGTACTTATCAAATTTGTATGAGTGGAAGAAATAAAAAATACAATTAAAAAAAAGGCTGTTCCAAGATTCTGCAAGCTAATGGAACCAGAAAACATGCAGGGGTAGCCATTATGCTGTGGGACAAAGTGGACTTCAAACCAAAAAAAAAATCATAAGAGACACAGATGGATACTACATTTTAGTCACAGGTACAAGTCACCAGGAAGACTTCACAATACTGAACATATATGCACCTAATATGGGCCCCTCCACATTCATTAAGAAAACCCTACAGCATCTAAAGCGAGAAATCAACCCCAAAACTATAATTCTTGGGTATTTCAACACTGCCCTCTCAACATGGGATAGATCGACAGGTCAGAAGCTTAACAGAGACACTTTGGAACTTAATCAAACCCTTAATGAAATGGATCTTACAGATCTCTATTGAACTTTTCATCCATCCATGAAAGAATATATATTATTCTCAGCAGCACGCGGAACTTTCTCCAAAATAGATCACATGTTGGGCCACAAAATGAATCTCCACATATACAGGAGAGTTGAAATTCTCCTGTATCAGACCACCATGGTCTAAAGCTTGACATCCACAACACAGCAAACAACAGAAAATACACTAACTCCTGGAAACTTAACAATATGATGCTGAATGCGAATTGGATTCAGGAAGAAATTAAAAAGGAAATTCAAAATTTCCTGAAAGTGAATGATAATAAAAATACAAATTTTTATGAGGTTTAAATGTATACAAAAATTATTTATTTTTTCCACTCATACAAACTTGATAGGTACCACATTCCCCTCCCTCCCTTCACCCCTCTCTGGATCCCCTTGCTCCTTCCCCCTTTTTCCCCTTCCTTTCCCCCCTCCCTTACTCTCATTGTCCCTCCCCATCCCTAGAGCATCTTTTATTGTGCATGTCAAATTTTCCTCTGGGTCCTACTCTCTGATGATGTATAAGGACTCAGTAGCCTTGTCTACAGTAATTTTTGGGTTCCCCTTTAGTATGGGAACACTATTGTGGCTATTAGTCCCTTGTCTCTAAGGATCCTAGTGCCTGTGATCCATGCTAGACTTTGGGGTGTCAATGATATGTTGGTCATTGCACAGGTCAAGCAAAGTCCTATTATGATTACTTCAGCCCTATCTTGTGTGGAGTATCTTGCAAGTCGTAACTCCTCCCACCATTACGCTTTTACAATCTTACTGCCCCCTCTTCCACAAATTTCCCTGAGCTTTAGGATGGGGAGAGATTAGGCTGGCCTAGTTCCAGGTGGTTCCAGAGTCTCTGATGTTCTGAATTGTGGTGTTTTTTTTTTCAGTTTTGTTGCTCCTTCACTTCCCTTAGCTCCATCCTTATGGGTATTAGATGTCACCCCCTGGCCAGAGATTAAAGGCTGTTAAAATAGAGTCTTATTTTAAGAGTAGATCCAAAGGTAGATTGAATAAGAGTAGGAGACCACGGTGAGTGCAGGAGTCAGTCTCCCATTTGCAAAATGGTTACCTTCTATCTGCCAGACTGTATGCCCTCCCTTTCTGATGAGATCACACCCCAACAGTTGCAAGTTACCAGGAAGGAAAGTTTGTGAGCTTATGCAGATATCTCATTACTTACTTGCAGTCTTTGATGGTGGCCTATTTTCTCCACTGTAGCATGATCTCCTCTCTCCCCATTTCTGCAATTACTTTGCAATTACTGTAAGTATTACAGAGACCCATCTTTGCGTGTATCTGTAAGTGGATTCGGTACTAGGATTCACCTATTAGGGAGTACATACAGTGCTTAATTTTCTGTGTCTGGGATACTCCACTCAATATAATCTTTTCTAATGTCATCCATTTCCGAGCAAATTTCATTAATTCATCGTCTTTGATGGCTGAGTAGTATTCCATTATATAAATGTACAACATTTTCCTTATCCACTTGTCAACTGATGGACATTTGGGTTGATTCTATGACTTTGCTATTGTAAACAGTGCTGGTACAAGCATGGTTGTGCTTGTGCTATTGAGGTGAAATTTTGCTGTGTGTGGGATTTTCCCCAGTAGTGCAATAGCAGGGTCATACGGCATTCCAATCTTTAACATTTTTAAGAATCGCCTGACAGCTCGCCAGAGTGGTTGTATAAGCCTGCATTCCCACCTGCAATGTAGGACAGTTCCCTTTTCACCACATCCTCTCCAGCATTTGGTGTTGTTTGTATTGTGGATTTTTGCCATCCTGACCAGGGTGAGATGATATCTCAGGAAAGTTTTGATTTGCCTTTCCCTGATGGCTAAGGATTCTATGCAAAATCTTTAGGACACAATGAAAGCTGTCCTAAGAGGCAAGTTCATAGTTCTTAATGCTAACATAAAAAATGGAAACATCACAAGTAAATAATTTAACAATGCATATTAAAGCTTTAGAAACACTAGAGTGATCTGATTCCAAAATCAATAGAAGAGAGGAAATTAGCTAAATAAAGGAGAAATATCTGAAGTTGAGATTAGGAAAATGATATATAGTATCAACTAGTCAAAAAGCTAGTTCTTTGAAAAAATCGGTAAGATTGATATATCCCTAGCTAAATTAACCAAATGCAAGAGAGAGAAAACCCAAATTAACAAAATTAGAAATGAAAATGGAGTTATCACTACTGATACTCAAGAAATTTGGAGTATTATAACGTCTTATTTCAAAAACTTATACTCTGTGAAATTTGACAACACAACTGAAATGGATGAATTCCTAAGCACAACTTACCTAAATTGAATCAAGAAGTTGTGAATTATTTAAATAGTCCTATAACATATGAGGAAATTGATGACATAATCTCAAATCTTCCCACCAAAAAAATGTCCTAGAACAGATGGATTCAGCACAGAGTTCTACCAGACATTTAAGGAGTTAATAACACCAATACTCCTTAAACTGTTCCATCCAATAGCAAAGGAAGGAACACTACCACATTCTTTTATGAAGCTAATATCATCTTAATCCCAAAATTTAATAAAGATACACTCAAAAAAGAAAACTATAGGCCAATCTCTTTGACGAACACAGATCAACATAATAAAAGCTGTATACAATGAGAAAACAGTAATGATTATACTCAATGGGGAAAAAATTTGAAGCATTCTTATTTCAATCAGGAACTAGACAAGGCTTTCCATTCTCACCACTTCTATTCAATATTGTAACTGAAGTCTTAGCTGTAGCCATATGACAAGAATGGGAGATAAAAAGGATTCAAATCAGTAAAGAAGAAATCAAGTTATCTCTATTTGCAGATGACATCATAGTAAGGCTGAGTTATCCTAAAACCTCCACCAGGAAGCTCTGAAACTAATACAGGAGTTCAGTAGGAAGGCAGTATACAAAATAAACATACAAAAATCAGTGGCCTTCCTATATGCCCAGAATGAAAGAAGTGAAAAAGCCCTGAGAGAAACAATCCCATTTACCGTAGTCCCTAGAAAAATGAAATACCTTGGTATAAACCTAACCAAAGAAGTAAGAGACCTTTACAATGAAAACTTTAAAACCCTAAATAAAGAAGTTGCAGAAGACACTAGAAGGTGGAAAGACTTCCCATGTTCCTGGATTGGCAGAATTTACTTCATAAAAATGACCATTCTATCAAAGGCAATGTACAGATTCAATGCTGTACCAATCAAAATCCCAAAGCAATTCTTTAAAGAGGTTGATCAAATAATCTCAAAATTCATATGGAGATAGAAAAGACCCAGGATAGCAAAAGAAACAAAACACTGAGTAACAAAACACTGTTGGAGGTATCACCATACCAAACCTTAGTCTACACTACAAATCTATAGTTGTAAAAACAGCCTGGTACTGTTCCAAAATAAACACGCTTTTCAATAGATAAGTGTTGAAGACTCAGATATAAGCCCTCAGAATTACAGCCATTTGATCTTTGACAAAGGGGACCAAAAAATCCAGTGGAAAAGAACAGCATCTTCAACAAATGGTGCTGGCAAAACTGGTTGTCCACATGCAGAAGATTAAAACTGGACTCGTACTTGTCACCATGTACAAGAATTCATTCCAAATGGATCAAGGACCTCAATATAAGACCAAGACTATAAAAACCTTAGTTGAAATGTTAGGGAATTCCCTTGAGCTGATTGTACTAGGTCAACAGTTCCTAATCAGAAATCCAATAGCACAGTCAGTACAACCAACACTCAACAGATGGGATTTTATGAAATTAAAGAGCTTCTGTTCAGATAAAGAGATTGTAACTTGAGCACAAAGGCAACCCACAGAATGGGAGAAAATCTTCACTAACCACATATCTAATAGCACTCTATTATCCAGAGTGTACAAAGAACTTAGAAAACTAAACACCAAGGAAACAAATGGCCCAATTAAAAAATAGGCCTTGGAACTTAAAAGAAATTTTGCCAGGAAAGAAATTGAAATGTCTTACAAATATCTTAAAAAATGCGCCACATCCTTGGCCATCAGTGAAATGCAAATCAAAACTTCCCTGAGATATCATCTCACCCCATTCAGGATGGAAAAAATCCACAATACAAACACCACCACATGCTGGAAGGGATGTGGAGAGAAGGGAACTCTCCTATATTGCTGGTGGGAATGCAGGCTTTTACAACCATGCTGGTGAGCCATCTGACAATTGTTTAAAAAGTTAAAGATTGAAATGTCATATGACCCTGCTATTGCACTATTGGGAAAAATCCCACACACAGCAAAATTTCACCTTGATAGCCCAAGCACAACCATATTCATAGCAGCACTGTTTACAATAGCAAAGTCATGGAATCAACCCAAATGTCCAGCAGTTGACAAGTGGATAAGGAAAATGTGGTACATTTATACAATGGAATACTACTCAGCCATCAAAAACGATGAATTAATGCAATTTGCCAGGAAATGGATGTAATTAGAAAAAATTATATTAAGTGAAGTATCCCAGACATATAAAATTAAGTGCCATATGAACTCTCTAATAGGTGGATCCTAGTACCAAATCCACTTCGTGACATACTCAAAGATAAATCTCTATACGACCTACAGTAATTGCAAAGATTATAAGCAGGGAGGGAAGGGGAAGGAAGGCTCCACCAGAAAAAAAGAGAGAGGGGATCATGTTAGAGCTAAGAAAAAAGGCCACCATCAAAGACTGTGGTAAGTAATGAGACATCTGGTTAAGCTCACAGACTTTCATTCCTGATTACTTTCAACTGATGGGGTATTGGATCACCAGAAAAGTAGAGTATAGATTCTGGCAGATAGGAGGTAATCATCCTGTAAATGGGAGACTGCCACCCCCCACAGCGGTCTCCTACTCTTATTCCTTCTACTTTAGAATGTACTCTTATAATAAGACTCTATTTTAACAGGCTTTTATCTCTGGCCAGTGGGTGACATCCATTACCCATTAGGATGGAGCCAAGGGTGGTGCAGGTGTAGCAAAACTTAAAAAAAAATCAACAAACCATAATTCAGAAAATCAGAGACTCTACATCAACTACCTGGAACTAAACCAGCCTAATCTCTCCCCATCCTAAAGCTCAGGGAAATTTGTGGAAGAGGGGGCAGTAAGATTGTAAGAGCCTAAAGATAGGGAGGAGCAATGATATACAAGGTACTCCATACAAGCTAGGGCTGAAGTAATCTTAATAGAACTTTGCGTGACCTGCTCAATTGCCAACATATCAATGAAACCCCAAAGTCTAGCATGGATCACAGGCACTAGGATCCTTAAAGGCAAGGGATTAACAGCCACAATAATGTTCCTATACTAAAGGGGAACACAAAAAAGAGCTCTAGGCAATGCCACTGAATTCTTACACCTCATCAGAGAGGGGGACCCAGAGGGAAGTTTGACATGAACACTAAAGAATGCTCGGGGGGGGGGGGACACTGGGAGAGAGGGAGGAAGGGAGGAAAGGAAAGTGAAAAGGGGGGAGGGAGCAAGGGGATCTAGGGAGGGGTGGAGGGAGAGAGGGGAATGGGGTACTTATCAACTTTGTATGAATGGAAGAAATAAAAAAACTACAAAAAAGAGAGAGGATATACCATTACAAATAAGTTTCAAATATAACTAAAATTTCAGAACTAGTTTCAGAGTTTTTCCACAGAATTACCAAAGGTCCAAAATAAAGATTATTTAGTTAACTGAAAAGTTTCAGCACACCTGGGGCTGGGGAGATGGCTCAGGGGTTAAGCCTCTGCCTTGCAGGTGGAAGGTCCTGAGTTCAGATCCTAGATGCTTGATGGAAGTGGGGGCGGCCTGCGTTTCTGGTCCTGGTAGGGCGGAGCCTGTGAATCCTGGGGCAGAGTAAACAAAGAGGAGGTGGAGGCGGTCCATGGTGCCTCCTGAATTCGCCTGTGATTCTACACACACACACACACACACGCACACACACGCACAATTGAATAAATAAGAAGAAGAAGAAAAGTTTCAGCACATCCATGACTCCCTGCAGTTTGGAGGGAAAGAATTCCTATTTCCTACATGAATATTTCTTAAATAATTTCATGTTTAGACAACTTTTAACAGTCCATGGTATTTAGAAATTTACTTGGTATATTCTTAAATGAAAAAATAAAAGTAGTCTTAAACTTAGTTGTACTACAAATGAAGATGAGATTTTATCCTTATATTAGTCTTGCTTCTGATATTACTGACTCATCAGTATGATCTCTCTTCAGAATACCTGCCATGTTTTCATGTTACTCAGAGATCTGTAGAAGAATCAAGCTCATAGAATGAATGTATATAACCATGGAATTTATTGTGTTGGCTTATGAGTTTAGATCTAGGTTGCCCAACAATGGCTGTCTCTAGCAGCTCTGCTCTGGAGCTGAATATCTCTGTAGCTGCAATCTGGTGCTGAAGACTATTGGATTACTTGCCAGGAGAGAGATAGAGAGAGAGAGAGAGAGAGAGAGAGAGAGAGAGAGAGAGAACTCTTTTTTCTTATACTTTCTTTTATCTGATCTTCTGGTCTTTTACTGGGAAGATTACACCCACATTTAGGATTTATTATATTTCAAATATCTTAATCCAGATAATCTCTTCAAGTGTTCTGTTGGCTGATCTGTTAGTTAATAGCAGGTCCAGTCCTATTGATTAACAAGTTCACTATCATACTATCTGTGACTGGAATGAACCTTTTGTTCAAAAGGACAATCTGACTCAGTTTCACTCTCTTGAATCTATCCTAACTGCATATACATGTGAAGAAATCTTTTACTGTAATCTAATTACATATCTAATTGTATATTTATGTGTGTGTTTTGTGTGTGTGTGATATGTATATTCCATACAAATGTGTTTGTGTTTGGTTAAAATTTTAAACATTACATGGATGGGTTCACAAATGTGTTGTATCTCTGAACTTCTGAAGAGAGTTTCTGGCCTTTACAAAATATTGTAGCATTTAGGATAAAAGATGCACATGAGCAGCACTGAACTGGAGGTCAAGATGCAGAAGACTTCCACTGCCACCATGACCTTCCCCTTGGTGCTGTGGTACACAGGGAGGAAGGTGACCCAGACACTGCATAACACCAGCATACTGAATGTCAGGAACTTGGCTTCATTGTGTCAGGGAAGTTTCTGGCCAAGAAAGCCATAGTGAATCTCCCTGGGGCCAGAAATCCCTTGGTATCCCAAGACACAGTGAAAGGTAGTGACTGAACCTGTGTTGCACAGTATAATGTGGCCATACACTGAGTGAACATCTTTATCAATGAAGGGAGGAGAACTTCCCAGCCATATTCCACAGAGAATAAGTTGTAACAGGGTACAGATGGAAATGATGAAGTTAGGTGACCCTGAGACCAACAACCACCTCATCCTTCTTCCTGGACCAGTGATCTTGAAGGCTAGAACCATGGTAATTGTTTTGGCCAAGGCAGTGGAAAGAGCCCCAGTGAACACAACTCCAAATGTTGTCTGTTGCAGGATGCTGGTAGCTGTATTGGGATGATGTTGCAGTCCACCTGCATGGTTGCTGATAAATGACCATCACACAGCTTAAGGGAACAAGGAGTTTACTTTCTTACGACAGTCTGGTTACAGTTTTCAGTCTAGCTTAACAGGAGAGCATGCACCAACACCAGGGCCAAGAGAACTGACCACACCATCACTGCATAACGGCTGAGAGATGGACAATCCTTACTTGCCAGACCAGCATGTCTGGCCAAGTATACAGAAGGATGCCAACTCTCTCAACCAGCTCTCTGTGATTTATCCAGGGTTTAATCCCACCCACCATGGGCTGGGTCTTCCCATCAGCTAGACAATGTCCTTCAGGTTTGCTCTGGGCTTAACTCAACCATCAACTCTCTACAACTGTGCCCAGAGCTCAAACCCTCAACAGTCAAGTTGACACCTGTGCTTAACTATGACACTCCACCCCTTGTCAACTTGACACAAAAACAATAGCACTTTTAAACTGTAACCTTTCCTTGTCGCCACAGATGTTAAAATATAAATACATTCCATGGACAAATTTAAAATGTTCTCATTAAAACTTCAGTTCCAACATTTTAAAAGTTCAAAGTTTTTTAACTTTAAAAGGGTATTAAATCAGAATAAGTACTTTAAAACAAATGAAAACATTAAAACAGAAGGATCTTGACACAATAAGAAACATTTTAATTAAGATCAAAGCCCACAAATTACCGCATCCTGTACGTCAATGACCATCTTCTGTTGTTCATCACCTAGTCAAGGCGGCTCAAAGATTCTAGGCATTCCCAGTCCCTGTTTGCAGCATAAAGTTGTAAAAGCAGAGTTCTGAACCAGGCTGAATCGCAATCATCCTCAGCAGCAGTCCCACAGTTCTGGCATCTCAAACACCATTGTTGTTCTCCTCTGCAGCTTTAAGCTTCACCATCTCTTGCAGGAACTCTATGCCTGCCACTTGGTGCCAGGCTTTTGCTGCTCTCCACGAACTCCTCAGTAGTTCGCCCAAACCAGTATCACCTGAGGGACGCTGCCAGATTCCAAAGCAAGTTTGAAATGTTGCTTGGTCCATTGGAGCTACAGCTGCACCAAATCTTGTGCTCTGATGCTGGAAAAGCCTATTCCAAGCAGCTAAACTTCCAAAGGGCAAGAAGTGGCTTTAACTTGGGCTATCAGCCCCTGAAGGAATGAATCTGAGTTTTCAAACCACAAACTAGCCATACAGTGGTATTCACATCCTCACCATCACAGTGCAAGTCACTAGGTTTTCCTCCACTGATGTTCACTTCTCCAACAATGGCAACTGTTCTGCTGCCTGCTCTTTCCTCATTCAGAGCTTCACAGCCACCAAACAGCTCTCCTCAATCAAGCAAACCAGTCCATCATCTCTAAATTCAACTTTACCAAAGTCCTTGTTCATCTCATCACAAATTGGGCCCAAATAATCTCTCCCAGCAATTGGCCCACTAAACTCTGAAGAATGGTATTTGTAAATCCACAAAGTGAAAATTCTTAAGCATTTCCAACTTTGTCCAGAAAACTGTTCAAAAGCCACAAAATCCACATAGTCAGATTTATTAGCAACACCCCACTTCTTCGGTACCAAATTCTGTTGCAGTCCACCTGCATGGTTGCTGATAAATGACCATCACACAGCTTAAGGGAACAAGGAGTTTACTTTCTTATGACAGTCCAGTTACAGTTCTTAGTCCAGCTTGACAGGAGAGCATGCACCAACACCAGGGCCAAGAGAACTGACCACACCATCACTGCATAACGGCTGAGAGATGAACAATCCTTACTTGCCAGACCAGCATGTCTGGCCAAGTATACAGAAGGATGCCAACTCTCTTAACCAGCTCTCTGTGATTTATCCAGGGTTTAATCCCACCCACCATGGGCTGGGTCTTCCCATCAGCTAGACAATGTCCTTCAGGTTTGCTCTGGGCTTAACTCAACCATCAACTCTCTACAACTGTGCCCAGAGCTCAAACCCTCAACAGTCAAGTTGACACCTGTGCTTAACTATGACAGATGACCAATGAAGATCAAGGAGCAGAGAAAGCAGAAGATGAGGAAGATGAGCAGGATATAGCTGAGAGTCTGGTTATTGGCCTTTACTATGGGTGTGTTTTTGTGTTTTACAAAAACCCCAAGAATGAGAACTGTGAGGGCAGACAGAAACAGAGCCAGACAGGCCAGAGCCATCCCCAGGGGGTCTTCATATGTAAGAAAGTACACAGTTTTATAGAGACAGACTTTATGTTCTGCATTGGCATACTGATCTTCTGGACATTTCACACACTGGTCCATATCTGATACAAAGGAATGCATCATTAATATTCCTTTAGTATTTCTCTTATTCCTTACAACTGTTCAAATAAGTGTTCTGGACAAGCTTTTCAAAATATTCATATTATTTTCTGTAGATATCAATGAGGAAAGCTTTCTGTATAGGAATGATTCCAGTTTACAATGCCTGTCATTCTCTAACTTTTTAAAATTTGTTTTGTAGGGGTAGTGGAAATACAGAATTTGTTATCCAAAAATGGCAATTTTAGGGGAAGCAAAGTGGGATATGATAAGAGAGAACAGTGTGAGTAAGAACAAGCAAAATATGTGTGTGTCTGTCTGTCTGTCTGTCCATCTGTCTGTCATGATGAAATCTGTTACTTTGTATTCCATATAAAAAGGATCACTATAGAAAATGATGATGCGCACAAAAAGAATTTAATTATAGATTTGTATTTTATTTTCCCATAAATTTAGTTTAGAAACTTCAGTATATAAAAAATAATTAAAACAAGTAAATAAAAAAGTTTGTACTTACTGGGTGGAAAGATTATTCTTCGATTATATCTGATGATTCAACGCAATTCTACTCAAATTCTAACAGTTTCCATTGGGAAACTGAAACTTATTTCTGAGATGAAGGATTCCCCATTTCAAATGTTATGTATCATCCTCATTTCCTAAGAAATTGGCTAAATATTGTGCTAATTCTCTATTCTCAATTAGGAATTCAATATGAGTACATTAGTATGTGCCATAGATTATAGAGTTCGAAGTGAGTGAAATAGATTGGTTTTGTGTTCTCCCAAAGTCACTGCAGAAACATGAGCTCAAGGTGATCATGCTCTGAGGGTTGTGTGGTGCTAATTATGCCCTGGTTCTCAACCATAACTTACAGGATTTATCAACGTATCTTGTAGCAAGTAGACATTGCATTCTTCTCATGTCATGCAAGGCAAAAATCTTGGGGCACCATTCTTGAGGCAGGCATACAGACCTTACCAGATAATAAATCACATGGCTATGTGATATTAAATAGTTACTTTGCATCTTTGCAAGACAATATATGAGGTCTTGCTAAGTAATAGAAAATATATGAAGAATATGTAAGATAAATAAAAAGAAAAAACAGTTGCTGTTCATTTGTAGAGCAATTTTTTGTGCAAAATAATTTCATTCTTGTTTATAGCTGAACAAAAATGTGCTGTATATGTGTATCACCCTTTTTTATTACTCATCTGTTTAATGACAACTATGGTAACTTAGCTGTTTGACATCATTAATTCATAAACATGGATGCTCAAGTCTGTGGCATATCTTAGAGGCCTTTGGGCAAATGCATGGTTGTACTGGAAGGTCACATAGTATATATTTTTAGTTTTGAAAGGAATTTCCATGTACATATTTATTTCCATAGTAACTAGACTAGCTTACATTTCCTCTAGCAGTACATAAGGTTTTACTCATCTTTTAGTCTTCCCTGTAATTTTTATACATTTTTTACTATTATTTCTGCTGATACAAACTTAATAGGTACACTAGTTCCCTCCCTCCTCCTCCCCCCGAGCCCCCTACTCCCCCTCCCCTTACCCCTCCGTTCCCATCCTCCAGTGCCTCCCTCCTCAATTCCCAGAGAGTCCTTTCTTGTGCATGCCCGACTCTCCTCTGGGCCTTGCTCTCCCATGACGTACAAGGACCCAGTGGCATTTCCCTGAACCCTTTCCTGTGTTCCCCTTAAGCATAGGAACACTACTGTGGCTGCCAATCCCTTGCCTCCAAGGATCTTGGTGCCTTTAGCAGATGCTAGACTTTGTGAGGTCAATAGTGTGTTGGACATTGTGCAGGGCATGCAAAGTCCAATTATGATGGCTTCGGCCCTAACTTGTGTGGAGTATCTCGCAAATCATTGCTCCTCCCATCCTTTTGCTCTTACAATCTTACTGCCCCCACTTCTGCAAATGTCCCTGAGCTTCAGGATGGGGAGAGATTAGTCTGGCCTAGTTCTAGGTGGTTGATATAAAGTCTCTGAAGTTCTGGATGTGGTTTGTTGATTTTCTTTTGCAGTTTTGCTGTTCCTGAAATGCCCTTCACTCCATCCTGCTGGGCACTATATGTCACCCCTTGGCCAGAGACAAAAAGCTGTAAAGCTGGAGTCTTATAAGAGAATATTCAAGGATAGATGTAATAAAAGTAAGAAACAGGTCCCCTTTCGCCACACCTCCCCCGCTCCGCCGGTCGGGACGCGGACGCGAGATCCAGCCGGGCTCTCACCGCGCGCTCTAGGACCCCCAGGTCAGCCCACAGGGACCCGGCTCCGACTCCCGCCATCCAGCCGGAGCCGCGCGGGGGCCGAGGGACGAGGAGGACCTCCCCCTGCGCCCGGGCCCCGCCCCAGCTGCCCTCCGGTTAAATAGCTCCACGCCGACACGCCCATCGTCCCTTTTCACCCCACCCCGCTCCACCCGTCGGGACACACTCGTGGTCCACCGGGGCCTCACCCCACGCCCTAGGTGAGTCCCCGTTTGGGCCCCGCCTACCAGTACCCCAGGCCAAATAATTCAGTTTAGTGAAACTGAGAGATCTTAAGAGTTAAAATGACAATGCCAAAGTCAAAGTGCAAATCCATGAGAAGCAACACTCAAGTAAACAAATTTCCCACTGAAGAAATTAATCCCATAATGTTAGATTCCAACAAGAACAAACCCGCGGAAAAAGGCCAAGAAAGCCTGACCCAGGATAACGACTTTCAAAATATGATCATTACCATGTTCAATACTATGAAAGAGGAAATCCGGGAGGAATTACATAATCGAATCAATAGCTTTGAAGAGGAACACAACAGACATCTGGAGGAGTTGAGAAAAACAGTGCAAGAAACAAAAAGTGGCATAGAGCAGTTAAAACAAACTCAAGCAGAGTTTAAAACTGAGCTAAAAGACAAGTTATCTTCAACCCAGAACGCCACAGAGAGTCTTATCAACAGAACTAATGAAGCAGAAAACAGAATTTCAGACCTTGAAGATAAAGTGGGAGTACTAACCAGCTCAATGGAAGAGGTTGTTAAAGCCAAAAAGATACTTGAGAGAAATATCCAAGAGATATGGGACACCCTGAAGAAGCCTAACATGCGTATTCATGGAATACCGGAGCAAGAATCTCAAAATACCACCCCTGAGGAAATTTTTCAAACGATCATCAAGGAAAACTTTCCTCATCTAAAAAGAGAGGCCCATTCATATACAAGAGGCATTCCGCACCCCAAACAGATACGACCAAAATAGAAGCACACCGCGGCAAATAATAGTTAAAACACTCCACATTCAAGATAAAGAACTGGTGCTGAGAGCTTCAAGGGAGAAAAAACAAGTCACTTTTAAAGGCAAACCTATTAAAATAACAAATGACTTCTCAGTCGAAACAGTAAAAGCAAGAAGAGCTTGGAGAGACATACTTCAAGTATTGAATGAGCAAAAATGTCAACCCAGGCTGATTTACCCTGCAAAACTATCAGTCATGATCGAGGGAGAAAGAAAAATTTTCCAGCACAAAGACAACTTTAAGGGATACATGGCCACCAAACCAGGCCTTCAAAAACTGCTAGAAATGATACTCAAGCGTGAAGAAAAAAACAGGCATATCCAGGAGAACAGAAGGCAAATATAACACCATTAAAAGCGAAGCAATATACTTATAAAAGCTACTAAACATAATAAATGTCTGGAATTAACAATAGTTTCTCCATTATAACACAAAATGTTAATGGACTTAATTCACCGATCAAGAGACACAGATTACAAACTTGGATTAAAAATCACAATCCATCAATCTGCTGCCTGCAGGAAACCCATCTCACCACAAAAGACAGGCACGCTCTAAAAATAAAAGGCTGGTCAACAACTCTACAAGCAAATGGAAGCAGAAAACAGGCAGGGGTAGCAATTATGCTATCAGACAAAGTGGATTTCAAACCAAAGAAAATTATAAGAGACACGGATGGATACTACATTTTAGTCACAGGTACAATTCACCAGGAAGATTTCACAACACTGAACATATATGCACCCAATACGGGCCCCTCCACATTCATTAAGACAACCCTACAGCGTCTAAAGCATGAAATCAACCCCCAAACGATAATTCTTGGGGACTTCAACACCGCCCTCTCAACATGGGATAGATCAACAGGTCAAAAGCTTAACAGAGACACTTTGGAACTTAATCAAACCCTGAAAGAAATGGACCTCACAGATCTCTATCGAACTTTTCACCCACGCACCAAAGAATACACATTTTTCTCAGCAGCACACGGAACTTTCTCCAAAATAGATCACATACTGGGCCACAAAATGAATCTACACATATACAAGAAAGTTGAAATTCTAACCTGTGCCCTATCAGACCACCACGGCCTAAAGCTGGACATCCACAACACATCAAACAAGAGAAAATACACTAACTCCTGGAAACTTAACACTATGATGCTGAATGAGAACTGGATTCAGGAAGAAATTAAAAAGGAAATTCAAGATTTCCTGAAAGTGAATGATAACGAAAATACAACTTACCAAAATCTCTGGGACACAATGAAAGCTGTTCTAAGAGGTAAGTTCATAGCTCTTAATGCCCACGTCAAAAAAATGGAAACATCAGAAATAAACAACTTAACAATGCAGCTTAAAGCTTTAGAGAAACTAGAGCAATCTGATCCCAAAAGCAGTAGAAGAGAAGAGATTAGCAAAATAAGGGGAGAAATATCTGAAATCGAGACTAAGAAAACGATAGAAAAAATCAACCAATCAAAAAGCTGGTTCTTTGAAAACATCAACAAGATTGATACACCCGTAGCTAAACTAACCAAAAGCAAGAGAGAGAAAACCCAAATTAACAAAATTAGAAATGAACATGGAGTTATCACTACTGATACCCAAGAAATCCAGACAATTATAACATCATATTTCAAAAACTTATACTCTGTGAAGTTTGACAACACAAAAGAGATGGATGAATTTCTAAGTAAACATAACTTACCTAAATTGAATCAGGAAGTTGTGAATTATTTAAATAGTCCTATAACATATAAGGAAATTGAGGAAGTAATCTCGAATCTTCCCACCAAAAAATGTCCTGGACCAGATGGATTCAGCATAGAGTTCTACCAGACATTTAAGGAGTTAATAACACCAATACTCCTTAAACTGTTCCATCAAATAGCAAAGGAAGGAACACTACCAAACTCCTTCTATGAAGCTAATATCGTTTTAATCCCAAAACCTAATAAAGATTCACTTAAAAAAGAAAACTATAGGCCGATCTCCCTGATGAACACAGACGCAAAGATTCTCAACAAAGTCTTAGCAAATCGGATTCAAAAACATATTAAAAAGATCATTCATGGGGACCAAGTAAGCTTCATCCCCGGCACACAAGGTTGGTTCAACATACGCAAATCAATAAATGTAATTCATCATGTAAACCAGTCCAAAGTCCAAGAGCACATGATACTCTCCATAGATGGAGAAAAAGCTTTTGACAAGATCCAACAGCCTTTTATGATCAAAACGCTAGAGACAGTAGGAATGGAAGGAACCTTTATCAATATAATAAAAGCTGTATACAACAAGCCCACAGCAAGGATTATGCTCAATGAGGAACAATTGGAAGCATTCCCACTTCGATCAGGAACTAGACAAGGCTGTCCACTCTCACCACTTCTATTCAATATTGTACTTGAAGTCTTAGCTGAAGCCATAAGACAAGAAAGGGACATAAGAGGGATTCAAATCGGCAAGGAAGAAGTCAAGCTATCCCTATTTGCAGATGACATGATCTTATACCTGAGTGATCCCAAAAACTCCACCAGGAAGCTCCTGGAACTAATTGAGAAGTTCAGCAGGGTGGCAGGATACAAAATAAATGTGCAAAAATCAGAGGCCTTCCTATATGCCCGCAATGAAAGAAGTGAAAAAGCCTTGAGAGAAACAATCCCATTTACTATAGCCCCTAAAAAAATGAAATACCTTGGTATAAACCTAACTAAGGAGGTAAAAGACCTTTACAATGAAAACTTTAAAACCCTAAAGAAAGAAATTGCAGAAGACACCAGAAGGTGGAAAGACCTCCCTTGTTCCTGGATTGGCAGAATCAACATTGTAAAAATGACCATCCTACCAAAGGCAATATACAGATTCAATGCTATACCAATCAAAATCCCAAAGCAATTCTTCAAAGAAGTTGACCAAATAATCTCAAAGTTCATATGGAGACACAAAAGACCCAGGATAGCAAAAACAATCCTGAGTAACAAAAAACACAGCTGGAGGTATTACCATACCAAACCTAAGTCTATACTACAAACCCATAGTTATAAAGACAGCCTGGTACTGGCTCCAAAATAGACACACAGATCAATGGATAAGGATTGAAGACCCAGATATAAGCCCACAAAATTACAGCCATTTGGTCTTTGACAAAGGGGCCCAAAGAATCCAATGGAAAAAGAACAGCATCTTCAACAAATGGTGCTGGCAAAACTGGATCTCCACATGCAGAAGATTAAAGCTAGACCCGTACTTGTCACCATGTACAAGACTTAATTCCAAATGGATCAAGGACCTTGATATCAGGCCAGAGACTTTAAAAACCATAGTTGAAAGGATAGGGAACTCCCTCGAGCTGATTGGGCTAGGCCAACACTTCCTAAACAGACATCCAATGGCACAATCACTGCTACCAACTCTCAACAGTTGGGATCTTGTGAAATTAAAGAGCTTCTGTTCAGATAAAGAGATTGTCACACGAGCTCAAAGGCAACCCACAGAATGGGAGAAAATCTTCACTAACCACATATCTGACAGAGCTCTACTGTCCAGAGTGCACAAAGAACTTAGAAAATTAAACTCCAAGGAAAACACTGGCCCAATTAAAAAATGGGCCCTGGAACTTCAAAGAAACTTTACCAGGGATGAAATTAAAATGTCTAACAATTATCTTAAAAAATGCTCCACTTCCTTCGCCATCAGGGAAATGCAAATCAAAACTTCCCTGAGATATCATCTCACCCCGGTCAGGATGGCAAAAAACCACAATACAAAAAACGACAAATGCTGGAGAGGATGTGGAGAGAGGGGAACTCTCCTACATTGTTGGTGGGAATGCAGGCTCATACAGCCACTCTGGCGAGCCGTCTGGAGATTCTTAAAGAAATTAAAGACTGAAATGCCATATGACCCTGCTATCCCACTTTTGGGAATAACCCCCCATGTAGCAGAGGTTCGCCTCGATAGCACAAGCTCGACCATGTTCATAGCAGCACTGTTTACAATAGCAAAGTCATGGAATCAACCTAAATGTCCAACAGTTGACGAGTGGATAAGGAAACTGTGGTACATCTATACAATGGAGTACTACTCAGCCATCAAAAATGATGAATTACTGGAATTTGCTGGGAAATGGATGTCATTGGAAAGAATTATATTAAGTGAAGTATCCCAAACCCAGAAAATTAAGCGCCGTATATACTCCCTAATAGGTGGCTCCTAGTACCAAACTCACCCAGCCCACATTGAGACACTCAAAAGTAAACCTATGAAACACCGTAATTGCAAGGATTATGAACAAGAGAGATGGGTTAGGAGGGCCACACCAGAAACAAGGAGAGAGGAGACCATGTTACAGCAGAGAAAATAGGCCTCCATCAAGGTCTGCAAGGGGTGACATACAGTGCCCAGCAGAATGGAGTGAAGGGAATTGCAGGAGCAGCAAAACTGCAAAAGAAAATCAACAAACCACAATCCAGAACTTCAGAGACTATATCAATCACACAGAACTAGGACAGCCTAATCTCTCCCCATCCTGGAGCTCAGGGACATTTGCGGAAGAGGGGGCGGTAAGATTGTAAGAGCAAAAGGATGGGAGGAGCAACGATTTGCAAGATTCTCAACAATAGTTGGGGCCAAAGCAATCGTAATGGGACTTTGCATGCCCTGCGCAATGTCCAGCGCACTGTTGCCCTCATAAAGTCTAGCATCTGTTAAGGGCACCGAGACCCCTGGAGGCAAGGGATTGACAGCCATAGTAGTGATCTTATGCTTAAGGGGAACAAGAGAAAGGGCTTATGGAAATGCCATTGGGTCCTTATATGTCATCGGAGAGGAGGACCCAATGGAGAGTTAGGCGTATACAATAAAGGACTCTCTGGGAATTGGGGAGGAGGCACTGGGGGAAGGGGAGGGGGAGGACGGGGGAGGGAGGGAACTGGTAAAAAATTTTAAAATGTATAATTAAATTTTTAATAAAAAAAAAAGTAAGAAACATCAGTGAGGGAGGGGTCAATCACCCATTTGCAAAATAGTTACTTTTTATCTGCCAGACTATATGCCCTCCCATTCTGGTGAGATCATACCCCCTCAGTTGAAAATGATCAGGAACGAACGTCTGTGAACTTAACCAGGTGTCACATTACTTACTTGCAGTCCTTGATGGAGGCCTATTTTCTCTGCTGTAACATGGTCACTTCTCTCTTTGTTTCTGGTGTGGCCCTCCAACCCCATCCTCCTATTCATAATACTTGCAATTACTGTAAGTATTACATAGATTTACCTTTGAGTGTCTCTAGGTGGGCTGGGTGGGTTTGGTACTAGGAGCCACCTATTAGGGAGTACATATGACACTTAATTTTGTGGGTTTGGGATACTTCACTTAATATAATTGTTTCTGATGACATCCATTTCTGGGCAGATTCCAGTAATTCATCATTTTGATGGCTGAGTAGTACTCCATTGTATAGATGTACCACTGTTTCCTTATCCACTCGTCAACTGTTGAACATTTGGGTATTTCCATGAATTTGCTATTGTAAAGAGTGCTGCTATGAACATGGTCACACTTGTGCTATTGAGGTGAACCTCTGCTGCATGGGGGCTTATTCACAAAAGTGGAATCGCAGGGTCATATGGCATTTCAACCTTTAATTTCTTTAAGAATCTCCAGACGGCTCACCAGAGTGACTGTATGAGCCTGCATTCCCACCAGCAATGTAGAAGAGTTCCCCTTTCTCCACATCCTCTCCAGCATTTGGTGTTGCTTGTATTGTGGATTTTTGGCATCCTGACTGGGGTGAGATGATATCTCAGGGAAGTTTTGATTTGCATTTCCCTGATGGCTAAGGAAGTGGAGCATTTTTTAAGATATTTGTTAGACATTTTAATTTCATCGCTGGTAAAATTTCTTTTAAGTTCCAGGGCGCATTTTTTAATTGGGCCAGTGGTTTCCTTGGTGTTTAGTTTTCTAAGTTCTTTGTGCACTCTGGACAGTAAAGCTCTATCAGATATGTGGTTAGTGAAGATTTTCTCCCATTCTGTGGGTTGCCTTTGAGCTCGTGTTACAATCTCTTTATCTGAACAGAAGCTCTTTAATTTCACAAGGTCCCAACTGTTGAGAGTTGGTAGCAGTGACTGTGCCATTGGATGTCTGTTTAGGAAACGTTGGCCTAGCCCAATCAGCTCGAGGGAGTTCCCTATCCTTTCAACTATGGTTTTTATAGTGTCTGGCCTTATATCAAGGTCCTTGATCCATTTGGAATTAAGTTTTGTACATGGTGACAAGTATGGGTCCAGCTTTAATCTTCTGCATGTGGAGAAACAGTTTTGCCAGCACATTTGTTGAAGATGCTGTTCTTTTTCCATTGGATTCTTTGGGCCCCTTTGTCAAAGACCAAATGGCTGTAATTTTGCAGGCTTATATCTGGGTCTTCAATCCTTATCCATTGATCTGTGTGTGTTATTTTGGAGCCAGTACCAGGCTGTTTTTATAACTATGGATTTGTAATATAGACTAAGGTTCGGTACGGTAATACCTCCAGCAGTGTTTTTGTTACTCAGGATTGTCTTTGCTATCCTGGGTCTTTTGTGCCTCCATATGAATTTTGAGATTGTTTGGTCCACTTCTTTAAAGAATTGCTTTGGGATTTTAATTGGTATAGCACTGAATTTGTAGGATGGTCATTTTTACGATGTTGATTCTGCCAATCCAGGAACAAGGGAGGTCTTTCCACCTTCTGGTGTCTTCTGCAATTTCTTTCTTTAGGGTTTTAAAGTTTTCATAGTAAAGGTCTTTAACTCCTTGGTTAGATTTATACCAAGGTATTTCATTTTTTTAGGGGCTATAGTAAATGGGATTGTTTCTCTTAGGGCTTTTTCACTTCCTTCATTCTGGGCATATAGGAAGGCCTCTGATTTTTGCACATTTATTTTGTATCCTGCCACCCTGCTGAACTTCTCAATTAGTTCCAGGAGCTTCCTGGTGGAGTTTTTGGGATCACTCAGGTATAAGATCATGTCATCTGCAAATAGGGATAGCTTGACTTCTTCCTTGCAGATTTGAATCCCTCTTATGTCCCTTTCTTGTCTTATGGCTTTGGCTAAGACTTCAAGTACAATATTGAATAGAAGTGGTGAGAGTGGACAACCTTGTCTAGTTCCTGATCGAAGTGGGAATGCTTCCAATTGTTCCCCATTGAGCATAATCCTTGCTGTGGGCTTGCTGTATACAGCTTTTATTATATTGATAAAGGTTCCTTCCATTCCTAATGACTCTAGCGTTTTGATCAAAAAAGGCTGTTGGATCTTGTCAAAAGCTTTTCCTGCAATTAAAGAATGAAATGCCATATGACTCTGCTATTCCACTTTTGGGAATCACCCCCCATACAGTAGAGGTTCACCTCGATAGCACAAACATGACCATGTTCATAGCAGCACTCTTTACAATAGCAAAATCATGGAATCAATCCAAATGTCCAACAGTTGACAAGTGGATAAGGAAACTTTGGTACATCTATACAATGGAGTACTACTCAGCCATCAAAAATAATGAATTACTGGAATTTGCCAGGAAATGGATGTCATTAGAAATAATTATATTAAGTGAAGTATCCCAAACACAGAAAATTAAGCACTGTATGTACTCCCTAATAGGTGGCTCCTAGTACCAAACCCACCCAGCCCACATTGAGACACTCATCGGTAAATCTATGTATTACCTACAGTAATTGCAAGGATTATGAACAGGAGGTTGGAAGGCCACACCAGAAACAAGGAGAGAAGTGACCATGTTACAGTAGAGAAAATAGGCTTGCATTAAGGACTGCAAGTAAGTAATGTGACACCTGGTTAAGTTCATAGACATTCGTTCCTGATCATTATCAACTAAGGGGATATGATCTCACCAGAAGGGGAGGGCATATAGTCTGGCAGATAAAAAGTAACCATTTTGCAAATGGGTGATTGACTCCTCCATCACTGAGGTTTCCTACTTTTATTACATCTACCCTTGAATGTGCTCTTATAATACGACTCCAGTTTAACAGCTTTTTGTCTCTGGCCAAGGGGTAACATGCACTGCCCAGCAGGATGGAGTGAAGGGTATTGCAGGAGCAGCAAAACTGCAAAAGAAAATCAAGAAACAAAAATCCAGAACTTCAGAGACTCTATATCAACCACCTAGAACTAGGCCAGACTAATCTCCTCCCATCCTGAAGCTCAGGGACATTTGCGGAAGAGGGGGCAGTAAGGGTGTAAGAGCAAAAGGATGGGAGGAACAATGATTTGCAAGATACTCCACACATGTTAGGGCCGAAGCCATCATAATTGGACTTTGCATGCCCTGCACAATGTCCAACACACTATTGACCTCACAAAGTCTAGCATCTGCTAAAGGCACCAAGATCCCTGGAGGTAAGGGATTAGCAGCCACAATAGTGTTCCTATGCTTAAGGGGAACATGGGAAAGAGTTCAGGGAAATGCCACTGGGTCCTTGTACGTCATCCGGGAGGAGGGCCCAGAGGAGAGTCAGGTATGCACAAGAAAGGACTCTCTGGGAATTGGTTCCGGAGGCACTGGGGGATGGGGATGGAGAGGTGAGCGGAGGGGGAGGAGGGGCTTCGGGGGGAGGAGGGGAGAGGGAGGGAACTAGTGTACCTCTTAAGTTTGTATGAGCTGAAATAATAATAAAAAATGTATAAAAAAGATATTTGTTAGACATTTTAATTTCATCCCTGGTAAAGTTTCTAAATTCCAGGGCCCATTTTTTAATTGGGCCAGTGGTTTCCTTGGTGTTTAGTTTTCTAAGTTCTTTGTGCACTCTGGACAGTAAAGCTCTATCAGATAGGTGGTTAGTGAAGATTTTCTCCCATCCTTGGGTGTATCAATCTTATTGATTTTTTCAAAGAACGAGCTTTTTGACTGGTTGATTTTTTGTATCGTTTTCTTAATCTCGATTTCAGATATTTCTCTCCTTATTTTGCTAATCTCCTCTCTTCTACTACTTTTGGGATCAGATTGCTCTAGTTTCTCTAAAGCTTTAAGCTGAATTGTTAAATTGTTTGTTTCTGATGTTTCCCTTTTTTTGATGTAGGCATTAAGAGCTATGAACTTACCTCTTAGAACAGCTTTCATTGTGTCCCAGAGATTTTGGTACGTTGTATTTTCGTTATCGTTCACTTTCAGGAAATCTTGAATTTCCTTTTTAATTTCTTCCTGAATCCAGTTCTCATTCAGCATCATATTGTTAAGTTTCCAGGAGTTAAGTGTATTTTCTCTTGTTTGATGTGTTGTGGATGTCCAGCTTTAGGCCGTGGTGGTCTGATAGGGCACAGGTTAGAATTTCAACTTTTTTGTATATGTGTAGATTCGTTTTGTGGCCCAATATGTGATCTATTTTGGAGAAAGTTCCGTGTGCTGCTGAGAAAAATGTGTATTCTTTGGTGCGTGGGTGAAAAGTTCGATAGAGATCTGTAAGGTCCATTTCTTTCAGGGTTTGATTAAGTTCCAAAGTGTCTCTGTTAAGCTTTTGACCTGTTGATCTATCCCATGTTGACAGGGTGGTGTTGAAGTCCCCAAGAATTATCGTTTGGGGGTTGATTTCTTGCTTTAGACTCTGTAGGGTTTTCTTAATGAATGTGGAGAGGCCCGTATTGGGTGCATATATGTTCAGTATTGTGAAGTCTTCTTGGTGAATTGTACCTGTTACTAAAATGTAGTATCCATCTGTGTCTCTTATGATTTTCTTTGGTTTGAAGTCCACTTTGTCTTAAAGCATAATTGCTACCCCTGCCTGTTTCCTGCTTCCATTAGCTTGCAAGATTTTGGACCAGCCTTTTATTCTTAGGAGGTGCCTATCTTTTGTGGTGAGATGAGTTTCCTGAAGGCAGCAGATGGTTGGATTGTGGCTTTTAATCCAAGTTTGTAATCTGTGTCTCTTAATTGGTGAGTTAATACCATTGACATTTAATGTTATAATGGAGAAATTATTTTTAATTCTGGACATTTTGTAACCATGTTGTTTGATATTTATGTTTTGTTGGTATTATACATCCCTTTTGTCCTCCTGGATAGGCTTGTTCTTATCTTCAAGCTTGTGTATCATTTCTAGCATTTTTTGAAGGCCTGGTTTGGTAGACATGTATCCCTTCAAGTTGTCTTTGTGCTGGAAAACTTTTCTTCTCCCTCAATCATGACAGATAGTTTTGCTGGGTATATCAGTCTGGGTTGGCATTTTTGCTCATTTAATACTTGAAGTATGTCTCTCCAAGCTCTTCTTGCTTTTACTGTTTCCATTGAGTAGTCATTTGTTATTCTAATAGGTTTACCTTTAAAGGTGACTTGCTTTTTTTCTCTTGAAGCTCTCAGCACCTTTTCTTTGTCTTGAATGTGGAGTGTTTTGACTATTATTTGCCGTGGCGATTTTCTATTTTGGTCGTATCTGTTTGGAGTGCAAAATGCCTCTTGTATTTGGATAGGCCTCTCATTCTTTAGTTGTGGGAAGTTTTCATTTATGATGAATTGAAATATTTCCTCAGGTGTGGTATTTTGGGATTCTTGTTCTGGTATTCCATGAATGCGCATGTTAGGCTTCTTCAGGGTGTCCCATATCTCTTGAATGTTCCTCTCCAGTATCTTTTTGGCTTTAACAATCTCTTCCATTGAGGTGGTTAATTCTCCCACTTTATCTTCAAGATCTGAAATTCTATTTTCTGCCTCATTTGTTCTGCTGATAAGACTCTCTGTTGAGTTTTGGGTTGAAGATAACTTGTCTTTTAGTTCAATTTTAAACTCTGTCTGAGAGTGTTTTAACTGCTCTGTGCCTATTTTTGTTTCTTGAACTGTTTTTCTCAACTCCTCCAAGTGCCTGTTGTGTTCCTGGTCAAAGTGGTTGATACGGTTGTTTAACTCTTCTCAGATTTCCTCTTTCATAGTATTAATCATGGTAAGGATCATACTCTGAAAGTTGTTATGTTGGGTCTGGCTTTCATGGCTATTTTCTGTGAATTTGTTCTGGTCGGAATTCATCATTATGGGAATAATTCTTTTGGTGGGAGCTTGTTCTTCTTGGGTTTTGTTTCTCATGGATCTGCACTTTGACTTGGGCACTGCTGTTTTGTTTTGTAGGACCATTCATTTTATGTGTGTTTTTCACTGAGCTGATGTAGTTGGTGTTGTTACACTTGCCAGTTATTACTAGTGTTTGCCGTGGATTGGGTATGTTTGTGTATTGTTATTGTTATATCCTATATGATGCTATCAGGCTGTTAGTACATCAGTTAAGTCAGGTTAAGTAACCCCCTGGTGAATATTAGTATGGTAGTGCACTTTTACGATTTAGTATCTTGGTGATATGTGAGGGTGAGTGGTGTACTCCCTGGAGTTGTATGTTTTTGGGGTGGCTGTATGAGGAAGTTGATCTACAGCAATTGATACTAGAAAGGATCAGTAAGGTGAAAGGGAAAAAAAAAAGGTTTACTTATCTTTGGGCTGGATGTGAAGAATCTCGCCCCCGTGATATAATGATTGTAGTGGAGTCCAGATGTATGACCTGTGTTCCCTTTGTTCCTTAGAGTTTTGCTTGAGTTTTCTTTGGACTCTATTGAATTCTGAGTAGCAGTGTGTCTTCAGTGGGCCACGTGTGTAGGTCCCTGGTGGGCAGGAGAGGCAGAGGGTCTGATGTTGATGGCAGAATTCTTCACCTGGGACCTGGGGGGTTGGTGGAGGCACGTGGGGTGGGAGGATGCGAGGGGCTGGGATCCGGGGTGGGGCACAGGCTAAGCCGGAGTCGGCCTGGGTGCTCACCAGGTGAGCGGGGGTGCCCCGCGGTGGGGGGCTGGGCTGGGCTGGGACAGACTCCCTTCCCTGTAATTTTTATTGTTCTTTGTTCATTTTAGTGGCATGTTGAAGGATGGCATGGAATCTGAGTATAGTTCATATCTGCATTTCCCTGATGGCTAGTATGTTGAACATTTTGTCATATATATTACTTTTTCTGATTTCATTTTTGAGAATTTTCTGCTTATTTCATTATCCAATCATTTGCTCTGGTTTGCTTGATTCTTGGCATGTAGATTTTCTGAGTGTCTCATATATTCCACATAATATGCTCTGTCAGAATTTCAGCTAGTAACAATTTTTCTCACATTTTTATTCTATTTTCAACCATTTGTTTCTTTGCTAAACAGAAGATTTTAAATTTCACAAGATCCTATTTCTATTTTTTAGTATTATTTCCTGACGATTTGAAGTTCTTTATAAAAAATCACTTACTCTTATATCTTGAAGTAGTTTCTATTTTATTCCTCTAACAGTTGTAGAGTTTCTGATCATACGCTATGATCTTTTATAAATTCTGAGTTGATTTTTATACAGTTTGAAAATTAGGCTCTTGTTCAAGTGGATATCCAATTTTGTAGAGGATGCATTTTAAAATTTGTCTGAATATGTTTTTCATTCTCTTTGTCAAAACAGTATGCTTTTGGGCAACATGGATTTACATATCTGCTTTTATTCTTTTGTGTGGATTTATGAGTTTATTTGTGGACCAACACCAAGAAGATTATATATGACTTTGTAATAAAACTTAAAGGGAACTCTCCTACATTGCTGGTGGGAATGCAGGCTTATAAAACCACTCTGCCGAGCCGTCTGTCAATTCTTAAAAAAGTTAAAGATTGAAATGCCATATGACCCTGCTATTCCATTTTTGGGAATAATCCCCCATACAGCAAAAATTCACCTTGATATCACAAGCATGACCATGTTCATAGCAGCACTGTTTACGATAGCAAAGTCACAGAATCAACCCAAATGTCCAACAGTTGATGAGTGGATAAAGAAAATGTGGTACATTTATACAATGGAATACTATTCAGTCATCAAAAATGAAGTTTGCTGGGAAATGGATAGAATTAGAAAAGATTATATTGAGTGAAGTATCCCAGACACAGAATATTAAGCACCGCATGTACTCCCTAATTGGTGGATTCCAGTACCGAACCCACTTAGAGACACACTCAAAGATAAATTGCTGTAATACCTACAGTAATTGCAAAGATTATAAACAGGAGGGAAGGGGAAGGAGGGCCCCACCAGAAACAAGGAGATAGGGGACCATGCTAGAGCAGAGAAAATAGGCCACCATCAAGGACTGCAAGTAAGTAATGAGACATCTGATTAAGCTTACAGACTTTCCTTCCTGGTCACTTGCTGATGGGCTTGCAACTGATGGGGTATGATCTCACCAGAAAAGGAGGGCATGGAATCTGGCAGATAGAAGATAACCATTTTGCAAATGGGAGACTGACACCCCCCCTCACTGCGGTTCTTATTCCATCTACCTTTGAATTTACTCTTATAATAAGAGTCTATTTTAACAGCCTTTTATCTTTGGCCAGGGGGTGACATCCAATACCCATCAAGATGGAGCTAATGGCAGTGCAGGAGCAGCAAAACTGAAAAAAAAACCAACAAACCATAATTCAGAACATCAGAGACTCTATATCAACCACCTGGAACCAAGCTAGCCTAATCTCTCTGCATCCTAAAGCTCAGGGAAATTTGCAGAAGAGGAGGCAATAAGATTGTAAAAGCCTAAAGATGGGGAGGAGCAATGATATGCAAGATACTCCATACAAGTTAAGGCTAAAGTAATCATAATAGGACTTTGCATGACCTGAGCAATGACCAACTAACATATCATTGACCCCTCAAAATCTAGCATGAATCACAGGCACTAGGATCCTTAGAGGCAAGGGATTAACAGCCACAATAGTGTTCCTATACTAAAGGGGAACACAAAAAAGACCTCTAGGCAATGTTACTGAGTCCTTATGCCTAATCAGAGAGGAGGACCCAGAAGGAAGTTTGACATGCACACTAAAGGATGCTCTAGGGATGGGGTGGGGGACAATGGGAGAAAGGGAGGGAGAGGGAAAGCAAGGGGAAAAGGGGGGAGGGAATAAGGGAATCCAGGGAAGGGTGGAGGGAGGGGAATGTAGTACCTATCAAGTTTGTATGAGTGGAAAAAGTAAATAAAAAAACTAAAAAAAACACTTAAAGCAGACAGGTGTAGTCTCCAGTGTTGTTATATTTCTCAAGATTTCTTTGGCTATCTGGGATCTTTTGTGTTCTACATTAATTTCATGATGTTTTTTCTAGTTTTATGAAGAATGCTATTCATATTTTAATATGGATTGTGGTAATTCTGAAGATCCTTTTTTGTAGGGGATATCTTCATAATATTATGAAATTATTATGTATATTAAGAATATTGATAATAATATTATGAATATTAAGAAGGTGTCTTCTTCCTTTTTTAAAATATCAATAGGGTGTCAAATTTTTGCTATACATCTTCTGTCTCTGGGTTATATTTATACCTCTCCTTGTTATCCCTTTTGCATCAAGTCTTTTTTCTTCAACCTACTTCTATTTCACAGTGTGTCAATTAGAGACAGTCCCTAATTTGTCATCTTACCAAGAAATCTAGCAAAGTTAACTATTATAGAGTTCCCTCTATGTTTTCCTTCTAAATTTATGAATAACATTTAGAAATGAAAACTTTGTAGCCTTTTTCGCCCCGCCCCCGCTCCGCTGGTCGGGACGCGTACGCGAGATCCAGCCGGGCTCTCACCGCGCGCTCTAGGACCCCCAGGTCAGCCCACGGGGACCCGGCTCCGACTCCCGCCATCCAGCCGGAGCCGCGCGGGGGCCGAGGGACGAGGAGGACCTCCCCCTGCGCCCGGGCCCCGCCCCAGCTGCCCTCGGGTTAAATAGCTCCACGCCTACGCGCCCATCCTCCCTTTTGGCCCCACCCCGCTCCGCCGGTCCGGACACGCACGCGGTCCACCCGGGCCTCACCCCGCGCCCTAGGTAAGTCCCCGTTCAGGCCCTGCCCACCAGTACCCCAGGCCAAATAATTCAGTTTAGTGAAATTGAGAGATCTTAAGAGTTAAAATGACAATGCCAAAGTCAAAGTGCAAATCCATGAGAAGCAACACTCAAGTAAACAAATTTCCCACTGAAGAAATTAATCCCATAATGTTAGACTCCAACAAGAACAAACCCGCGGAAAAAGGCCAAGAAAGCCTGACCCAGGATAACGACTTTCAAAATATGATCATTACCATGTTCAATACTATGAAAGAGGAAATCCGGGAGGAATTACATAATCGAATCAATCGCTTTGAAGAGGAACACAACAGACATCTGGAGGAGTTGAGAAAAACAGTGCAAGAAACAAAAAGTGGCATAGAACAGTTAAAACAAATTCAAGCAGAGTTTAAAACTGAGCTAAAAGACAAGTTATCTTCAACCCAGAACGCCACAGAGAGTCTTATCAACAGAACTAATGAAGCAGAAAACAGAATTTCAGACCTTGAAGATAAAGTGGGAGTACTAACCAGCTCAATGGAAGAGGTTGTTAAAGCCAAAAAGATACTTGAGAGAAATATCCAAGAGATATGGGACACCCTGAAGAAGCCTAACATGCGTATTCATGGAATACCGGAGCAAGAATCTCAAAATACCACCCCTGAGGAAATTTTTCAAACGATCATCAAGGAAAACTTTCCTCATCTAAAAAGAGAGGCCCATTCATATACAAGAGGCATTCCGCACCCCAAACAGATACGACCAAAATAGAAGCACACCGCGGCAAATAATAGTTAAAACACTCCACATTCAAGATAAAGAACTGGTGCTGAGAGCTTCAAGGGAGAAAAAACAAGTCACTTTTAAAGGCAAACCTATTAAAATAACAAATGACTTCTCAGTCGAAACAGTAAAAGCAAGAAGAGCTTGGAGAGACATACTTCAAGTATTGAATGAGCAAAAATGTCAACCCAGGCTGATTTACCCTGCAAAACTATCAGTCATGATCGAGGGAGAAAGAAAAATTTTCCAGCACAAAGACAACTTTAAGGGATACATGGCCACCAAACCAGGCCTTCAAAAACTGCTAGAAATGATACTCAAGCGTGAAGAAAAAAACAGGCATATCCAGGAGAACAGAAGGCAAATATAACACCATTAAAAGCGAAGCAATATACTTATAAAAGCTACTAAACATAATAAATGTCTGGAATTAACAATAGTTTCTCCATTATAACACTAAATGTTAATGGACTTAATTCACCGATCAAGAGACACAGATTACAAACTTGGATTAAAAATCACAATCCATCAATCTGTTGCCTGCAGGAAACCCATCTCACCACAAAAGATAGGCATGCTCTAAAAATAAAAGGCTGGTCAACAATTCTACAAGCAAATGGAAGCAGAAAACAGGCAGGGGTAGCCATTATGCTATCAGACAAAGTGGATTTCAAACCAAAAAAAATTATAAGAGACACGGATGGATACTACATTTTAGTCACAGGTACAATTCACCAGGAAGATTTCACAATACTGAACATATATGCACCCAATACGGGCCCCTCCACATTCATTAAGAAAACCCTACAGCGTCTAAAGCAAGAAATCAACCCCCAAACGATAATTCTTGGGGACTTCAACACCGCCCTCTCTACATGGGATAGATCAACAGGTCAAAAGCTTAACAGAGACACTTTGGAACTTAATCAAACCCTGAAAGAAATGGACCTCACAGATCTCTATCGAACTTTTCACCCACGCACCAAAGAATACACATTTTTCTCAGCAGCACACGGAACTTTCTCCAAAATAGATCACATATTGGGCCACAAAATGAATCTACACATATACAAGAAAGTTGAAATTCTAACCTGTGCCCTATCAGACCACCACGGCCTAAAGCTGGACATCCACAACACATCAAACAAGAGAAAATACACTAACTCCTGGAAACTTAACACTATGATGCTGAATGAGAACTGGATTCAGGAAGAAATTAAAAAGGAAATTCAAGATTTCCTGAAAGTGAATGATAATGAAAATACAACTTACCAAAATCTCTGGGACACAATGAAAGCTGTTCTAAGAGGTAAGTTCATAGTTCTTAATGCCCACGTCAAAAAAATGGAAACATCAGAAATAAACAACTTAACAATGCAGCTTAAAGCTTTAGAGAAACTAGAGCAATCTGATCCTAAAAGCAGTAGAAGAGAAGAGATTAGCAAAATAAGGGGAGAAATATCTGAAATCGAGACTAAGAAAACGATAGAAAAAATCAACCAATCAAAAAGCTGGTTCTTTGAAAAAATCAACAAGATTGATACACCCCTAGCTAAACTAACCAAAAGCAAGAGAGAGAAAACCCAAATTAACAAAATTAGAAATGAACATGGAGTTATCACTACGGATACCCAAGAAATCCAGAGAATTATAACATCATATTTCAAAAACTTATACTCTGTGAAGTTTGACAACACAAAAGAGATGGATGAATTTCTAAGTAAACACAACTTACCTAAATTGAATCAGGAAGTTGTGAATTATTTAAATAGTCCTATAACATATAAGGAAATTGAGGAAGTAATCTCGAATCTTCCCACCAAAAAATGTCCTGGACCAGATGGATTCAGCACAGAGTTCTACAAGACATTTAAGGAGTTAATAACAACAATACTCCTTAAACTGTTCCATCAAATAGCAAAGGAAGGAACACTACCAAATTCCTTCTATGAAGCTAATATCGTTTTAATCCCAAAACCTAATAAAGATTCACTTAAGAAAGAAAACTATAGTCCGATCTCCCTGATGAACACAGACGCAAAGATTCTCAACAAAGTCTTAGCAAATCGGATTCAAAAACATATTAAAAAGATCATTCATGGGGACCAAGTAGGCTTCATCCCCGGCACACAAGGTTGGTTCAACATACGCAAATCAATAAATGTAATTCATCATGTAAACCAGTCCAAAGTCCAAGAGCACATGATACTCTCGATAGATGCAGAAAAAGCTTTTGACAAGATCCAACAGCCTTTTATGATCAAAACGCTAGAGACAGTAGGAATGGAAGGAACCTTTATCAATATAATAAAAGCTGTATACAACAAGCCCACAGCAAGGATTATGCTCAATGGGGAACAATTGGAAGCATTCCCACTTCGATCAGGAACAAGACAAGGCTGTCCACTCTCACCACTTCTATTCAATATTGTACTTGAAGTCTTAGCCGAAGCCATAAGACAAGAAAGGGACATAAGAGGGATTCAAATTGGCAAGGAAGAAGTCAAGCTATCTCTATTTGCAGATGACATGATCTTATACCTGAGTGATCCCAAAAACTCCACCAGGAAGCTCCTGGAACTAATTGAGAAGTTCAGCAGGGTGGCAGGATACAAAATAAATGTGCAAAAATCAGAGGCCTTCCTATATGCCCAGAATGAAAGAAGTGAAAAAGCCTTGAGAGAAACCATGCCATTTACTATAACCCCTAAAAAAATGAAATACCTTGGTATAAACCTAACTAAGGAGGTAAAAGACCTTTACAATGAAAACTTTAAAACCCTAAAGAAAGAAATTGCAGAAGACACCAGAAGGTGGAAAGACCTCCCTTGTTCCTGGATTGGCAGAATCAACATTGTAAAAATGATCATCCTACCAAAGGCAATATACAGATTCAATGCTATACCAATCAAAATCCCAAAGCAATTCTTCAAAGAAGTTGACCAAACAATCTCAAAGTTCATATGGAGGCACAAAAGACCCAGGATAGCAAAAACAATCCTGAGTAACAAAAACACAGCTGGAGGTATTACCATACCAAACCTAAGTCTATACTACAAATCCATAGTTATAAAGACAGCCTGGTACTGGCTCCAAAATAGACACACAGATCAATGGATAAGGATTGAAGACCCAGATATAAGCCCACAAAGTTACAGCCATTTGGTCTTTGACAAAGGGGCCCAAAGAATCCAATGGAAAAAGAACAGCATCTTCAACAAATGGTGCTGGCAAAACTGGATCTCCACATGCAGAAGATTAAAGCTGGACCCGTACTTGTCACCATGTACAAGACTTAATTCCAAATGGATCAAGGACCTTGATATCAGGCCACAGAGTTTAAAAACCATAGTTGAAAGGATAGGGAACTCACTCGAGCTGGTTGGGCTAGGCCAACACTTCCTAAACAGACATCCAATGGCACAGTCACTGCTACCAACTCTCAACAGTTGGGATCTTGTGAAATTAAAGAGCTTCTGTTCAGATAAAGAGATTGTCACACGAGCTCAAAGGCAACCCTCAGAATGGGAGAAAATCTTCACTAACCACATATCTGACAGAGCTCTACTGTCCAGAGTGCACAAAGAACTTAGAAAATTAAACTCCAAGGAAAATACTGGCCCAATTAAAAAATGGGCCCTGGAACTTCAAAGAAACTTTACCAGGGATGAAATTAAAATGTCTAACAATTATCTTAAAAAATGCTCCACTTCCTTCGCCATCAGGGAAATGCAAATCAAAACTTCCCTGAGATATCATCTCACCCCGGTCAGGATGGCAAAAATCCACAATACAAACAACGACAAATGCTGGAGAGGATGTGGAGAGAGGGGAACTCTCCTACATTGTTGGTGGGAATGCAGGCTCATACAGCCACTCTGGCGAGCCGTCTGGAGATTCTTAAAGAAATTAAAGATTGAAATGCCATATGACCCTGATATCCCACTTTTGGGAATAACCCCCCAAGCAGCAAAAAATCACCTCGATAGCACAAGCTCGACCATGTTCATAGCAGCACTGTTTACAATAGCAAAGTCATGGAATCAACCTAAATGTCCAACAGTTGACGAGTGGATAAGGAAACAGTGGTACATCTATACAATGGAGTACTACTCAGCCATCAAAAATGATGAATTACTGGAATTTGCTGGGAAATGGATGTCATTAGAAAGAATTATATTAAGTGAAGTATCCCAAACCCAGAAAATTAAGCGCCGTATGTACTCCCTAATAGGTGGCTCCTAGTACCAAACTCACCCAGCCCACATTGGGACACTCAAAAGTAAACCTATGTAACACAGTAATTGCAAGGATTATGAACAAGAGAGATGGGTTAGGAGGGCCACACCAGAAACAAGGAGAGAGGAGACCATGTTACAGCAGAGAAAATAGGCCTCCATCAAGGTCTGCAAGTAAGTAATGAGAAACCTGGTTAAGTTCACAGACATTCTTTCCTGATCTCACCAGAAGGGGAGGGCATATAGTCTAGCAGATAAAAAGTAATCATTTTGCAAATGGGTGATGGACCCCTCCCTCAGGGAGGTTTCCTACTCTTATTACATCTACCCTTGAATGTGCTATTACAACAAGACTCCAGTTTAACAGCTTTTTGTCTCTGGCCAGGGGGTGACATACAGTGCCCAGCAGAATGGAGTGAAGGGAATTGCAGGAGCAGCAAAACTGCAAAAGAAAATCAACAAACCACAATCCAGAACTTCAGAGACTCTATATCAATCACATAGAACTAGGACAGCCTAATCTCTCCCTATCCTGGAGCTCAGGGACATTTGCGGAAGAGGGGGCGGTAAGATTGTAAGAGCAAAAGGATGGGAGGAGCAATGATTTGCAAGATTCTCAACAATAGTTGGGGCCAAAGCAATCATAATGGAACTTTGCATGCCCTGCGCAATGTCCAGCGCACTGTTGCCCTCATTAAGTCTAGCATCTGTTAAGGGCACCGAGACCCCTGGAGGGAAGGGATTGACAGCCATAGTAGTGATCTTATGCTTAAGGGGAACAAGAGAAAGGGCTTATGGAAATGCCACTGGGTCCTTATATGTCATCGGAGAGGAGGACACAGTGGAGAGTTAAGCGCACACAATAAAGGACTCTCTGGGAATTGGGGGGGAGGCACTGGGGGAAGGGGAGGGGGAAGAGGGGGGAGGGAGGGAACTGGTAAAAAATTTTAAAATGTATAATTAAATTTTTAATAAAAAAAAGAAAACTTTGTTATTAGCTAATTTCTAAAATCAATAACTAAGCAAAATAATCTGGATTTTTATGTATGTAGGATACTACATACATCTGAAATGGTATTACTGAGAAAGAGAGTAATTTCTGCTAGGAAGTTTCTAGACAGTGCAGACAGGTTGGGAAGGTCTTTGAAGGTTACGACCTCTAAGATGAGGTGACCAGCTTCCCCCAACTCTTTGTTTATGAAAAGATATGGATATAAACTCAAATGAAGATAAGCTCCTTAAATGCAGATGAGAACAGGCCAATAAGATATAGAGAGTCAAAATTTCCAATTGAATTTATGGAAACTAAAGTTGATTAATAAGGAAAACCAGTTTTCTAGGATGTGTATACCTAGGGGTATACAAATACCCCTAATCCTGCCAGCCATCTTCCATTCCCCTGTCCCTTCAGCTGTTTGCCCCTTGTAGACTCTGTATCCATGAGTTTCTCTCTTTTTCTCCCCTAATAAACTCTGCCTTACTCCTCTACATGTGTTCTGGATTCAGTCTTTGGCTCTGGAACACAAGAATCTGGACATAAAACCTTTAAATATTATGACCTCTCCAACAAATAAATCCTTTGAATTCTCCCTGTTTTCTTTTTCATTCTTCACTAGGTATGGAATCTAAATATTAATTTCTTTTTTGCTTGTATCTATCTCCAAGTCATGACACCCTTCATGTTCAAATAACACTGAATCTTATTTAAGGGGTCTGAGTATTACCTGAAGCTTTAATTTCTCAAATTTTGTTATTTCTAATCATTTTAGTAATAATTTTGCTCACTTTTCAGTTTTCAAATGAGCTATGGCCAATGCCAATCTCAAAATATCCACAGAACCCTTTTCAAATAATACAATCTACTCAGTGAGGGCAAGCACAATCAGATCTGTGTGTTTTCATAAAAGTACAGAAATAAGGGATAGAATTCTCTATCTTCCATCCCTCATATACAGGACAGAAATTTGCTTGATGGTCACTGCCCCTATGGCCTGTTGGCACTTGCAAAAGCCTGTGCTTAACTTATCCTTAAGTGGCAGTGGGGTAGAGGTCAAAGACATGGACCAGACCATACTTCCTGGGGTAGGCAAAAGATCTGTATATCACCTTATAAAGGGAGGGTCTTCTCCTAGACTTTGCCCCCTTATCCCATCCACAGACCCTGAAGTTATAAAATCTACCCTTCCCCTCATCGACACCTTTCTTTCTCCCTTTTTCTGGAACATCGTTAAAACTTCCATCTAATCTGTGGTATGGTGTGTTTGGGGGGGAGCAAAAATCTTAGAGTGAACACACTTAGAGGAGCTGCTCTGTGTCAAGAAACACAGGACACTGGGGTGAAGAAGATGCATGTCTTCAATCTGATCCACTAGAAGTTCCAACCAGAAAAATGAAAACTTTAGAACACAATCATATGTGCTAAAACCCCTTATGGACATGCAACTCTCATGACTCTTTTATTGTCAAAAGTTGTTTCCCGAAAGAAATGCTATGTGCTTTCCTTTTAGAATCATTAATAAAAGAATGTGGTTCAAAGCACAGAGAGACAGTTACTTTTAAAGGAGATGTTATACATACATACATACATACAGATAGATAGATAGATAGATAGATAGATAGATAGATAGATAGATAGATAGATAGATAGATAGATGATGATAGATAGATAGATAGAGAGAGAGAGAGAGAGAGAGAGAGAGAGAGAATTATGTCATTCCCTTAGTTAATAAATGAAGACATTTTAACTGATAGTTCTTTTGCTTACCTATTCCAAATCTTATTAGTGTGACTGGAGAATATAAGCAACCCCAGGAGCTTCTACCTAGAGCAAACACTGACCTGTTTCATTGGAAATCTCATTCTCTGTGCAAGGGGTGCAGTGGAAACAGCAAAAAGGCTTTCCTTCCTGAGTTGTTTTTCTGAACACAGGAATGCAAGACACACTGCATATGGAGGAGGGAATCTGAAGGAAATCAGAAGTAAGCTACATGGTAGCTTAACTATTCATTCTAATGTGACAGCAAGTTCCTGAAATGAAGCAGAATTGATTGACTAGATTGATCCAGGCTGATTAGAATTACAGTGGCTATGAAATCATTGGAATGTTGCAGGTTAATAGCCGAATTATACTTTATCTATGGTGATCTTCACATACATCCCTGATAACAAAAACTACTTGTTTTTTCTTTGTGCTCATCTTAAGGTAATCTTGTGACAATCGGGTAAAATCTTGTGAAATTTATTGTTATTAAGCAACTAGCCTCCACTAACCAAAAAGCTAAGAATGACATTACATAGTGTCTGTAGTCTATAATCATGAATCTCCCTTCTTTACTGTAATCTGCCTACCTAATGTTCTTCTTTTAAAGTGTCTTCAATAGTAGCTTTCTTTAATTTTGCAATTATAAAACCCTAAAAAATTGTTACCACAGCTGAATATGAAGTTTGGGGAAATCTAAATCTATGTTCCCATGTTGTGGTCATTCATATTTGGTTCCAGAATAAGCTACCTCTTATCCTTTTAAAGTGAGAGTTGTGACTTTTTTCCATTTACAATAACTGTAGAATTTTTCTATGTGTCTTGCATTTATTGTATGCCAATGAATTGATTTTGGTCTATTTAGGATATTATATACTGTAATAACATTTAGAACCAAATTGATGGAAAGCGTTTTACTCTCCTATGTAGAAAACAGAAAGGTAATGCAGATTTAAAGTGTGTAAGTGACCATATGTGTCCTCCATACAAGAGCAAATCCATTGGAAGCTGTTTATTGTTTATGTGTAGTGCAAAACATTTTGATTAGGTTCAACTTACCTGTCTGTTTCCTATGGACATAGGAATGTCCATAGGAGATGTAATTGTTGACTGGGTAGGGAACTTGGGGAAAACTTTCTTTTTTTTTAATACATTTTTTATTATTATTTCAGCTCATACAAACTTTATAGGTACACCAGTTCCTTCCCTCCCTCCTCCTCCCCCCCTAGAATCCCTGCTCCCCCTCCCCTCACCCCTCCCGCCCCGTCCCCCCCTGCCTCCCGCCCCAATTCCCAGAGTCCTTTCTTGTGCATGCCTGACTCTCCTCTGGACCCTCCTCTCCGATGACTTACAAGGACCCAGTGGCTTTTCCCTGAACCCTCTCCTGTGTTCCCCTTAAGCATAGGAACACTATTGTGGCCATCAATCCCTTGCCTCCAAGGATCTTGGTGCCCTTAACAGATGCTAGACTTTATGAGGGCAACAGTGCGCTGGACATTGCGCAGGGCATGCAAAGTCCCATTACGATTGCTTTGGCCCCAACTATTGTTGAGAATCTTGCAAATCGTTGTTCCTCCCATCCTTTTGCTCTTACACTCTTACCGCCCCCTCCTTCCCTCTTGAGCTTCAGGATGAGGAGAGATTAGTCTGGCCTAGTTCTAGGTGGTTGATATAGAGTCTCTGAAGTTCTGGATTGTGGTTTCTTGATTTTCTTTTGCAGTTTTGCTGCTCCTGCAATGCCCTTCACTCCATCCTGCTGGGCACTGTATGTCACCCCCTGGCCAGAGACAAAAAGCTGTTAAGCTCAAGTCTTATTATAAGAGCACATTCAAGGGTAGATGTAATAAAAGTAGGAAACCTCAGTGAGGGAGGGGTCAATCACCCATTTGCAAAATGGTTACTTTTTATCTGCCAGACTATATGCCCTCCCCTTCTGGTGAGATCATACCCCCTCAGTTGAAAATGATGAGGAACGAATGTCTGTGAACTTAACCAGGTGTCACATGACTTACTTGCAGTCCTTGATGGAGGCCTATTTTCTCTACTGCGACATGGTCACTTCTCTCCTTGTTTCTGGTGTGGCCCTCCAACCCCATCCCTCCTGTTCATAATCCTTGCAATTACTGTAGGTAATACATAGATTTACCTATGAGTGTCTCAAGGTGGGCTGGGTGAGTTTGGTACTAGGAACCACCTATTAGGGAGTACATACAGCGCTTAATTTTCTGGGTCTGGGATACTTCACTTAATATAATTGTTTCTAATGACATCCATTTCCCAGAAAATTCCAGTAATTCATCATTTTTGATGGCTGAGTAGTACTCCATTGTATAGATGTACCACTGTTTCCTTATCCACTCGTCAACTGTTGGACATTTGCATTGATTCCATGTCTTTGCTATTGTAAACAGTGCTGCTATGAACATGGTCGTGCTTGTGCTATCGAGGTGAACCTCTGCTGCATGCGGGGTTATTCCCAAAAGTGGAATCGCAGGGTCATATGGCATTTCAATCTTTAATTTCTTTAAGAATCTCCAGACGGCTCGCCAGAGTGGCTGTATGAGCCTGCACTCCCACCAGCAATGTAAGAGAGTTCCCCTCTCTCCACATCCTCTCCAGCATTTGGTGTTGTTTGTATTGTGGATTTTTGCCATCCTGACTGGGGTGAGATGATATCTCAGGGAAGTTTTGATTTGCATTTCCCTGATGGCTAAAGAAGTGGAGCATTTTTAAAGATATTTGTTAGACATTTTAATTTCATCCCTGGTGAAATTTCTTTTAAGTTCCAGGGTCCATTTTTTAATTGGGCCATTGGTTTCCTTGGTGTTTAGTTTTCTAAGTTCTTTGTGCACTCTGGACAGTAAAGCTCTATCAGATATGTGGTTAGTGAAGATTTTCTCCCATTCTGTGGGTTGCCTTTGAGCTCGTGTTACAATCTCTTTATCTGAACAGAAGCTCTTTAATTTCACAAGGTCCCAACTGTTGAGAGTTGGTAGCAGTGACTGTGCCATTGGATGTCTGTTTAGGAACTGTTGGCCTAGCCCAATCAGCTCGAGGGAGTTCCCTATCCTTTCAGCTATGGTTTTTATAGTCTCTGGCCTGATATCAAGGTCCTTGATCCATTTGGAATTAAGTCTTGTACATGGTGACAAGTACAGGTCCAGCTTTAATCTTCTGCATGTGGAGAAACAGTTTTGCCAGCACCATTTGTTGAAGATGCTGTTCTTTTTCCATTGGATTCTTTGGGCCCCTTTGTCAAAGACCAAATGGCTGTAATTTTGTGGGCTTATATCTGGATCTTCAATCCTTATCCATTGATCTGTGTGTCTATTTTGGAGCCAGTGCCAGGCTATAAGACATATTTTTGAATGGCATTGAGAGAGAATGTAATCATTATTATAGCCTTATGATATTTATAATGAATAGAATCTTATTCTATCATAAGTGGAGTCATTGTTTTCTGATGATAAATTTTATCTTTATTTCATTGACTCATCTTCATATCCTCCCTGGGTTTATCTAATTAGCTTTGTAAATTATTGTATTTTAGTTCTTTCTACAAAACCTTAATTTAGAATTTCCATATATTTTTGTTTCATGTGTGTCATTGACAGAATATACCTGAATTTGAAATTTCTCATCAAATTTGAAATTTTTGAGAGGGTAAGAACCAAAACTAAAGGCTTGTTGTACTTATTGTGCAAATACTCTGTCACTGAGCAAAATTTCCCAACTTTAAGATTAGTTCTTTCAAGTGAATTTTTTTATCAAGAGAGTAACTGTTTTAATCTCACCCTCTACATTTTCTTTGCATTGTCTACAAACTTTGCATTAGCTCTTCATTTGTGTTAGAGATATAACCCCCAGTTTTGAGAGAGCAAAAAGTGAACTGGGTTATCTCTACAAGGCAAATTAATTCTTTGGAAGGGCATGTAGCTTTTTTGAGTTCAAGCAGAGGTACTGTTTCCTCAATCTTTTTGGGAGTTTAAAATCATTTGTTCAAGACTCAGGCATATATTATTAGTGACTGTCAAAGAAATGACACAGAGCCCAAGAAACTAAGAAATAATGCATAGCTCAATAGAAGTTAAGTAAGTTGGATGTTTGAACAACTTTGAATTGTTATAGATGGGAGGAATAAATGCTCTGAAATTTCATCATGAATTATTAAAATAAAAATAAAAGTAATTGCAACTGTGTAGTTTTCACAAGTAGATTTTTCAGTGTAATGTTCTAGAAAAGAGGCAGAACTTGGGGCTCTTTGGATGCTGAGTTGTTAATAGTATAGAGCAGAAGAGGCAAGGAATTTCAGATAGCTTTCCCTGACCTCCTATTAATGAAGGACAAAGCATTTCCTCTATATTTGGGCTGCCATAGGCTGTTTAATCACAGGAGCATTAATCTATTTCACAAAAGATTTGCCATAGTTCAACTGAACTAAGTTACCTTTAACTTCCTCTTATTTTTAAATTTTTTAAATTTTTTCTGTACCTTTGCCAGTCATAGGATACTATTGCATACATTAGAATTGCAGAAAAATTTATAAGTCAACTAGTACAAGGTATTGGTCAGAATGTGGGGAGCAGAAGTTCTTTGGTAAAGTAGAAAGTGATTATGCTTTAAGAAATATTGGTTACATTAAGTATATACTGTACAGAAAATCTCCTATATGCATAGGAGATATGGTCAAGAATCATAGTATCTTTTTACTTATTTATTCTTACTTTGTGTACTTGGTTTATGTGATTGTGTGTGTGTGTGTGTGTGTGTGTTTGTGTGTGTGTGTGGTGTGTGTGTGTTCATTTGTATGTCAGAGGTAAGCATTTTTATTAGGATTCATCTTTTGAAGTATGCTCATCTCTTGACTTATCAAAATTGGAGTTAATCTTGATATGTCAATCAACCCTCAGATATTATTAGCTCATTATCATTGCCCATCATTACTCAGCTTCCATAATCCCTGAAAACATGTCTGGTTACCCATACAAGCTTTCACCACAGAACCTTAACTAAACTTTGTCATAATCACCCATTGCATCTATTTCTCCTTAGAAATCTCTCTTGTGTCGTGCAACTAACCAGAACTGCTCCTCCAATCTGAGCTTGGGTTAGAGATCATTTCCTACCTGTAGTCTGCCTAATTAGACTAAAAAGGAGCTATAAATCCACACAGCTGTGTCTGTAGATCACATAGCCAGGATTCCACTTCACCATAGTCTCTGGGAAACTTGGTTCATCTGCAGGCATGCCAAAGAAACAAGAGGAATCTGTGTTTTTGCACACAAAAGTCATTTTTCTTTGTTTTCTCCTCTCTTCATCTCTGTTCAAGGCACAAGCAGAAGCATGAACTTCTGATTTGCCAATATGTGGTTTATAAACCATTTGCTCTTGAAAAAAAAAGCTTTACCCATCCCCTCTCTTAATTATGCTTTTCCTAATATTCAGGATTTTAGCTGTTTCTTTAAAAACTGGATTCTTTACCCTGTGGCTACTTGCCAATCTCTAAGCATGCTTCCGACTGGCAACTTCTGGAATTTCCATGGAGTCTTCAACTTTATTGTTTTAAAATAAATGTAAATATTCTCAACTCTCTTCCTGCTTAATTATTCATTATTTTGTGGAGAAAGTGAACAGATACTCTTAGATCAGTATCACTTATATTTGCCCATGATTTATTCATAGCATAACACAATTTTTAAAAATGGAAAATTACCACAGTGTTGTCTATACCCAAATGATGACCTCTCTCTTCTTTTAATTGAAACTTTTGAAAAATACCTCATTTATTTCTTGGTATAATCACACACATACACACATTATTTATACAGAAAGGGAGGAGAGAGAGAGAGAGAGAGAGAGAACAGAAACAATTTTCCTGAATCAGGTATTTACTTCACCATGTGGGCTTTCAGGAACTGAATTCATATCTCCAGGTTTGTAAGTAGATGCTTTAACCACTAATATATTTCTCCTACCCATCTGACCTCTTTTGAGAATCATTTCCACTGGCTATAGTGTCATTACTGAGAATATTCACCACATCTAGTAGGTAACTGAAGACTGAACATCACACTCTAATACCTCATCTTCCACATCTAGCAGAAATCACCAGAAGCAATCATCAGAAACAAAAGTGTGTAAGTAAACATGCTGGGTAATAGACCAATACATTTTGTAAGTTAAGAAACAAAAGGTATAAATGGAAATAAATATCATGGAACAGAAATATGAAAACAAAAATCTAGACATGAATATATAAGACAAATACAGATATCTTCAGTAGTGGGAAGAAAACCTATTTTTATAGTTTGTGTTTATAAACATTTATAGGTTATATACTCTAGATATTTATATGTTTATAACTTATGAAATAGAGAGGGATTAAAAGAGAAAGAATAAGAGAGAGAGAGAATTTTATTCATGGGGTGGAGGTCAGAGGACATCTTTCAGAAATCAGTACTCCCTTTCCACCATGTGGGCTTCTGGAAACAAAAATTCATATTGCGAGGTTTGTGAACAGGTGTCTTATACACTGATTTATCTCCTGAGCACAAGAGATCCAATTTTTAACCCTTATCCAACTACTGTGACATCAACAGCCAGCACTCTAGCACATAAGAAGGGACATAATTACTTCCTGCTGTATCCTCTATTGCAAAAGTCCAGGTTCTCTGCTGAAATCCCATAAATATCTCTATCATTCATTTATTTGCTAGAACTTTAAGCAAAAATAGCCAGTCTGGTTGTGCACACAAGTGAATTAGCATCATGAAGGAAAACATGCGATGATTCACATAGCTCAGATTTCAGCTATTCTTCCTCTCTTTGACTGCAACTCTACAAGAAACAAATGATCATATATCTTTTATTTAAAACAGCAGCAACAACAACTAATGAATGTCCACAAGTCAAATGTGCTCCAGGAGGTGGCACAACAAGATCAGTGGACCCTCTACAAAGAAATGAATTTTATGGAGAGTGAAGAAACCATGGCTGCAGTCTCTTACTACTGAACATGTGCTTTTGGTTAAAATTGCATCCATAAAGTACATCACTGCACCTTGTATAGTGTAAAGTTTCAAGAGGAGGGAAATGTGTGATTGAACAAGGTAGAAAGAACCAAATCACGCTTTTGCCAGAATTTACATTAAAGTTGAGAAGTAAATAATCTTTGAAAAATTTGAAATTGGAGCAACAAAAGGCAAAATAACATTTGTGAAGATTCTGGGTGTTGTGATTGAGTTCACTGGAGAATACACAGCATGTGAGTCAATTTTGCTATAGATTTCTTACACACTAGTCACTATCAAGCATAAGTAATTAATAATGTCTTTACTGTAAAACGGAAATTTAGTTGAAGTAGTCTATCTCCAGGGGGCTGCTGTATCTCAAGGGTTATAAAACAATCATACTGTGCATCTTCCTCTGTCTCTTCAATGTTCTTCTGGCTCCAGAAGCACTTTGGTCTATTCTGTAAACACAAGAGGAGGGGAAGATGTAGGACAAAGAAGACAAGAATCAGAGCAAGCATCATACTCATGACTATCAATCAGAGTCTGAAAGCATATGGAATTAACATGTTGCCCGAATAGACACATAACACATGAGCGTGAGTTTATTAGTGCTGCTTATTACTAGTTATTTTGGCCCAAATGTGTCCACTATCCTGGAGCAATCTGGGAAACTTTCTGCCCCTAAAGTCTGCACCTGAGTCCCACAGTCTGGTTGATAAATACAGACAAGAAAAAATTTTTATAGAACATCTTTTCCAGAGATCACATGCCATGATATCATTTGCATCTTTGGGTGCCTAGACCCCAGGGAGGGACAGTACTCAGCAAGATTTGATCCCAAGCTTATGTCAACAAAAAAATCTTGTACGAGTATTTCATCCCTCTATTTTCATAGCATATATTTTTATCTATCTATATCTGTGTCCCTATGATGTGTATTTTTGTCATTGTTTTGTTATTCTTTAAGCAAGTCTCTGAACATAGATACCTAGGGATGAACCATTCAGTATATGAATCAAGATGAGATAGATTCAGGCAAAACTGGCTAGGAATTCAAGAATCAGTTCTAAATCTTCACAAATTGCAAATTCTTGTCTTGTTAATTTGCATATTATTCAAGTGAAAGCTAATATATGATTTGAATTTCAAATTGAAATTTTTGATGTAGTTAGCTCAGGGGTTTTAAAGAATGTAGGTAAAATGAAAAGAATCAAAGAATTTAAATACAGAAATAACTCTAAAACAAAGTTATTTAGCTAAATATTCCTCAGCTAATGCATTCAATTTCTTCCTCTCCAACTGAAAATGAAAATTATCTATTTTTCCTTTTAGTGTTAAGTGACATCATGGAATCGATTGATTTTCCTGAATTTTGATTTCCTTTTTATTAAACATGATTTTATTTATTTTTGTGAGAGGCAGAAAGAGAGAGAGAGAGAGGAAGAGAGAGAGAGGAGGGAGAGGGATAGAGAGAGTATGCCAGTGGAGTGTCAGAGAAAAAAATTGTAGGTCACTTTTATAAGTCACTTCACTCCTTTAACTTTATGACTTTCTGGGAATGAATCTCTGGACAGGAGGTTTGCAAGCAAATACCTCAACTACTGAGATTATTATTTTTTAAAATTCTTAATCTCGTTGTTGTGGGGTTTTATGTCTGTACTTTTGTGTTTAGGAATCAAAAATTGAGACCAAAAACCATGTACATGATTAAGGCAGGGTTTATTAGAAAAGAGAAAGAGAGCCAAAGATGGTCCATAGCGTTGGGGGTATTTATAAATTTGGGCAAGCCTCAAAATAAGTGGCTTTTCATCATTGGTGAGTCTTTGATTTTGTAAACTGGGATTTTCAGTCCCCTACATCTGATTGGTTTGTTTATGAAGGGCTCACCTGTGTATGCCAAACCTTGTGATCCAACTCCTTGCTCAGCTGTTTCTTCTGAAGAATTTAGCTCATCTAAAGTTCATATTAATATAATGAAATTGCTGCATCCTCTACCAATCATGTTACTTTGATAAGGTCATAACTTGGGGAAAACTACTTCAGGGAAGTTTTCTGGAAACAGGACATGGGTTATTTAGAAATAAATATGAGAAATATTGGGGTTGTCAGGCCTTAAACCTGTTCTCTAGGGAATGAACATGGACAATTGTTAGGGATCCCTCCCTTTTTGTAAATTGAGTTTTGCCTCTTATCTACGTAGACAATGACAGGCGAATTCTTTCCTCTGGGAATTGAGCTTGCCTCCTATATGTTCTTAGATCTCTGTTCTTAGGACTGGCTAGGTTATCATCTTCCTCTACAGTTCCTTCCTTATGCATTTGAGATATGTTAATGCTACAGCCAGGTAAATCTGCTTTGAAGTATTCATTGTCCATTCACTTTTAGCAACTATGTGTCATGCTTATTTTTAACTGTACCTGGAGACATCATGTCTGGTCCCACAGAACCAGTAGATATCACTCTTGCCTTCTTTGTTAGCCAGAATGTATACATTTTAGATAATCTCTATGGCTATTTGGTAAAACATTATAAAATAGATAGATTTAGAGATACTGGAGAATGAAATGGAGCTTGTTAATGTGTAATGGACCATAATAGGTCCTGTTTGTGCCTTTTCCCTCAAATGATGGGTTAGGTTCTTAAAAATTGTTTTTTATGCTGAGCACATAGGAGACTGGGAGAGTATGTGTCTTGTTTTCCTCTGTTTGATGGTGTATATTCTTTGCCCTCTAACCTAGATTTTCTAATATAAACTCTACCGAAAACTTCAATAAATGAGTTCAGATTCCCTCAGCCCAGAGCTGTCTGTCTGTTCTCCATTCTCTGCTGACTCCATTCTCTGCTGTCCACCTGGGATCCTGGTTATAGGCTGAGGCCAGACCGCAGCATGAACTGAAGAATCTGGCCACACCATATCACCAATGATTGTGGAGAGAGGGGAAAACCTCACTTTTCACTTTTTTTCCACTTTTTTTCCTGCCAAATTATGTTGTAGTCTGAAAAACTACTGAACCAGCTCTTTCCATATTATCTAGTTCCACCCACCATGGGCTGGATCTTTCCACATCAATTTAAACATTCTTCTCTAAGACTGCCTAAATTAACAATGTATCACAGATATGACCATGAACTTTTTGTTGAAACCAATGTTATTGATAGTATATCAGTTACTTGCAGAGTGGAATTAATTATTGGTAAAATTATTAGAAACAATTAAATATAAGTGTTACTGTGATTTACTTTCATGTTGATGCTATGACTACATGACCAAAGAACATAAGGGAAGAGGTGATTGTTCTTGCTTGAATTCTGGTTCCAGTCAATAGTCCATCTTGACAGGAGGGTTCAATAGTGGCAGCTGAGGGAACTCAACTTATCATATCCACAGGAATTGCTGAAAGAGATACAAACCTCACTTGCTAACCTGCAAATATGCTGAAATATGCCAAAGGATACCAGCTTACTGAACCAGTTGTCTCCTCCTCATCCACCTGCACAGGGAAAGTTCTCACCCACAATAGTCTGAGTCTTCCTTCATCAATTATAGAATTTCCTGCAGACTTGGCTAAGAGTTTCATTAGCTACAAATTCTTCACAGATGTGCTCAAAGTTCATTTCTCAATTGGTCATTTGTTGCTAATAACTAATAAGGCATCACATTGCATAATACATATTTGTAGAGCACCTTTTAGCAAAAGATTCCATATGATTTAAAAATTAAAGATCAAGGCAGTTAATGACACACATAAAAGAAGGGTAGAAGGTTTATATTGCATGATTTCAATACAGTGCTAAATAAATAGCAGAGTACAATAAGGGAGAGTAATAAAATCATTCACATTATACTATTGTATAAATATATAACAAATTAATCAATTAGTGATTCTACTGGTGGCTCAAAATAGGTTAACAAGGGAGACTTATTTTTCATGTTTACTCATCAGTAATGTATAGAAATGAATACAGCATCTTTGTAATATGCAAATATTATGACATACCTTGGAAAAATAAATGAAACATTAGTTATAATTATAAATTTACAGAACATGGCATTGAAAAATAAAGTGAGACTTAAGTAAGTAGGAAAATAGGTATCTTTCTGAGTGGAAAGGCTTAAAATTGGTAAGACATTAAACTTTTTTAATTTATTTTTTCCACTCATACAAACTTGATAGGTACCCCATTCCCCTCCCTCCCTCCACCCCTCCTTGGATCCCCTTGCTCCCTCCCCCCTTTTACTTTTACTTTTCCCCCTCCCTCCCTTTCTCCCATTGTTCCCCATACCTGGAGCATCCTTTAGTGTGCATGTCAAACTTGCCTCTGGGTCCTCCTCTCTGATGATGTATAAGGACTCAGTAGTATTGCCTAGAGCTTTTTCTTGTGTTCCCTTTTAGAACAAGAACATTACTGCAGACATCATACTTTTATGAAACGCATATGATTCAATATGGCAACAATCAACTTTATTAGGAAATCAATGTACAGGTGGAAAAAATTGTTTCAAATTTCATGCACTATGAATGTTTTTCCCTGTAATGTCACCAATATATATTGTTCATATTATTGTCTCAATAGCTCCTTTACTTTTAAATAGCTTAGAATGGCCCAGATCTCACAGAGGTAGAATTCAATGGAACAGATAAGAGTTCTATAAGTATGTTAATGATTAAGTGTGAATTTTAAATTAGATTTGGAAGTCTCTTGTCTCAATAAGGTTAATATTCCTTTAAAATATGGGATTTCCATGGAAATGTAATGCCCCTTTTTCTTTTTGTTTTTCCTCTTTTTCTCTTTTTTTAATTTTTTTATTCAATTGTGCGTGTGTGCGCGTGTGTGTATGTATGTGAGTGTGTGTGTGTGTGTGTGTGTGTGTGTGTGTGTGTGTGTAGAACCACAGGCAAATTCGGGAACCACCATGGACCACCTCCACCTCCTCCTTGTTTACTCTGCCCGGAGATTCACAGGCTCCGCCCTACCAGGACCAGAAACGCAGGCCGCCCCTGCTTCTACCAGGAGTGTCTATACGTGGGATCTAGGATCTGAACTCAGGACCCTCCACCTGCAAGGCAGAGACTTAACCTCTGAGCCATCTCTCCAGCCCCTCTTTTTCTCTTTGAGTACATAGTCATAATATATATTCTATAATCAATGGATAGATTTCCACAGAAACTAAATCCATTGCCTTTATGATCTTGAATTGTGCAATCCAAAAAACTGTGATTAATAAATTTAGGCATTTATGAATTTCCCAATTTGAGCCATTTTTATCATAGTATCATGAAAGCATTAAGATGAGATAATTTTCTTTCACTCGAAATACTAAAAATTATCAGGATGAATAAAACAATTTCATTTCTTCCTTTATAAAGATGATGCTATTGGAAGTTAGAATAATTGCTTTACAATAATATCCTTTAATTGCATTTAGGCTTGCCCAGCACACTTAAGGAAAATGTTCTGTCAGTAATGAATGTTAATTTTATACTGATGATGTGATTTTTTTTGACTGCAGATATGGATAAGTTTGTGAAGTGTCTAGAAGACCTGTATGCCAGCATAAGGCACAAGCACTGCTTCCAGAAAATAGTGACCTTTCTAATTCATGAAGATGCTTTGGGGATGGCTTTGTCCTCCATGGCCCCATGCATCTCTGCCCTAACTCTTTTTATTGTTGGGGTCTTTATGATGCTCAGAGAAACTCCCATGTTGAAGGTTAACTGCTACACTGAGGGTACCTTGGATACAAGGGTGGGTGAGGTAAAAACACTGGAAGGTGGGTTAACAGAAATTAGGAAAAGGTATTTTGTTTGGGACGGTGATAGGGAAAATGAGTTTTGGTGGTCAAAGCTGAGATGCCTCTCATTCCAAGACTCAGGGAACCTTGACCAAGAAGGAACAGTAAGAATGTGAGAGTTTCAGGGTAGGGAGAAGTGCAGCCAAACAGAATAACTGGTCAGGACAGGGCTGTAAGGTACTCACTGCAATGATGTACACCTCCATAAGACATAACACAATAGTTAATCAACAGTTTATAGTGGAAGAGGGAAGATCTCAGGAAACACTACACCTTTCTGATAGTCTTATGTTAATGTGAGAAGAAGGGGGCCTCTTTAATTCAATGATTTACCCACTGATGAATCATCCATACTCTAGCAAGTACACAGCAACCTGCCAGTACAGGCATCCCAGATGAAACCCAGTGTGTCACATATGCAGAAACACATGAAAATCGGTGGAAGATTGAGGGAAAAGTAGAAAGGACTGACTTTAAAAAGTAGGATATCATTTCCCTGAGAGACTGAAGAGAATTTAAAATTGATGTGTTAGTGCTTTCCTCAGTGGTATACCCAACTGATATATCATTCATGCTCTTGCAAGCAATCAGGCATTATGCCATCAAAGGAACTTTAAATGATACTCAGTGAGCCACAAATGCAAAAAAAAGAACAAAACAAGACATGAAAATAGTAGATAGACTGGTAGGGGAGAGGAAGTATTAAAATGGGAATTTAAGGTGTGAAAATATAGTAAATTCCTGATATTCAATATATGAAATTCTGAAGGAATAAAAAATTTAACATGCTACAAAGAAATCAAAAAAGTTAAGATGTAAAAAATATCAAAGAATAAAAAAAATTAAAAATGAGTTGTCTTAAAATCGGTCCCTAGAAGATGTTAGGTTATTTTTTAGACACGGATATTTTAGGGAGTGACCCCAATAGTTTGGTCTGAAGGTAGAACTCCACTTTGGGAATCTGGGTGAGTTCTTATTGGTGGGGTATAGAAACTGGAAGACTACAGGACTGTGCAGGCTCCATGAGAGGAGTCTTTATTCCTACACCCCACCCCTTCTGGTGCCCAGTCAGTAGCACTTGTGAACCACGTGACGGCCCTCTTCCTCATATTGTTCTCGTGAGATCCAGCGGGTTTGGAAGGCTTGCACTGAGGCCAGAATGGAGCCCCCAATCCACACGGAAAGATTTCTGTTGGGGTGTGCCTCCACGACCACCTGAGTTTCAGGGGAAAGAGTGCTCAGCAGCTCTGTCTGGAAGCGATCCTCCAATCCCGTGAAGAGAGAGGATCCTCCGCACAGCAACACATTCTGTTCCATGTCCCCACGTAGATCCTGGGGTACATGGCAGAGACTCTTTTCTACCATTCCAGGGAGACCTAGGGTCACCAGGTCTGAGGTCTCTGGTGGGTGGAAAAGCAGCTCTGGACATTGGAATAGTTCCTTGCCCAAGGTGAGCTTCTGTCCATCTGGTAGCACCAGGGTCTTGCTGCACTCCTGATCTGGGCGTGCCTGCTCTTTGTGGAAATCCGAGGCCACATAGCAGTAACGGTGTTTAACACTCTCCACTATGTCCAAATCCTCTTGTCGTGATGGGAAACCTGATCCCAGGATCTTCTCAGACAAGAAGGCAGTTAGGTGACTTCCAGCCAGGTCCAGGCGCTGGATGCCTTGGGGCAGGTTGTAGCCCTGGAAAACAGGCACTGTGTAGCTGACTCCATGGCCAGTGTCCACCACAAGTCCATTAACTCTCCCATTGGCGTAGACAGATAGCACTGACTGTGATGCTATGTATAAAGCTGGGGATTGCAGAGACTCAAAAACTATTTCTGCCAGTTTCTCACGATTGCTGGTGGGGCTGAAGGGTGGATCGGTGAACAACAGTGGGTGATTCTGGGTGGTCACTCGGAGGTCATTCTCCAAGATATGACGCCAGATGAATTCAGCAGCTTCCCAATCTACCACAATGCCATTACGAATGGGATGCATCAACTTAAGCTCCGGGCATAAGCGGGCTGCTTCACCAACAAATGTTTCTACCTTGGGCTTCTCTGTGGTCGACTCTGTCTTCTCTTGACAGCCCACTATGGTGGCCACAGTGTAGGTGGGCCGGTCTTGTCCTGCAAAGCCGATCTTACAGGTGCCTGTACCCATGTCAATAACCACTCCACAGGTCTTTTGTGGCAGTCCATTACCTGCCTTGTTGAGAGGATCTTGCCTTAAACTCTTGTTTGCTGGAGTTGAGCTGGGGTTCAGACTGAGAGGCTTGGGGGGCTCTGAGCGCTTGTGACTATTTACATCCATGGCTTCATGTGATGCTCTTGGTGAGGCTGCTTGGCAAGGTTGACCACTTTCTCTGGGGTGTAGGATGAAAGCCTAGCCAGGCTTCAAGCTGAGCAGAGACAGATCACTGGATCTATGATGTCACTCTACTGATTTTGGCTTCATAATGTATTGACAGAGTGGGCCTATTAGAGAGGAGTAAAGCAAGGGGGGCCTTCTTCAGAGCACACATTTATTCATGATTTTACCACCACAGAGCCACATTTGAGGAGGTAGTCATACTCTCTGACCTTAGTTCTTTATCCTCCTCCCATTGAACCCTCCTTTATCCTTTTCCCACTGAAAATTTCTTCTTTCCCCAGTCTCCCTCTTACTTTCACATCTTTCTGTTTGAGAGTGTATGTGTAGCCCATGAAGTTTTATAAAGTGTTCTTATTTTAGTGTGTGCCTGACACATACAAGAACATTAGCAATATATTGTTGGTTAGCCTCTGATGAAAATTGTCTCCATTCCTACAGCCTGCATTAACTATCAGTTGTCCCTTAGGGAAGGATAGGCCTCATGAGTCCTTTTCTCTTCCATGAAAAAATATTGACAGATCCAACCTTGTGCAGATAAGCACAGATGTAATGAGTCCATGGTTTGAGCAGTTCCATCTGGGGGAACTGTGTTTTGTTGGGGGACAGGCAGTAATATAGACATCCTGTTATGGGCACTCCACAGTCACTTACACTCTTTGCCCTCTGACAACTTGAGTATACAGATTTTAAAGTGTCCATGGCATCTACTACCAAGCATAGACAGCAAAGACCAAGAAATCTCTAGTTATATTAATGTGTCCACTAATAACATAAAGGTGACAGGTCTTTGTCTATGAGCTTTAATATATTTTATTTGCCAGAGATGCATGCCAGGATGCATGGACAGAAGTCAAAGGAGAACTTTTAGAAGTCATTTCTTACCTACAATATGAGTTTCAGCAATCAAACTCAAGACTGAAGGCTTGCAAGGGGGAACCTTAACCTCTGACTTATCTAGCTAGCTTTGCTTGCTAATTTTTTGAAGTAAAGAGCAGTCTGCTTGGGAGGATTTTGGGGAGATTTGTGGATAAGCAGGGGCCACTATCCTAGGTTTTGCTTCCTCTGTTTTCCTATTTTTCTTCTTCTTTCCCCACATTTCCTTCTGTACCCAAAGAAATGCATCCCATTAATTCTCAGCTCCACATATTTCCCTTTCTGCCTCCTGGAAATCTCTCTTGGTCTGTATTCTGTAGTTTCATTACATGGAGTAGGGTGGTCTGTCTTTTCTTCCTGTACCCTACTCTCCCCTGATAAGGGGAGTCATGGTTTCAATTATAGACCAAAAACCAAGGGGGAACATTTGGGAGTGTTGTAGTCACTCTTTCTGCTTCTATGAGACAACACTCACACAAACAATTTCAAGGAAAAGAGAAATTCATTTGGCATATGGTTCCTGATGGGAGATAAAGTCCATTATGGAGGAAAAAGCATGGCAGCTGAAGGTTGTTTAAGTCATTGCAGACAACATAGAGGTTAAGAGAACAAATTACAAAACTGTAAAAGAACAGACTACTAACAGAAACAGGGCAGGGCGATCCACCCTGTGGGATGTGCCTTCCTCCAGAGAATTTCTACCATGACCTTTCCAAACATTGAAAAGAGCTAAAGATTTGAACATATGAATCTATGGGAAACAACTCACATTTCAAACCATGACAGGGAGTAAAGATTTGTTTAAATGATGGCTACCTAGCATGTGTTTTTGAGGGTCTTGAATATGATCCTCAGTACTGCAAAATAAACCATCGGTAACAGCGAATAAATAAAAAATATATGTTACAGACTATACAGTGTGTTTAGAGACTCACTTTAAAACCAAGGTTGTTAAACACAAATTAAAAAAAAATCTTTCTTAACAAATAGTTTGCATGCATGCAAAGGGTGTTTAAAACAGCTGGAACCATCCCTATGCATGTTTTGTTAGTGTGTAGATAAAGAAGGTTCAATTTCCTATTTATGTCTTGATGATTCCTTTATCTGATGTTAATTAAGTTTTAATTAAAAATTCCGCTTCCCTTCTTCGCCCCGCCCCCGCTCCGCCGGTCGGGACGCCTGCGCGAGATCCAGCCGGGCCTCAACGCGCGCTCTAGGACCCCCAGGTCAGCCCACGGGGACCCGGCTCCGACTCCCACCATCCAGCCGGAGCCGCGCGGGGGGCCGAGGGACGAGGAGCACCTCCCCCTGCGCCCGGGCCCCGCCCCAGCTGCCCTCGGGTTAAATAGCTCCACGCCGACGCGCCCATCCTTCCCTTCTTCGCCCCGCCCCCGCTCCGCCGGTCGGGACGCCTGCGCGAGATCCAGCCGGGCCTCAACGCGCGCTCTAGGACCCCCAGGTCAGCCCACGGGGACCCGGCTCCGACTCCCACCATCCAGCCGGAGCCGCGCGGGGGCCGAGGGACGAGGAGCACCTCCCCCTGCGCCCGGGCCCCGCCCCAGCTGCCCTCGGGTTAAATAGCTCCACGCCGAGGCGCCCATCCTCCCTTTTCGCCCCACCCCGCTCCGCCGGTCAGGACACGCGCGCGGTCCACCCGGGCCTCACCCCGCGCCCTAGGTAAGTCCCCGTTCAGGCCCTGCCCACCAGTACCCCAGGCCAAATAATTCAGTTAGTGAAATTGAGAGATCTTAAGAGTTAAAATGACGATGCCAAAGTCAAAGTGCAAATCCATGAGAAGCAACACTCAAGTAAACAAATTTCCCACTGAAGAAATTAATCCCATAATGTTAGACTCCAACAAGAACAAACCCGCGGAAAAAGGCCAAGAAAGCCCCACCCAGGATAAAGACTTTCAAAATATGATCATTACCATGTTCAATACTATGAAAGAGGAAATCCGGGAGGAATTACATAATCGAATCAATCGCTTTGAAGAGCAACACAACAGACATCTGGAGGAGTTGAGAAAAACAGTGCAAGAAACAAAAAGTGGCATAGAACAGTTAAAACAAACTCAAGCAGAGTTTAAAACTGAGCTAAAAGACAAGTTATCTTCAACCCAGAACGCCACAGAGAGTCTTATCAACAGAACTAATGAAGCAGAAAACAGAATTTCAGACCTTGAAGATAAAGTGGGAGTACTAACCAGCTCAATGGAAGAGGTTGTTAAAGCCAAAAAGATACTTGAGAGAAATATCCAAGAGATATGGGACACCCTGAAGAAGCCTAACATGCGTATTCATGGAATACCGGAGCAAGAATCTCAAAATACCACCCCTGAGGAAATTTTTCAAACGATCATCAAGGAAAACTTTCCTCATCTAAAAAAAGAGAGGCCCATTCATATACAAGAGGCATTCCGCACCCCAAACAGATACGACCAAACTAGAAGCACACCGCGGCAAATAATAGTTAAAACACTCCACATTCAAGATAAAGAACTGGTGATGAGAGCTTCAAGGGAGAAAAAACAAGTCACTTTTAAAGGCAAACCTATTAAAATAACTAATGACTTCTCAGTCGAAACAGTAAAAGCAAGAAGAGCTTGGAGAGACATACTTCAAGTATTGAATGAGCAAAAATGTCAACCCAGGCTGATTTACCCTGCAAAACTATCAGTCATGATCGAGGGAGAAAGAAAAATTTTCCAGCACAAAGACAACTTGAAGGGATACATGGCCACCAAACCAGGCCTTCAAAAACTGCTAGAAATGATACTCAAGCGTGAAGAAAAAAACAGGCATATCCAGGAGAACAGAAGGCAATATAACACCATTAAAAGCGAAGCAATATACTTATAAAAGCTACTAAACATAATAAATGTCTGGAATTAACAATAGTTTCTCCATTATAACACTAAATGTTAATGGACTTAATTCACCGATCAAGAGACACAGATTACAAACTTGGATTAAAAATCACAATCCATCAATCTGTTGCCTGCAGGAAACCCATCTCACCACAAAAGATAGGCACGCTCTAAAAATAAAAGGCTGGTCAACAATTCTACAAGCAAATGGAAGCAGAAAACAGGCAGGGGTAGCCATTATGCTATCAGACAAAGTGGATTTCAAACCAAAAAAAATTATAAGAGACACGGATGGATACTACATTTTAGTCAGAGGTACAATTCACCAGGAAGATTTCACAATACTGAACATATATGCACCCAATACGGGCCCCCCCACATTCATTAAGAAAACCCTACAGCGTCTAAAGCAAGAAATCAACCCCCAAACGATAATTCTTGGGGACTTCAACACCGCCCTCTCTACATGGGATAGATCAACAGGTCAAAAGCTTAACAGAGACACTTTGGAACTTAATCAAACCCTGAAAGAAATGGACCTCACAGATCTCTATCGAACTTTTCACCCACGCACCAAAGAATACACATTTTTCTCAGCAGCACATGGAACTTTCTCCAAAATAGATCACATATTGGGCCACAAAATGAATCTACACATATACAAGAAAGTTGAAATTCTAACCTGTGCCCTATCAGACCACCACGGCCTAAAGCTGGACATCCACAACACATCAAACAAGAGAAAATGCACTAACTCCTGGAAACTTAACACTATGATGCTGAATGAGAACTGGATTCAGGAAGAAATTAAAAAGGAAATTCAAGATTTCCTGAAAGTGAATGATAACGAAAATACAACTTACCAAAATCTCTGGGACACAATGAAAGCTGTTCTAAGAGGTAAGTTCATAGCTCTTAATGCCCACGTCAAAAAAATGGAAACATCAGAAATAAACAACTTAACAATGCAGCTTAAAGCTTTAGAGAAACTAGAGCAATCTGATCCTAAAAGCAGTAGAAGAGAAGAGATTAGCAAAATAAGGGGAGAAATATCTGAAATCGAGACTAAGAAAACGATAGAAAAAATCAACCAATCAAAAGCTGGTTCTTTGAAAAAATCAACAAGATTGATACACCCCTAGCTAAACTAACCAAAAGCAAGAGAGAGAAAACCCAAATTAACAAAATTAGAAATGAACATGGAGTTATCACTACGGATACCCAAGAAATCCAGAGAATTATAACATCATATTTCAAAAACTTATACTCTGTGAAGTTTGACAACACAAAAGAGATGGATGAATTTCTAAGTAAACACAACTTACCTAAATTGAATCAGGAAGTTGTGAATTATTTAAATAGTCCTATAACATATAAGGAAATTGAGGAAGTAATCTCGAATCTTCCCACCAAAAAATGTCCTGGACCAGATGGATTCAGCACAGAGTTCTACCAGACATTTAAGGAGTTAATAACACCAATACTCCTTAAACTGTTCCATCAAATAGCAAAGGAAGGAACACTACCAAATTCCTTCTATGAAGCTAATATCGTTTTAATCCCAAAACCTAATAAAGATTCACTTAAAAAAGAAAACTATAGGCCGATCTCCCTGATGAACACAGACGCAAAGATTCTCAACAAAGTCTTAGCAAATCGGATTCAAAAACATATTAAAAAGATCATTCATGGGGACCAAGTAGGCTTCATCCCCGGCACACAAGGTTGGTTCAACATACGCAAATCAATAAATGTAATTCATCATGTAAACCAGTCCAAAGTCCAAGACCACATGATACTCTCGATAGATGCAGAAAAAGCTTTTGACAAGATCCAACAGCCTTTTATGATCAAAACGCTAGAGACAGTAGGAATGGAAGGAACCTTTATCAATATAATAAAAGCTGTATACAACAAGCCCACAGCAAGGATTATGCTCAATGGGGAACAATTGGAAGCATTCCCACTTCGATCAGGAACAAGACAAGGCTGTCCACTCTCACCACTTCTATTCAATATTGTACTTGAAGTCTTAGCCGAAGCCATAAGACAAGAAAGGGACATAAGAGGGATTCAAATTGGCAAGGAAGAAGTCAAGCTATCTCTATTTGCAGATGACATGATCTTATACCTGAGTGATCCCAAAAACTCCACCAGGAAGCTCCTGGAACTAATTGAGAAGTTCAGCAGGGTGGCAGGATACAAAATAAATGTGCAAAAATCAGAGGCCTTCCTATATGCCCAGAATGAAAGAAGTGAAAAAGCCTTGAGAGAAACCATGCCATTTACTATAACCCCTAAAAAAATGAAATACCTTGGTATAAACCTAACTAAGGAGGTAAAAGACCTTTACAATGAAAACTTTAAAACCCTAAAGAAAGAAATTGCAGAAGACACCAGAAGGTGGAAAGACCTCCCTTGTTCCTGGATTGGCAGAATCAACATTGTAAAAATGACCATCCTACCAAAGGCAATATACAGATTCAATGCTATACCAATCAAAATCCCAAAGCAATTCTTCAAAGAAGTTGACCAAACAATCTCAAAGTTCATTTGGAGGCACAAAAGACCCAGGATAGCCAAAACAATCCTGAGTAACAAAAACACAGCTGGAGGTATTACCATACCAAACCTAAGTCTATACTACAAATCCATAGTTATAAAGACAGCCTGGTACTGGCTCCAAAATAGACACACAGATCAATGGATAAGGATTGAAGACCCAGATATAAGCCCACAAAGTTACAGCCATTTGGTCTTTGACAAAGGGGCCCAAAGAATCCAATGGAAAAAGAACAGCATCTTCAACAAATGGTGCTGGCAAAACTGGATCTCCACATGCAGAAGATTAAAGCTGGACCCGTACTTGTCACCATGTACAAGACTTAATTCCAAATGGATCAAGGACCTTGATATCAGGCCAGAGACTTTAAAAACCATAGTTGAAAAGATAGGGAACTCCCTCGAGCTGGTTGGGCTAGGCCAACAGTTCCTAAACAGACATCCAATGGCACAGTCACTGCTACCAACTCTCAACAGTTGGGATCTTGTGAAATTAAAGAGCTTCTGTTCAGATAAAGAGATTGTAACACGAGCTCAAAGGCAACCCACAGAATGGGAGAAAATCTTCACTAACCACATATCTGACAGAGCTCTACTGTCCAGAGTGCACAAAGAACTTAGAAAATTAAACTCCAAGGAAAACACTGGCCCAATTAAAAAATGGGCCCTGGAACTTCAAAGAAACTTTACCAGGGATGAAATTAAAATGTCTAACAATTATCTTAAAAAATGCTCCACTTCCTTCGCCATCAGGGAAATGCAAATCAAAACTTCCCTGAGATATCATCTCACCCCGGTCAGGATGGCAAAAATCCACAATACAAACAACGACAAATGCTGGAGAGGATGTGGAGAGAGGGGAACTCTCCTACATTGTTGGTGGGAATGCAGGCTCATACAGCCACTCTGGCGAGCCGTCTGGAGATTCTTAAAGAAATTAAAGATTGAAATGCCATATGACCCTGCTATCCCACTTTTGGGAATAACCCCCCAAGCAGCAAAGGTTCGCCTCGATAGCACAAGCTCGACCATGTTCATAGCAGCACTGTTTACAATAGCAAAGTCATGGAATCAACCTAAATGTCCAACAGTTGACGAGTGGATAAGGAAACTGTGGTACATCTATACAATGGAGTACTACTCAGCCATCAAAAATGATGAATTACTGGAATTTGCTGGGAAATGGATGTCATTAGAAAGAATTATATTAAGTGAAGTATCCCAAACCCAGAAAATTAAGCGCCGTATGTACTCCCTAATAGGTGGCTCCTAGTACCAAACTCACCCAGCCCACATTGGGACACTCAAAAGTAAACCTATGTAACACAGTAATTGCAAGGATTATGAACAAGAGAGATGGGTTAGGAGGGCCACACCAGAAACAAAGAGAGAGGAGACCATGTTACAGCAGAGAAAATAGGCCTCCATGAAGGTCTGCAAGTAAGTAATGAGAAACCTGGTTAAGTTCACAGACGTTCTTTCCTGATCTCACCAGAAGGGGAGGGCATATAGTCTAGCAGATAAAAAGTAATCATTTTGCAAATGGGTGATGGACCCCTCTCTCAGTGAGGTTTCCTACTCTTATTACATCTACCCTTGAATGTGCTATTACAACAAGACTCCAGTTTAACAGCTTTTTGTCTCTGGCCAGGGGGTGACATACAGTGCCCAGCAGAATGGAGTGAAGGGAATTGCAGGAGCAGCAAACTGCAAAAGAAAATCAACAAACCACAATCCAGAACTTCAGAGACTCTATATCAATCACATAGAACTAGGCCAGCCTAATCTCTCCCCATCCTGGAGCTCAGGGACATTTGCGGAAGAGGGGGCGGTAAGATTGTAAGAGCAAAAGGATGGGAGGAGCAACGATTTGCAAGATTCTCAACAATAGTTGGGGCCAAAGCAATCATAATGGAACTTTGCATGCCCTGCGCAATGTCCAGCGCACTGTTGCCCTCATAAAGTCTAGCATCTGATAAGGGCACCGAGACCCCTGGAGGCAAGGGATTGACAGCCATAGTAGTGATCTTATGCTTAAGGGGAACAAGAGAAAGGGCTTATGGAAATGCCACTGGGTCCTTATATGTCATCGGAGAGGAGGACACAGTGGAGAGTTAGGCACACACAATAAAGGACTATCTGGGAATTGGGGGGGAGGCACTGGGGGAAGGGGAGGGGGAAGAGGGGGGAGGGAGGGAACTGATAAAAATTTTAAAATGTATAATTAAATTTTTAATAAAAAAAAAAAATAAAAAAAAAAAAATAAAAAAAAAAAAATATTTATTAAGGCAAAAAAAAAAAAAAAAAAAAAAAATTCCATCCTATAATTAACATCCTTAATATCTTCTAGTTTTCTATAATTCTTCGGTTGGTTTTGGTTCAAGTCATATGTGAAGAGAAGGATTCCTACTGTGTTGGCCTAATTGTTTGGGAGGACTTCAGTGTACTATCAGAAACCTTTACCTCACAAGTTTAAAGACCTGAGTTCAGATTCCCCACCTGGGGAATCCAGAGATGACCTGCAATTCTAGCCATTGAAGACAGAGTTTGGGAAACTCCAAAGCTAAGCAATAAGAACCCTTGCTTCTCCACAAGGACATACACTCAAGTTCTGTTTTGTACACATGCCTGCATATACATTTACACACATACACACACACACAGAGAGAGAGAGAGAGAGAGAGAGAGAGAGAAATGAAGAATAGAAGCTTCTGCTAAACAAATTTAATTTATCTTACACAATAGTGGATTTTCACAAGTCTTAGATAATGTGCTTTCTTGTCTCTTCTCTTCCAGCTGCACATTGACTCTTTGAATTTCTGGCATTTCCTCTTTTGCTTAAAAATTACATGTGGTCTGCTATCCACTCCTCCAATGAAGTCCTCTTCTCCTTTCACCTCTCATGGACCCTTTCTAACATGCTGAGCTCTACAGACACTTCAAATTGAACACGTAAGCGCTGCGCGCCGCGGGCCGCTCCGCACGCTGAGCCGTCGCCCGCGGAGCGCGCCGGCGTCGGGCCATGTACTCGGGGAACCGCAGCGGCGGCCAGGGCTCCTGGGAGGACGGCGGGGCGGCGGGCGCTGCTGCTCGGCCGCCTCGGGCTGCTGGGCGTCGGCAACAACCTGCTGGTGCTGCTGCTCTACGCCCGCTTCCCGCGCCTCCGCTCGCCCACGCACCTCTTCCTGCTCAACCTGAGCCTGGGCGACCTGCTGCTGTCGCTCTTCGGAGTCACCTTCACCTTCGTGTCGTGCCTGAGGAACGGCTGGGTGTGGGACGCCGTGGGCTGCGCGTGGGACGGGTTTAGCGGCAGCCTCTTCAAGAAGAGTTCCAGTCACAAATGCACATTCGATGCGTTGTAACAGGTACCACTAAGGTGAAATGCGAAAATGAAAACGACGCATCGCTGTTAGCGTTCTCAGATGCAATTACATGTACTTTATCATGTTTTCTAGGCTACTGGCTTTTTTTTTTTTTTTTTTTTGAGTGTTTAAAGATGGTAAGTTGAACGGCTAGGATCTCCAAACTCAGTGCTTCTGGAAGGAGCTGGTACATCACTGAAGAGATTTTATTACCACAGAGTCACCCCAGAGCCGCCCCCAGCCGGGGTCCTTCTCCTGCTATCACTAGTTGGGTCACCCCTAGGATGGCAGACAGGCTTCCCACAGAGTTCGATGTGGTCATAATGGGGACAGGCCTGCCCGAGTCCATCCTTGCAGCCGCATGCTCTAGAAGCGGACAGAGGGTTCTGCATATTGACTCGAGAAGTTACTATGGCGGGAACTGGGCTAGTTTCAGCTTCTCGGGATTGCTGTCCTGGGTGAAGGCACATCAGCCAAACACCGAGAGCCAGGAAGAAACAGGCGCCGCGTGGCAAGACCTGATCGAGGAAACGGAGGAAGCCATCTCTGTTGGTGAAAAGGACAAAACTATTCAGCACACAGAGGTCTTTTGTTATGCCAGTGCAGATGTGGGGGACGGCGTTGAGGAGATTGGGATGCTGCAGAAAAGTCTCTCCTCGGTGACATCTAGCACCCTCACTGAACCTGCGGGTCTGGTGTGTTCGCCTGAAGAAAGGCACGCGTCACACCTGGCTAGCTGTGACAGTCCTGCCAGACCCTCAGAGAAAGTTCCAGAAGTACAGCTTCCACTGGAAGCGCCTGAAGGAGGGGAATCGCTGGGGAAAGGAGAGTATCGTGATGATGAAACTCACGCACCCACAGTTTCAGCCAGAGATGAAGATGAAAGCAAACGTGCTGTAGACGATAGTCCCAGTCAACCAAAGAGAAGCATTTCTTACCCTCAAATAGTTAAAGAAGACAGGAGATTTAACATTGACTTGGTATCAAAGCTGCTGTATTCTCAAGGGTCGCTGACTGATCTTTTAATCAAATCCAACGTCAGTCGTTATGCAGAATTCAGAAATGTCACGAGGATTCTCGCATTTCGGGAAGGGAAGGTCGAGCAGGTGCCGTGCTCCAGAGCAGATGTCTTCAACAGTAAAGAGCTCACGATGGTTGAAAAGAGGATGCTAATGAAATTTCTTACATTCTGTTCAGACTATGAAGAGCATCCTGAGGAATACCAAGACTTGAAGCAGTGTTCCTTTTCAGAGTTCTTAAAAACTAAAAGACTGACGCCTAACCTCCAGCATTTTATTCTACACTCAATTGCAATGACGTCAGAGTCGTCTTGCACTATGTTAGATGGCCTTAAAGCGACAAGACACTTCCTTCAGTGTCTCGGACGGTTTGGCAACACCCCCTTTTTATTTCCCTTGTATGGCCAGGGAGAAATCCCCCAGTGTTTCTGCAGAATGTGCGCAGTGTTTGGGGGAACCTATTGTCTTCGCCATAAAATACACTGCCTCGTGGTTGACAAAGACTCGGGAAGGTGCAAAGCAATCATAGACCACTTCGGTCAAAGAGTAAGTGCTCAGCATTTCATCGTGGAGGACAGTTACCTGGCCGAGGAAACGTGCTCCAGCGTGCACTACGAGCAGGTCTCAAGGGCAGTGTTCATCACAGATGGGTCTCTGCTGAAGGGCTTCAGCGATTTGGTGGTGCCTCCTCTGGAGCCAGGAACCTGCTCGGTTCCCCCACCATGACGTGCATGAAAGACACCTATCTGGTCCATCTGACCTGCTCGTTTTCAAAAACAGCAAGAGAAGACTTGGAACCTGTAGTGAAACAGTTATTCACCCCTCTTGCTGAGACAGAGGCAGACAAGGAAGAACTCAGAAAGCCTAGGCTCCTGTGGGCTCTTTATTTTAACATGAGAGATGCCTCAGGAGTGAGTCGCAGCTCTTACCGTGGCCTACCTGCCAATGTCTACATCTGCTCAGGGCCGGACTCAGGACTAGGGTGTGAGCACACAGTCAAGCAAGCAGAAAAGCTGTTTCAGGAGATGCTTCCTGGTGAAGAATTCTGCCCTCCTCCACCCAATCCAGAAGACATAGTGTTTGATGGTGAGGATGAGCAGCAACCAGACACTCCTGGAACCGTTAATGTACTAGTGTCTGACCCAGGCTCCCCCGAGAAAAGCAAAAGCTTCGAAAGCCCGGCAGAGCACCTTCAGAATTAAAGAGTAGACTAGAGTGCTTCTCACGCTGGCATTGGATTATTCCCACGTGAAGGACAACTGCCGTAAGAATAGCCACAAGTGGCAACATGCTGAGCATGAAGCATTAAGACACAAGGTGATGGAAATCTCTGTGTGGTGTAACTGGTTCATTAGTTATTGGACTTTCTGACTCAGAATTGGCTTCAAGATCCAGAATCTTAAAAGTATCGTTAGTTTTATTTCACCATTGACTGTATCTGTGAAAGTTCCATATTAGCAGACTTGTTTAAAGGAAGATAATATTGTTTCTGTTTCTGATGTTCAGATTTTCATTGTCTACAGAACATTAAGAGCCAAGGAATATTTTAGTTAACTTTTGCAGCTATTACTCTTTCTGCTGCCTCAGTTTGAACAATGAAGCTCACAAATAGTAAGTTATGTGGGTCTTTTTCATATAATATAAACAGGTAGATTATATTGTTGGGGTAGTAATTAATACAAGAAAATATGATAAAACACAGTTGTCTATGTTTGTGTTAAAGATTAGCTGTGCATGATCCTGTATTCGTGATGGTCTAATGTTTACATTTTGTAGGTGAATTCACCTGATTTTTGTAATTAATAATAATGACCATCATAGTCTTTACAAAAAGATGGGAATAAGCTATTAAAAGTTATCTCATTTTTAAGAGATACATTGCAAGCCAGGCATGATGGCACAGTCATAATAACCACAACATTCAAGAAACCAAGGCAGGAGGATTACTACAAGTACCAGGCCAGCATGTAAGACACTGTCTGGAGAAAAAAAAGAAAGAAAACAGCAAATCCAGCAAAATTAGCAAGGTGCCTGGCAAAGGAGATTCAGTCAGTTCAGAAAACTTCTATAGAGTCCCTCCACTGTCACAAACGAGAGCACCCACATAAACAAGTTAATAAATAACCCCACAACAAAGATACTTCAGGGTGGCCATGGTGACATTCTCATGGGTCTAGTGTGTTTCCATGTGGTGGGATTATGGATAGCTTTAAAACCCTCAGACTTTCCCATCCACATGTTCTCAGGAAGAAGCACGCCAACTTGTTGAAACTTGTGGAATGTTTCATGGCATTGGTAACCGACAGAGGACTCAGGAAGGACAGCCTGCATCCTCATTTCTGCTCCTTGTCTGTTACCTGGAAAATATAACATCTCCCCTTCCCATCTCCCCTCCCCCAGGACTCCCAAAAGCTATAAAACACATGTACTCTGAGAGCTAAAGCCTGCAGATCAGTCAGAAGAGGTGAACGTCCTCCTCACTTGCTCCTCCAGGCAGTGAACCCTTTCATAACAGGTTCTGCTGGGAACCAGAGCATTTGCTTGGTGCAGGAGCATAATACCCAGCTTGCTTATTGCACTCAGGCAGGCGACTGTTGCATGTGCCTTCAGTACTGACTTGGAAACTACTTAATAGTTTGCCCACTGTCTGCTGGAAGAAGGAACCAACATTGCACCCCAGTCCTTCAGTATTCTGTCTTCACCCTTGCCACTGATACACACTGTTGGAAAAGTATAGGGTTAGAAGAGTAAGGGGCACGGGTGCCTGTGAGGATCAGAACCTCGCTCCCCTGGAAAGAGAAGAGACACTGGGCTTGAGTTTCTTGAATGAAAGTAATGTGGAGAATAAGTAATTAAAAATAACTGTCTCACTGGAGCAGAAGTTGGCTAAGTTTTAACAAAGTGATGCACACATATGGTAATAGTCTAGACCAGAATGTGCTTGCTGCTCTTCTAAGGACAGAGAGGTGAGCCAGGTTAAGAAAACAGAGCGCCACAAATAAAAAGTCAGGGATTGGTATTAATGCTTTTTTTTAAAAAAAATCACAAAGTGATATTGTTGTAGATCCTAGAGTTTAAGTTTACCAAAATGATGGAAACACACAAAGTGACTTAAAATAATAATTAAATGAAAACAGTTTAAAAATGAAAAAAAAAACCAAATTGAACACATAATCTAAAAATCAAACCTAGAATACACATGGAAGAAAAAAATATATGGCATTTGACCTTTTGGAATAACATTTTCCAGTTCCATCAATTGATCTGAAAATTTCATTTTTCCTTATAGCAGAATAAAATTCCTTTGTGTATTTATATCACACTTTTATCATCCATCCATCTAGACTATTCTATTTCTTAGTCATAATGACTAGCACACCAATAAGCCTGGATGTACAAATATGTCTCCTTAGTAACAGATAGGGAGTCAATAGAGTATTTGCTCAGGAGTACTGTAGTTAAGTCATTGTAGTTTTTCTTTTCTTATTAAAAAATTTTTATTATTATTTCCACTCATACAAACTTAACAGGTACATAGGTCCCCTCCCTTCTTCCACCTACCCCCAATCCCTGATTTCTGTAGTGGCTGTACCAGTTTATGTTGCCACCAGTATTGAATGAGGGTTTCTTTTACTATGCATTCTTCACAGCAGCAATTGTTTTCTTGACGAGAGTTATTTTGACTGGGGCAAAATTAAATTTCTATGTATTTTAATTTACATTTCCCTGATTCCTAAGAATGTTAAACATCTTCAAGAAAGGATTTATTATCCTTTTTTTAAATTATTTCTGCTCATATAAACTTAATAGGTACACCGGTTCCCTCCCTCCCTCCTCCTCCCCCCGAACCCCCTGCTCCCCCTAACTTCACACCTGCCTCCCCATCCCCCAGTGCCTCCCGCCAAAATTCCCAGAGAGTCCTTTAATATGCATCCCTGACTCTCCTCTGGACCCTCCTCTCCGATGACGTAAAAGGACCCAGTGGCATTTCCCTGAACCCTTTCCCATGTTCCCCTTAAGCATAGGAACACTACTGTGGCTGTCAATCCCTTGCCTCCAAGGATCTTGGTGCCTTTAGCAGATGCTAGACTTTGTGAGGTCAATAGTGTGTTGGACATTGCGCAGAGCATGCAAAGTCCAATTATGATTGCGTCGGCCCTAACTTGTGTGGAGTATCTTGCAAATCATTGCTCCTCCCATCCTTTTGCTCTTACACTCTTACCACCACCTCCTCCGCAAATTTCCCTGAGCTTTAGGATGGGGAGAGATTAGTCTGGCCCAGTTCTGGTGGTTGATATAGACTCTGTGAAGTTCTGGATTGTGGTTTGTTGATTTTCTTTTGCAGTGTTGCTGTTCCTGCAATGCCCTTCACTCCATCCTGCTGGGCACTGTATGTCACCCCTTGCAGTCCTTGATGGAGGCCTATTTTCTCTACTGTAACATGGTCACTTCTCTCCTTGTTTCTGGTGTGGCCCTCCAACCCCATCCCTCCTGTTCATAATCCTTGCAATTACTGTAGGTAATACATAGATGTAACTATGAGTGTCTCAAGGTGGGCTGGGTGGGTTTGGTACTAGGAACTACCTATTAAGCAGTACATACAGCGCTTAATTTTCTGGGTTTGGGATACTTCACTTAATATAATTGCTTCTAATGACATCCATTTCCCAGCAAATTCCATTAATTCATCATTTATGATGGCTGAGTAGTACTCCATTGTATAGATGTACCAAAGTTTCCTTATTCACTCATCAACTGTTGGACATTTGGGTTGATTCCATGTCTTTGCTATTGTAAACAGTGCTGCTATGAACATGGTCCTGTTTCTGCTATCGAGGTGAACCTCTGCTGCATGGGGGGTTATTCCCAAAAGTGGAATAGCAGGGTCATATGGCATTTCAATCTTTAATTTCTTTAAGAATCTCCAGACAGCTCGCCAGAGTGGCTGTATGAGCCTGCATTCCCACCAGCAATGTAGCAGAGTTCCCCTCTCTCCACATCCTCTCCAGCATTTATTGTTGCTTGTATTGTGGATTTTTTCCATCCTGAGCGGGGTGAGATGATATCTCAGGGAAGTTTTGATTTGCATTTCCCTGATGGCTAAAGAAGTGGAGCATTTTTAAGATATTTGTTAGACATTTTAATTTCATCCCTGGTAAAATTTATTTTAAGTTCCAGGGCCCATTTATTAATTGGGCCAGTGGTTTCCTTGATGTTTAGTTTTCTAAGTTCTTTATGCACTCTGGACAGTAGAGCTCTACCAGATATGTGGTTAGTGAAGATTTTCTCCCATTCTGTAGGTTGCCTTTGAGCTCATATTACAATCTCTTTATCTGAACAGAAGCTCTTTAATTTCACAAGGTCCCAACTGTTGAGAGTTGGTAGCAGTGACTGTGCCATTGGATGTCTGTTTAGGAAATGTTGGCCTAGCCCAATCAGCTCGGGGGAATTCCCTATCCTTTCAACTACGGTTTTTATAGTCTCTGGCCTGATATCAAGGTCCTTGATCCATTTGGAATTAAGTCTTGTACATGGTGACAAGTACGGGTCCAGCTTTAATCTTCTGCATGTGGAGATCCAGTTTTGCCAGCACCATTTGTTGAAGATGCTGTTCTTTTTCCATTGGATTCTTTGGGCCCCTTTGTCAAAGACCAAATGGCTGTAATTTTGTGGGCCTATATCTGGGTCTTCAATCCTTATCCATTGATCTGTGTGTCTATTTTGGAGCCAGTACCAGGCTGTTTTTATAACTATGGATTTGTAGTATAGACTAAGGTTTGGTATGGTGATACCTCAAGCAGTGTTCTTGTTACTCAGGATTGTCTTTTGTGCCTCCATATGAATTTTGAGATTGTTTGGTCAACTTCTTTAAAGAATTGCTTGGGATTTTAATTGGTATAGCGTTGAATTTGTATATTGCCTTTGGTAGGATGGTCATTTTTACGATATTGATTCTGCCAATTTAGGAACATGGGAGGTCTTTCCACCTTCTGGTGTCTTCTGCTATTTCTTTCTTGAGGGTTTTAAAGTTTTCATTGTAAAGGTCTTTTACCTCCTTGGTTAGGTTTATACCAAGGTATTTCATTTTTTTAGGGGCTATAGTAAATGGTATGGTTTTTCTCAAGGCTTTTTCACTTCTTTCATTCTGGGCATATAGGAAGGCCTCTGATTTTTGCACATTTATTTTGTATCCTGCCACCCTGCTGAACTTTTCAATTAGTTCCAGGAACTTCCTGGTGGAGTTTTTGGGATCACTCAGGTATAAGATCATGTCATCTGCAAATAGGGATAGCTTGACCTCTTCCTTGCCGATTTGAATCCCTCTTATGTCCCTTTCTTGTCTTATGGCTTCAGCTAAGACTTCAAGTACAATATTGAATAAAAGTGGTGAGAATGGACAGCCTTGTCTAGTTCCTGATCGAAGTGGGAATTCTTCCAATTGTTCCCCATTGAGCATAATCCTTGCTGTGGGCTTGTTATATACAGCTTTTATTATATTGATAAAGGTTCCTTCCATTCCTACTGTCTCTAGCATTTTGATCATAAAAGGCTGTTGGATCATGTCAAAAGTTTTTTCTGCATCTATCGAGAGTATCATGTGGCCTTGGACTTTGGACTGGTTTACATGATGAATTACATTTATTGATTTGCATATGTTGAACCAACCTTGTGTGCTGGAGATGAAGCCTACTTGGTCCCCGTGAATGATCTTTTTAATATGTTTTTGAATCCGATTTGCTAAGACTTTGTTGAGAATCTTTGCGTCTGTGTTCATCAGAGAGATTGGCCTATAGTTTTCTTTTTTAAGTGAATCTTTATTAGTTTTGGGATTAAGACGATATTAGCTTCATAGAAGGAATTTGGTAGTGTTCCTTCCTTTGCTATTTGATGGAACAGTTTAAGGAGTATTGGTGTTATTAACTCCTTAAATGTCTGGTAGAACTCTGTGCTGAATCCATCTGGTCCAGGACATTTTTTGGTGGGAAGATTCGAGGTTAATTCCTTAATTTCCTTATATGTTATAGGACTATTTAAATAATTCACAACTTCCTGATTCAATTTAGGTAGGTTGTGTTTACTTAGAAATTCATCCATCTCGCCCTTTCGCACCCTAAACCCGCTCCGCCGGTCGGGACGCGCGCGCGCGCGCGCGGTCCAGCCGGGCGTCCACACCGCGCCCTAGCTGGTGAGTACCCCCGCCTGCCCCCCCCCCCCCCCCCCGCGCGCACCGCCCACCAGGACCCCCCAGGTCGGCCCACGGGGACCCGGCTCCGCCTCCCACCATCCAGCCGGAGCCGCGCGCGGGACCCAGGGACCAGGAGGACCTCCCCCTGCGCCCGGGCCCCGCCCCAGCTGCCCTCGGGTTAAATAACTCCAAGTCGTCGCCCCCATCCCCCCTTTGCACCCCGACCCGCTCCACCGGTCGGGTCGCGCGCGCGGTCCAGCCGGGCCTCACCCCACGACCTAGGTAAGTCTCCGCCCGCCCCGCCCACCAGGACCACAGGCCAAATAATTCAGTTTAGTGAAATTGAGAGATCTTAAGAGTTAAAATGACAATGCCAATGTCAAAGTGCAAATCCATGAGAAGCAACAATCAAGTAAACAAATTTCCCACTGAAGAAATTAATCCCACAATGTTAGACTCCAACAAGAACAAACCCATGGAAAAAGGCCAAGAAAGCCCCACCCAGGATAAAGACTTTCAAAATATGATCATTACCATGTTCAATACTATGAAAGAGGAAATCAGGGAGGAATTAAATAATCGAATCAATCGCTTTGAAGAGGAACACAACAGACATCTGGAGGAGTTGAGAAAAACAGTGCAAGAAACAAAAAGTGGCATAGAGCAGTTAAAACAAACTCAAGCAGAGTTTAAAACTGAGCTAAAAGACAAGTTATCTTCAACCCAGAACGCCACAGAGAGTCTTACCAACAGAACTAACGAAGCAGAAAACAGAATTTCAGACCTTGAAGATAAAGTGGGAGTACTAACCAGCTCAATGGAAGAGGTTGTTAAAGCCAAAAAGATACTTGAGAGAAATATCCAAGAGATATGGGACACCCTGAAGAAGCCTAACATGCGTATCCATGGAATACCAGAGCAAGAATCTCAAAATACCACCCCTGAGGAAATTTTTCAAACGATCATCAAGGAAAACTTTCCTCATCTAAAAAAAGAGAGGCCCATCCATATACAAGAGGCATTCCGCACCCCAAACAGATACGACCAAAATAGAAGCACGCCGCGGCAAATAATAGTTAAAACACTCCACATTCAAGATAAAGAACTGGTGATGAGAGCTTCAAGGGAGAAAAAACAAGTCACTTTTAAAGGTAAACCTATTAAAATAACAAATGACTTCTCAGTCGAAACAGTAAAAGCAAGAAGAGCTTGGAGAGACATACTTCAAGTATTGAATGAGCAAAAGTGTCACCCCAGGCTGATTTACCCTGCAAAACTATCAGTCATGATCGAGGGAGAAAGAAAAATTTTCCAGCACAAAGACAACTTTAAGGGATACATGTCCACCAAACCAGGCCTTCAAAAAATGCTAGAAATGATACTCAAGCGTGAAGAAAAAAACAGGCATATCCAGGAGAACAGAAGGCAAGTATAACATCATTAAAAAAGAAGCAATATACTTATAAAAGCTACTAAACATAATAAATGTCTGGAATTAACAATAGTTTCCCCATTATAACACTAAATGTTAATGGAATTAATTCACCGATCAAGAGACACAGATTACAAACATGGATTAAAAATCACAATCCATCAATCTGCTGCCTGCAGGAAACCCATCTCACCACAAAAGATAGGCACGCTCTAAAAATAAAAGGCTGGTCAACAATTCTACAAGCTAATGGAAGCAGAAAACAGGCAGGGGTAGCCATTATGCTATCAGACAAAGTGGATTTCAAACCAAAGAAAATTATAAGAGACACGGATGGATACTACATTTTAGTCACAGGTACAATTCACCAGGAAGACTTCACAATACTGAACATATATGCACTTTCTCCAAAATAGATCACATATTGGGCCACAAAATGAATCTACACATATACAAGAAAGTTGAAATTCTAACCTGTGCCCTATCAGACCATCACGGCCTAAAGCTGGACATCCACAACACATCAAACAAGAGAAAATACACTAACTCCTGGAAACTTAACACTATGATGCTGAATGAGACATGGATTCAGGAAGAAATTAAAAAGGAAATTCAAGATTTCCTGAAAGTGAATGATAACGAAAATACAACTTACCAAAATCTCTGGGACACAATGAAAACTGTTCTAAGAGGTAAGTTCATAGCTCTTAATGCCTACGTCAAAAAAATGGAAACGTCAGAAATAAACAACTTAACAATGCAGCTTAAAGCTTTAGAGAAGCTAGAGCAATCTGATCCCAAAAGTAGTAGAAGAGAGGAGATTAGCAAAATAAGGGGAGAAATATCTGAAATCGAGATTAAGAAAACGATAGAAAAAATCAACCAGTCAAAAAGCTGGTTCTTTGAAAAATCAATAAGATTGATACACCCCTAGCGAAACTAACCAAAAGCAAGAGAGAGAAAACCCAAATTAACAAAATTAGAAATGAACATGGAGTTATCACTACTGATACCCAAGAAATCCAGAGAATTATAACATCATATTTCAAAAACTTATACTCTGTGAAGTTTGACAACACAAAAGAGATGGATGAATTTCTAAGTAAACACAACTTACCTAAATTGAATCAGGAAGTTGTGAATTATTTAAATAGTCCTATAACATATAAGGAAATTGAGGAAGTAATCTCGAATCTTCCCACCAAAAAATGTCCTGGACCAGATGGATTCAGCACAGAGTTCTACCAGACATTTAAGGAGTTAATAACACCAATACTCCTTAAACTGTTCCATCAAATAGCAAAGGAAGGAACACTACCAAATTCCTTCTATGAAGCTAATATCGTTTTAATCCCAAAACCTAATAAAGATTCGCTTAAAAAAGAAAACTATAGGCCGATCTCCCTGATGAACACAGACGCAAAGATTCTCAACAAAGTCTTAGCAAATCGGATTCAAAAACATATTAAAAAGATCATTCATGGGGACCAAGTAGGCTTCATCCCCGGCACACAAGGTTGGTTCAACATACGCAAATCAATAAATGTAATTCATCATATAAACCAGTCCAAAGTCCAAGACCACATGATACTCTCGATAGATGCAGAAAAAGCTTTTGACAAGATCCAACAGCCTTTTATGATCAAAACGCTAGAGACAGTAGGAATGGAAGGAACCTTTATCAATATAATAAAAGCTATATACAACAAGCCCACAGCAAGGATTATGCTCAATGGGGAACAATTGGAAGCATTCCCACTTCGATCAGGAACTAGACAAGGCTGTCCACTCTCACCACTTCTATTCAATATTGTACTTGAAGTCTTAGCTGAAGCCATAAGACAAGAAAGGGACATAGGAGGGATTCAAATCGGCAAGGAAGAAGTCAAGCTATCCCTATTTGCAGATGACATGATCTTATACCTGAGTGATCCCAAAAACTCCACCAGGAAGCTCCTGGAACTAATTGAGAAGTTCAGCAGGGTGGCAGGATACAAAATAAATGTGCAAAAATCAGAGGCCTTCCTATATGCCCAGAATGAAAGAAGTGAAAAAGCCTTGAGAGAAACAATACCATTTATTATAGCCCCTAAAAAAATGAAATACCTTGGTATAAACCTAACTAAGGAGGTAAAAGACCTTTACAATGAAAACTTTAAAACCCTAAAGAAAGAAATAGCCGAAGACACCAGAAGGTGGAAAGACCTCCCTTGTTCCTGGATTGACAGAATCAACATCGTGAAAATGACCATCCTACCAAAGGCAATATACAGATTCAATGCTATACCAATCAAAATCCCAAAGCAATTCTTCAAAGAAGTTGACCAAACAATCTCAAAGTTCATATGGAGGCACAAAAGACCCAGGATAGCAAAAACAATCCTGAGTAACAAAAACACAGCTGGAGGTATAACCATACCAAACCTTAGTCTATACTACAAATCCATAGTTATAAAAACAGCCTGGTATTGGCTCCAAAATAGACACACAGATCAATGGATAAGGATTGAAGACCCAGATATAAGCCCACAAAGTTACAGCCATTTGGTCTTTGACAAAGGGGCCCAAAGAATCCAATGGAAAAAGAACAGCATCTTCAACAAATGGTGCTGGCAAAACTGGATCTCCACATGCAGAAGATTAAAGCTGGACCCGTACTTGTCACCATGTACAAGACTTAATTCCAAATGGATCAAGGACCTTGATATCAGGCCAGAGACTATAAAAACCATAGTTGAAAGGATAGGGAACTCCCTCGAGCTGATTGGACTAGGCCAACAGTTCCTAAACAGACATCCAATGGCACAGTCACTGCTACCAACTCTTAACAGTTGGGATCTTGTGAAATTAAAGAGCTTCTGTTCAGATAAAGAGATTGTAACGCGAGCTCAAAGGCAACCCACAGAATGGGAGAAAATCTTCACTAACCACATATCTGATAGAGCTCTATTATCCAGAGTGCACAAAGAACTTAGAAAACTAAACACCAAGGAAACCAATGGCCCAATTAAAAAATGGGCCCTGGAACTTAAAAGAAACTTTACCAGGGATGAAATTAAAATGTCTAACAAATATCTGAAAAAATGCTCCACTTCTTTAGCCATCAGGGAAATGCAAATCAAAACTTCCCTGAGATATCATCTCACCCCGGTCAGGATGGCAAAAATCCACAATACTAACAACGACAAATGCTGGAGAGGATGTGGAGAGAGGGGAACTCTCCTACATTGCTGGTGGGAATGCAGGCTCATACAGCCACTCTGGCGAGCCGTCTGGAGATTCTTAAAGAAATTAAAGATTGAAATGCCATATGACCCTGCTATTCCACTTTTGGGAATAACCCCCCATACAGCAGAGGTTCGCCTCGATAGCACAAGCACGACCATGTTCATAGCAGCACTGTTTACAATAGCAAAGTCATGGAATCAGCCCAAATGTCCAACAGTTGACGAGTGGATAAGGAAACTGTGGTACATCTATACAATGGAGTACTACTCAGCCATCAAAAATGATGAATTACTGGAATTTGCCGGGAAATGGATGTCATTAGAAACAATTGTATTAAGTGAAGTATCCCAGACCCAGAAAATTAAGCGCCGTATGTACTCCCTAATAGGTGGCTCCTAGTACCAAACCCACCCAGCCCACCTAGAGACAGGAATTCCAAGGATTATGAACAGGAGGGATGGGGTAGGAGGGCCACACCAGAAAGAAGGAGAGAAGGGACCTTGTTATAGCAGGGAAAATAGGCCTCCACCAAGGACTCAAATAAGTAATGAGACATCTGATTAAGTTCACAGACTCTTGTTCCTGACCATTTACTACTGAGGGGGAGTGATCTCACCAGAAGAGGAGGGCATATAGTCTGGCAGATAAAAAGGGGTAACATACAATGCCCACCAGGATGGAGTGAAGGGCATTGCAGGAGCAGCAAAACTGCAAAAGAAAATCAACAAACCACAATCCAGAACTTCAGAGACTCTATATCAACCACCTAGAACTAGGCCAGCTTAGTCTCTCCCCATCTTGAAGCTCAGGGAAATTTGCAGAAGAGGGGGCGGTAAGAGTGTAAGAGCATAAGGATGGGAGGAGCAATGATATGTAAGATACTCTATACTAGTTAGGGCTGAAGCAATCATAATTGGACTTTGCATGCCCTGCGCATTGTCCAACACACTGTTGACCTCACAAAGTCTAGCACCTGCTAAAGGCACCAAGATCCTTGGAGGCAAAGAATTGGCAGCCACAGCAGTGTTCCTATACCTAAGGGGAACACGGGAAAGGGTTCGGCAAAGGCCACTGGGTCCTTGTACGTCATCGGAGAGGAGGGTCCAGAGGAAAATCAGTCATGCACAAGAAAGGACTCTCTGGGAATTGGGGTGGGAGGCACTGGGGGATGGGGAGGGAGAGGGGTGGGGAGGGGGAGCAGGGGGTACGGGGGGAAGAGGAGGGAGGGAGGGAACTGGTGTACCTAATAAGTTTGTATGAGCTGAAATAAAAAAAAACAAAAAAAACAAAAAAAAAAGAAATTCATCCATCTCCTTTGTGTTGTCAAACTTCAGAGTATAAGTTTTTGAAATATGATGTTATAATTCTCTGGATTTCTTGGGTATCAGTAGTGATTACTCCATGTTCATTTCTAATTTTGTTAATTTGGGTTTTCTCTCTCCTGCTTTTGGTTAATTTAGCTAGGGGTGTATCAATCTTATTGATTTTTTCAAAGAACCAGCTTTTTTTTTTGATTTATTTATTTTTTATTAAAAATTTAATTATACATTTTAAAATTTTTTACCAGTTCCCTCTCTCCCCCCTCCTCCCCCCGAATCCCCTCCTCCCCCTCTCCATCACCCAGTGCCTCCCCCCCAATTCCCAGAGAGTCCCTTATTGTGTACGCCTAACTCTCCACTGGGTCCTCCTCTCCGGTGACATATAAGGACCCAGTGGCATTTCCATAAGCCCTTTCTCTTGTTCCCCTTAAGCATAAGATCACTACTATGGCTGTCAATCCCTTGCCTCCAGGAGTCTCGGTGCCCTTAACAGATGCTAGACTTTATGAGGGCAACAGCGCGCTGGACATTGCGCAGGGCATGCAAAGTCTCATTATGATTGCTTTGGCCCCAACTATTGTTGAGAATCTTGCAAATCGTTGCTCCTCCCATCCTTTTGCTCTTACAATCTCACCGCCCCCTCTTCCGCAAATGTCCCTGAGCTCCAGGATGGGGAGAGATTAGGCTGGCCTAGTTCTATGTGATTGATATAGTTTCTGAAGTTCTGGATTGTGGTTTGTTGATTTTCTTTTGCAGTTTTGCTGCTCCTGCAATGCCCTTCACTCCATTCTGCTGGGCACTGTATGTCACCCCCTGGCCAGCACATTCAAGGGTAGATGTAATAAGAGTAAGAAACCTCAGTGAGGGAAGGGTCCATCACCCATTTGCAAAATGATTACTTTTTATCTGCTAGACTATATGCCCTCCCCTTCTGAAGAACCAGCTTTTTGACTGGTTGATTTTTTCTATCGTTTTCTTAATCTCGATTTCAGATATTTCTCAGGATTGTCTCAGGATTGTCTCCCTTTATTTTGCTAATCTCCTCTCTTCTACTACTTTTGGGATCAGATTGCTCTAGTTTCTCTAAAGCTTTAAGCTGCATTGTTAAGTTGTTTATTTCTGATGTTTCCATTTTTTTGATGTAGGCATTAAGAGCTATGAACTTACCTCTTAGAACAGCTTTCATTGTGTCCCAGAGATTTTGGTAAGTTGTATTTTCATTATCATTTGCTTTCAAGAAATCTTAAATTTCCTTTTTAATTTCTTCCTGAATTCAGCATCATAGTGTTAAGTTTCCAGGAGTTAGTGTATTTTCTCTTGTTTGTTGTGTTGTGGATGTCCAGCTTTAGGCCGTGGTGGTCTCATAGGGCACAGGTTAGAATTCCAACTGTTTTGTATATGTGTAGATTTGTTTTGTGGCCCAATATGTGATCTATTTTGGAGAAAGTTCCGTGTGCTGCTGAGAAAAATGTGTATTCTTTGGTGCGTGGGTGAAAAGTTCGATAGAGATCTGTAAGGTCCATTTCTTTCAGGGTTTGATTAAGTTCCAAAGTGTCTCTGTTAAGCTTTTGACCTGTTGATCTATCCCATGTTGAGAGGGCGGTGTTGAAGTCCCCAAGAATTATCGTTAGGGGGCTGATTTCTTGCTTTAGACGCTGTAGGGTTTTCTTAATGAATGTGGAGGGGCCAGTTCTTGTTTCTTGCACTGTTTTTCTCAACTCCTCCAAATGTCTGTTGTGTTCCTCTTCAAAGCGATTGATTCAATTATGTAATTCCTCCCGGATTTCCTCTTTCATAGTATTGAACATGGTAGTGATCATATTTTGAAAGTCGTTATCCTAGGTCAGGCTTTCATGGCCATTTTCCGTGGGTTTGTTCTGGTTGAAGTCTAACATTATGGGATTAATTCCTTCAGTGGGAGATTTTTTTACTTGAGTGTTGTTTCTCATGGATTTGCACTTTGACTTTGGCATTGTCGTTTTAACTCTTAAGATATTCTTTCAATTTCTGTGCGTTTTTCACTTAACTGAATTATTTGATCTGAGGTTCTGGGGGTGCGCAGGGACGGAGCTTACCTAGGTTGCGGTGAGGCCGGGCTGGACCGTGCATGTCCCGGGCGACAGTGTGGGGGAAGGGAAGATGGTGCTTCGGTGAGCGCTATTTAACCTGGGGGTAGCTGGGGCGTGGCCAGGGCGCAGAGGGGCTGTCCTCCTCCCAGGCCCTGCCCGGCTCCAGCTGGATGGCAGGAGGAGCTGGGTCCCTTGGGCTGCCTGGGGTTCTGGGTGTGGGGGGGGGCTTGGAGCTTACCTAGGTTTGCGGTGAGGCCGGGCTGGACCGCGCGTGCGTCCCGGGTGGCGGAGTGGGGGAAGGGAGGTGTTATCTCTTTTCTTATTGTAATAACATCTGCCTACAGTAAATTTAAGTAACTAGCCAAAGAATGGCACATCAGACTTTTAAATTGTTAGTGACCTCAGTAATTTCTGCCATCACAACAGTAGGTTGTCCAAAATCCCCTATATCCAAGGTTTTTTTTTTTTTTTTGTTCTCCAACATACCCTTCCCTGTACAAATCCTGTCATATTTCTCCAATTCTCTTGGCCAAGACTTCAGCCACATCTTCTTCACTCCCTCAATACCCAGACCTTTCCTCCTTCACATTTGTGCTTTCCCCCACCTCTGCTGCCATCTTGGCTACATAAGATTCCTGTGCCAGGTACCTCCTTCCTTCAGCCTACAATGTAGTTCACCCTCAGGTCACATCCAGCCCTGCCCTTCCTGTTCTGGTCCCAGCCATTTATCTACCCTTTCCTCATGCACCTGTCCCCATACCACCACTAGTACCATTAACCATTATCCCTTTTATATAGACCCAGTCCCAAGTCAAAAAGCACCTGAATTCGTACATTGACGACTCCAATACCTATGTTAAGGAGTTTAAATATCTTACTGAGTATTTTGATCTCACTTGGAATGATATTTATGTATTTTCTCCTCTACTATCATCAAAATAATAAACAGCAAACAGATCTGGACAGAGACCCAGGCCCATGCAGATAAGATTCATCTAATAAGCAACCAACACCCTGAGTATACTATTCCTATTCCAGAAAGAGATCCCCACTGGATATCAAGTTAATAATGAGGGTATCTCCTAGGAGGGCTTTTCAGGATTATATGCTAGTCTGTGTCTTTGTCTGTAGCCTCTAGAAATCTACCCATAAGAATTTAACTGCAGCAAATTCCATGAAGGCACTGAGAGACTCAATGAAAATCCTGCAGAATTCATTTTCCTTTGGAAAGATAGATAGTCTTCTCTGTTACATCAAACTAGATTCAGAGTGCATTGTGATCTTAAAGGTTGAAATAGTCATTTTAAGTGTTCGAGATTGTTATCTTAAGAGAAACGAACCTCACTCAAAAAGCAAAGGTCACATAATCATCTTATACTCAAAATTGAGATTCAAATTTAAATGTATTTGTGCAATATAAACACCATTCAAGACAGGATTACTGCATATAGGAACTCACTACAGTGATATTTGTCCTTATCACACCTGCATAATGATTAACCTACCAACATGTCTCCATAGACTATCGAGGAACTAAAGAGAGATAAAAGCATACAGTAGATACTTTTGGGTAAAGTTGGATTAGTGAAGGGAAAGGCCCTATTAGTTTGGTAGCCTGAACTTGGTATGCCATAGAGACCTAAACTCTCACAAGATGCTTATCTACACAAGCCAGACTGAACCTGGGTTCCACAGAAGCATATAGGCAGGAGGATGGAAGGGAGTGGGATGTGTTGGTAAAGGGATAGAAAGGAGGGGTTAGAGGGAAGAAAGGATAAGTACTCAATATGCTTGTAAATCTAGAAAAATAAAATAATTTTAAAAGACACATGTACATATGTATATGTGACATGAAAATAGAAATGGGGTTATGGGAAGATAAAAAAGAGCCTCAGAGGGAAAAATAGAGGCAACAAGACAGATAAATGGAATATATGGCATACCAAATATACAAAATACAAAAGGAAGGGAAGAGAGAGCAACAAAGTGGCATTGGATGGAAAGCAATATGAGAATTAAATATAAAAATGATGTGTATGTATGAAAATGTCACAGTGAACCCATTGTTTTGAATTCTAACTACAATAACTATTTTCTGTAAATTTATTATATACCCAGAAAGAATTTTATTTAAACAGTAATTACATTTTCCCATACATGCAGAAGATACAATATAGAATTAATGAGAGATAATCAATAAGACAAAAATATTACTACCTTCCTCAATGGAAAGACTCACAATGGCAAAGTTATCATTCTCCTGATTTAGTAATGGATCTGTCATATGAAGATCCCCTGGGGGATGACTTTAGCATGTATGGCTCTGTTCCTGCCCGCTTTCACAATTTTTGTTTTTGGGGTCTTTGTGAGGCACAAAAACACTCCCATAGTAAAAGCCAATAACCAGACTTTCAGCTACATCCTGCTCATCTCCATCTCCTTCTGGTTTCTCTGCTTTTTGCTCTTCATTGGTCTTCCCAACACATCTACTTGCATCCTGTAACAGACCACATTTGGAGTTAGATTCACTGTGGCTGTTTCCACTGTCTGGCCAAAACAATCAGTGTGGTTTTAGCCTTCAAGATCACTGGTCCAAGAAGAAGGATGAGGTGGTTGTTGGTCTCAGGGGCACCTAACTTCATCATTCCCATCTGTACCCTCATCCAAATTATTCTCTGTGGAATATGGCTAGGAAGTTCTCCTCCCTTCATTGATAAGGATGCTCACTTGGAGTATGGCCACATTATCATACTGTGTAACACAGGTTCAGTCACATCCTTCTGCATCCTGGGTTACCTGGGATTCCAGGTCCTAGGGACCTTCATTGTGGCTTTCTTGGCCAGAAACCTACCTGACACATTCCATGAAGGTAAGTTCCTGACATTCAGCATCCTAGTGTTCTGCAGTGTCTAGATCATCTTTCCTGTATACCATAGCACCAAGGAGAAGGTCACAGTGGCTGTGGAAGTCTTCTGCATCTTAACCTCCAAATGCAGGGCTACTCATGCTTATCTTTGTCCCTGAGTGCTACTTTATTTTTTGGAAATCTGATCAAAATTCTCATCAAAGATTCTGAGTTAAATATCATTGAGACAGTAAATATTCTTAAATTTTAACTGATATTTGTACATTTCATAGTCTGCAATAAACAATAAATGGAACCTCATAATACTAAAATGTTTCAGCAAAGGAAACAGTGAATAAAATGATGAGACAGTGTCCAGAATGTGAGAAACATCTTTGCTTTCTCCATATCTGAGAGAAGAAAAGTATAAAGGCTGTGGAAAGAACTCAAGAAACTAAATAGAAAGAAAACAAACAGCCAATTCTTTTTTTTAAAAAAGGGCCATAGAATTAAGCAGAGAGAGTTATTAAAAGTAGAAAACACAAAAGGATAATAAATCTCCCTTCCCCCACTCTGCCGCCAGGGACGTGCGCGGTCCAGCCGGGCCTCACCGCGACCTAGGTAAGCTCCAAGCCCCCCCCTGCCCACCCCCAGAACCCCAGGCAGCCCAAGGGACCAGATTGATGGGTTGTGGTTTTTAATCCAAGTTTGTAATCTGTATCTCTTGATCGGTGAGTTAATACCATTAACATTTAATGTTATAATGGAGAAATTATTTTTAATTCTGGACATTTTTTATGTTTAGTGGATTTTGTAAGTAAGTAATGAAACATCTGGTTAAGTTCACAGACTTTCCTTCTTGATCATTTACAACTGATGGGGTATGATCTCACCAGAAGGAAGGGCATATAGTCTGGCAGATAAAAAGTAACCATTTTGCAAATGGGTGATTGACCCCTCCCTCACTGCGGTTTCCTTCTTTTATTACATCTACCTTTGAATATACTCTTATAACAAGACTCTAGTTCAATAGCTTTTTATCTCTGGCCAGGGAGTGACATCCAATACCCATCAGGGTGGAGCCAAGGGCATTGCAGGAGCAGCAAAACTGAAAAAAAAAAATCAACAAACCATAATCCAGAACTTCAGAGACTCTATATCAACCACCTGGAACTAGGCCGCCTAATGTCTCACCATCCTGAAACTCAGGGAAATTTGCGGAAGAGGGGGCGGTAAGATTGTAAGAGCACATGGATGGGAGGAGCAATGATATGCAAGATATTCCACACAAGTTAGGGCCAAAGCCATCATAATAGGACTTTGCATGTCCTGCGCAATCCCCAACACACTATTGACCTCACAAATTCTAGCATTTGATAAAGGCACTAGGATCCTGGGAGGCTAGGGATTGACAGCCACAGTAGTGTTCCTATGCTTAAGGGGAACACAGGAAAGGGTTCTGGGAAATGCCACTGGATCCTTGCACCTCATTGGAGAGGAGGACCCAGAGGAGAGTTTGGCATGCACATTTAAGGATGCTCCAAGGATGGAAGGGAGAGGCAGTGGGGGAGGGGGATGGAGGGGGGAGGAAGGGGTGCACAGGGTGGTGGGACTGGTGTACCTGTTAAGTTTCTATGAGTGAAAATAAATATAAAATAAAATAAAAATAAAAAAGAATCAGCTTAATAGAGTAATAATTGGTACTTTGTCAAAAAATTTTAAATAGGATTTTTAAATAGACTACTGAAATAATGTTTTGAAATTTGTTCAACCTTTGATTGTCAAGTTGACACCTATACATTGATTACATAGATGCAGATAATTTATGAAGAAATGACAAATATATGCCTTTCATCTATCCAGATCCTTCTATCCAGATCACCTGTGACTTCTGCAGTTGGCCTATAGGGTTGCTGATAAAAATCACCATCAAAAGTCTTAAAGGAACAAGGGTTTTATTCTCTTATGACAGTTGGGTTATAGTTCTTAGTCCAGTTTGATGGGAGAGCTCACACCAACACCAGGGCCGAGAGAACTGGCTATACTATGTTCACATAGTGGCTGAGAGAGTGACAATCCTTACTTGCAGGACCAACATGTCTGGCCAAGTACTCATAAGTATGCCAACTTCCTCAACCAGCTCTCTGTATAATAGTCACCTGTCCAAGACCTAATCCAACCCTCCATGCACTGTCCCATCAGGTAGATACAATGATGCCAACTCTCTCAACCAGCCCTCAGTATTAATTTGTTCATGACCTAGTCCCACCCACCATAGGCTGGGTCTTCCCCATCAGCTATACAATTTCCTGTAGGTTTGTTCTGGACTTGACTCAACTACCAGTTATCTACATATGTGCCCAGAGCTCAGTCCCTCAACCATCAACTTGACACCTGTACTTAACTGTGAAAGTGAGCCTCTCTAATTCACCCACTACATGTCAATTATGGCTTAGATATAGTAATGTTCACCACTACTCTGACCACATCTACTCCATTGAAACCTCAGTATCCCATCACACTGACCACCACATGTAGCCTGGCTGATTCAGACCAGGTAAGGCATCTCCTCTACTTCTACTACCCAAATATCATCTATCACAATAGCATTAACTATCAGTGAACCACGAATATATGAGCCAATTTTAGACCAGAAGGCATATATTCTACCCAAAGTGCCTCTAAGCATTCCTGACAATAGGAACTCTCTCTAGTTACTCTAACACACGGGATACTTGCATGTTGGATATTTAAAGGAAGCCCTTTGTTGCAGTTCACCTGCATGGTTGCTGATAAATGACCATTAAATGCCTTAAGGGAACAAGGGGTTTATTTCCTTATGACAGTCTGGTTACAGTTCTCAACCCAGCTTGACAGGAGAGCATGCACCAACACCATGGCCAAGTGAACTGGCCACACCATCTCTACAGAAGAGCTGAGAGAGGGACAATCCTTACTTGCCACACCAGCATGTCTGGCCAAGTGTACAGAAGGATGCCAACTTCTTCAACCAACTCTCATATTTTATTCATCTCTTCAGGGCCTAATCCCACCCACCATAAGCTGGGCCTTCCCCATCAGCTAGACAATCTCCTGCAGGTTTGCTCTGGGCCCTTACACAAGCACTAATTCTCTACAAATGTGCCCAGAACTCAAATCCTCAACCGTCAAGTTGACACATGTGCCTAACTATGACACCTCTATACTATAAACTGCCTCAGTCCATGTAGCACCCCCTGAAAATTCACAGCTTGTGACCCACTCCAGGACTACAGCCTGAGAGTTGAAAGCACAACAAAGGCCACAGTGAGTTGACTGCAGATGCCTGAGTGTCTTCACAGAATGAGATGTGAGAAAACATGCTCCTTATGAAGAATATGACAGTACTGTAGTAAAGGGTCACATAGAATACAATATAGGTGAAACTGAAGGCACAGGCATCAAAGGAAGAATTATGTATGTTCGCAGAGTTAAAAAAATTGAAAGAGAGAGAAATAAATTGAAAAATCAGGAAAATATGAATAGGGGGCTGGTGAGATGGCTTAAGAACTAAATAAAATGTGTTAGAAAAGAAAATATGAAAAACTGATCATATGAAATAAGAAAGACAATTCAAGATGTGGAATTAGAATTCATTAAAGAGATGGATAAATGCAGAAAACTCAATGTGAGATAATGCTGGACATTAAAATTTCAAATTTTCAGAGCCTAGTTTTAACACTGCATAAATCATATGCAAAACTGAATAAAAACATCAATAAAAGTAAGGGAATTGGATCATTCCCTCACAGAAAATGTTGAAAAAACTGAGAATATGAAAAAAAGTATGGAGGAAACATGCAGGATCTGTGAAAAGATATGAAATGATCACATGGGTTACTGTCTGTGTCTTTTTTTCTCCCAATTTTATTTTTTTTCCTAATCATACAAGCTCAATAGGTATCCCAATCCTCTCTCTCTCCTACCCTCCTGAGTTCCACTTGCACTCTCCCCTCCCTTTCCCCTTCCTTTCACCCCCTCCCTAACTCCCCCTCTGCCAGTGCTTTCTCCTTCCTTCCTCCCATCCCTTGAGGCATCCTTTTGTGTGAATGCCAAACCTCCCTCTGAGTCCTGTACACTAATGTGGACATAGCCCAGAGTCCAATTTTGGGCTCCTTGTTAGTAGGGAACTCTATTGTGACTGTTAATCACTTGCCTGTAAGGATCCTACTGCCTGAAGACATTCCTCCTGTGACCCATGCTAGACTTTGGGGGGTCATTGACATGTCAGCCATTGTGCAAATTCCAATTCTGACTGCTGTAGCCTAAATTTGTGTGGAGTATTTTGCATAATTTTGGTCCTCCCCATCTTTAGACTCATGATATTGCCACCCTCTCTTCCACAAAGTTCCCTGAACTTTAAGATGGGGGGAAATTCAGCTGGTCTGGTAACAGGTGAATAAAGTAAGATATTTGGTATTCTAAATTATGGTTTGTTGTTGTTTTGAGATTTGCTTTTTCTGATTAAATATTGAAATGCCATATGACCCTGTTATTCCACGTCTGGGAATAACCCCACATACAGCAAAAATTCACCTCGATAGCACAAGCACGACCATGTTCATAGCAGCACTGTTTACAGTAGCAAAGTCATGGAATCAATCCAAATGTCCAACAGTTGACGAGTGGATAAGGAAAATATGGTACATCTATACAATGGAGTATTACTCAGCCATCAAAAATGATGAATTACTGGAATTTGCCAGGAAATTGATGTCATTAGAAACAATTATATTAAGTGAAGTATCCCAGACCCAGAATATAAAGCGTTGTATGTACTCCCTAATAGGTGGGTCCTAGTACCAAACCCACCCAGCCCACCTAGAGACACTCAAAGATAAATCTCTGTAATACCTACAGTAATTACAAGGATTATGAACAGGAGGGATGGGGTAGGAGGGCCACACCAGAAACGAGGAGAGAGGAGACCATGTTACAGCAGAGAAAATAGGCCTCCATCAAGGACTGCAAGTAAGTAATGAGACAGTCTGGTTAAGTTCACAGACTTTGGTTCCTGATCATTTACAACTGATGGAGTATGATCTCACCAGAAGGGGAGGGCATATAGTCTGGCAGATAAGAAGTAACCATTTTGCAAATGGGTGATTGACCCCTCCCTCACTGTGGTTTACTACTTTTATTACATCTACCTTTGAATGGGCTCTTATAAGAAGACTCTAGTTTAACAGCTTTTTGTCTCTGGCTGGGGGGTGACATACAGTGCCCATCAGGATGGAGTGATGGAGCAGCAAAACTGCAAAAGAAAATCAACAAACCACAGTCCAGAACTTCAGAGACTATATCAACCACCTAGAACTAGGCCAGACTAATCTCTCCTCATCCTGAAGCTCAGGGAAATTTGTGGAAGAGGGGGTGGTAAGATTGTAAGAGACAAGGATGGGAGGAGCAATGATATGCAAGGTACTCCACACAAGTTAGGGCCGAAGCCATCATAATTGGACTTTGCATGCCCTGTGCAATGTCCAACACACTATTGACTCCACAAAGTCTAGCATTTGCTAAAGGCACCAAGATCCTTGGAGCCAAGGTATTGACAGCCACAGTAGTGTTCCTGTGCTTAAGGGGAACACAAGAAAGGGTTCAGGGAAATGCCACCGGGTCCTTGTACATCATCAGAGAGGAGGACCCAGAGGAGAGTTTGGCATGCACATTAAAGGATTCTCCAGGGATAGGGGGGAAGGCATTAGGGGATGGGGAGGGAGGGGTGAGGGGAGGGGGAGCAGGGGGTTCGGGGGGAGGAGGAGGGAGGGAGGGAACCAGTGTACCTACTAAGTATGTATGAGCGGAAAAAATAATAAAAAATGTTTTAAAAAAAAGAGATTTCCTTTTTCTGCACCACCCTTGACTGCATCCTGATTGGTTTCAAAGGTCACCTCCTAACCAAAGATAAAAGACTTTAAATAAAGATCTTAGTATAAGATGAGATGCAAAGGAGGATGCAAAAATAAGTGTAGGACACAACAGTGAGGAGAGGAGAGTGATCCATTTGTGGGATGATAACCATTTATCTATCTGCCAGTCCCTATACCCTCCCTGATTGGTCAGATCAAACTTATCCACTCTGAAGTGACCAGGAAGAGATGTGAGAGTGAGCTTCACTAGGTGTCTCACTACTTATATGAAATACTTGATGGTGATGTATTTTCTCTACTGAAGCATGATCCCCTATCTTTGTTTTGGGCAGGAGGTCCCATCTTTCCCTTCCCTCCTGTTTATAGTCTTTGCAATTAAGTAGGTATTACAGACATTTACTTTTGATTATGTCAGTAAGTGGGTTTTGAACTAGGATCTACCTATTAGGGAGTACATATGTGTCTCACTTCCTCTGTCTGGGATATTTCACTCAGTATATTTTTTCTAATTCCATCCATTTCCCCACAAATTTTATTAATTCATTTTTTGATGACTGAGTAGTATTCCATTGCATAAATGTACCACATTTTCCTTATCCATTTGTCAACTGTTGGGCATTTAGGTTTATTCTATGCCTTCACTATTGTAAATAGTGCTGCTATGAATATGGATGTGCTTGTGTCCCTGTTGTGAGTTTTTCCATTGTAGAGGATTATTACAAGAAGTGGTATAGGCCCAACCACCCCGGAGCCCCACGCGCCCCGGCAGCGAGCACTCAGGTGGACTGGGGCTTGGCCTGCGTCCCTGCCCGGACGACCCCAGCCCCCTCCGCACCGCCCTGCCCCTGCCCACCGCCCGCTGCCCAAGGTCACAGGTGAAGAATTCTGCCATCAACATCAGACCCTCTGCCTCTCTGGCCCACCGGGGACCTACGCACGTGGTCCACGGAAGACACACTGCTACTCAGAATTCAATAGAGTCCAAAGGAAACTCAAGCAAAATTCTAAGGAACAAAGGGAGCACAGGCCATACATCTGGACTCCACTACAATCATTATATCACGTGGGCGAGTTTCTTCTCATCCAGCCCAAAAATAAGTAAACTTTTTCTTTTCACCTTACTGATCCTTTAAAGTATCAATGTTGTAGATCAACTTTCTCATACAGCCACCCCACAACATACAACTCCAGGGAGTACACCACTCACCCCCACATTTCACCAAGATACTAAATCGTAAAAGTGCACTACCAAACTAATATTCACCCCCTGGTAACATAACCTGACTTAACTGACGTACTGACAGCCTAGCCTCATCTAGGATATAACAATAACAATACACAAACATATCCAATCCAAGGCAAGCACTAGTAATAACTGGCAAGCGTAACAATACCAACTATGTCGATTCAGTGAAAAACACACAGAAACTGAAAGGTCCTAAAAAACGAAACAACAATGTACAAGTCAAAGTACAGATCCACGAGAAACAAAACCCAAGAAGACCAATCTCCTGCCAAAAGAATCAATCCCATAATGAGGGATTCCGACCAGAACAAATCCACAGAAAATAGCCATGAAAGCCAGACCCAACATAACGACTTTCAGAGTATGATCCTTACCATGATTAATACTATGAAAGAGGAAATCCGAGAAGAGGTAAACAACCGTATCAACCATTTTGAACAAGAACACAACAGGCATTTGGAGGAGTTGAGAAAAACAGTTCAAGAAACAAAAATAGGTGTGGAGCAATTTAAACAGTCTCAGGCAGAGTTTAAAATTGAACTAAAAGACAAGTTATCTTCAATCCAAAACTCAACAGAGAGTCTTATCAGCAGAACAAATGAGGCAGAAAATAGAATTTCAGATCTTGAAGACAAAGTGGGAGAATTAACCACCTCAATGGAAGAGATTGTTAAAGCCAAAAAGATACTGGAGAGGAACATTCAAGAGATATGGGACACCCGGAAGAAGCCTAACATGCGCATTCATGGAATACCAGAACAAGAATCCCAAAATACCACACCTGAGGAAATATTTCAATTCATCATAAATAAAAACTTCCCACAACTAAAGAATGAGAGGCCTATCCAAATACAAGAGGCATTTTGCACTCCAAACAGATACGACCAAAATAGAAAATTGCCACGGCAAATAATAGTCAAAACACTCCACATTCAAGACAAAGAAAAGGTGCTGAGAGCTTCAAGAGAAAAAAAACTCACTTTTATAGGTAAACCTATTAGAATAACAAATGACTACTCAGTGGAAACAGTAAAAGCAAGAAGAGCTTGGAGAGACATACTTCAAGTATTAAATGAGCAAAAATGCCAACCCAGGCTGATATACCCGGCAAAACTATCTGTCATGATTGAGGGAGAAAGAAAAGTTTTCCAACACAAAGACAACTTGAAGGGATACATGTCTACCAAACCAGGCCTTCAAAAAATCCTAGAACTGATACTCAAGCTTGAAGAAAAGAACAAGCGTATGTAGGAGGACAGAAGGGAAGTATAATACCACCAAAATATAAATATCAAACAGCATGCTTACAAAATCTACTAAACATAAAAAATGTCCAGAATTAAAAATAATTTCTCCATTATAACATTAAATGTCAATGCTATTAACTCGCCGATTAACAGACACAGATTACAAACTTGGATTAAAAACCACAATCCAACAATCTGCTGCCTTCAGAAAACTCATCTCACCACAAAAGATAGGCACATCCTAAAAATGAAAGGCTGGTCCAAAATCTTGCAAGCTAATGGAAGCAGGAAACAGGCAGGGGTAGCAATTATGCTTTCAGACAAATTGGACTTCAAACCAAAGAAAATCATAAGAGACACAGATGGATACTACATTTTAGTCACAGGTACAATTCACCAGGAAGACTTCACAATACTGAACATTTATGCACCCAATACGGGCCCCGCCACATTCATTAAGAAAACCCTACAGTACCTAAAGCAAGAAATCAACCCCCAAACAATAATTCTTGGGGACTTCAACACCGCCCTCTCAACATGGGATAGATCAACAGGTCAAAAGCTTAACAGAGACACTTTGGAACTTAATCAAACCCTTAAAGAAAAGGACCTTACAGATCTCTATCGAACTTTTCACCCACGCACCAAAGAATACACATTTTTCTCAGCAGCACACGGAACTTTTTCCAAAAGAGATCACAAATTGGGCCACAAAACGAATCTACACATATACAAAAAAGTTGAAATCCTAACCTGTGCCCTATCAGACCACCACGGCCTAAAGCTGGACATCCACAACACAACAAACAAGAGAAAATACACTAACTCCTGGAAACTTAACACTATGATGCTGAATGAGAACTGGATTCAGGAAGAAATTAAAAAGGAAATTCAAGATTTCCTGAAAGTGAACGATAACAAAAATACAACTTACCAAAATCTCTGGGACACAATGAAAGCTGTTCTAAGAGGTAAGTTCATAGCTCTTAATGCCTACATCAAAAAAAATGGAAACATCAGAAATAAATAACTTAACGATGCAGCTTAAGGCTTTAGAGAAACTTGAGCAATCTGATCCCAAAAGTAGTAGAAGAGAGGAGATTAGCAAAATAAGGGGAGAAATATCTGAAATCGAGACTAAGAAAACGATAGAAAAAATCAACCAGTCAAAAAGCTGGTTCTTTGAAAAAATCAGTAAGATTGATACACCCCTAGCTAAATTAACCAAAAGCAAGAGAGAGAAAACCCAAATTAGCAAAATTAGAAATGAACATGGAGTAATCACTACTGACACCCAAGAAATCCAGAGAATTATAACATCATATTTCAAAAACTTATACTCAGTGAAGTTTGACAACACACAAGAGATGGATGAATTTCTAAGTAAATACAACTTACCTAAATTGAATCAGGAAGTTGTGAATTATTTAAATAGTCCTATAACATATAAGGAAATTGAGGAAGTAATCTTGAATCTTCCCACCAAAAAATGTCCTGGACCAGATGGATTCAGCACAGAGTTCTACCAGACATTTAAGGAGTCAATAACACCAATACTCCTTAAACTGTTCCATCAAATAGCAAAGGAAGGAACCCTACCAAATTCCTTCTATGAAGCTAATATCGTCTTAATCCCAAAACCTAATAAAGATTCACTTAAAAAAAGAAAACTATAGCCATTTTGTGAAGAGACACACAACCGTGTGTCGCTGGCCTCCTGCAGCTCTCTCGCCTTCCCCACGCAGAAGCAGCGAGCGGGAGACTCGGAGTCGAGCTTCTGCTTCTCTTCCTCTCCCCCTCGTGAGATTTTTTTGATCTTCAGCTACATTTTTCAGCGTTGTGAAGAACCTTATCATCAAAGGAAATGGCTAGTAATGTTACCAGCAAGACAGATCCTCGCTCCATGAACTCCCGTGTATTCATTGGGAATCTGAATACCCTTGTGGTCAAGAAGTCCGATGTAGAGGCAATTTTCTCAAAGTATGGCAAGATTGTGGGCTGTTCTGTCCATAAAGGCTTTGTCTTTATCCAGTATGTTAATGAGAGAAATGCTCGGGCTGCGGTAGCAGGAGAGGATGGCAGAATGATTGCTGGCCAGGTTTTAGATATTAACTTGGCTGCACAGCCAAAAGTGAACCGAGGCAAAGCAGGTGTGAAACGATCTGCAGCGGAGATGTAGGGCTCCTCGTTTGACTTGGACTATGACTTTCAACGTGACTATTATGACAGGTTCTTTGCCTTGTTTACCATACTAGGAATTTGTTCCTTGCTGCAAAATGGGCCTTCAGAAAGCAGTTGTTCTCCCCCATTCATACCACTGTGGTTGCACTGATGGGCACCTCACTTCTTGCACCTTCACAGAAGGATGTACAGTTACCCAGCACGTGTTCCTCCTCCTCCTATTGCTCGTGCTGTTGTTCCTTCTAAACGCCAGCGTGTGTCAGGAAACACTTCCGAAGGGGCAAAAGTGGCTTCAACTCTAAGAGTGGACAACGTGGATCTTCTTCCAAGTCTGGGAAGTTGAAAGGTGATGACCTTCAGGCCATTAAGAAGGAGCTGACCCAGATAAAACAAAAAGTGGATTCCCTACTAGAGAGTCTGGAAAAAATTGAGAAGGAGCAGAGCAAACAAGCAGTAGAGGTAAAGAATGAGAAATCAGAAGAGGAGCAGAGCAGTAGCTCTGTGAAAAAGGATGAGACCAATGTGAAGATGGAATCTGAGGCAGGTGCAGATGATTCTGCTGAAGAGGGGGACCTATTGGATGATGATGAGAATGAAGATGGGGTGATGCCCAGCTGGAGTTGATCAAGGATGATGAGAAAGAGGCTGAAGAAGGAGAGGATGACAGAGACAGCGCCAATGGCGAGGATGATTCTTAAGCACACTGTGGGGTTTAGAAAGATTATCCCACTCTTTCTTTACTTAGGCGCTTGTCTAAGATCAGAGTTGCAGCAGATCCTCTTCCCTAGTATCTTCCAGCACATTCTCACTGTTCTCTTTTCCTTGTCCTTCCCATGTCCATTAATTCATAATTGCCCTCCACCTAGTTTTCACTTCTTTAGTGCTCCTTAGTAGTTTTATTAAGTCTCTCCCTGTAATTTTTGCTTTTAATTTTGATACCTCTTTACGACTTAACAATAAAAAAGTATGGTTTTTATCAACTGTCTCCAAAAAAATCTCTTGTTATGCAGGGAGTACAGTTTTTTCCATTCATACATGACTTCAGTAGTTGCTTCCTTATTAACTACAAGGAATCTCGGTTGTAACATCTGAGAACAGTTTTGAGTTAGAGGTGTATGTTTTCCCTCACATGAGTACTCTGTGGGGCAGTTCAACTCAAATGTTGTAAACCATGTATTTGTGAATGAGAGTTGGCATGTCAAACGCATCCTTTAGGAAAATAGTGTAATAGTCTTAATATTTGTTTTCTAAAGTTGAAACTGTGGGTTATTTTTGTGAACAACCTAATGTTTAGGACCTTTTTTTCTGAAAATAAACAAGTCCTTATTAAACCAGGAATTTGAAGGAAAAAAAAAAAAAGAAAACTATAGGCCGATCTCCCTGATGAACACAGACACAAAGATTCTCAACAAAGTCTTAGCAAATCGGATTCAAAAACATATCAAAAAGACCATTCACAGGGACCAAGTAGGCTTCATCCCCGGCATGCAAGGTTGGTTCACCATACGAAAATCAATAAATGTAATTCATCATGTAAACCAGTCCAAACTCCAAGACCACATGATACTCTCGATAGACGCAGAAAAAGCCTTTGACAAGTCCAACAGCCTTTTATGATCAAAACGCTAGAGGCAGTAGGAATGGAAGGAACCTTTATCAATATAATAAAAGTTGTATACAACAAGCCTACAGCAAGGATTATGCTCAATGGGGAACAATTGGAAGCATTCCCACTTTAATCAGGAATTAGACAAGGCTGTCCACTCTCACCACTTCTATTCAATATTGTACTTGAAGTCTTAGCTGAAGCCATAAGACAATAAAGGGGCATAAGAGGGATTCAAATCGGCAAGGAAGAAGTCAAGCTATCCCTATTTGCAGATGACATGATCTTATACCTGAGAGATCCCAAAAACTCCACCAGGAAGCTCCTGGAACTAATACAGAAGTTCAGCAGGGTGGCAGGATACAAAATAAATGTGCAAAAATCAGAGGCCTTCCTATATGCCCAGAATGAAAGAAGTGAAAAAGCCCTGAGAGAAACAATCCCATTTACTATAGCCCCTAAAAAAATGAAATACCTTGGTATAAACCTAACCAAGGAGGTAAAAGACCTTTACAATGAAAACTTTAAAACCCTAAAGAAAGAAATTGCTGAAGACATCAGAAGGTGGAAAGACCTCCCATGCTCCTGGATTGGCAGAACAACATCGTAAAAATGACCATCCTACCAAAGGCAATATATAAATTCAATGCTATACCAATTAAAATCCCAAAGCAATTCTTTAAAGAAGTTGACCAATTAATCTCAAAATTCATATGGAGGCACAAAAGACCCAGGATAGCAAAGACAATCCGAGTAACAAAAACACTGCTGGAGGTATTACCATACCGAACCTTAGTCTATACTACAAATCCATAGTTATAAAGACAGCCTGGTACTGGCTCCAAAATAGACACACAGATCAATGGATAAGGGTTGAGGACCCAGATATAAGCCCACACAACTTTGCCATTTGATCTTTGACAAAGGGGCCCAAAGAATCCAATGGAAAAAGAACAGCATCTTCAACAAATGGTGCTGGCAAAACTGGATCTCCACATGCAGAAGACTAAAGCTGGACCTGTACTTGTCACCATGTACAAGACTTAATTCCAAATGGATCAAGGACCTTGATATTAGGCCAGAGACTATAAAAATCATAACTGAACGGATAGGGAACTCCCTCGAGCTGATTGGGCTAGGCCAACAGTTCCTAAACAGACATCCAATGGCACAGTCACTGCTACCAACTCTCCACAGTTGGGATCTTGTTAAATTAAAGAGCTTCTGTTCAGATAAAGAGATTGTAACATGAGCTCAAAGGCAACCCACAGAATGGGAGAAAATCTTCACTAACCTCATATCTGATAGAGCTCTACTGTCCAGAGTGCACAAAGAACTTAGAAAACTAAACTCCAAGGAAACCACTGGCCAAATATCTTTAAAAATGCTCCACTTCTTTAGCCATCAGGGAAATGCAAATCAAAACTTCCCTGTGATATCATCTCACCCCGCTCAGGATGGCAAAAATCCACAATACAAACAACAACAAGTGCTGGAGAGGATGTGGAGAGAGGGGAACTCTCCTACATTGCTGGGGGGAATGCAGGCTCATACAGCCACTCTGGCGAGCCGTCTGAAGATTCTTAAAGAAATTAAAGATTGAAATGCCATATGACCCTGCTATCCCACTTTTGGGAATAACCCCCCATTCAGCAGAGGTTTGCCTCGATAGCACAAGCTCGACCATGTTCATAGCAGCATTGTTTACAATAGCAAAGTCATGGAATCAACCTAAATGTCCAACAGTTGACGAGTGGATAAGGAAACTGCGATACATCTATACAATGGAGTACTACTCAGCCATCAAAAATGATGAATTACTGGAATTTGCTGGGAAATGGATGTCATTAGAAACAATTATATTAAGTGAAGTATCCCAAACCCAGAAAGTTAAGCGCCATATGTACTCCCTAATAGGTGGCTCCTAGTACCAAACTCACCCAGCCCACATTGAGACACTCAAGGGCAAACCTATATAATACGGTAATTGCAAGGATTGTGAACAGGAGGGACGGGATTGGAGGGCCACACCAGACACAAGGAGAGAGGGGACCATGTTACAGCAGAGAAAATTGGCCTCCAAGGACTGCAAGTAAGTAATGTGACACCTGGTTAAGTTCACAGACGTTTGTTCCTGATCATGTACAACTGAGGGGGTATGATCTCACCAGAAGGGGAGGGCATATAGTCTGGCAGATGAAAAGTGATCATTTTGCAAATGGGTGACTGATCCCTCCCTCACCGAGGTTTCCTGCTTTTATTCCATCTACCCTTGAATGTGCTATTATAAGAAGACTCCAGTTTAACAGTTTTTTGTCTCTGACCAGGGGGTGACATACAGTGCCCATCAGGATGGAGTGAAGGGCATTGCAGGAGCAGCAAAACTGCAAAAGAAAATCAACAAACCACAGTCCAGAACTTCAGAGACTCTATATCATCCACATTGAACTAAGCCAGCCTAATCTCCCCCCATCCTGAAACTCAGGGACATTTGCGGAAGAGGGGGCGGTAAGATTGTAAGAGCAAAAGGATGGGGGGAGCAATGATTTGAAGATTCTCCACACTAGTTAGCGCTGAAGCAATCATAATAGGACTTTGCATGCCCTGCGCCATGTCCATCACACTATTGAGCTCACTAAGTCTAACATCAGCTAAAGGCACCAAGATCCTTGGAGGCAAGGGATTGATGGCCACAGTAGTGTTCCTATGCTTAAGGGGAACACGAAAAAGGGTTCAGGGAAATGCCACTGGGTCCTTGTACGTCATCGGAAAGGAGGACCAAGAGGAGAGTTAGGCATACACAATAAAGGACTCTGGGAATTGGGGGGGAGGCACTGGGAGATGGGGAGGGAGGGAGGGGGAGCAGGAGGTTTGGGGGGAGAAGGAGGGGGGAGGGAAGTGGTCTACCTATTAAGTTTGTATGAGTGGAAATAGAAATAAAAAATGTTAAAAAAAAAAAAGAAGTGGTATAGTAGGGTCATATGGCATTTCAATGTTTAACTTTTTTTAGAAATCGCCATATTGATCACCAGAGTGTTCTTATAAGCCTGCATTCCCACCAGCAATGTATGAGAGTTCCCTTCTGTCCACATCCTCTTCAGCATTTAGTGTTGCTTTTATTGTGGATTTTTGCCATCCTGACTAGGGTGAGATGATATCTCAGGGAATTTTTTATCTGCATTTCCCTAATGGCTAAGGATGTGCAACATTTTTTAATATATTTGTTAGACACTTCAATTTCATCCCTGGAAAGGTTTCTTTTGAGTTGTGAGGCTCCTTTGTTAACTGGGCCATTTATGTCGTTGTTCAGTTTTTTGTTTTTAAGCACTCTAGATAGTAGAGCTCTATCAGACATGTGTTTAGTGAAAATTTTCTCCCATTCTGTGGGTTGCCTTCTTGTTCAGTTTACAATCTCTATCTGAACAGAAGCTCTTTAATTACATAAGACTCCATTTGTTGAGTGTTGGTTCTAATGACTGTGCTACTGGATTTCTGTTTAGGAAACGTTGGCCTAGCCCAAAGGACATGAAACATTTTCCCCTGTCCAATAAGGATAATTACCTATTTAGGATATCTCAAGAAATGTCAAAGAACTACAATCAAAAAAAAGGAAATTTTCCTCTTTCAAATTAACACTCATTTGAAAGTGTTTAGTGTGTTTCAGATCTTAAAGAGAATTTTATTGTTGTTGTTATAAAGATAGAAAGGATAAAAGAGCTGCAAGGAAACACATTTACATTTTTATTTAATACATTTTTATTATTATTTCAGCTCATACAAACTTAATAGGTACACCAGTTCCCTCCCTCCCTCCTCCTCCCCCCCGAACCCCCTGCTCCCCCTTCGCTCACCTTTCCCTCCCCATCCCCCAGTGCCTCCTGCCCCAATTCTCAGAGAGTCCTTTCTTGTGCATGCCTGACTCTCCTTTGGGCCCTCCTATCCCATGACGTACAAGGACCCAGTGGCATTTCCCTGAACTGTTTCCCGTGTTCCCCTTAAGCATAGGAACACTGCTGTGGCTGCCAATCCCTTGCCTCCAAGGATCTTGGTGCCTTTAGCAGATGCTAGACTTTGTGAGGTCAATAGTGTGTTGGACATTGCGCAGGGCATGCAAAGTCCAATTATGATTGTTTCGGCCCTAACTTGTGTGGAGTATCTTGCAAATCATTGCTCCTCCCATCCTTTTGCTCTTACACTCTTACCGCCCCCTCTTCCGCAAATGTCCCTGAGCTTCAGGATGGGGAGAGATTAGTCTGGCCTATTTCTAGGGGAAACACACTTATTTTATAAGCCAAAGATTATGTGACACAACTTCTCATTTTGTTTATTGACTGTTTATTTTTTCTACTCAGAATTACAATGTAGAAATTTTAAAGCTAGCAAGTACCTAGTTTATTCTGGTAACTTTTTAAAATTGATATTTCCAAATATTTTGATAACAAACCACTGTAAAACACCTCGTTAACAAAATTAAGCACTGTATGTACTCTCTAATAGGTGGATCTTAGTACCAAACTCACTTAGAGACACACTCAAAGATAAATCTCTGTAATACCTACAGTAGGGGCTGGATAGGTGGCTCAGGGGTTACACCTCTGCCTTGCAGGCGGAAGGTCCTGAGTTTGGATCCCAGATCCCACGTATAGACGCCAAGCAGAAGCGGGGGCAGCCTGCGCTTCTGGTCCTGGTAGGGCAGAGCCTGTGAATCCCGGGGCAGAAGAAGGTGGAGGCATCCATGGTGGTTCCTGAATTCGTCCGTGGTTCTACACACACAAACACACACATACGCACGTGCGCACACATACATATGCACACACGCACAACTGAATAAATAAAAAAAATTTAAAAATACCTACAGTAATTGCAAAGATTATAAATAGGAGGGAAGGGGAAGGAGGGTCCGGCCAGCAACAAGGAGAAATGGGATCATGCTATAGCAGAGAAAATAGGCCACCAACTGCAAGTAAGTAATGAGATATCTGGTTAAGCACACAGATTTTCCTTCCTGGTCACTTTCAACTGATGGGGTATGATCTCACCAGAAAGGGAGGGCATACAGTCTACAGATAGAAAGTAACCATTTTGCAAATGGGAGACAGACCCCTGCCCCTCACAGCGGTCTCCTACTCTTATTCCATCTATCTTTGAATTTGCTCTTATAATAAGACTCTATTTTAACAGCCTTTTATCTCTGGCCATGGGGTATTATTCAATATTCATCAGTATGGAGCCAAGGGCAGTGCAGGAGAAGCAAAACTGAAAAAACAAATCAACAAACCATAATTCAGAAAAATAGAGACTCTACATTAACCACCTGGAACCAGGCCAGCCTAATCTCTCCCCATCCTAAAGCTCAGGAAAATTTGCAGAAGAGGGGGCAATAAGATTGTAAGAGCCTAAAGATGGGGAGGAGCAATGATATGCAAAATAATCCATACAAGTTAGGGCTGGAGTAATCATAACAGAACTTTGCATGACCTGCATAATTACCAACATATCATTGAACCCCCCAAATCTAGCATGGATCACAGGCACTAGGATTCTTAGTGGCAAGGGATTAACAGCCACAATAGTGGTCCTATACTAAAGGGGAACACAAAAAAGAGCTCTAGGCAATGCCACTGAGTCCTTACACCTCATCAGAGAAGAGGACCCAGAGGGAAGTTTGACATGCATGCTAAAGGATGCTCCAGTAATGAGGAGGGAGGCAGCACTGGGAGAAAGGAGGGAGGGGGAAAGAAAAGGGAAAAAGGGGGAGGGAGCAAGGGGATTCAGGGAGGCATGGAGGGATGGAGGGGAATGGGGTATGTATCAACTTTGTATGAGTGGAAGAAATAAATTTTAAAAAATGTAGCAGAAATAATGAAAAGAATAAGTAAGAGTCACAATGGGAATAAATTAACACTAATCTAATATTGGTTAATTAAAACAGTGCAAGTACTGAGAATATGTACTAATATCATATGTATGACACTTAAAATTGATAAATGATGTGGGATCGAGAGCAAGTTTTATCCCTGGACTTCTGCAGAAAATTTCTTTCAGGCCTCAGCAAAATAATGTAGCACTTGGGGACAAAGATGCACACTAGCAGTCCTGCACTAGAAGCCAAGATGGAGAAGATCTCCATAACTACCATGACCTTCCCCTTGGTGCTGTGATATACAGGGAGGAAGGTGATCCAGACAGCACAGAACACGAGCATGCTGAAGGTCAGAAATTTGGCTTCATTGAAGGTGTCAGGAAGGTTTCTGACCAAGAAAGCCACAGTGAAGCTCCCTAGGGCAAGAAAGCTCAGGTATCCAAGGACACAGTGAAAGGCAGTGACAGAACCTATGTTACACATGATGATGGTGTGACCATATTCAGAATGAGTATCTTTGTCAATGAAAGGAGGAGAAGTTCCCACCCAGATTCCACAGAGAATAAGTTGGATAAGAGTGCAGATGGGAATTATGAAGTTGGGTGCGCCTGAAACTAGCAACAGCCTCATTCTTCCTGGACCAGTGATCTTGAAGGCCAGAATCACAGTGATGGTTTTGGCCAAGACTGTGGAAATAGCCACAGTGAACACAACTCCAAATGTGGTCTGCTGAAGAACACAAGTGGCTGTGTTGGGATGACCAATGAAGAGCAAGGAGCAGAGACAGCAGAAGATGAGGGAGATGAGCAGGATGTAGCTGAGAGTCTGGTTATTGGCTTTCACGATGGGAGTTTCTTTATGCTTCACAAAGACCCCAAGAACAAGAGTTGTGACGACAGATAAGACTATAGCCATGCAGGCCAGAGCCATCCCCAGTGGATCTTCATAAGAGAGAAATGACACAGCTTTTGGTAAACAGTGCTGGTGCTCCGTGTTGGCGTACTGGCCATCTGGACACTTCATACACTGACCCATATCTGGTGTAGAAGGAAAACATCATCAGTAGGTATTAAGTATTTATTATTGACAGGACACTTCCAATAAGTGCCTTACATAAACTTAGAATATTTTTCACTATTTGTTCACATGGAATCCATTGAATAATATTGCTACAAAATAGTAATCATGATACAAACAACTTTATGTAGGTGAAAATCAAGCATATATGCCTTCTTTGAAACAGGTTGTCATGTTACTTTAATTGAACTTAAAGTCAGTATGTAACTCAGGATTACCTTGAACTTAGATAATATATGCTCCATCTCATTTGTGCTGGGATTATAATCACACCATGCCACATACTGTCTTATGAAGCACTGGTAATTGAACATATGGCTTTGCTCATAATAGGCAAGAACTCTAACTTGTGAGATACATGCTCAGACTAATGTTTATTTGTCTTACCTGGGTTTTTAAATTTTTTGGAAAATATCTTCTCTTAGTTCATTGTCAGTGCTGTGAAAGAAGAGACGAACTGGAAAATTCATTGCAGCATACATTTATTATGTAAAGTTGTGTGGAAAATGCAGGTGAATATCACAAAGTAGTAAGAGAACCTAGTGATAAAGTCTGTCTGTCTGATTCAAGGATTGCTCCTGTGGTTTTGTCTTCACCCAGCATTCTGGATTTGCAAATCATTTTTGTAAAGAACAATAATTCTATTTGTTAAGATGGAGACCTCAGCATACAATTAGCAACATAATTCCCACATGTTGATAATGTTGAGCCAGAAGCATTGTCTCTGAGACGGGTTTGTTTGGAAGAAACTCAAGACCATGGGCTACCAGTAAAGAAGTAAGGGGATAGCTATATAATGCCAAATACAGAAATAATACTGAGTGGCCTTTTCTATACTATCAAACCAGTATACACAGCCATGCCAAACAGTATATGCTGAGCTGGCTCACATCAAGGAATGGCAACACTCGCTTAGCTCCCAGTACAGTGAGAAATGCAGAGAAAATTCATGCTGCTGAAAACCAAGTCAGAGACTGAATATGGTGTTCTTAGAACAAAGTGTAACAAAGCACACTGCAGACACACACAACTGTGAGTGATCACATGAAAGTATCATAGAGGACAAACAAGATGGCTCAGTGGATAAAGACACATGTGCAAATTTGACAACTTAAGTTTAATCCCAGGAGACCACATGGTGGATGAGGAGAACCATCTTCTGAAAATTGTTCACTTATTTCACAGGCCAGTGACATCCACATGCCTCCTGTGCACTGTCATTCTGTCAATGTCTGTGTCTTTTTATTCTCCCCTCAAATCTATCAATTGATTCATATATTTTTCAAACTAATAACCTGACTCATGCACCTCAAACCTCTAGAAAACAATGAGATGCCAAATCCTTCAAAAAAAAAAAAAAAAGGTTTATCTAAAGACTAAAGAAAGTCAGATGTGCACACCAATGCAAGTTGAGACAATTTTCTTTATATACTTTATGGATCAAAGGATATTTAAGAAACTTTGTTCTGCCTAAAATCTATATCTATCTTGAAAAAGTTCACACTTAGGTAATCTCTTGATAGTTCACAATGAGGCTCCATTGCATGATAAGCATCTTTTCTTTGAATCATGCACTTGATAAGTGGATGAAATTTTACTTCAGGTAAGCCTAAGAGTTTTTGTTTCTGAAAAAAAAATAGGTGGAATTCCTTATGGTCTCCCAATTCCATAAACTCTAAGAATGTTGTACACCCTTCTTCAAGCCCAACCCATGCTCTGCACACTGAATGCAGCAACAATATATGGCTAATATCTAAATGTTATAGACACCTCCATCTTTTCTTTCATATGCAATACGATATCAAGTATAAATCCAAAAAAATATTTTGGGCCATATAAGGAGGCCAAGCACTAGCCCAGGCAAGCCCTCCATGTCATACCATGATACCCTGCCCAACAGCCCTCAGATCTAGATACCATGAACCAGCCTAGATAAATCTCTCCAACTCTATCCCCAACACACTCAAGAACAGAATAGATTCCTCAACATGCACTAAATAATGGGGCAGACGAAGACTGCAAGAGACCATCATATAACACAACTGTAAGATCCAATTCAAATCTAGAGAAGCTTTCCCAACAGAATCCAAAGTCAGACAACCTCTTCTGACTCCGGAAAGCCAAAAACCACACCAAATGAGGCAGTAAAAGACTTCACACAAGATTCCCGAGTCACAACACAGAACTACAAAAACTACTAAATACCAGGAAAACATATATACTACAAAAAAAGACCAACCTCATTATCAAAAAATTCAAATCAGAATAAGATCTCAGATATCAGATGAGAAAGCATCATTAAAAATAATGTATTCCCCCTTCTCCCTCCCACACCGCCTTTGTCGGCACGACCATGCCGCCTGCTCCCCACTCCGCCAGACACCCAGGTGAGTCCCCCCCAGCCCCGGCCAGGTCGCCCCACGACCCAGCAGCACCCAGGCTGCCTCCGGCTTTGGCCTGGGCCATGTCCCAGGCCCCAGGCCCCTTTCTCCCTCCCGCCTGCCTGCCAGCCCAACTGGACAGGACTTGCTCATTTTCCTCCATCCCTGGAGCTTGGGTGGGTCCCAGGTCCCGGGTGAAGAATTCTGCCATCAACATCAGCCCCTCTGCCTCTCTGGCTCACCGGGGAATCCATGCACGTGGTCTACAGAACACACACTGCTACTCAGAATTCAATAGAGTCCAAAGAAAACTCAAGCAAAGTTCTAAGGGTCAAAGGCCATACATCTGTAAACCTCTACAATCATCTTATCACATGGAGGAGATACTTCTTCACATCCAGCCCAAAGATAAGTAAATCTCCTTTTTTTTCACCTTACTGTTTCTTTCTAATATTAATCACTATACATTAACTTTTCCATAAAGCCAACCCAAAAACATACACAACTCTAGGTATCATACCACTCACCCTCACATATCACCAAGATACTACATCGTAAAACTGCACTACCATACTAATATTTACTCCTTGTCTACTTAACCTGACTTAACTGATGTACTAACAGCTTAACAGCCTCAACTAGGAAATAACAATAACAAAAGACAAACATACCCAACCCCAAGGCAAGCACTAATAATAACTGCCCAAGTGTAGGAATACCAACTAAATCAGTTAAAAACACACAGAAACTGAAAAGTCCTAGAGGACAAAACAACAATGCCCAACTGAAAAGCCCTAGAGGACAAAACAACAATGCCCAACTGAAAAGCCCTAGAGGACAAAACAACAATGTCCAAGTCAAAGTGCAGATCCATGAGAAACAAAACCCAAGAAGACCAATCTCCCACTAAAAGAATTAACCCCTTAATGATGGATTCGAACCAGAACGAATTCACAGAAAACAGCCAAAAAGCCAGACACAAGACAACGACTTTCAAAGTATGATCATTACCATGATTAATACTATGAAAGAGGAAATCCAAGAGGAGTTAAACAACCGAATCAACCACTATGAACAGGAACACAACAGGCATTTGGAGGAGTTGAGAAAAACAGTTCAAGAAACAAAAATAGGTATAGAGCAGTTAAAACAGTCTCGGGCAGAGTTTAAAATTGAACTAAAAGACAAGCTATCTTAAACCCAAAGCTCAACAGAGAGTCTTATCAGCAGAACTAATGAAATAGAAAATAGAATTTCAGATCTTGAAGACAAAGTGGGAGAATTAACCAGCTCAATAGAAGAGATTGTTAAAGCCAAAAAGATACTTGAAAGGAATATTCAAGAGATATGGGACACCCTAAAGATTCTAACATGCACATACATGGAATACCAGAGAAGAATCTCAAAATACCACACCTGATGAAATTTTTCAAATTATCATAAATGAAAACTTCCCTCAACTGAAGACTGAGAGGCCCATCCAAATACAAGAGGCATTTTGCACTCCAAACAGATATGACCAAAATAGAAAATCGCCACGGCAAATAATAGTCAAAACACTCCACATTCAAGACAAAGAAAAGGTGCTGAGAGCTTCAAGAGAAAAAAAGCAACTCACTTTTAAAGGTAAACCTATTAGAATAACAAATGACTACTCAATGGAAACAGTAAAAGCAAGAAGAGCTTGGAGAGACATACTTCAAGTATTAAATGAGCAAAAATGCCAACCCAGACTGATATACCCGGCAAAACTATCTGTCATGATTGAGGGAGAAAGAAAAGTTTTCCAGCACAAAGACAACTTGAAGGGATACATGTATACCAAACCAGGCCTTCAAAAAATGCTAGAAATGATACTCAAGCTTGAAGAAGAGAACAAGCGTATCCAGGAGGATAGAAGGGAAGTATAATACCACCAAAACATAAATATCAAACAACATGCTTACAAACTCCACTAAACATAAAAAACATCCAGAATTAAAAGTAATTTCTCCATTATAACATTAAATGTCAATGCGCTTAACTCACCAATTAAGAGACACAGATTACAAACTTGGATTAAAAATCATAACCCATCAATCTGCTGCCTTCAAGAAACTCATCTCACCACAAAAGATAGGCACATCCTAAAAATGAAAGGCTGGTCCAAAATTCTGCAAGCTAATGGAACCAGGAAACAGGCAGGGGTAGCCATTATGATATCAGACAAAGTGGACTTCAAACCAAAGAAAATCATAAGAGACACAGATGGATACTACATATTAGTCACAGGTACAATTCACCAGGAAGACTGCACAATACTGAACATATATGCACCCAATACGGGCTCCCCACATTCATTAAGAAAATCCTACAGCATCTAACGTGAGAAATCAACCCCCAAATGATAATTCTTGGGTATTTCAACACTGCCCTCTCAACATGGGATAGATCAACAGGTCAAAAGCTTAACAGGGACACTTTGGAACTTAATCAAACCCTTAAAGAAATGGACCTTACAGATCTCTATCAAACTTTACATCCACAAACCAAAGAATACACATTTTTCTCAGCAGCACACGGAACTTTCTCCAAAATAGATCACTTGTTGGGCCACAAAATAAATCTCCACATATACAGGAAAGATGAAATTCTAGCCTGTGCCCTATCAGACCACCACGGCCTAAAGCTGGACATTCACAACACAACAAAAGACAGAAAATACACTAACTCCTGGAAACTTAACACTATGATGCTGAATGAGAACTGAATTCAGGAAGAAATTAAAAAGGAAATTCAAGATTTCCTGAAAGTGAACGATAATGAAAATAAAACTTACCAAAATCTCTGGGACACAATGAAAGCTGTTCTAAGAGGTAAGTTCATAGCTCTTAATGCCTACATCAAAAAAATGGAAACGTCAGAAACAAACAACTTAACAATGCAGCTTAAAGCTTTAGAAAAACTAGAGCAATCTGATCCCAAAAGCCGTAGAAGAGAGGAGATTAGCAAAATAAGGGGAGAAATATCTGAAATCGAGATTAGGAAAACAATAGAGAAAATCAACAAGTCAAAAAGCTAGATCTTTGAAAAAATCAATAAGATTGATAAACCCCTAGCTAAATTAACCTAATGCAAAAGAGAGAAAACCCAAATTAACAAAATTAGAAATGAACATGGAGTTATCGCTACTGATACCCAAGAAATCCAGAGAATTATAACATCATATTTCAAAAACTTATACTCTGTGAAATATGACAACACAAAAGAGATGGATGAATTCGTAAGTAAATACAATTTACCTAAATTGAATCAGGAAGTTGTGAATTATTTAAATAGTCCTATAACATATAAGGAAATTGAGGAAGTAATCTCGAATCTTCCCACCAAAAAATGTCCTGGACCAAATGGATTCAGCATAGAGTTCTACCAGACATTTAAGGAGTTAATAACACCAATACTCCTTAAACTGTTCCATCAAATAGCAAAGGAAGGAACACTACCAAATTCCTTCTATGAAGCTAATATCGTTTTAATCCCAAAACCTAATAAAGATACACTTAAAAAAGAAAACTATAGGCCGATCTCCCTGATGAACACAGCCACAAAGATTCTCAACAAAGTCTTAGCAAATCGGATTCAAAAACATATCAAAAAGATCATTCATGGGGACCAAGTAGGCTTCATCCCCGGCACACAAGGTTGGTTCAACATACGCATATCAATAAATGTAATTCATCATGTAAACCAGTCCAAATTCCAAGACCACAAGATACTCTCGATACATGCAGAAAAAGCTTTTGACAAGATCCAACAGCCTTTTATGATCAAAACGCTAGAGACAGTGGGACTGGAAGGAACCTTAATCAATATAATAAAAGCTATATACAACAAGCCCACAGCAAGGATTATGCTCAATGGGGAACAATTGGAAGCATTCCCACTTCGATCAGGAACTAGACAAGGTTGTCCACTCTCACCACTTCTATTCAATATTGTACTTGAAGTCTTAGCTGAAGCCATAAGACAAAAAAGGGACATAAGAGGGATTCAAATAGGCGAGGAAGAAGTCAATCTATCCTTATTTGCAGATGACATGATCTTATACCTGAGTGATCCCAAAAACTCCACCAGGAAGCTCCTGGAACTAATTGAGAAGTTCAGCAGGGTGGCAGGATACAAAATAAATGTGCAAAAATCAGAGGCCTTCCTATATGCCCAGAATGAAAGAAGTGAAAAAGCCTTGAGAGAAACCATACCATTTACTATAACCCCTAAAAAAATGAAATACCTTGGTATAAACCTAAGTAAGGAGGTAAAAGACCTTTACAATGAAAACTTTAAAACCCTAAAGAAAGAAATTGCAGGGATTAGCCCCACCCTACCTCCAGGAGAAGTTTGCCTTTGCTGCAAGCAGTCTTGCAGCTCTCAGCTTCCAAGATGTCTGCGGTGACTTAGCTTCCTCCAGCTTTGGCCAGCCAGCCATGCTACTTCTGCTTTGAGAGACTGTCCCTTCCCTCTGGAACCGTAAGCTGAATAAACCTCCCTTTCTCCCTTAAGTTGATCGACTTTGAGTATTCCCTCACAGCAATAATTAAGAGTAACCATTACAGAAATTGGTACCGGGTAGTGGGGTATTGCTGTGATATTAAGAACAACTGGTACCACAATGTGAAGCTAAGAGAAGTTGGTACCCAGAAGTATGGCCAATGCTGTGATGTGGCTAGTGTGCCTTTGGAACTGTTTGTTGGGAGAAATATGGAGAACTTTGGGACTTTGTGCTGGGAAAGCCTTTGCATCTTGGCGGTTGGGCCAAAGGGACCTTTCTTGTGAGAGCTCAAAGGAGAGCAATGCTGTGAGAGACGCAGACAGTGAAGCCCAGCTTGTGATGATCCAGAGGGGAACAGAGACTGTGTTTGCAACTGGACGAGTGACACATGGAGACCTGTGTTGGCCGAGAGTTTAGTGAAGTTTTGCCCTCATCCTGAAAGTTTGCCTGAAATTAAGCTGGAGTGCTTGGCAGAGGAAATTTCAAAGCAATGTAGTCTTGACAATGTGATATGGCTACTTTGTAGTTGTTTTCAGAGTTATGAAAAAGAGCAAAGAATCAGGCAGAAAGAAGCAAAAACTGTAAGACCAATGATGAAAAATACAATGGCAAACTTAAAGAGCTGAACCAGGAAGAAACAGAGAATAAAATGGCTGTTGAAGAGATTAGCTCCATTTGTAAATCAAAGCCTGCTCTTAATTTGAAGGAGAGACCCTAGCTTGGGGGCAAGATCCTCAGGGAAGGCTCCCACTCATAAGAATGCAAATCCTTTTAGAAGACTGGAGATAAAGTGTGGAGTTCCAAAGCAAGAGTTGGTTCTCTTACCAAGCAACTGCCCAGGAGTGAAAGACATGGCCAGCATAGAGAAGCAGAATCAGCCGTGATTCAAGGGGGCCAGTCTTGGCAAAGTCGTCCACTTGGTTCTGGTTTTAGAGGCATCAGTGATGCAAGAGGGAGATCATGGAGTCCTCCTCCAAGATTTCAAAAATTGGCAGAATCCAGGCATCATGAGGCAAGAAGCCTGCAGTTTGGAGGCCCAAGAAGGGCAGTTTGTGCTGTGGAGTTAAAGCCTGGGTTGCCATTGAGAAGTAAAGATGTTAGAAATTCCAGACACAACATGGGACACCTGCCAAGGAGAGCTGTATACCCTGGGAGGAGTCAGCTCAAGAGAGCAACGTATTCTATGGGCAGCTGCATTGGAGGGGTGGAACCAAAGCCCTTTAGAACTGAGATGATTTCAACAAGAGGCTCACCTGTTGGACTTGGAGCTACAAGATTTGGAGTTTGTCCTGCTGGTTTTCGGTCTTGTTATAGACCAATCTTTCCTGGATATGCCCCCATTTCTTCCTTTTGGAATGGGAATGTTTATTCTGTGCTATTGTATGTTGGAACTTGTATTTTGATTTTACAGGAGGCTTTGGACTTTGGACTTTTGGACTGTGTTGGGAATACTAATGTAGTCTATGAAGACTTTTAAAGTTGGACTGAGTATGGGTTGCATAATGAGATGGCAATGAGCCTGTGGGGGCCAGGGGTGGAGTGTCATGGTTTGAAATGTGTCCCCCACAGTCTCATGTATTTGGCAAGGTCATGGCACCTTGAGGTGGAGCCTTGCTGGAGGAAGGCAGTCACAAGGGGTGGGCCTTGAGGTGGATTAGTCCCACCCTACCTCCAGAAGTTTGCCTTTGCTGCAAGCAGTCTTGCAGCTCTCAGCTTCCAAGATGTCTGCGGTGACTTAGCTTCCTCCAGCTTTGGCCAGCCAGCCATGCTACTTCTGCTTTGAGAGACTGTACCTTCCCTCTGGAACCATAAGCTGAATAAACCTCCCTTTCTCCCTTAAAAAAAAAAAAAAAAAAAAAAAAAAAAAAGAAATTGCAGAAGACACCAGAAGGTGGAAAGACCTCCCGTGTTCCTGGATTGGCAGAATCAACATCGTAAAAATGACCATCCTACCAAAGGCAATATACAGATTCAATGCTATACCAATCAAAATCCCAAAGCAATTCTTCAAAGAAGTTGACCAAACAATCTCAAAGTTCATATGGAGGCACAAAAGACCCAGGATAGCAAAAACAATCCTGAGTAACAAAAACACAGCTGGAGGTATTACCATACCAAACCTAAGTCTATACTACAAATCCATAGTTATAAAGACAGCCTGGTACTGGCTCCAAAATAGACACACAGATCAATGGATAAGGATTGAAGACCCAGATATAAGCCCACAAAGTTACAGCCATTTGGTCTTTGACAAAGGGGCCCAAACAATCCAATGGAAAAAGAACAGCATCTTCAACAAATGGTGTTGGCAAAACTGGATCTCCACATGCAGAAGATTAAAGCTGGACCCATACTTGTCACCATGTACAAGACTTAATTCCAAATGGATCAAGGACCTTGATATCAGGCCAGAGACTATAAAAACCATAGTTGAAAGGATAGGGAACTCCCTCGAGCTGATTGGGCTAGGCCAACACTTCCTAAACAGACATCCAATGGCATAGTCACTGCTACCAACTCTCAACAGTTGGGATCTTGTGAAATTAAAGAGCTTCTGTTCGGATAAAGAGATTGTCACACGAGCTCAAAGGCAACCCACAGAATGGGAGAAAATCTTCACAAAGAACTTAGAAAACTAAACTCCAAGGAAACCAATGGCCCAATTAAAAAATGGGTCCTGGAACTTAAAAGAAACTTTACCAGGGATGAAATTAAAATGTCTAACAAATATCTTAAAAAATGCTCCACTTCCTTCGCCATCAGGGAAATGCAAATCAAAACTTCCCTGAGATATCATCTCACCCCGGTCAGGATGGCAAAAATGCACAATACAAACAACGACAAATGCTGGAGAGGATGTGGAGAGAGGGGAACTCTCCTACATTGTTAGTGGGAATGCAGGCTCATACAGCCACTCTGGCGAGCCGTCTGGAGATTCTTAAAGAAATTAAAGATTGAAATGCCATATGACCCTGCTATCCCACTTTTGGGAATAACCCCCCATGCAGCAGAGGTTCGCCTCGATAGCACAAGCTTGACCATGTTCATAGCAGCACTGTTTACAATAGCAAAGTCATGGAATCAACCCAAATGTCCAACAGTTGACGAGTGGATAAGGAAACAGTGGTACATCTATACAATGGAGTACTACTCAGCCATCAAAAATGATGAATTACTGGAATTTGATGGGAAATGGATGTCATTAGAAAGAATTATATGAAGTGAAGTATCCCAAACCCAGAAAATTAAGCGCCATATGTACTCCCTAATAGGTGGCTCCTAGTACCAAACTCACCCAGCCCACATTGAGACACTCAAAAGTAAACCTATGTAACACAGTAATTGCAAGGATTATGAACAAGAGAGATGGGGTAGGAGGGCCAAACCAGAAACAAGGAGAGAGGGGACCATGTTACAGCAGAGAAAATAGGCCTCCATCAAGGTCTGCAAGTAAGTAATGAGAAACCTGGTTAAGTTCACAGACATTCTTTCCTGATCTCACCAGAAGGGGAGGGCATATAGTCTAGCAGATAAAAAAGTTATCATTGGGAAAGGGTTCGGGAAAGGCCACTGGGTCTTTGTACGTCATCGGAGAGGAGGGCCCAGAGGAAAATCAGACATGCACAAGAAAGGATTCTCTGGGAATTGGGGTGGGAGGCACTGGGGGATGGGGAGGGAGAGGGGTGGGGAGGGGTAGGAGAGGGTACAGGGGGAGGAGGAGGGAGGGAGGGAACTAGTGTACCTAATAAGTTTGTATGAGCTGAAAGAAAAAAAGTTATCATTTTGCAGATGGGTGATGGACCCGTCCCTCACTGAGGTTTCCTACTCTTATTACATCTACCCTTGAATGTGCTGTTATAACAAGACTCCAGTTTAACAGCTTTTTGTCTCTGGCCAGGGGGTGACATACAGTGCCCAGCAGAATGGAGTGAAGGGCATTGCAGGAGCAGCAAAACTGCAAAAGAAAATCAACAAACCACAATCCAGAACTTCAGAGACTATATCAATCACATAGAACTAGGCCAGCCTAATCTCTCCCCATCCTGGAGCTCAGGGACATTTGCGGAAGAGGGGGCGGTGAGATTGTAAGAGCAAAAGGATGGGAGGAGCAACGATTTGCAAGATTCTCAACAATAGTTGGGGCCAAACCAATCATAATGGGACTTTGCATGCCCTGCGCAATGTCCAGCGCACTGTTGCCCTCATAAAGTCTAGCATCTGTTAAGGGCACCGAGACCCCTGGAGGCAAGGGATTGACAGCCATAGCAGTGATCTTATGCTTAAGGGGAACAAGAGAAAGGGCTTATGGAAATGCCACTGGGTCCTTATATGTCATCGGAGAGGAGGACCCAGTGGAGAGTTAGGCGTACACAATAAAGGAGTCTCTGGGAATTGGGGGGGGGCACTAGGTGATGGGGAGGGGGAGGAGAGGGTTCGGGGGGAGGAGGGGATAGGGAGGGAATTAGTAAAAAAATTTTAAAATATATAATTAAATTTTTATTAAAAAAATGAAGTAAAAAAAAAAGAAATAAGTCTTTTTAGTCTATTGAGATGATCATGTAATTTCTGTCCTTGGGACCACTTATACAATGCGTTTACCAATTTGTGTGGAGTGGATCATCACTGCCCTTCTGGAATAAAGTCAACATCATGAAAAAAAAAAAAAAACAAAGAAAGAAAACGATAGAAAAAATCAACCAGTCAAAAAGCTGGTTCTTTGAAAAAATCAATAAGATTGATACACCCCTAGCTAAATTAACCAAAAGCAGGAGAGAGAAAACCCAAATTAACAAAATCAGAAAAGAACAGGGAGTTATCACTACTGATACTCAAGAAATCCAGAGAATTATAACATCATATTTCAAAAACTTATACTCAGTGAATTTTGACAACACACAAGAGATGGATGAATTTCTAAGTAAACACAACTTACCTAAATTGAATCAGGAAGTTCTGAATTATTTAAATAGTCCTATAACATATAAGGAAATTGAGGAAGTAATCTCGAATCTTCCCACCAAAAAATGTCCTGGACCAGATGGATTCAGCACAGAGTTCTACCAGACATTTAAGGAGTTAATAACACCAATACTCCTTAAACTGTTCCATCAAATAGCAAAGGATGGAACACTACCAAATTCCTTCTATGAAGCTAATATCATCTTAATCCCAAAACCTAATAAAGATTCACTTAAAAAAGAAAACTATAGGCCAATCTCCCTGATGAACACAGACGCAAAGATTCTCAACAAAGTCTTAGCAAATCGGATTCAAAAACATATTAAAAAGATCATTCACGGGGACCAAGTAGGCTTCATCCCCGGCACACAAGGTTGGTTCAACTACGCAAATCAATAAATGTAATTCATCATGTAAACCAGTCCAAAGTCCAAGACCACAAGATACTCTCGATAGATGCAGAAAAAGCTTTTGACAAGATCCAACAGCCTTTTTATGATCAAAACGCTAGAGACAGTAGGAATGGAAGGAACCTTTATCAATATAATAAAAGCTGTATACAACAAGCCCACAGCAAGGATTATGCTCAATGGGGAACAATTGGAAGCATTCCCACTTCGATCAGGAACTAGACAAGGCTGTCCACTCTCACCACTTCTATTCAATATTGTACTTGAAGTCTTAGCTGAAGCCATAAGACAAGAAAGGGACATAAGAGGGATTCAAATCGGCAAGGAAGAAGTCAAGTTATCCCTATTTGCAGATGATATGATCTTATACCTGAGTGACCCCAAAAACTCCACCAGGAAGCTCCTGGAACTAATACAGAAGTTCAGCAGGGTGGCAGGACACAAAATAAATGTGCAAAAATCAGAGGCCTTCCTATATGCCCAGAATGAAAGAAGTGAAAAAGCCTTGAGAGAAACAATCCCATTTACTATAGCCCTTAAAAAAATGAAATACCTTGGTATAAACCTAACCAAGGAGGTAAAAGACCTTTACAATGAAAACTTTAAAACTCTCAAGAAAGAAATTGCAGAAGACACCAGAAGGTGGAAAGACCTCCCGTGTTCCTGGATTGGCAGAATCAACATCGTAAAAATGACCATCCTACCAAAGGCAATATACAGATTCAATGCTATACCAATCAAAATCCCAAAGCAATTCTTCAAAGAAGTTGACCAAACAATCTCAAAGTTCATATGGAGGCACAAAAGACCCAGGATAGCAAAAACAATCCTGAGTAACAAAACACAGCTGGAGGTATTGCCATACCAAACCTAAGTCTATACTACAAATCCATAGTTATAAAGACAGCCTGGTACTGGCTCCAAAATAGACACACAGATCAATGGATAAGGATTGAAGACCCAGATATAAGCCCACAAAATTACAGCCATTTGGTCTTTGACAAAGGGGCCCAAACAATCCAATGGAAAAAGAACAGCATCTTCAACAAATGGTGCTGGCAAAACTGGATCTCCACATGCAAAAGATTAAAGCTGGACCCGTACTTGTCACCATGTACAAGACTTAATTCCAAATGGATCAAGGACCTTGATATCAGGCCGGAGACTATAAAAACCATAGTTGAAAGGATAGGGAACTCCCTCGAGCTGATTGGGCTAGGCCAACATTTCCTAAACAGACATCCAAAGGCACAGTCACTGTTACCAACTCTCAACAGTTGGGATCTTGTGAGATTAAAGAGCTTCTGTTCAGATAAAGAGATTGTAACATGAGCTCAAAGGCAACCCACAGAATGGGAGAAAATCTTCACTAACCACACATCTGATAGAACTCTGCTGTCCAGAGTGCACAAAGAACTTAGAAAACTAAACTCCAAGGAAACCAATGGCCCAATTAAAAAATGGGCCCTGGAACTTAAAAGAAACTTTACCAGGGATGAAATTAAAATGTCTAACAAATATCTGAAAAAATGCTCCACTTCCTTAGCCATCAGGGAAATGCAAATCAAAACTTCCCTGAGATATCATCTCACCCCAGTCAGGATGGCAAAAATCCACAATACAAACAACAACAAATGCTGGAGAGGATGTGGAGAGAGGGGAACTCTCCTACATTGCTGGTGGGAATGCAGGCTCATACAGACACTCTGGTGAGCCGTCAGGAGATTCTTAAAGAAATTAAAGATTGAAATGCCACTTTTGGGAATAACCCCCCATGCAGCAGAGTTTCGCCTCGATAGCATGTTCATAGCAGCACTGTTTACAATAGCAAAGTCATGGAATCAACCCAAATGTCCAACAGTTGACGAGTGGATAAGGAAACTGTGGTACATCTATACAATGGAGTACTACTCAGCCATCAAAAATGATGAATTACTGGAATTTTCCGGGAAATGGATGTCATTAGAAACAATTATATTAAGTGCAGTATCCCAGACCCAGAAAATTAAGCGCCGTATGTACTCCCTAATAGGTGGCTCCTAGTACCAAACCCACCCAGCCCACCTAGAGACAGTAATTCCAAGGATTATGAACAGGAGGGATGGGGTAGGAGGGCCACACCAGAAACAAGGAGAGAAGGGACCATGTTACAGCAGAGAAAATAGGCCTCCATCAAGGACCCAAATAAGTAATGAGACATCTGATTAAATTCACAGACTTTTCTTCCTGATCATTTACTACTGAGGGGGTATGATCTCACCAGAAGAGGAGGGCATATAGTCTGGCAGATAAAAACTAACCATTTTGCAAATGAGTGATAGACCCCCCCCTTACTGTGTTTTCCCACTTTTATTACATCTACCTTTGAATGTGCTTCTATCACAAGACTCTAGTTTAACAGCTTTTTGTCTCTGGCCAGGGGGTAACATACAATGCCCACCAGGATGGAGTGTAGGGCATTGTAGGAGCAGCAAAACTGCAAAAGAAAATCAACAAACCACAATCCAGAACTTCAGAGACTCTATATCAACCACCTAGAACTAGGCCAGCTTATTCTCTCCCCATCTTGAAGCTCAGGGAAATTTGCAGAAGAGGGGGGGGTAAGAGTGTAAGAGCAAAAGGATGGGAGGAACAACGATTTGCAAGATTCTCAACAATAGTTGGGGCCAAAGCAATCGTAATGGGACTTTGCATGCCCTGCGCAATGTCCAGCGCACTGTTGCCCTCATAAAGTCTAGCATCTGTTAAGGGCACCGAGACCCCTGGAGGCAAGGGATTGACAGCCATAGTAGTGATCTTATGCTTAAGGGGAACAAGAGAAAGGGCTTATGGAAATGCCACTGGGTCCTTATATGTCATCGGAGAGGAGGACCCAATGGAGAGTTAGGCGTATACAATAAAGGACTCTCTGGGAATTGGGGGGGAGGCACTGGGGGAAGGGGAGGGGGAGGAGGGGGGAGGGAGGGAACTGGTAAAAAATTTTAAAATGTATAATTAAATTTTTAATAAAAAAAAAGAGTGTAAGAGCAAAAGGATGGGAGGAGCAATGATATGTAAGATACTCCATACTAGTTAGGGCTGAAGCAATCATAATTGGACTTTACATGCCCTGCGCATTGTCCAACACACTGTTGACCTCACAAAGTCTAGCATCTGCTAAAGGCACCAAGATCCTTGGAGGCAAAGGATTGGCAGCCACAGCAGTGTTCCTATACCTAAGGGGAACACGGGAAAGGGTTCAGGGAAAGGCCACTGGGTCCTTGTACGTCATCGGAGAAGAGGGCCCAGAGGAAAATCAGGCATGCACAGGAAAGGACTCTCTGGGAATTGGGGCGGGAGGCACTAGGGGATGGAGGGAGGGGAGTGGGGAGGGGAAGCAGGGGGTACAGGGGGAGGAGGAGGGAGGGAGGGAACTGGTGTACCTATTAAGTTTGTATGAACTGAAATAATAATAAAAAATGTATTAATAAAAAATTTAAAAATTAAAAAAAAATTAATGAAACTTGTAGGGAAATGGATGGAACTGGAAAAAATTATATTGAGTTGAAGTATCCCAGACATAGTATGTACTCATTAACATGTGGAACCTAGTACCAATCTACTTAATGACATATCCAAAGATAAATATCTGTAATACCTACTGTAATCACAAATATTATAAACAGGAGGGAAGGGGAAAGAGGGCCCTCCCAGAAAAAAATAGAGAGGGGATCTTGGTTCAGTAGAGAAAATAGGTCACCATCAAGTATTGCATATAAGTAGTGAGACATATGGTGAAGCTCACTTTCATTTCCCTTCCTAGTCACTTTGGAACTTAAAAGGTTTGATCTCACCAATCAGGGTGCTTATAGGGACTGGAAGATAGGTGGTAACCATCCTGCAATTGGACACTGACCCTCCCCTTCACTGCAGTGTTCTACTCCTATTCCATCTACCTTTGAGTCTACTCTTATAGTATGATCTTCATTTAAACAGCCTTTTATCTTTGGTTAAGAGGTAACCTTCAATACCAAACAGCATGGAGCCAAGCGGTGCAGGTAAAGCAAAACGGAAATAACAACAATCCATAGTTCAGAACACCAAAAACATTACATTAATCACCTGGAACCAGACCAGCCAAATCTCTTCCCATCCTAAACTCGGAAAATTGTGGAATAGGAGGCAGCAAGATTGTAGGAGCCTAAAAATGGGGAGGACCAATGATATGCAAGATACCTCACATAACTAGGACTGCAGTAGCCATAATCAGACTTTGCATGACTTGCACAGTGATTGACATGTCAACGACCCCCCAGAATCTAGTACGGATTACAGTCAGTAGCATCCTTAGAGGCAAGGAATTAATAGTTATTATAGTGTTTCCATACTAATGGAGAGCCCAAGAAAAGGGCTCTGTGCTATGCTACTGAGTCCTTAAACCTCACTAGGGTGGAGGACTTAGAGGTTTGGCATGCACACAAAATGATGCCCCATGGGATGGGAGAAGAGAAGGAAGAGGCACTGGGAGAAGGGGAAGGAGGGGGATGAAAGTAAAGAGAAAAGGGAGCGAAGAAGGCAAAGGGGGACAGGGGAGGAGTGAAGGGAGGGGGCATACCTGGATACCTATTCAGTTGGTATGATTGGGGAAAAAAATAAAAGAAATACATAAAATAAAATTTTAAAGAAAGAAAAAAAAAAAAAGAACCTGAAGAAGGGGTACTGTAATGCCAGGAGGATACTCTAGTCACCACAGGGCTGCTGCATTCAGGAGTTCACTTAAGCAAGATGTCCCTTCACTAGAGCTGCACAATGGCTATCACCAACATGAACGAGGGAGGAAATCAGGAGAAAAAACTACATGTAATGGGAACCATAGGGGCAAGAGTTAGACAGGTGAAGGGAGCATCCTTATCTATGGATTTACCCAAGAAATGTCCACTCATAATGCCACAGAGTCCTGATTCCCAATTAGAGCAGACAATCCAAAGGGAGTCCTGTGGCCTGCAAAAGGTGACAATAATGAGGGTGGAAGGAAGAAGGATGATGGACCAGTGAATGGAGAGGAGAGTGGAAAAGGAAGTGGAAAGGGAGAGAGGGGAGCAGATACAGCCACTCATCATATTTGAATACAAGGAAAATTCTTAATAAAACATTTCAGCTTCCAAAAATAATAATTATGGGCTGAGAGATGGCTCAGAGTTTAAGACTATGTATCACAAGCAGAAGTTCCCTGAGTTCAGATCCTGGATCACAAGCAAAATGCCAGGTGGAAATGGTGGCTGCCTGTACTTCCTGCCCTGGTACACAGAGCCTGGAAAATGCCAGAGCAAATGATTCCTGAAGTCACCTTTAGTTCCCCACAGTCACACACAGTGTCATCTCTCACACACACACACACAGAAATATACACATATGTGCAAAACAAACAAAATTTAAAAATAATAATAATTTTTAGGAGTCATGTACTTAGAGCTTTTGACAAGATCCAACAGCCTTTTATGATCAAAACGCTAGAGACAGTAGGAATGGAAGGAACCTTTATCAATATAGTAAAAGCTGTATACAACAAGCCCACAGCAAGGATTATACTCAATGGGGAACAATTGGAAGCATTCCCACTTCGATCAGGAACTAGACAAGGCTGTCCACTCTCACCACTTCTATTCAATATTGTACTTGAAGTCTTAGCTGAAGCCATAAGACAAAAAAGGGACATAAGAGGGATTCAAATCGGCAAGGAAGAAGTCAATCTATCCTTATTTGCAGATGACATGATCTTATACCTGAGTGATCCCAAAAATTCCACCAGGAAGCTCCTGGAACTAATTGAGAAGTTCAGCAGGGTGGCAGGATACAAAATAAATGTGCAAAAATCAGAGGCCTGAGCCTCCCGGCCAGCAGCACCCCCGCGCGGCCATGGGCTTTGCCCCCAGCCCCCCTCCGCGCCGAACCCCAACCAGCGCCCAGGTGAGAGCGAGCCCCTCCCAGCCCCGCCCCCCACCCCGGAGCCGAGCCGCCGGCTTTGCCCCCAGCCCCCTCTCCGCGCCGAACCGGAACCAGAGCCCAGGTGAGAGCGAGCCCCTCCCAGCCCCGCCCCCCAACCCGGAGCCGAGCCGCCCGGCCAGCAGCACCCGCGCGTGGCCCCCGGCTTAGCCTCTGGGGCCCCGCCCCGGACACCAGCCCCTTGTGCCCTCCCGCCCCCGCGCCCCTCTGCCCCCCCTCAGGTCGCAGGTGAAGAATTCTGCCATCAACATCAGACCCTCTGCCTCTCTGGCCCACCGGGGACCTACGCATGTGGTCCACGGAAGTCACACTGCTACTCAGAATTCAATAGAGTACAAAGGAAACTCAAGCAAAACTCTAAGGAACAAAGAGAACCCAGGCCATACATCTGGACTTCACTACAACCATTGTATCACATGCGAGACTCTTCACATCCAGCCTAAAGATAAGTAAACCTTTTTTCTTTTTTTTTTTTTCCTTACTCTTTTTCTTTTCTTTCACCTTACTGATCCTTTCTAGTATCAATGTTGTAGGTCAGCTTCCTCATACAGCCACCCCAAAAACATACAACTCCAGGGAGTACACGACCCACCCTCACATTTCACCAAGACACTAGATCATAAAAGTGCACTACCATACTTATATTCATCCCCTGGTTATGTAACTGACGTACTAACATCCTAGTAGTCTCATCTAGGATATAACAATACCAATACACAAACATACCCAATCCAAGGCAAGCACTAGTAACAACTGGCAGGTGTAACAATACCAACTACATCGGTTCAGTGAAAAACACACAGAAACTGAAAGGTTCTAAAAAACAAAACAACAATGTACAAGTCAAAGTGCAGATCCACGAGAAACAAACCCCAAGAACAATCTCCCACCAAAAGAATCAATCCCATAACGATGGATTGCGACCAGAACAAATCCATAGAAAATAGCCATGAAAGCCAGACCCAACATAACGACTTTCAGAGTATGATCATTACCATGATTAATAATATGAAAGAGGAAATCTGAGAAGAGTTAAATAACCGTGTCAACCACTTTGAACAGGAACACAACAGGAACCTGGAGGAGTTGAGAAAAACAGTTCAAGAAACAAAAATAGGTATAGAGCAGGTAAAACAGTCTCAGGCAGAGTTTAAAATTGAACTAAGAGATAAGTTATCTTCAACCCAAAACTCGACAGAGAGTCTTATCAGCAGAACAAATGAGGCAGAAAATAGAATCTCAGATCTTGAAGACAAAGTAGGAGAATTAACCAGCTCAATGGAAGAGATTGTTAAAGCCAAAAAGATACTGGAGAGGAACATTCAAGAAATATGGGACACCCTGAAGAAACCTAACATGCACATTCATGGAATACCAGAACAAGAATCCCAAAATCCCACACCTGAGGAAATATTTCAATTCATCATAAATGAAAACTTCCCACAAATAAAGAATGAGAGGCCTATCCAAATACAAGAGGCATTTTGCACTCCAAACAGATATGACCAAAATAGAAAATCGCCACTGCAAATAATAGTCAAAACACTCCACATTCAAGACAAAGAAAAGGTGCTGAGAGCTTCAAGAGAAAAAAAGCAACTCACTTTTAAAGGTAAACCTATTAGAATAACAAATGACTACTCAATGGAAACAGTAAAAGCAAGAAGAGCTTGGAGAGACATACTTCAAGTATTAAATGAGCAAAAATGCCAACCCAGACTGATATACCCGGCAAAACTATCTGTCATGATTGAGGGAGAAAGAAAAGTTTTTCAGCACAAAGACAACTTGAAGGGATACATGTCTACCAAACCAGGCCTTCAAAAAATGCTAGAAATGATACTCAAGCTTGAAAAAAAGAACAAGCGTATCCAGGAGGACAGAATGGAAGTATAATACCAACAAAATATAAATATCAAACAACATGCTTACAAAATCTACTAAACATAAAAAATGTCCAGAATTAAAAATAATTTCTCCATTATAACATTAAATGTTAACGGCATTAACTCACCGATTAAGAGACACAGATTACAAACTTGGATTAAAAACCACAATCTAACAATCTGCTGCCTTCAGGAAACTCATCTCACCACAAAAGATAGGCACGTCCTAAGAATGAAAGGCTGGTCCAAAATCTTGCAAGCTAATGGAACCAGGAAACAGGCAGGGGTAGCAATTATGCTTTCAGACAAAGTGGACTTCAAACCAAACAAAATCATAAGAGACACAGATGGATACTACATTTTAGTCACAGGTACAATTCACCAGGAAGACTTCACAATACTGAACATATATGCACCCAATATGGGCCCCTCCACATTCATTAAGAAAACCCTACAGCGTCTAAAGCAAGAAATCAACCCCCAAACGATAATTCTCGGGGATTTCAACACCGCCCTCTCAACATGGGATAGATCAACAGGTCAAAAGCTTAACAGAGACACTTTGGAGCTTAACCAAACCCTTACTGAAATGGACCTTACAGATCTCTATCGAACTTTTCACCCACATACCAAAGAATACACATTTTTCTCAGCAGCACACGGAACTTTCTCCAAAATAGATCACATATTGGGCCACAAAATGAATCTACACAAATACAAAAAAGTCGAAATTCTAGCCTGTGCCCTATCAGACCACCACGGCCTAAAGCTGGACATCCACAACAACACAACAAACAAGAGAAAATACACTAACTCCTGGAAACTTAACAATATGATGCTGAATGAGAACTGGATTCAGGAAGAAATTAAAAAGGAAATTCAAGATTTCCTGAAAGTGAACGAAAATGAAAATACAACTTACCAAAATCTCTGGGACACAATGAAAGCTGTTCTAAGAGGTAAGTTCATAGCTCTTAATGCCTACATCAGAAAATTGGAAACATCAGAAATAAATAATTTAACAATGCAGCTTAAGGCTTTGGAGAAACTTGAGCAATCTGATCCCAAAAGTAATAGAAGAGAGGAGATTAGCAAAATAAGGGGAGAAATATCTGAAATCGAGATTAAGAAAACGATAGAAAAAATCAACCAGTCAAAAAGCTGGTTCTTTGAAAAAATCAATAAGATTGATACACCCCTAGCTAAATTAACCAAAAGCAACAGAGAGAAAACCCAAATTAGCAAAATTAGAAATGAACATGGAGTTATCACTACGGATACCCAAGAAATCCAGAGAATTATAACATCATATTTCAAAAACTTATACTCTGTGAAGTTTGACAACACAAAAGAGATGGATGAATTTCTAAGTAAACACAACCTACCTAAATTGAATCAGGAAGTTGTGAATTATTTAAATAGTCCTATAACATACAAGGAAATTGAAGAAGTAATCTCGAATCTTCCCACCAAAAAATGTCCTGGGCCAGATGGATTCAGCACAGAATTCTACCAGACATTTAAGGAGTTAATAACACCAATACTCCTTAAACTGTTCCATCAAATAGCAAAGGAAGGAACACTGCCAAATTCCTTCTATGAAGCTAATATCGTCTTAATCCCAAAACCTAATAAAGATGCACTTAAAAAAGAAAACTATAGGCCGATCTCTCTGATGAACACAGATGCAAAGATTCTCAACAAAGTCTTAGCAAATCGGATTCAAAAACATATTAAAAAGATCATTCACGGGGACCAAGTAGGCTTCATCCCCGGCACACAAAGTTGGTTCAACATACGCAAATCAATAAATGTAATTCATCATGTAAACCAGTCCAAAGTCCAAGACCACATGATACTCTCGATAGATGCAGAAAAAGCCTTTGACAAAATCCAACAGCCTTTTATGATCAAAACGCTAGAGACAGTAGGAATGGAAGGAACCTTTATCAATATAATAAAAGCTGTATACAACAAGCCTACAGCAAGGATTATGCTCAATGGGGAACAATTGGAAGCATTCCCACTTCGATCAGGAACTAGACAAGGCTGTCCACTCTCACCACTTCTATTCAATATTGTACTTGAAGTCTTAGCTGAAGCCATAAGACAAAAAAGGGACATAAGAGGGATTCAAATCGGCAAGGAAGAAGTCAAACTATCCCTATTTGCAGATGACATGATCTTATACCTGAGGGATCCCAAAAACTCCACCAGGAAGCTCCTGGAACTAATACAGAAGTTCAGCAGGGTGGCAGGATATAAAATAAATGTGCAAAAATCAGAGGCCTTCCTATATGCCCAGAATGAAAGAAGTGAAAAAGCCTTGAGAGAAACAATACCATTTATTATAGCCCCCCAAAAAATGAAATACCTTGGTATAAACCTAACCAAGGAGGTAAAAGACCTTTACAATGAAAACTTTAAAACCCTAAAGAAAGAAATAGCAGAAGACACCAGAAGGTGGAAAGACCTCCCATGTTCCTGGATTGGTAGAATCAACATCGTAAAAATGACCATCCTACCAAAGGCAATATACAAATTCAATGCTATACCAATTAAAATCCCAAAGCAATTCTTTAAAGAAGTTGACCAAATAATCTCAAAATTCATATGGAGGCACAAAAGACCCAGGATAGCAAAGACAATCCTGAGTAACAAAAACACTGCTGGAGGTATTACCATACCAAACCTTAGTTTATACTACAAATCCATAGTTGTAAAGACAGCCTGGTACTGGCTCCAAAATAGACACACAGATCAATGGATAAGGATTGAAGACCCAGATATAAGCCCACAAAAATACAGCCATTTGGTCTTTGATAAAGGGGCCCAAAAAATCCAATGGAAAAAGAACAGCATCTTCAACAAATGGTGCTGGCAAAACTGGATCTCCACATGCAGAAGATTAAAGCTGGACCCATACTTGTCACCATGTACAAGACTTAATTCCAAATGGATCAAGGACCTTGATTTAAGGCCAGAGACTTTAAAAACCATAGTTGAAAGGATAGGGAACTCCCTCAAGCTGATTGGGCTAGGCCAACATTTCCTAAACAGACATCCAAAGGCACAGTCACTGCTACCAACTCTCAACAGTTGGGATCTTGTGAAATTAAAGAGCTTCTGTTCAGATAAAGAGATTGTAACAGGAGCTCAAAGGCCACCCACAGAATGGGAGAAAATCTTCACTAACCACATATCTGACAGAGTTCTACTGTCCAGAGTGCACAAAGAACTTAGAAAACTAAACTCCAAGGAAAACACTGGCCCAATTAAAAAATGGGCCCTGGAACTTAAAAGAAACTTTACCAGGGATGAAATTAAAATGTCTAACAAATATCTTAAAAAATGCTCCACTTCCTTCGCCATCAGGGAAATGCAAATCAAAACTTCCCTGAGATACCATCTCACCCCGGTCAGGATGGCAAAAATCCACAATACAAACAACGACAAATGCTGGAGAGGATGTGGAGAGAGGGGAACTCTCCTACATTGTTGGTGGGAATGCAGGCTCATACAGCCACTCTGGCGAGCCGTCTGGAGATTCTTAAAGAAATTAAAGATTGAAATGCCATATGACCCTGCTATCCCACTTTTGGGAATAACCCCCCATGCAGCAGAGGTTCGCCTCGATAGCACAAGCTCGACCATGTTCATAGCAGCACTGTTTACAATAGCAAAGTCATGGAATCAACCTAAATGTCCAACAGTTGACGAGTGGATAAGGAAACTGTGGTACATCTATACAATGGAGTACTACTCAGCCATCAAAAATGATGAATTACTGGAATTTGCTGGGAAATGGATGTCATTAGAAACAATTATATTAAGTGAAGTATCCCAAACCCAGAAAATTAAGCGCCGTATGTACTCCTTAATAGGTGGCTCCTAGTACCAAACTCATCCAGCCCACATTGAGACACTTAAAAGTAAACCTATGTAACACAGTAATTGCAAGGATTATGAACAAGAGAGATGGGGTAGGAGGGCCAAACCAGAAACAAGGAGAGAGGGGACCATGTTACAGCAGAGAAAATAGGCCTCCATCAAGGTCTGCAAGTAAGTAATGAGAAACCAGGTTAAGTTCACAGACGTTCTTTCCTGATTTCACCAGAAGGGGGGGCATATAGTCTAGCAGATAAAAAGTAATCATTTTGCAAATGGGTGATGGACCCCTCCCTCACTGAGGTTTCCTACTCTTATTACATCATATACCTTGAATGTGCTATTATAACAAGACTCCAGTTTAACAGCTTTTGTCTCTGGCCAGGGGGTGACATACAGTGCCCAGCAGAATGGAGTGAAGGGCATTGCAGGAGCAGCAAAACTGAAAAAGAAAATCAACCAACCACAATCCAGAACTTCAGAGACTCTATATCAATCATCTAGAACTAGGCCAGCCTAATCTCTCCCCATCCTGGAGCTCAGGGACATTTGCGGAAGAGGGGGCGGTAAGATTGTAAGAGCAAAAGGATGGGAGGAGCAACGATTTGCAAGATTCTCAACAATAGTTGGGGCCAAAGCAATCATAATGGGACTTTGCATGCCCTGCGCAATGTCCAATGCACTGTTGCCCTCATAAAGTCTAGCATCTGTTAAGGGCACCGAGACCCCTGGAGGCAAGGGATTGACAGCCATAGTAGTGATCCTATGCTTAAGGGGAACAAGAGAAAGGGCTTATGGAAATGCCACTGGGTCCTTTTATGTCATTGGAGAGGAGGACCCAGTGGAGAGTTAGACGTACACAATAAAGGACTCTCTGGGAATTGAGGGGGAGGCACTGGGGGATGGGGAGGGAGAGGAGGGAGAGGAGGGGGTTCGGGGGGAGGAGGGGGGAGGGAGGGAACTGGTAAAAAAATTTTTAAATGTATAATTAAATTTTTAATAAAAAAAAAAGGAAAAAAAAATCAGAGGCCTTCCTATATGCCCAGAATGAAAGAAGTGAAAAAGCCTTGAGAGAAATAATCCCATTTACTATAGCCCTTAAAAAAATGAAGGACCTTGGTATAAATCTAATCAAGGAGGTAAAAGACCTTTACAATGAAAACTTTAAAACTCTCAAGAAAGAAATTGCAGAAGACACCAGAATGTGGAAAGACCCCAAAGGCAATATACAGATTCAATGCTATACCAATTAAAATCCCAAAGCAATTCTTTAAAGAAGTTGACCAAACAATCTCAAAATTCATATGGAGGCACAAAAGGCCCAGGATAGCAAAGACAATCCTGAGTAACAAAAACACTGCTGGAGGTATCACCATACCGAACCTTAGTCTATATTACAAATCCATAGTTATAAAGACAGCCTGGTACTGGCTCCAAAATAGACACACAGATCAATGGATAAGGATTGAAGACCCAAATATAAGCCCACAAAATTACAGCCATTTGGTCTTTGACAAAGGGGCCCAAACAATCCAATGGAAAAAGAACAGCATCTTCAACAAATGGTGCTGGCAAAACTGGATCTCCACATGCAGAAGATTAAAGCTGGACCCGTACTTGTCACCATGTACAAGACTTAATTCCAAATGGATCAAGGACCTTGATATCAGGCCAGACACTATAAAAACCATAGTTGAAAGGATAGGGAACTCCCTCGAGGTGATTGGGCTAGGCCAACAGTTCTTAAACAGACATCCAATGGCACAGTCACTGCTACCAACTCTCAACAGTTGGGATCTTGTGAAATTAAAGACCTTCTGTTCAGATAAGGAGATTGTAGTGCGAGCTCAAAGGCAACCCACAGAATGGGAGAAAATCTTCACGAACCACATATCTGATAGAGCTTTACTGTCCAGAGTACACAAAGAACTTAGAAAACTAAACTCCAAGGAAACCAATGGCCCAATTAAAAAATGGGCCCTGGAACTTAAAAGAAATTTTACCAGGGATGAAATTAAAATGTCTAACAAATATCTGAAAAAATGCTCCACTTCTTTAGCCATCAGGGAAATGCAAATCAAACTTCCCTGAGATATCATCTCACCCCGGTCAGGATGGCAAAAATCCACAATACAAAGAACACCAAATGCTGGAGAGGATGTGGAGAGAGGGGAACTCTCCTACATTGCTGGTGGGAGTGCAGGCTCATACAGCCACTCTGGCGAGCCATCTGGAGATTCTTAAAGAAATTAAAGATTGAAAGGCCATATGACCCTGCGATTCCACTTTTGGGTATAACCCCCCATACAGCAGAGGTTCACCTCAATAGCACAAGCACGACCATGTTCATAGCAGCACTGTTTACAATAGCAAAGACATGGAATCAACCCAAATGTCCAACAGTTGACGAGTGGATAAGGAAACAGTGGTACATCTATACAATGGAGTACTATTCAGCCATCAAAAATGATGAATTACTGGAATTTGCCGGGAAATGGATATCATTAGAAACAATTATATTAAGTGAAGTATCCCAGACCCAGAAAACTAAGCCCCGTATGTACTCCCTAATAGGTGGCTCCTAATACCAAACCCACCCAGCCCATCTTGAGACAGTCATAGGCAAATCTATGTATTACCTATAGTAATTGCAAGGATTATGAACAAGAGAGATGGGGTAGGAGGGCCACACCAGAAACAAGGAGAGAAGTGACCATGTTACAGTAGAGAAAATAGACCTCCATCAAGGACTGGAAGAAAGTAATGTGACACCTAGTTAAGTTCACAGACATTTGTTCCTGATCATTTACAACTAAGGGGGTATGAACTCACCAGAAGGGGAGGGCATATAGTCTGGCAGATTAAAAAGTAACCATTTTGCAAATGGGTGATTGACCCCTCCCATTGCCAAATGCCATATGACCCTGCAATTCCACTTTTGGGTATAAGTATTACATCTACCCTTGAATGTGCTCTTATAATAAGACTCCAGTTTAACAGCTTTCTGTCTCTGGCCAGGGGGTGACATACAGTGCCCATCACGATGGAGTGAAGGGCATTTCAGGAGCAACAAAACTGCAAAAGAAAATCAACAAACCACTATCCAGAACTTCAGAGACTCTATATCAACCACCTAAAACTAGGCCAGCTTAATCTCTCCCTGAAGCTCAGGGACATTTGTGGAAGAAGGGGCAGTAAGAGTGTAAGAGCAAAAGGATGGAAGGAGCAAAGATTTGCAAGATACTCCACACAAGTTAGGGCTGAAGCAATCATAATTGGACATTGCATGTCCTGCGCAATGTCCAACACACTATTGACCTCACAAAGTCTAGCATCTGCTAAAGGCACCAAGATCCTTGGAGGCAAAGGATTGGCAGCCACAGCAGTGTTCCTATGCTTAAGGGGAACACAGGAAAGGGTTCAGGGAAAGGCCACTGGGTCCTTGTACGTCATTGGAGAGGAGGGCCCAGAGGAGAGTCAGGCATGCACAAGAAAGGACTCTGGGAATTGGGGCGGGAGGCACGGGGGGGGGGGCTGAGCGGAGGGGGAGCAGGGGTTCGGGGGGGGGGGAGGAAGGAGGGAGGGAACTGGTGTACCTATTAAGTTTGTATGAGCTGAAATAATAATAAAAAATGTATTAAAAAAAAGGAGTCATGTACTTAGCTATAACTCAATTCAATTATTTTATTACTTTTGATTATAACTGTGATGATATTATATAAGGGACTTTCAATTCTTTCTAATACAATATTGCTTTATTCAGACATATTTATTGCACACTGTCTCTGAAAATATTCATTAGCAATCATGTTAATTTTGTACATCATATTCAGCGCCTAATTAATTTTCTTCTATTTTGAATCACATTGAAATTTTTAATATATTTATTTATAATATAAGGATATTACATGTTGTTGTAACTTCTGATATTTATTTACTTGTTTCTAGGACTTCTGCCCATATTTACAGAAGTCCAGGTTTATGAGGATCATAACACTATATAAATCTTCCAGCATAGTAGGCAGTATTTTCAATTAACTAAGTGTAGTGTAATCTCCTTCAAAATTTGGCCATCTCTGCTGTAAATTTTGTTATTTTTAGACAAATACAGTCCCTTATATTTCTATCTTTGTATTTTATAAGTTATTTTGTAATGTTACATTTCTACTTACAGTTCAGGAATTTTAGCTCCTATTCTTTTTTGGTAAAGTTTTCTCCTTTTTAAATATTTTGAGATATTAAAGGTTTGAAAAATAAACTCCAGGGGAACATCTCGAGTATTTAGATATCAGTAGATATCTTCCTTTTTTGAAGAAGAAGAAAATAAATACTTATTTGGCATATGTAGAATAATTAGGACTCCAGTAGTAGTTCCATCAACTAAAGCCTTCATAAGCACAGTTAGTCAATGAGAATCCACGATCATGTTTTCTTGATTTAAGACAAATATTTCAACCATGTAAACCCAACACTGCCATGATTTATTCAAAGTGCTTAAGAAGTTTAAGATAGTGAAGACAGGTAATTATCAAAACAAACTTTTAAGGTAGGACAGATTTGACTAAAAACTATTGGTTAGTATGTAGTTCTCTATAGGAACATGTGAAAGACTCTCCCCATTATCATTTTTTGAAATTAGGAGCTAAAGATAGGTTAAGATAAAGTCATGAGTGTGGTTGAAAAGTCCCTATTTTCTTTTTTATTATATTTATTTATTTTTTCTCAATCATACAAGCTTAATAGGTACCCCTGTCCCCTCCCTCCCTTCAACCCTTCCTAGTCCCCCTTTCACCCTCTCCCCTTTTCCCTTTCCTTTCTTCCCCCCTCCCTCACTTTCTTCCATTATCCCCCTTCCCCCCTTCGCATTCCCTCGAGCAAACAGTATTAAACAGTAGATATCTTATGATAGGTCTTTTAATATGAATTTTTGTAACATATGGTACTACTCTGATTCCATATCTTTAAATGTTGTTTACTCTTCTTTCCAGTGAATTGATGAACAATGGAAAACAACATACAGTCCACTCTTGAACTCTACAATGCAGCAATAACATGCTCAAAATCAAACCATATATATGTATCAAACCACGCACATAGTCTTTGAGCATCTGCTCTTCACCTGCACTGGCAAGGAAAAACATGCAATATTCATGTGCTATGTGTGGAATTCCCTGTGGGAAACAATACTTACCTTGCTCCTTGATGCTCAAAAGAACTTCCTTGAGGAAAAACTATGAGCAATATATCCTGAATGCTCAAAGATGTGGATCAAAGAGTGTGGTGTTACTGTAGAGGTCAGTATTATTGATTACATATGCTAAATAATTACATTAATAAAATAATAGTTTGTATCACTGCGGTTCCCTTTAAGTCACAGTGTAAGGGGGAAATGATAGCTTGAAGACTGTTTCCTGTAGCACATACCTGTCTCATTGGAAATCTCATTCTCTGGGCAGGGCACACAATCAAAACAGCAGGATGCCTTCCCCTCCCAATGGAATTTCCTGAAACCAGGACTGCAGGCCGCACTGCACACAGAGGAGGGAACCTGAAGAAGGTCAGATACATCACAGTAACATTAATTTTACCTATTCCCCATGACTAGAGTATTTTAGACTGCTGGAATAATAGTAACTTTCTTTTGTCTATATCTATAAGCCAAATCAACAATCATTCTTTCGTATTTTGTGTAATGACTTAAATATATATATACACATTAGAAAAATTGAACTGGACACTCTTTAGTACACTGGGAATGCCATGAGTTCTGTTGTTTTCAGACTCTGAAAATGTTTTATTTTTCATTTTAGACACTGAGAGTTTGGGGGGAGAGCAAAGAGTGTGTGTGTGTGTGTGTGTGTGTGTGTGTGTGTGTGTGTGTGTGTGTGTGTATGTGCGCACAGACACATACATATGTGCATGTGCCTTTGTCAGAGACTACAAATTTATTATAGGTGTCTTCCTCAATCAGTCTTCACCTTGTTTTGAGGCAGAATCTTTCAATCATCATGTGTGGACTGCAAACACAAAGAATCGTCCTATTTCTGCTTCCCCAGCACTAACACTACAGGCACATTCTACTGTGCTACACTCATTTTACATGATTACTGAGGGTAAAGTTCATGTCTTCATGCTCACACAGAAAGTACCTTGTTGGGTAGCTCCAGCATTGCTTCAAGGTGCACTTTTCAGATAACTGAGGGTATGGAATATTATTCATGTTTCCTGGTCATTTGTATTTCACCTTTGAACTGTAAAAGTCATTTACTGCTTATGAATACTTGCTGGTGAGGGAAGCTGACAAGATAACATTTGGACAAAAACCTCAAAGTTAAAGTCCCAAACTCAGTTGCAGCTCTGATAGACAACAGAGACCACAAAAAGGGAGGTGGCCCAATGACCAAAGAGACCTCACATGCTCATGCTACTTTCGGAAAAAAAAAAATGTCAATTGACAGCTAATTATGTAGGCTTCAGTTTGTTTTTGTCATGGAAAGTTTTTCTTTCTCCTTCAATCACGACTGATAGTTTAAGTGTTTAAGTGGATATACCCTGGATTGATAATTATGGTTGTTCATGACTTGAAGAATGTTTCTCTAAGCTCTCCTGCTTTTTCTGTTTCAATTGACAAAGTCAGCTATTATTCTGATAGGCTTGTTGTTACATGTGACTTTTTTTTCTTTCTTTCAGCTCTCAAAATATTTTCTTTTTAATTTAATTTTTTACCATTTTGAATTTGAATTTTATTTATGTTTTTTTCTGTTTTAACTCATCTTTAATTTTTTATTTTTTATATTTTTATTTGTTACCATTTACATAAGCTCAAGGGGTAAGTAGCTTCTCCCCCTCCTCCTTTCTCTTCCTTATCCCCTCATCCTACTCTCTCTTCCATTACTCCCTCTTCCCCTCCTCCTTTCCTCCCTTCCCAAACATCTTGGTGTTTCCTGCTTTTTCCCTCCCCCCTTTCAGAACTTCAGCTTACATGGGCCCTGTAATTCCCTCTGAGTAGTCTACACTAGTGAGGGTCCAGGACTCTGTGGCATACCTAAGGGCCCCTTCTTGGGCTGCCCATTAATGTAAGAACTCCATTTCAAAATGTTTTCTTTATCATATATGTGCAATGTTTTGACTATTAGTTTTCATGGAATGTTTCTATGGCTGTGTAGAATGCATCTGGTACTTGGATAGGGTTATCTTTTCTTGAGTGGGGGAAATTTTCATTTATTACATCAAAAATATATTCTCGAGTGTTTTATTAAGATCATGTTCTGGAATTCCATGAATGCCAATTTGTGATTCTTTATAGGTGCCCATAGCTTTTGAATATTGCCTTCATGTATTTTTTTAACTTTGCCAGCTTCTTTAATTGAATGATCTTTTTCTGCAAACTTATCTTCTAGATGTGAGATTCTATCTTCTGATGGAACAGTTCTCTTGGTAAGTCCGTCTACTGGGTTTTATACTGGAATTAATTTAACTTTTTTATCAGATTTAATTTTGGTTTGGGATTTTTTTATCTGTTCTATGCTTATGATCTTTTAGATACATGCTTTAGATGTATGCTCAGCTCTCTAGAGGGAGTATATCATGGCGAACTTCACATAAAATGGTTTTCCTTGTGTAGGCAGTGAGAAGAATGGGTCCCCTGTGAAAGGAGAGAGATTGATATTGCTAGGGTAAGAATTCACAAAGTCAGAAAATTCTCTAGAAAAGACAAGTGAAACAAAGCACAAAGCCCAGTTTTTGAAGAGAGGAATTCTCCTTGGACCAAGTGCCTAAGTAAACCTTGCTATTTTGCATCTCTGTATGCCGTTTATCATTTTCTGTAAAATGATTATTGGATGTAAGTTAATTCCACATGTGTTTTCTAGGTTCATTTGAATAACCCTGATACAACCTTTCTTCCTGTGACTGTGTTGTCTCTGTGAGTAAGCTGTGTTTCTTTTAGACAACAAACAGTAGTATTCTTTTTTATAATTTACTATTCCAATCTGTGAATCTGATTAGAAATTGAGAACATTGACATTATTAGTTACTAGTAAAAATATGCATTAATTACCTAGAACTTGTTGTTTTGCAATGTTTAGTATCTTGTCATTGTCACTTGTCTGGTGTTCTATTGGTGATTTTTCATATAATGATTTCAATGTATTTATGTTCTCTTCAATGCATAGAATTCTTTCAGATGTGATCTGTGTTGTGTAGTTAGTAATAATGAACTCCATTTATTTGTGTTTACTATGGGAAATTGGTCCTTCTCCTTCAATTATGAAACCCAGATCAGTTGCTTATAGTAATTTGTGTTTTCTGTATTATCTCACACTACTGGAAATACATGCCCTCCTATTTTTATAATATCAGTGGAGAAATCCTCTATTTTCATGAGATTGCTAATGGATATCTCATAGGTTCTGTTCATAGTTTCCCATAATTTTTTGGCATTGTCCAAATGGGCTTTTTTTTGGAACAATTTTTCAAATTCTGCTCTTCTGCCTTTCCTTGACCCATTCTGTTGGTGAAGCTTTTCACAGATGTTTTATTTAACCTAATAAGTTTTCATCCTCCAAATTTTAATTTGATTTTTCATTATGTTTGCTTTGTCAATATTTTCTCCCATGTCTTAGATAACAAAACTTTTATGAACCCTACAAATCTCCATACAATCAAATTAAAAATGCTTTTTATTTCGAATCAGCTAAGCAGTCCTTTAATGGACATTTAAAAGTTCCTCTATTGAGACATTCCTTACAGAAGGTTGACCTCTATATACTAAAAGACTGTGATTCATTGTATATCTAAATTATTTCATGGAAATGGATTTTCTTGTTCAGGGTTTTCTTTAAATATCTAATCTCTAGGTATAAATGCTTAAAATATAGATATGTAAATAGATAGCATTAAAGCATGTATTGAGGAAACTCAAAAGTTTTTCGAATTGTTACTGTTAAGGTCAACCACAAATGATAAACTGAGGACTCCAAGTGGTAACCAAGCTTACACTTACTATGTGACTTTACAAGTTAGATAGGCTATTCATATAATTATGTATAAAAAATCATCTAAATCATACATAAAATACTGGGTTCCACCTTGAGGAAGAGGAGGCAGAAAGATTGTAAGAACCTAGGGAGGACCAATGATATGCAAGATATTCCACATAAGTCAGGGCTGAAGCAGCCAGGATATAGCTACAACATGATTGGACCTTGCCTGAACTGCACAAAAGCTGACATGTCAATAACTCCACAAAGTCTAGGAGGGATCACAGGAGAGAAGGCTTCAGGCAGTAGGATCCTTAGAGGCAAGGGGTTAGGCAGTCATAATAGAGTTCCCATACTAACGGGGAACTCAAGAAGGGGCTCTGGGCTATGCCACTGAGTCCTGAAACTTCACTAGTGTAGATGACTCAGAGGGAAATTCAGTGTCCACATGAACAGATGCTCTAGAGGATGAGAGGGAGAAAGCAGGAAACGCCAAGAGAGGAGAAGGGAAGGAAAAAGGGTGAGGGGGGGAAGAGTGGGAAGGGAGAGAGTGCAATGGGGACAACAGGGGGTAGGTAAGAGGTGAGGGACAAGAGGGGTTATTTATTGAGCTTGTGCAACTAGGCAAAAAATGTAATAAAAATAAAAATAAAATATTTGGGAAAAAATGAGTTCCAGAAATGAGTTGAGTCACCATACTTTTACACCAAACATTTTGCAGACTCTGCAAATTTTAATATATGAACTATTGACTCACAAGCTTAGTTTTTCACATCGACTTATTTCTTGCATGAAAGCCAAATATTTGCAGTACTTTTACTACTAGTTTCTAAGTAGCTGGTGGTGAGAACCATTGTGGGAATCATAATGCCTTACAATAATGCATATTGCTTTCTTACTGTAAGCGATATAAATAGGATTAATAAAGATTTTGTATTAACAAAACAAAGTGAAAAGAGTCATTTGGGGAAAGCATGAAAAAGTTAGATTATGTACAAATTATGTACAACATACCTGTTTGCTACCTGTGGCCCACTCTATCATGTCTTCAGATAAATACAACTGCTGACCATGTGATAAATATTTCTTAAAAGTTCCTATTTTCACCCTAAGTCCAAGACCTTGAGGAAAATGCCAAATGTTGAAAATGTCGTACTCGGCACCAGAATTTTCATTCTGATTTGTGTTCACAAGATCTCCAAGAGGATTAGTAAACTGGATCTTCTTGACAATGGGGTGCAGCTAAAAGAGATACAACATGCAGTATGCCCACATACTGAGTCATAAATTCTTTTTGTAATTTTACATATTCTTTTACATTTTTAAATATGTACAATGAACTGAAGTGCTTCCAAAACTTACTATATGATTCATCCATCTCTCCTCTTCTACTTCATACTTTCTTCTATTGAGTCAGTCTCCCTCCTACTTTCAAAACACTTTTGCATATATTGCCCACTGAGTTATATCTGGGGGTCCCTGTTCTGGAAAGTGCCTGAGCACTTAATGGAAAATAAATGATTTATGAGTGAGCAACTTATGGAGTAATTGAACCTCTCTGCCTCAGTTTAGTATTGGACTTGTATAGTTTCTCAGGGAGGGGTAGTTTTCCTGAGGTCTTCTTCATAAACATAGTAAATGTAGATAGGTCAACTCTGTGCACATCTTCTAGGAAGTGGACATCACTGTAATGAGTTCTTGCATATGGCAATTCTATGTGCACCAGAGAATACTATATGTCATCACATCTATAGACCCTTAGGAAATTAGGGAAGTTGTCAGCCTTCGACAAAGAAGCGTGCATGTGCAATGAAAGATATTTTATGCAGATAATCACAAGTGCTCAACGTTCAGAGAATAATTGGCTGCAGAGCGCACAATTCTGAGAAACATTGAAACAACCTACTGCCCAAATCAATGTTTAGAAAACCTGGCAGAAAAAAGACTAGTAAAAATTTAATCATAAACCAGAGTGAACACTGGGGTCTATAGAAATGTACAGGTAGAAGGGTAGGAGGGAGTGGGAGGCAATAATTAAGAAAGGGAGAGGATGGGAGGAAGCAAGGAGGGAGGGAAGCTTGGATGAGTATTCAATGTATTTGGAAAAGTAGAAAAATAATAAAAAATTTTATAAAAAGAATATGATAGTCAGAAACTCTTTTTCCCATATATGTGTGTATATGTGTGTGTTCATAAATAAGTGTTTGTAAATGAGCACCCTCGAGTGTGCATTTGTGTGTGTATTTACATGTAGGCTTGATGAATACACAAAGCCCAATGGTGATACAAGGATTTATCACCAATTACTCTTCTACATTATTGTTGAGAATCTGGATTGCTGATTAAAAAGTCACATCACCATTAACAATTTGGATAGTCATTTTACTCTGGGGATCCCCAAGATCTTCCTTTCATGGCTAGAATTACAGACAGATTGCCAAACACAGAGCATATCTACATGGGATCTGAAGAGCTGAATGCAGATCCTTTTCTTGGGGAAGCAAAAGACTTTAAATACTGATTTATCTCCCCAGACCCCAATAACTTAGAAGTTTATAATTGCTCCTCTGTTCTTTAATCCTTCTGTCCAAATGCACTTTTTGTAGCTACCCAAAGGAGACAAAGAAATGAAATCTTATGGGTAATCAAAAATCAATAACTTTCTGAGTTTTCAATTTTTCTAAGAAAATACTCCCAAAACACACACACGCACATGCACACGCACACACACATGTACACGCACACATGCACACACACTCAGATACACATGCACACACAATTTACTATATGAATGTTTCTAAAGTATCAGTGAAATACAATTGTTGGCATTGAAAAGCTCTATAATCTATGTGACTGTCTCCTCATTTATCATAGCTGTCTAGATTTACATCCTTACAAGTATATAAGGATAGAAATGACTTTTCACTTAGAGATAATATCTAGATTTTTCACTTCAAGAACCTGTGGAAACTTACTAGAATGCCACATTTTAAGACATCAAAGAACATGCAATGGAAGAGATAATACCTTCCCACAGTAAAACATCAGGCTATTAGGAGACTTAAATATTTGACGATCTGTATTTTGAAGAAGCAACTCATGGAGGGCATGTGCCACAGCATACACACCATTGTATAAACTGTAACTCACATCACTGATGGCCATATCAAAATTGTGCTGCCTCACCCATTTTATTAAGTCTTTTGATGAAGACTTCTTCAGAATCTTACTGATAGATGTAGAGATACTACAATTAAAGTACATCCATGCCAAATTTGCCAGAAAAAGGTCTGTGTACTTGGAAGGATTCATTCTCTGGACAAAAGTTTTTAAACCAGAAATCTCTCCATGGTGGTGTGAAAAACTGAAAATCCCATGAAATGAATCAAGGATGAATTCTTTCCTCATTGTAGTCACATCCCATTGGGAAGTGGTGACCCAGATTCTCTGGATTCCTAATTGTTCCCATCTTCTGAAGCTCACAGCAAGAGCAGAATTCATATCGCCATAAAGGATGACAACATTGGCTGATGATGTCACAATTTCATTGTAATATGTTTCAGCTTTTGTCACATACAACTGCATGTTGACTGGAATCATATTCACAAAGGCTAAACAGACATCATTTCCTTCCATCTCTCTTCTCAAGTCTGATAGAAGCTGTATTCCTTGGTCATCATCTAAGATGACCAGCCCCACCCAGTTCCATCTGAAATGAAGCATCATGGAGACCATGGCCAGGGCAAGGTATGTGTCCTTGGGGGACGTTTGATACAGATAAGGAAACTGTTCATGGTCATTAAGGACAGGAAGAAAAGGGCCAAAGGAAATCTGAAAGACACAAGAGCATAGGAAGCAGCATGAGGTGAGGAACAGGATGGTCAGAAAGCTCAGATTAAGTCCTGAGTATGGTAAACATCACTCTGAAGTGCTGGGAAGGGCAATTTTCTGCATTCATTTTTTTGTTTTGAATACATACAATCCTTACTACATGAGTGTAACTTCATATGTATGACCCTACAAAATATTCTAGAGAAATCTTTGCCTGTTTCGTAGGTGTTCCAAAAAAGAAATGGATAACTCAACAAGCGTCTTAACTAATTATTCTTTTAGCTCTATAGTTTAACAAATGCCTAAAGACAAACAATTTCTCTCTCCTTTTTCATCTGAGAATAGTAGAAAGGTTCAGATGAGTCCAATTCTCCACACTCCACTCTTCCTCACCTGTGGATATCTGATGAGTTGCAAGAAAGTCCCCAACCTGGCAAATGTTGTCTGCATTGGTCCTATAATTGCTGCTAGACATGGAACAATATTTCCACAGTAATAATTTGGAGGAAATTGTTTTTTTACTTCTTCATTATTTATCACTTCATGATAATGCATCAGATCACAACTGGGAGTAGATAACACAATTTCTAATGTCAAATTGGGTAAAAGATGGGGATTTTCATTTATTTCTTTAAGGGCAAAACACAAGGCCATAAAAAACTGCTGGTGTTCAGTTGAAAACCTGAAAAAAAAGCACACACTTTATTATGGAAAAGACACCTCTTATTTTTTGAAATGTATTCCCCACAGTCTCATGTGTTTGGGAAGGTCATGGCACATTTGAGAGTTGGAGCTTTGCTGGAGGAAGGTGATCACAAAAGATGGGGCCTTGAGGTAGATTAGTCCCACCCTACCTCCTTGTCCTTCAAGGACACATCTGTGTCCTTCATATTGCTTTCAGATTGCAAGCAGACTTGAAGGTCTCAGCCTCCAAGATGTTTCTAGTGACTTAGGCCTGCTTTAGATTCTGCCAGCTAGGCATGCCATATCTGCCATGAAAGATTATATCTCCTCTCTGGAACCATAAGCTGAATAAATTTCCCTTTCTCCCGTATGTTATTACACTTTGAATGTTCTCTCATGACAACAGATAAGAGTAACCATTATGGAAATTGGTACCAAGTTTTGGGGTATTGCTATAACATTAAGAACATGTGGTACCACAATGTGAAGTGTTTTGAAGTTGAGAGAAATTGTTACCAGAGAAGTGAAGTAGGGTATTGCTGTGTGCAACTAAAAGAATTGGATACCAAAAAATGAAGTTGTTATTTGTGAAGCTGAGAGAAGTTGGGACCTAGGAGTATGCCCAAAGCTATGATGTAGCTAGACTGTCTTTGGAATTGTTTATTGGGCCAAATATGGAGAACTTTGGGACTTTTTGCTGAGAAATGATTTCATCTTAGCAACTGGGCCAAATGGGCCTTTTTCATGAGAACTCAGAAGAAATCAATGCTGTGAGAGATGCAGGCAGTGGAAGCCCAGTTTGTGATGATCCAGAGGAGAATGGAGATTATGTTTTAAACTGGACAAATGACAGATGGAGCCATGTGTTGTCAGAGAGTTTAGTCAAGTTTTGCCTTCATCCTGAAAGCTTGCCTGAAGTTAAACTCAAGTACTCAATTCTAATAAAACTCATATATAAATGCATCCCTTGGATTAACTTCTCTTTATAATGGCCCTCAATATTAACCTCATACATTAAGGGAGAATCATTCTTGATTTCTTTTCTGTACCATCCTAACAAAAATGCCTAATCTCCCTACATACTTATTCATGAATTGAATGTCTTAAAGAACAAGTAAAAATAAAATATAGGTATGTAAACAAATAATTTATTCAAAAAAAGAAATGGAAATGAAATATGATTGAAACAATTTGTACAAGAGACCAAAGCAGAGAGCACACTAACAGAAAAACACATCATCCTCACAAAAATATAAGCAGAGAAACGGAGTTAAGGATACTATACATAAAACGGATGTAAGAGAGGTACAGAACATTCAACACAAATACTGAGCAGAACCCATTATTCTAAGCAGACTGTGGAACTTTGTTCAATATAGATCTCATATTAAGACACAAACCAAGTATCAGCACAGACAGCAAAAATTGAAATAACACGCTGCTTTTTGTGTATGTATTGAGACCTCAGTTTATTTCTGTCTTTAGACAACTTTTTGCTAGCTAACTAACATCTCCACTACTAGTCCTTCCACTGACTTCCACTGCAAAACTGAATGTTGGTTTTATCTTCTTCCTGACTTCTATGGGAAAACAGCAAACATTCCACTTGAAGAGTATCCCTCCTGGAAGATTAGCAAACTTGAAGCAGACTCAGCCAAGATCTCAGGCATTCTGACCGATGCTTATACATTTTTCTTTTACTTTTTTTTCTTGTAGTGGTTCATACATGAGGATAGTAACAATCTGTATATTATCTAAACACAAGGGAATGACTTGAGATATTAACAGCAAGAGAAGCCACAAACTATGCGTAGTCACACAGACAAAGCAACACACTAATTACTAATATTTGTTCTTTGGAGATTTCAGGAAGGAAAATAAAAAGTTCCTGAATTGAATGAAAATGAAAGCACCACATAAGAAAATCTATTGCATGCAGCGAATTTGTCCTAAAATCAAAGTTTATAATGCCATGTAACTACATCAAAAATTAGTGGCATCTTAAATAATTATATCTCCTCTCTGGAACCATAAGCTGAATAAATTTCCCTTTCTCCCTTATGTTATTACACTTTGAATGTTCTCTCATGACAACAGATAAGAGTAACCATTATGGAAATTGGTACCAAGTTTTGGGGTATTGCTATAACATTAAGAACATGTGTCCAATTCTCCACACTCATTAAGACCCTAGCAAAACATTAAGACCCTAGCAAAACAAGGAAAACCAAACCTAAAAGCAAGAAAAATATTGAATATTATAGCAGAAATTAATAAAACACCAACTAATAGGAAGTAATTAAATGAGAAGTTAGTTCCTTAAAAAGAAAAAAAAAAAAACTTTGACAAAGCCATGGCCTAATTATCCAAAAGAAAACTACAAGTCACTAAAATTAGACCTAACAAGGTAGGTCTTATGACAGACAGCAATTTGATTATAAATTAATTAACACCTTAAAATCTAATTTTTTTAATTTCTTCCACTTACACAAAGTTGATAAGTACCCCATTCCCTTCCTTCCCTTCACCCCTCCCTGGATCCCCTTGCTCCTAAAAAATCTAATTTTCACAAACTGGAAAATCTAAAAGAAATGATTGTTTCCTTGATGGCTATGAATATCAAAATTTAATCATGATGTAATAAACAATTTCAGCAGCTTAATTATGATGTATTAAATCAAAAGAGTAAGAAAAAGTCTCACAACTGACATCTGTTCTAGAATCTTTCAAAATTATTTCTAGCTAGGATTCATCTCTTGTGTTTCTGCATCCATCTCTATTTTATTAATTTCAGCATTAGTCTCACTGTGTCTATGTAACTAGCACAGATAGCTCAACAACTTCAATTTATTCAAAATTCCCAATTTCTGAGATTTAATTGCATAGATTCGCTTTATTTTTTATTTTTAAATATTTTAAAATTCCTAGTTATATATGCTCCTTGCCTCACTAGTTCTCCCCTTCCTTCCCTCCCTCTCTCATCCCTTTTTACCCCCCTCCTCTCTATGGGTTCATTCTGCTCCTTCCTACTCTCCTCTCTTTTGGATCTATGGGACTTAAGGTTCCCTCTATATCATCTGCTGTAGTGGGGGTTCAGGCCTTGTGGCAGACAAAGAGGCCCTTCCTTGGGCAGACCGCTGATATGGATACTCCCCTGCCTCTGTCTGACCGCTTCTTCCTAAGGATCCTACTGCCTAAACTATTTCTTCTGAGATCTGCATTAGTCCATGGGGACATGTTGATATGTCACCACTGTGCAGGTCTGATAAGGTCAAGTCCCATTACTGTGAGTTTCTGGCTACAGCTAAACAAGACCACAGTCAGGAAAGACTATCTGGTCCAATTCATGTCAGTCTCCTTTCTGTTCACTGGCATTAAGACAGGTTTGAAGCACTGGATATGGGTTCCCTGTCAGGGTTTACTGGTTAGTGAACAGCCAGATAATGTCCTGGAGGTTGATCCCATTCACTACTGTGCTCTATTAGTGATCTTCTCTCTCCTTCAAGTCTTTCCTTATATAAAGACCACTCTGGTGGTTTTTGTATTGTTGGATAGGTGAGGATCTCAACACACAGATTCAGGATGCAGCCCTGTATAGTGCGACAAAAACAAACAACCAGAATACAGAACACTGGAGATTCTACAACGTTAACCTAGAACTAGGCCAGTAAAATCTCTCCCCATCAGAAGGCTCAAGGAACATTATGGAAGAAGGGGCAGTAGGACTATTTAGAGCCTAATGATGGGGAAGTCTATTGCTGGACAGAACACTCCAGGTTCACTTTAAACATAAATTCTATTGAATTAGTTTACTGTTCCCAGTACCCCACTTTCCTGCTAATCTTTTCTTATCTTCTAACCTATAAATCTCTGATAGTTCAAGTACAAACTTGAACACATTGCTTTCAAACTGGGACATTTCTCTGCAACAATACCTATACCCATCTCAAGGGCCTCTTCAATAGTCTTTATTTCCAAGCATACAAAATTTATCACCAAGCTTTACTTTGATATCATAACTTCTAGATGACAAAATTATCAAATCCTGAACACCTAATGTTAAGAAACAACTCATCAATTATTACAAGAACCACAATGTACATAATGAAAACTGGAAAGAATATGCAAATATCCTAATAAAATCATGATGAAGAAAATAGAATTAAGCATGCTAAAAATGTCAGACAGTGAAAGATGATAAAATATAATTATTCAAATAACAGACACAAACATTTTCACTAGTGCTGATGATGATCCAATTTGAAACCCTACCAACACTGCTACCAAATGTGGACAATTACTATAGCTACATCTGTCACTTAGCATATGGCAAGGGAAGTAAGAAGTCACTATTATGAATGGCAGATCTTCCCACAGGTCTATGAACATTCTTCTCCATTTATTAGCTAAATGTCTTTATTGATTTATTGCTAGAAGATCTGCTAGAAGATCTGTGAAATACTCCTATACTAGGCAGCCCCTTTTAATGCATTGGGAACTTGGGCTGATACAGAAAATGTTAACAGATCCTTCTTGCGATACTCTGTTAGAGCCAGTTAACACTGAACTCAGTTTAGAAACTAGGAGTTTATTTTTGTGGGGAAACACTGGGTACCCCACACTGAGGTGTCAAAAGTACAGAGATTTACCATGTGTATCAAGGCAGAGAGTGGTGTCTTCAATAAGTTTGTGAGATGGCAATTGAAAGAGATCAAAAATGCTTTCTGAGCTATTTGAAAGTGGGAAACTGGGTAGCAGATCAAGAGAAAATAAATTTCTGACAAGTCCTAGATAGGAAAGTGAGATAAATATAACAGAACAACCACAGAGCATTTACTAATCATCTATAATCTATAATCCTCTTGTTGCAATATTCACAATAATACTAGTAGAAAAATGAAGAGAAACTGTACTCACTGAGTATGAAATTCATCATTGTCACCAGTTTTGCCAATAGATCTGGGTACTACATCAAAGCTGTACATACAATCATCGACTTTTTCCTGCTTCTTTTCTTTTTCCTGTTTTATTCTCCAGAAGCACTGGGGTTCAATGAAACTGGCCACAAGGAAGAAAGCCTTCAAGAGCAAGAAGAGAAAAATCAACGTGAACATCCTTGTCATATTAGCCATTTCTTATCCAAAAATAAATAGGTTGTGATGTCTTGTGAAGATATAATGTCAAATGGGCTCAGATACATATATCTACTTTGTTACAGATGTCAAAAGGAAAAGACAGGTGCCTCCTCTCCCATTCCATCTGCTCAGGCAACTATACTTCTCTTGAGCTCCTGGGACACTCTTCCCTAGGGTTCTACATCTGAGGTCCTTCTTCCAAATGATAAACATGGTTTGGAAAACTTGTTTGAGGACCATGGCAGCCGCAGGTGCCATGATGTTATTCACATCCAAGGACATTAAGACCCTTGGGAAGAACAATTGTGAAAATTTGTTCAAGATTAAGGTAGACAATTTGTCTGTATGAGTACTTATTGGACTTTTATTGGAGATTCACAGTAACATGTAAGGTGAAGCGTCAGGAAATGACTGTCAGGGCTCATGCAGATGTTAAGGAGCATGTGATCCCAGAACTGCACCTTAGGGAGAAGCTGCCTTACATGCACAGCACCCAGCAGTTATGGAACATTCACTGTGTGGTGCAAACATTGCTACATAGCAGTCACATATACAGAATGCCTGACATGCACGTGTTATTTGGATATTTAATGGTCATGAAAATTCAGAAGTTCCTCATATCACACTTAGTCCATAAGTAAGCAACAAGTGCCTTCTATTAAGGCAAAAATACCCTAAGTGTTTGTGCTATCAAACATAACTCTACCTACCTTAAAACATGATAGTAACTAGGAATCAACCATAAGTTTTACATGCAAACTGTATTCCATTTTCCCTTTAAGAGATTCTTTCTTACTTCATTACAGATTGTAGCAGTTATCCTGCACGGTCACTGATAAAAATCACTATCGAATGGCATAAGGGAATAAGGGAATTATTCTCTTAGGATTGTCCAGTTCTTGGAAAAGTATGATGGGAGAGCATGCACCAACATCAGGACCAAGGAACTGGCCACCCCATCGCCACATAACAGTTGAGAGAGGGACAATCCTTATTTGCCAGACCAGCATGTCTGGCCAAGTATACACAAACAGTTTTCTCAAACACTTTCTTCCATTTTATTCACCTGCCCAAGGACTAGTCCCACCCATCATGGGCTAGGCCTTCCCCCATCCACTGAAAGATCTCCTGTAGGTTTGCTCTGGGGTTAACTCAACTATCAATCATTTACAAATGTGCCCAGAGCTCAAACCCTCAACTCTCAACTGGACACCTGTACCTAACTATAACATAGATGAGGCATTGCCTATGGGAATGTATGGAGATGGCAGTGTGTTGGAAAAAAACCTCCTAATAGTGATATAGTCTATAGGGCAGCTTCAAGAATGTAGGGCAGTTCTTCAATATGAGAGCTCAGAAGTTCCAGCAAATGAGATGAGACACACAGGTCTTGGCTTATTCCACATCTGGTTTAAAATATGTAAAACCAGTACAGCATTTTTCAAGTTGTAGTTCTGTGGTGAACTCCCCTAGAGAGTGGTAAGAGGTCAATGAAGACATTTGTTATAACAGAACTTAGTCATTAGAGTAGAGATAAAATTCATCTTTTGGGATAAGAAATATAAATTCCAATGCAGAGGAATGACTATGTAGCTCAATATTAGATTTTTCAATTAATGTTGTTTTTTTAGTCACCATGCAACCTTGTTTCATTCTCTCATTTGCATACATGTGCTTCATTAGGCTTTGCTCATACTTGCTTATCCACTAATTTAGATAGTCCCCTTATCTGCTTCTTATGATTCTCGTCCTTACTTCAACTAACTACCATCTGTTTTCATAACTTTCATATGTATAGATATGTTGTGAAAATTTATTTCCAGGCCAGTGTGAACAATGTGCTTGTGTGAGCACAGTTTAGAGTAATATAAGCAGACTGTAACAGAAGACCCACAATAATATGTGAAGTGAAAAGGTCGGGAAGGACACACAGCTGTCAGGGTTCATGAAGATATAATGAACATCCAGTTCCAGAACTGCTACTTAGGGAGCATTCACTGCGGGGCCTACGACTGCTGCACAACAGTCTCATAAACAGAATGTCTAACATATACATGAATATCTCATTATCTGGAAAACCAAAGATCATTCCAAATACTGAAATTCTCCAAATCATATTCAATTCAGAAACAGTCAGTGCCTTGTATTAAAGCAAAAGCACTCTGAGTATTTGTGTTAACAAATATCACTCCACACAGTTCCTCATTTCCCACAGTTGCCTATGTGCTGATGAACTATTTCTACATGGTAAACCTAGTTTTCTTTATTGTCTTATGCCTAACTTATAACTTGATAATGGCTGGGAATCAACCATAGATTTTATGTGTAAACTCTATTATTCCTTTCTTGCTTCATTACAGATTAGGCATTGTGTGTGGGATTGTAAGCACATAGCCGTGTGTTGAGAAACCTCCTTATACTGATGTGTTCTACAGGGAAGCTGTACAAATGTAAAACAGTTCTTCAGTGTGAGAGCTCACAGATCTTAGTACTTGAAACCAGACACACAGGTCTTTCATTATTCCATATCGGGAATCATCCTGGATTACTGAACTTTCTTCTTGCTTTGCTCTGATATTTTCCAGGCTCTACCTTCCAGGGTCAGAAGTGCAGACTACCATCTCTGCCCAATGTTTTTACACAAGATCTAGAAACCAAACTGAGGATCTTTTTATTACAAGGCAAAAGCTTGTACCCCTAGCACCATCTCTCTGATCTTCTGGTTTAATATTTTTAAAACCAACACAGCATTGTACATGTCCCAGTCTGAAAAGAAGTCTCCTAGATGGTATCAAGGGCTCAATACCAACATTTTGTGGTAGGAATTAGTCATTGGAGCAAAGAGAAAGTTCATCTTTTATGACAGAGAATAAAAGTTCCAATGCACAGGGATGGCTATGTAGCTCAGAACTTCATAATTTTCAGTTATTGCTGCCTTTATAGTTAGTATAACGGGTCTCATTTGCATATAAATACATCATTGCACTTTGTTCATACTTGCTTGTGTATTAATTTAAATAGTTCCAAGCAGCTGAAGAGATGGCTCAGGGGTTAAGTCTCGGTCTCACAAGGAAAAGGTCCTGAGTTCAGATCCCAGGTCCCACGTAACAACATCAAGCAGAAACAGCAATGGCCTGTACTTCCTACCCTGTAGGCAGAACTTGGGAAATCCCAAAGTGAAGCAAAAAGGAAGTAGAATCTATTCAGCAAGGTTTCAGAAGTCACACTTGGTTCTCTACAAGGACAGATAGTGCTCTTTCACACACACACACACACACACACAGGTGTGCATGCAAAGTAAATAAATATTTTTTAATTAAATACTTCTTTATCTGCCTCTCACTGATTCCCTTTCTCACCTCAAGTAGCTACCATCTGTTGCCCTATCTTACATATGTATAGTCTACATGTGATCAAATAGTTGTTGTTTCTTTCCCTTTTCAGAATCTTCACATGATTCTTACACCTTAATACCTTTAGAATTGTTCTTTCTCTGAAACAGTCCTATCTTTATTTTCATGATATTTATATTCATATACATGCACACTATTAAGTCTGGATTTTGCATATAGAAGACATATTTGTCTTTCAGAATCAGACATTGTTTAATGTAGTATAGTATCAGTTTCATCATCGTTCCCACAAATGATATAATCTAACTTTTCTTTAAAATTATGTAAACTGCTTCGTGTGTACATAAACACATAACATCTTTTTTGCTAAGTGTACTTTTGATATCGAACGGTGCAGGGTGAATATGAATTTCCTCTTGTAACTTATTTTTCTGAATCATTAGTCAGTTCAGAAAGATTGTACAATACTTAAGAAGTAGAGCCTCACTGAAAGGAGCAACTTTCTCTGGAGGGACCTTGAGGTTTTTAGCCTGTGCTTCCCACTGTAGATGCAAAGGGAGCAGATGTCATCTTTATCCTATAGTTGCTCTTCCCCCATTTCCTGCCACGTCTTCCCCACCATTGTGGAAAGATAAGCCCTTTCTCCTTTATGTAGTTTATGGTCAAATATTTAGTCACAGTGACAAGAAAAGTAATAAAATATCTAATAATCTTCTTCCAGTCCTATTGTGTCACTTCTATTTCATTATCTTAAATTGTCACAAAACATTCAACACTAGACTGAAGAGTTGGATCCATTCAAATGTCCCTTAATATACTCACTGCTTTACTCAATCTATACCAGGGGATCATTTTTCATATATGAGTATAATATTATGCTGTTGTTTTCTATGCAATGTAATACACATGTTCCCATTCTAAATTCTATTTGATCTTCAGTCTCCAAAACGTGACACAACTAGCTAAAAATGCTTTAAGTAACATCCCACAAGTGTAAGGAGAGATCAGTCCCAAATATGAGTGAAGAGTTCAAAACATGGAAATTTGTAACAAGAACTAAACTATTCTACATAAGCAAAACGATGTGAAAATTGGAAGGAGACTGACAGTGGAAAAGAAGAGTAGTAATGTGAAGAGGAAATGAGATTGCGATTGGGGATTAAAGGTGGAAACATACCATATATTCACTATTTTCATGTACAAGACATTAAAAGGATAATAGTTTTAAAAAGAGCCCTTTCATCCCACCCCGCTCCGCCGGTCAGGACGCGTGCGTGCGCGGTCCACCCCGGCCTCACCCCGCGCCCTAGGTAAGTCTCCACCCGCGCCCACCCACCAGGACCCGAGGTCAGCCCAAAGGGACCCCGCTCCGACTCCCACCATTCAGCCAGAGCCGTGCGCAGGGCCGAGGGACGAGGAGGACCTCCCCCTGCACCCGGGCACTGCCCCAGCTGCCCTCGGGTTAAATAGCTCCACGCTGAAACCCCCATCCTCCCATTCCCCACCCTGCCCCGCTGGTCAGGACCGTGCACGGTCCAGCTGGGCCTCACCCGCGACCTAGGTAAGCTCTGTCCCTGCCCAGCACCAGAACCCCAGGCCAAATAATTCAGTTTAGTGAAATTGAAAGATCTTAAGAGTTAAAACGACAATGCCAAAGTCAAAGTGCAAATCCATGAGAAGCAACACTCAAGTAAACAAATTTCCCACTGAAGAAGTTAATCCCATAATGTTAGACTCCCACCAGAACAAACCCGCGGAAAAAGGCCAAGAAAGCCTGACCCAGGATAACAACTTTCAAAATATGATCATTACCATGTTCAATACTATGAAAGAGGAAATCCAGGAGGCATTACATAATCGAATCAATCGCTTTGAAGAGGAACACAACAGACATTTGGAGGAGTTGAGAAAAACAGTGCAAGAAACAAAAACTGGCATAGAGCAGTTAAAACACACTCAAACAGAGTTTAAAACTGAGCTACAAGACAACTTATCTTCAACCCAGAACTCTACAGAGAGTCTTATCAACAGAACTAACGAAGCAGAAAACAGAATTTCAGACCTTGAAGATAAAGTGGGAGTACTAACCAGCTCAATGGAAGAGGTTGTTAAAGCCAAAAAGATACTTGAGAGAAATATCCAAGAGATATGGGACACCCTGAAGAAGCCTAACATGCGTATTCATGGAATACCAGAGCAAGAATCTCAAAATACCACCCCTGAGGAAATTTTTCAAACGATCATCAAGGAAAACTTTCCTCATCTAAAAAAAGAGAGGCCCATCCATATACAAGAGGCATTCCACACCCCAAACAGACACGACCAAAATAGAAGCACGCCACGGCAAATAATAGTTAAAACACTCCACATTCAAGATAAAGAACTGGTGCTGAGAGCTTCAAGGGAGAAAAAACAAGTCACTTTTAAAGGTAAACCTATTAAAATAACAAATGACTTCTCAGTCGAAACAGAAAAAGCAAGAAGAGCTTGGAGAGACATACTTCAAGTATTGAATGAGCAAAAATGTCAATCCAGGCTGACTGACCCTACAAAACTATCAGTCATGATCGAGGGAGAAAGAAAAGTTTTCCAGCACAAAGACAACTTGAAGGGATACATGTCCACCAAACCAGGCCTTCAAAAAATGCTAGAAATGATACTCAAGCGTGAAGAAAAAAACAGGCATATCCAGGAGAACAGAAGGCAAGTATAACATCATTAAAAGCAAAGCAATATACTTATAAAAACTACTAAACATAATAAATGTCTGGAATTAACAATAGTTTCTCCATTATAACACTAAATGTTAATGGACTTAATTCACCAATCAAGAGACACAGATTACAAACTTGGATTAAAAATCACAATCCATCAATCTGCTGCCTGCAGGAAACCCATCTCACCACAAAAGATAGGCACGCTCTAAAAATAAAAAGGTTGGTCAACAATTCTACAAGCTAATGGAAGCAGAAAACAGGCAGGGGTAGCCATTATGTTATCAGACAAAGTGGACTTCAAACCAAAGAAAATTAAAAGAGACACGGATAGATACTACATTTTAGTCACAGGTACAATTCACCAGGAAGACTTCACAATACTGAACGTATATGCACCCTATACGGGCCACTCCACATTCATTAAGAAAACCCTACAGCGTCTAAAGCAAGAAATCAACCCCCAAACGATAATTCTTGGGGACTTCAACACCGCCCTCTCAACATGGGATAGATCAACAGGTCAAAAGCTTAACAGAGACACGTTGGAACTTAATCAAACCCTGAAAGAAATGGACCTTACAGATCTCTATCGAACTTTTCACCCATGCACCAAAGAATACACATTTTTCTCAGCAGCACACGGAACTTTCTCCAAAATAGATCACATATTGGGCCACAAAATGAATCTACACATATACAAGAAAGTTAATTCTAACCTGTGCCCTGTCAGACCACCACGGCCTAAAGCTGACATCCACAACACATCAAACAAGAGAAAATACACTAACTCCTGGAAACTTAAAAATATAATGCTGAATGAGAACTGGATTCAGGAAGAAATTAAAAAGGTTTTCTGAAAGTGAATGATAACGAAAATACAAGATACCAAAATCCCTGGGACACAATGAAAGCTGTCCTAAGAGGTAAGATCATAGCTCTTAATGCCTACATCAAAAAAATGGAAACATCAGAAATAAGCAACTTAACAATGCAGCTTAAAGCTTTAGAAAAACTAGAGCAATCTGATCACAAAAGTAGTAGAAGAGAGGAGATTAGCAAAATAAGGGGAGAAATATCTGAAATCGAGATTAAGAAAACGATAGAAAAAATCAACCAGTCAAAAAGATGGTTCTTTGAAAACATCAATAAGATTGATACACCCCTAGCTAAATTAACCAAAAGCAAGAGAGAGAAAACCCAAATTAACAAAATTAGAAATGAACATGGAGTTATCACTATGGATACCCAAAAAATCCAGAGAATTATAACATCATATTTCAAAAACTTGTACTCTGTGAAGTTTGACAACACAAAAGAGTTGGATGAATTTCTAAGTAAATACAACCTACCTAAACTGAATCAGGAAGTTGTGAATTATTTAAATACTCCTATAACATACAAGGAGATTGAAGAAGTAATCTCGAATCTTCCCACCAAAAAATGTCCTGGACCAGATGGATTCAGCACAGAATTCTACCAGACATTTAAGGAGTTAATAACACCAATACTCCTTAAACTGTTCCATCAAATAGCAAAGGAAGGAACACTACCAAATTCCTTCTATGAAGTTAATATCGTTTTAATCCCAAAACCTAATAAAGATTCACTTAAAAAGGAAAACTATAGGCCGATCTCCCTGATAAACACAGATGCAAAGATTCTCAACAAAGTCTTAGCAAATCGGATTCAAAAACATATCAAAAAGATCATTCACGGGGACCAAGTAGGCTTCATCCCCGGCACACAAGGTTGGTTCAACATACGCAAATCAATAAATGTAATTCATCATGTAAACCAGTCCAAAGTCCAAGACCACATGATACTCTCGATAGATGCAGAAAAAGCCTCTGACAAAATCCAACAGCCTTTTATGATCAAAACGCTAGAGACAGTAGGAATGGAAGGAACCTTTATCAATATAATAAAAGCTGTATACAACAAGCCCACAGCAAGGATTATGCTCAATGGGGAACAATTGGAAGCATTCCCACTTTGATCAGGAACTAGCCAAGGCTGTCCACTCTCACCACTTCTATTCAATATTGTACTTGAAGTCTTAGCTGAAGCCATAAGACAAGAAAGGGACATAAGAGGGATTCAAATCGGCAAGGAAGAAGTCAAGCTATACCTATTTGCAGATGACATGATCTTATACCTGAATGATCCCAAAAACTCCACCAGGAAGCTCCTGGAACTAATACAGAAATTCAGCAGGGTGGCAGGATACAAAATAAATGTGCAAAAATCAGAGGCCTTCCTATATGCCCAGAATGAAAGAAGTGAAAAAGCCTTGAGAGAAACAATCCCATTTACTATAGCCCCTAAAAAAATGAAATACCTTGGTATAAACCTAACTAAGGAGGTAAAAGTCATTTACAATGAAAACTATAAAACCCTAAAGAAAGAAATTGCAGAAGACACCAGAAGGTGGAAAGACCTCCCTTGTTCCTGGATTGGCAGAATCAACATCGTAAAAATGACCATCCTACCAAAGGCAATATACAGATTCAAAGTTATACCAATCAAAATTCCAAAGCAATTCTTCAAAGAAGTTGACCAAACAATCTCAAAATTCATATGGTGGCACAAAAGACCCAGGATAGCAAAGACAATCCTGAGTAACAAAAACACAGCTGGAGGTATTACCATACCGAACCTTAGTCTATACTACAAATCCATAGTTATAAAGACAGCCTGGCACTGGCTCCAAAATAGACACACAGATCAATGGATAAGGGTTGAAGACCCAGATATAAGCCCACAAAATTACAGCCATTTGGTCTTTCACAAAGGGGCCCGAAGAATCCAATGGAAAAAGAACAGCATCTTCAACAAATGGTGCTGGCAAAACTGGATCTCCACATGCAGAAGATTAAAGCTGGACCCATACTTGTCACCATGTACAAGACTTAATTCCAAATGGATCAAGGACCTTGGTATCAGGCCAGAGACTTTAAAAACCATAGTTGAAAGGACAGGGAACTCCCTCGAGCTGATTGGGCTAGGCCAACAGTTCCTAAACAGATATCCAATGGCACAGTCACTGCTACCAACTCTCAACAGTTGGGATCTTGTGAAATTAAAGAGCTTCTGTTCAGATAAAGAGATTATAACGCGAGCTCAAAGGCAACCCACAGAATGGGAGAAAATCTTCACTAACCACACATCTGATAGAACTCTGCTGTCCAGAGTGCACAAAGGATTTAGAAAACTAAACACCGGGGAAACCAATGGCCCAATTAAAAAAGGGACCCTAGAACTTAAAAGAAACTTTACCAGGGATGAAATTAAAATGTCTAACACATATCTGAAAAAATGCTCCACTTCCTTAGCCATCAGGGAAATGCAAATCAAAACTTCCCTGAGATATCATCTCACCCCGGTCAGGATGGCAAAAATCCACAATACAAACAACGACAAATGCTGGAGAGGATGTAGAGAGAGGGGAACTCTCCTACATTGCTGGTGGGAATGCAGGTTCATACAGCCACTCTGGCAAGCCATCTGGAAATTCTTAAAGAACTTAAAGATTGAAATGCCATATGACCCTGCTATCCCACTTTTGGGAATAACCCCTCATACAGCAGAGGTTCACCTCGATAGCACAAGCTCGACCATGTTCATAGCAGCACTGTTTACAATACCAAAGTCATGGAATCAGCCCAAATGTCCAACAGTTGACGAGTGGATAAGGAAACAGTGGTACATCTATACAATGGAGTACTACTCAGCCATCAAAAATGATGAATTACTGGAAATTGCCGGGAAATCGATGTCATTAGAAACAATTATATTAAGTGAAGTATCCCAGACACAGAAAATTAAGCGCCGTATGTACTCCCTAATAGGTGGCTCCTAGTACCAAACCCACCCAGCCCACCTAGAGACAGGAATTCCAAGGATTATGAACAGAAGGGATGGGGTAGGAGGGCCACACCAGAAAGAAGGAGAGAAGGGACCATGTTACAGCAGGGAAAATAGGCCTCCACCAAGGACCCAAATAAGTAATGAGACATCTGATTAAGTTCACAGACTTTTGTTCCTCATCATTTACTACTGAGGGGGAGTGATCTCACCAGAAGAGGAGGGCATATAGTCTGGCAGATAAAAAGTAACCATTTTGCAAATGGGTGATAGACCCCTCCCTTACTGTGGTTTCCCACTTTTATTACATCTACCTTTGAATGTGCTTTTATCACAAGACTCTAACAGCTTTTTGTCTCTGGCCAGGGGGTAACATACAATGCCCACCAGGATGGAGTGAAGGGCATTGCAGGAGCAGCAAAACTGCAAAAGAAAATCAACAAACCACAATCCTGAATTCAGAGACTCTATATCAACCACCTAGAACTAGGCCAGCTTAGTCTCTCCCCATCTTGATGCTCAGGGAAATTTGCGGAAGAGGGGGCGGTAAGAGTGTAAGAGCAAAAGGATGGGAGGAGCAATGATATGTAAGATACTCTATACTAGTTAGGGCTGAAGCAATCATAATTGGACTTTGCATGCCCTGCGCATTGTCCAACACACTGTTGACCTCACAAAGTCTAGCATCTGCTAAAGGCACCAAGATCCTTGGAGACAAAGGATTGGCAGCCACAGCAGTGTTCCTATACCTAAGGGGAACATGGGAAAGGGTTCAGGGAAAGGCCACTGGGTCCTTGTACATCATCGGAGAGGAGGGCCCAGAGGAAAATCAGACATGCACAAGAAAGGACTCTCTGGGAATTGGGGCGGGAGGCACTGGGGGATGGGGAGGGAGGGGGGTTCGGAGGGGGAGCAGGAGGTACGGGGGGAGGAGGAGGGAAGGAGGGAACTGGTATACCAAATAAGTTTGTATGAGCTGAAATAATAATAAAAATTCCCAGAGTCCTTTCTTGTGCATGCCTGACTCTCCTCTGGGCCCTCCTCTCCGATGACGTACAAGGACCCAGTGGCATTTCCCTGAACCCTTTCCTGTGTTCCCCTTAAGCATAGGAACACTACTGTGGCTGTCAATCCCTTGCCTCCAAGGATCTTGGTGCCTTTAGCAGATGCTAGACTTTGTGAGGTCAATAGTGTGTTGGACATTGAGCCGGGCATGCAATGTCCAATTATGATTGCTTCAGCCCTAACTTGTGTGGAGTATCTTGCAAATCATTGCTCCTCCCATCCTTTTGCTCTTACACTCTTACCGCCCCCTCTTCCACAAATGTCCCTGAGCTTCAGGATGGGGAGAGATTAGTCTGGCCTAGTTCTAGGTGGTTGATATAGAGTCTCTGAAGTTCTGGATAGTGGTTCGTTGATTTTCTTTTGCAGTTTTGTTGCTCCTGCAATGCCCTTCACTCCATCGTGATGGGCACTGTATGTCACCCCCTGGCCAGAGACAGAAAGCTGTTAAACTGGAGTCTTATTATAAGAGCACATTCAAGGGTAGATGTAATACTTATACCCAAAAGTGGAATCGCAGGGTCATATGGCATTTGGCAATGAGAGGGGTCGATCACCCATTTGCAAAATGGTTACTTTTTAATCTGCTGAATTATGTGCCCTCCCCTTCTGGTGAGTTCATACCCCCTTAGTTGTAAATGATCAGGAACGAATTGTGAACTTAACTAGGTATCACATTACTTTCTTGCAGTCCTTGATGGAGGCCTATTTTCTCTACTGTAACATGGTCACTTCTCTCCTTGTTTCTGGTGTGGCCCTCCAACCCCATCCCTCCTGTTCATAATCCTTGCAATTACTGTAGGTAATACATAGATTTACCTATGAGTGTCTCAAGATGGGCTGGGTGGGTTTGGTACTAGGAGCCACCTATTAGGGAGTACATACGGCGCTTAGTTTTCTGGGTCTGGGATACTTCACTTAATATAATTGTTTCTAATGACATCGATTTCCCGGCAAATTCCAGTAATTCATCATTTTTGATGGCTGAGTACTACTCCATTGTATAGATGTACCACAGTTTCCTTATCCACTCGTCAACTGTTGGACATTTGGGTTGATTCCATGACTTTGCTATTGTAAACAGTGCTGCTATGAATATCCATCCGTGTCTCTTATGATTTTTTTTTTGTTTGAAGTCCACTTTGTCTGACAGCATAATGGCTATGCCTGCCTGTTTCCTGGTTGCATTGGCTTGCAGAATTTTGGACCAGCCTTTTATTTTTAGGATGTGCCTATCTTTTGTGGTGAGATGAGTTTCCTGAAGGCAGCAGATTGATGGGTTGTGATTTTTCATCCAAGTTTGTAATTTGTGTCTCTTGATTGGTGAGTTAATTCCATTGACATTTAATGTTATAATGGAGAAATTATTTTTAATTCTGGACTTTTTTATGTTTAGTGGCTTTTTTAAGTGTATTATTTGACATTTAGGTTTTGGTGGTATTATACTTCTCTTCTGTCCTCCTGGATATGTTTGTTTTTTTTTTCTTCAAGCTTGAGTATCATTTCTAGCATTTATTGAACATGTAAGCTTTCAAGTTTTCTTTGTGATGGAAAACTTTCCTTTCTCCCTAGATTATGATGGATAGTTTTGTGGGGTGTATCAGCCTGGGTTGACATTTTTGCTCATTTAATACTTGAAATACATCTCTCCAAGCTCTTCTTGCTTTTACTGTTTCCATTGAGAAGTCATTTGTTATTTTAATAGGTTTGCCTTTAAAAGTGACTTGTTTTTATTCCCTTGAAGCTCTCAGCACCTTTTCTTTGTCTTGAATGTGGAGTGTTTTGACTACTATTTGTCATGCCGAGTTTCTATTTTGGTCATTTCTGTTCAGGATGCAGAATGCTTCTTGTATTTGGATGGGCCTCTCATTCTTCAGTTGAGGGAAGTTTCCCTTGATGATAATTTGAAAAATTCCTCAGGTGTGATGTTTTGGGATTCTTGCTCTGGTATTCCATGAATGCGCATGTTAGGATTCTTCAGGGTGTCCCATAACTCTTGAATATTCCTCTCAAGTATCTTTTTGGCTTTAACAATCTCTTCCATTGAGGTGGTTGATATTCCCAATTTTTCTTCAAGATCTGAAATTCTTTTTTCTGCTTCATTATTTCTGCTGATAAGACTCACTGTTGAGTTCTGGGTTGAAGATAACTTGTCTTTTAGTTCAATTTTAAACTCTGCTTGAGACTGTTTTAACGGCTCTATGCCTATTTTTGTTTCTTGAACTGTTTTTCTCAACTCCTCCAAGTGTCTCTTATGTTCCCATTCAAAGTGGTTGTTGTGGTTATTTACCTCTTCCTGGATTTCCTTTTTCATAGTATTGATCATGGTAATGATCATGCTTTGAAAGTCGTTATCCTGGGCCTGGCTTTCTTGGCTATTTTCTGTGAATTTGTCTTGGTTTGAATCTATCATTATGGGGTTAATTCTTTCAATGGAGATTTGTCTTCTTGGGTTTTGTTTCTCATGGATCTGCAATTTGACTTGAGCATTTTTGTTTTGTCTCTTAAGACCTTTCAGATTCTGTGTGTTTTTGAATGAACTGATCGAGTTGACATTAATATTCTCTGGAAGTTATTGCTGGTGGTTGCCTTGGAGTTGGGTACATTTGTCTGTTGTTATTATTTACTAGGTGGGAGTATTAGACTGTAAGTACATCAGTTAAGACAGGTTTAGTAGACAGGTGGTGAATATTAGTGTGGTAATGCAGTTTCACAATTTAATACCTTGATGATATGTGAGGGTGAGTGATATAGTCCCTGAAGTTTTATATGGTTTGGGGGTGGCTATATGGAAAAGTTAATCTACAGTGATTAATAACTGAAAGAAGTAGGATGGTAAAAAGGGGTTTACTTCTCTTTGGGCTGACTGTGGAATCTCTTCCATGTGATAGGATGATTTTAGAGGACTTCAGATGTATGGCATTCGTCCCCTAGTGCTTTGCTTGGGTTTTCTTTGGATTTTGTTGGTTTCTAAGAAGCAGTGTGTCCTTCCTGAGATGCAGGGTAACCTGAAACTTCCAGGGTGACTGGGCAGGTGGCCCAGTAAAGGGGCTGGTGGCAAGCTAGCTGCACACCTCACCTGGGCCTGGAGTTCCAGCCAACCCCAGGCAGACTGGATGATGCTCAGGCTGGCCGATGGGAGGAGCTGGGTGGGGTTACTTGAGACTCGGAGTGACTGGGAGCATCTGGGCTGGGTGAGCAGATAGAGCAACAAAAGGTCTGGTGGCGCAGCAGGCTGGCACCTTAACCTGGGACCCGGGGAGTGGCCTAGAGTTCCAGCCAAACCCAGGCAGGCTGGATGCTGCTCAGGCTGGCTGGCGGGAGGAGCTGGGAAGGGCTGGTGGGGGTTGCCTGAGATGCAGAGAGATGGAGAGCATCCAGCCAGGGCAGGCAGGTGGAGCAGCAAAAGGAAGAATCTACTCTTATAATAATATTCCACTTAAATAGCCTTTTATCTCTGGTTAAGAGGTGACCTCCAATATCAATCAGGATGAACCCAACGGTGGTGAAGGAACAGCAAAGCTGAAAACAACAACAAACCATAATTCAGAACATCAGAGACCCTACATTAATCATCTGGAACCAGACCAGCCAAATCTCTCCCCATCCTAAATTTCAGGGAAATTTCAAGGGAAGGGGAAGAAAGATCGTAAGAGCCTAAAGATGGGAACAGCAACAATGCGCAAGATACTCCACACAAGGTAGGGCTGCAGTAGCCATAATTGGAGTTTCCATGACTTGCACAAAGTCTAACATGGATCACAGGTACTAGGATCCTTAAAGGCAAGGGATTAGCAGTCATAATAGTGTTCCCATACTAAAGAGGGGCCCAAGAAAGGGCTCTGCACAATGCCACTGAATCCTTACACATCATTAGAGTGGAGGGCTCAGAGGGAAGTTTGACATTCACACTAAAGGATTCTCCAAGTAATGGGAGAGGGGAAGGGGAAGAAAGGAGAGGGGTGAAAGGAAGGGGAAAAGAGGGGGAAGGGTGCAAGGGGATCTTGCGAGGGGTGGAGGGAGGTAGTAGACCGGGGTACCAATTACATTTGTATGATTAGGAGAAAATAAATATGAAAAAAGAAAAAAATCAGTAACTTTCTTATGCACCAATGATAAAAAAAGTGAGAAAGTCCTAAGAATCTATTCTTATAGTAATATTCCATTTAAACAGCCTTTATCTCTGGTTAAGAGGTGACCTCCAATACCAATGAGGATGGAGCCAAAGGTAGTGCAGGAACAGCAAAGCTGAAAACAACAACAACCATAATTCAGAACATCAGAGACTCTACATTAATCACCTGGAACCAGACCAGCCAAACCTCTCCCCATCCTAAAGCTCAGGGAAACTTGCAGAAGAAGAGGTGGTAAGATTATAAGAGCCTAAAGATGGGGAGTAGCAACAATACACAAGACCACTCCACACAATTAGGGCTGCAGTAGCAATAATCGGACTTTGCATGATCTGCGCAATAACTGACATGTCAACGACCCCCCAAAGTCTAACATGGATCACAGGGACTAGGGTCCTTAAAGTCAAGGGATTAGCAGTCATAATAGTTTTCCCATACTAAAGAGGGGCCCAAGAAAGGGCTCTGCACAATGCCACTGAATCCTTACACCTCATTAAAGTGGAGGGCTCAGAGGGAAGTTTGACATTCACACTAAATGATTCTGCAGGTAATGGGAGAAGGGAGGGGGGGGACACTGGGAGAAAGGGAGGGGTGTGAAAGGAACGGGAAAAAGGGGGAGAGTTCAAGAGGGTCTTAAGAGGGATGGAGGAAGGTAGTAGACTGGGGTAGCTATAAAGTTTGTATGATTGGGAAAAATTAACTGTGGAAAAAGAAAAAAATCAGTAGCTTTCTTATGCACCAATGATGAAAAAAGTGAGAAAGTCCTAAGAGAAACAATCCCTTTTACCATAGCCCCTAAAACAATGAAATGCCTTAGCATAAATCTATCCAAGGAAGTGAAAAACCTTTGCAATAAAAACTTTAAAATCGGGCTGGAGAGGTGGCTCAGGGGTTAAGCCTCCGCCTTGCAGGCGGAAAGTCCTGAGTTCGGATCCCAGATCCCACGTATACACTCCGGGCAGAAGCGGAGGCGGCCTGCGTTTCTGGTCCTGGTAGGGCGGAGCCTGTGAGTCCCGGCGGAGGAAGTGGAGGCGTCCATGGTGGTTCCCGAATTCGTCCGTGATTCTACACATACACAGACACACGCGCGCGCACACACATACATACGCACACACGCACAATTGAATAAATAAAAATTAAAAAAAAACTTTAAAATCCTAAAAAAAAAAAAAAAAAAAACTTTAAAATCCTAAAGAAAGAAATTGCATAAGAGACCAAAAAGTGGAAAGACCTTCCATGCACCTGCATCAATAGAGTTAATATCATAAAAATGACCATCCTACCAAGTGCAATATACAGATTCAATGCTGTACCAATCCAAATTCCAAGGTCATTCTTCACACAAATTGATACAGCAATCTCAAAGTTCATGTGGAAGCACAAAAGCCACAATGGTTAAAGTAATCCTAAGTAATAAAACTATGCTAAAAGAATCACCACACCTGGCTCCTAGTACCAAACCCACCCAGCCCACCTAGAGACAGTAATTGCAAGGATTATGAACAGGAGGGATGGGGTAGGAGGGCCACACCAGAAACAAGGAGAGAAGGGACCATGTTACAGCAGGAAAACAAGGCCTCTACCAAGGACCCAAATAAGTAATGAGACATCTGATTAAGTTCACAGACTTTTGTTCCTGATCATTTACTACTGAGGGGGTGTGATCTCACCAGAAGAGGAGGGCATATAGTCTGGCAGATAAAAATCTCATGAAATTAAAAGCTTTTGTTCAGCTAAAGATATTGTCAACCAAGCAAAAAGACAACTCACAGAATGGGAGAAAATTTTCACTAACCACATTAGAGGACTAATGTCTAGAGTATACAACGAACTCAAAAATTAAATACCAAGTATATAAACAGCCCAATTAGATAGTAAATAATGAAATTTAAGGGAAATTTTTCCTAGGAAGAAATTGAAATGTCCAACAAATATCTTAAAAAATGCTGCACCTCCATAGCCATTAAGGAAATAAAAATCAAAACTCCCCTGACATGTCATCTCACACCAGCCAGAATTGTAAAAATCCAAAAGACATGCGCCAACACATGCTGGAAAGGATGTGGGGAGAAGGAAACCCTCATACATTTTTGGTGGGAATGCAGAGTTGTACAACAATTCTAGTAATCATTATGGGTGTTCTTAAAAATGTTAAAAAATGAAATGCCATAAGACCCTGCTATACCACTGCTGGGAATATTCCCAAAATACTTCATCATACTATAGTGACACATGTACATCCATGTTCACTGCAGCACTATTTAATAATAGCTGAGTCATGGAGTCAACCTAGATATTTGACAGCTGAGAAATGGCTAAGGAAAATGTGGCACACATTCACAATGGAATACTACACAGCTATGAAAAAACAAATTCAAGAAATGTGCTCTGAAGTGGATGGAGCTAGAAGAAATCACACTGAACAAAATATCCCAAGCACAAAAAAACAGATATCACATGTTCTCCCTTTTTTTTACTGAAACCTAATTCCAAGCCCTCATAATGACATACTTAAGGGAAATTTTTTTAAAACCCTTTACAACCATGAAGGATTCTAAATAGGAAGGTTGGGCAAAGAAGATCTAAAGAGAATGAAGACAAAGGAATAAAGGCTTTTTCTAGCTTTACAAGCTTATTGAGTAAGTATTCCTGCTTCCCCCTATTCTCCCTCCTACCCATCCCTTCAGTAATCCATTTCCACTCCATCCCGCTCTCCTGCCTGTGTGCTTCTATGGATTCCAGGGTTCCTTCCCCTTTGTCTACTCAATTTATTTTATTTTATAAGCATTTTGAATATTTATCCTTGCTTTCCTCCAAAGTCTTTCTCTCCCATCCCTCCATCAATCTCACCCTCTTGCCCGTCTCCTTTTATGGATTCCAGGGTTGCCTCTGGCTTGTCTACTCTTGTGGGGGTTCAGGCTTCTGTGGTATAAAAAATTGCTTCTCTTCAGACCTTCTCACATGTAGACATGTCCCTGTATTCATCCAACTTTAGTCCCCAAGGTTTCCACTGCATGTTCTTATGTCTTTTTAATTCCTTGATAGTGTAAGGGGAGATGCTGGTATGTCAGTCATCATGCAGGTCTGGTAAGGGCAGTCTCACTGTAGTGAGTTCCCAGATACAGTAGTCCTGCCTTGCTGTGTTGCTCCTGCAGAAACAGAATACCAAGCATTTGTCAGATATTTTGTGTATGTTACTAATGTATAGGTGTGTAAGATCTACAGAGTGAATGTTCCATGACTTCTGTGTCTTGCATCTCTGAGGCAGTTTCACCCTAAGATAGAGTTCTAGAATCAAATATTCCTTATGTGTGCATGAGTCTTGACAGGAACAGGTCCTTCCTTATTTTTTACCTCATATCTTACTTCATAAAGACAGGTTGTTTACATAGACCTTGTATCAAACTTAAACCACAAATCCTTCCAGGGGTTTTCATGTCCTTGGATGTGAATGATGTTTTGACACCTGAGGTCGAAGATGATCCCAAAACATATTTTCCAAACCATGGTTATCTCTCAGAAGAAGGAACTCAGATGTAGAACCCGAGGGCAAACGTCCCATGTGGTTTAGGGCAGTACCGACACCTGGGCAACTGCAATCACAGGACTGGGACGTTCTCTCCTGTTGGTATCTGTAACAAAGCAGAAGTATATACATCTGTATTCATTCATCAAGGTGTCTCTATTGCACACCATCATGATTTTGCTGAGATTAGAAATTGTTCATGTTACAAAGATGATCACTTTGATTTTTCTGTGTTTGCTTCTGAGGCTTCCTTTACTTGTGTCCAGTTTCACTGAACCCCTGTGCTTCTGGAGAATAGAACAGAATGAAGATAACAATGGACTCACACTTAATGGCTGTTTGTTCACATTTGGAGTAGAAGAGGGACAAAAAGAGGAAATGCACTTCATTCATGATGATGTTCTTTATCTGTGAGTACAATTTGCTCTTCATTTCCCTACTCTTGTCATTCTGAATATTGCATGAGAGGAACAAAAGATGGGTGGATAAATACTCTCTGGATGTTCTGTTATGTTCTTTCCACCTGACTATCTAGAATGCTTTGTAATTTACTTTTTCTTGCAGTGCTTACCATTTTTTCACTTTTTAATTGTTAAGAGAGCATTTGAGTTTTCTTCTATTACCTTCCAGTATAAATAGTTGGGAGCAGATTGACAACCACTCTCTAAGTTGATCCACCAAAGGTCTCCCTGGTCTTGAAAGATGTGAGTGTCTAATGTACAGTTATTTCTATCAGAAAAAAATCTTATAGCTCCTAGACTGAGTTCATTGCTGAAAGGCTGGAGCACAGATTCATGTGAGGCATCTGCTAATATTTGTTTCATGTGCTTGAAACTCCCAATGTCAGAACTGACACTGTCTAGCAGACATTTCACTGTAAAAAAAATCCAGGGGAACAGGTTATGAATATTTAGATCAGAAAACAGGAATACACAAAGAAGAAAGAGAAATCATGGAAGAACAATAAATTAATTCAACAAGTTTTGTGGTTAAAATACGTCTTGGAATCAGGCCTCAGAAATTAGGGACTTCGAATAAGGTTGAGATACTAAGCTGTCTGTGCTAGCTCAATAGACATAGTGGGACTAATGCTAAAATCTATAAACAAGAAATGAATACGGAAATTTAAAAAATCATCCCTAGTTGCAAAAGGATTTATTTTTTTTCTAGTCTCCACATTCATTTATTAAAGTACCTCAAAAGACTGAAGCACACCTTCCAGCTTTTTCTGTTTCAACTTGAATGTCACCGTTGTTATACTCTACACATTTTAAATGAAACAAAATATTTGTAAAATATCTTAGTAATAAAACATAAAGTGCTATGAACAAAAACCATATTCAACTCATTCCCTAAGTTATTACAGAGCTAGGAACCCCAAGTACAGTAAGTTCAAGAACACGAAGGATGTTCCCACACATGAGTACTGAATAATATATCTCATCTTATAATTACCAATATGTGCCCACAAAGCCATACAACCCCATGCATAAATGTCATGACGGGTTACCATGAATGGGTGGGATGAACAGAGAATCACCCCAGAAAGCTATGAGCCCGGCCTACACAACGCACCTGCCACACGTGGACATCGCTCTTCCTTTTGGAATCCCATTCAACGTTAACTTCTAAAGGATTTATACAGGCTCTAGAATACTAGCAGATGTCTGTATTTTTGTCAAATGTGAAATTTCTGTTTACTACTTCATTCTCAATGATTGTTACATATCTGTTTAAATTGTGTATTATATCATGTTTAATTTTGGTAGCTATAGCCATCTAGGAATGGATCCATTTCTTTAGATTTTCCTATTTGTGAAAAATACGATTTTAAGGAATGATTTTATGAATTAAATTGCTGTGTGTTGTAACGTCTGCCTTTTCATGTCTAATTTTATTGGCTTGCGTTTGTTTTTGGATCTCCTTCTGTAATCTAATATGCTTTTTTGTTTCTCATAATGGAAACTGAGGCTTTTAATATGATATTATTGAACTGTATGTAGATTTTCTATTTGGGTGTTTCTTTAGTTGTTTATACACAGACCTTTTGATTAACAGTTTAAATATTGTTTAGTTTTTCATTTTGGCTTCCTTGGTATGTTTATCCTTTTTAGTCTGAAATATTATTTTCAATATTTTTGTATTGATGGAACTGTAAGCAAAATCCTCTTAGTTTTTGATATTAAGGAATATTTTCAAATCTAACACATTGTATTTTATATAATAGTTAGAAAAACTAGGAATATACATTTCTCTTTTTTGCATGTATAAGTACGTATATGAGTGTGTGTATATGTGCAGGTATGTGTGGTCGTATATAACAGTGGCACTGTGTGACCTGTGAATGTTCAAGGATGACTTTAGGAATCATCCTGAACTGCTCTATTCCCTATCATTTTGCTGTTGGGTTTTTCAGGCTCTGCCACACAGAAATGCAGGATGCTTCCATTTCTGCCATCCATAGGTTGCATGGGATCTGGTACCCGAACTAGGTTCCTTTGCTTGTGAGTCAAAGGCTTAAACCACCAAGCCATTTCTCTAGCCCTGGAATATCTTTTTCTAAACATTTCTGAATTTGAAACCTTCTATTGAAAAATAAACTGCTATCGTGACATTTCTGCCAATATATGTGACTTGACTGTTCTCATCAATAGGTTTCAGGATCCTTTCTTTTTCTGGGATTTGTTGTTTATCAATAGTATCTCACAGGGTGTTTCTTCTCTGGCACTGTCTATTTGGTGTTCTATAGGCCTCTTATCAGGATGAGTTTCTCTGTATACTTAATTTTGAGGAACAATCTTCTATAACTTACTAAAAATATCACCCTTGCATTTCTTCTAGTTTTCTCATTCTTCTGTTCCTAAAATAGAAACATCTGTTCTTTTGAGAACTGTCCATTACCATGTTCCATTCATTGAATCACACTGTACCTCAAGCTCTTATATTTTTGCTATCCTCTTGATCCAGTCTATTAAGAAGTTTCCCACTTGAATTTAGATTTTTGAGTTTTTCATTTCCAGTATCATTTTAGATGCATTTACTTCAGAATCCTTGGGCCTTACTGGATCCCTTCTTTAATGCTGTTTTTTCCTTAGTTTTTATTGGAGTACATTCACATCTGTTGGTTTCTTAGACACACTTGCACTTTTTTGAAATTGTAATTTATTTATTTTTTAAATAATTTATTTATTTTTTCCACTTATACAGACTTAAAAGGTACCCCAGTAAAAATGTTAAAATATATATAAAGTCCCATAAAAAAAGGTACCCCAGTCCCCTCCCTCCCTCCACCCCTCCCTGGACTCCCTTGCTCCCTCCTGCCTTTTCCCCTTCCTTCCCCCCCCCACTTTCTACCAGTGCCCCCTCCCCCCATCTCTGGAGCATCCTTTAATGTGTATGTCAAACTTTCCTCTGGGTCCTCCTCTCTAATGAGGTGTAAAGACTCAGTGGCATTTCCTGGAACTCTTTCTTGTGTTCCCCTTAAGTATAGGAACACTATTGACACACTTGCATTTTTGTCTTGAGTTCTTTGTCTTAAAGTTTTTCAGAGATGCTCTCATTGTGTATTATGAAGATGTGCTTCAGGGAGGAGACATTCAGTCCTGGTTTTTAATGTCTGTGAAAGGGCTTGTGCATCTGATTTTGCTGCCCTGTCATTCTCTCTCTCTCTCTCTCTCTCTCTCTCTCTCTCTCTCTCTCTCTCTCTCTCTCTCTCTTCCATCATCTATCTTTCATCTGTCTGTCAGAGAGTAATCCAAAGAGAGAGACATACAGCATTCATGGATAGTATTCAGAATTCAGAAGTAGTATCTCTTTTTCCTAGATGTCAGTTCCAGGGATCAAATTTATGTTTTCATATAACACGTAGGTATCTTTAACCATTCAGCCACCTGACTAGACATTTAAGTATTAATTTCATGCTCTCTTCCTACTGTATAATATTTGCAATATTCCATACAGGAGTGTGTTGAGGTAATCCTATGTTATCATTTTTCCTATCTTTAATTTTGAATGATTATACATGAATAGAATGATTTTATATTTTCAACCCTTAGTCCCAAACTCTATACCCCTCATTTTTACCCTTGTAACACTCCATCTCCCCTACCTAACTCCTATTTTCAAATCATTTTCCTTGTGAGCCCATTGTGTTTCATCTAGACCAGTTTCACTTACAACTATTTACCCCCTTAAAATCTCCACTTACAGACTCTCTTCTACAATCAAGGCTCTTCACTTATTAAATATGGAAATTTGTAAGATTGTTTTATTTCCCTCACTAAAATTTCAAATTCAACCATTTTAATAGCACTGATTTAATTTTGTTCTACTTGATAACTAAGTAAGCAAAGTCTTCATCAAATTTCAATCATCCATTCATTTGTGCATGAACATTGAGGTCAGAACAGACTGGATATCCACATTTTACTAATGGTCTGAGTTTTATTATAGACCCAAGTTCTCAATAATTAAGTGGAAAAGGGATGCAGAATGCTTCCCACATCACCCTTGGCCCTGAATAGACATGTACTTGTTTACCTCCACCCACCCATGCGGACCACAAAACTGCAAGTGCACACAAACATACACTTGCATATGTAATGTACTCACAAAGGAGATTTTGAGATACATATTTTCATGATATTTTCACTTCATGTCCATCCAAGACTCAAGTAGTTTCCCTCACTGCACACTCTACCATTGTGTGCAATGTTCACACAACTCCAAAAGCGATGGAGTCAACAAGTTGAGATTGAAATTTATGACACTCTGAGACACTCAAACCTTTCCTATCTCTAAGCTGATTTCCTCCAGTATTTTGTTGCAATAGTTTCAAGTATAAACACCAAGCATACTTTTTTATCTTGTATGACATAGCTATGTGCTTATGTGTCTGGGTGTATGTTTATAAAAACACATACTAAAAGAATATCAGTATCCATATTTCTGAAAACACTTTTTAATCAAAGAAGGGGATAATTTTTTATTTTCTTTTTTAATTTTTTAATACATTTTTTTATATTTCAGCTCATACAAACTTAATAGGTACAGCAGTTCCCTCCCTCTCTCCTCCTCCCCCTGAAACCCCTGCTCCCCCTCTCCTCACCTCTCCATCCCATCCCCCGTGCCTCCCGCCCCAATTCCCAGAGTCCTTTCTTGTGCATGCCTGACTCTCCTCTGGGCCCTCCTCTCCGATGAGTATAAGGACCCAGTGGCATTTCCCTGAACCCTTTCCTGTGTTCCCTTAAGCATAGGAACACTACTGTGGCTGTCAATCCCTTGCCTCCAAGGATCTTGGTGCCTTTAGCAGATGACTTTGTGAGGTCAGTAGTGTGTTGGACATTGCGTCGGGCATGCAATGTCCAATTATGATTACTTCGGCCCTAACTTGTGTGGAGTATCTTGCAAATCATTGCTCTCCTCATCCTTTTGCTCTTACACTCTTACTGCCCCCTCTTCCCTGAGCTTCAGGATGGGGAGAGATTAGTCTGGCCTAGTTCTAGGTGGTTGATATAGAGTCTCTGAAGTTCTGGATAGTGGTTCGTTGATTTTCTTTTGCAGTTTTGTTGCTCCTGCAATGCCCTTCACTCCATCGTGATGGGCACTGTAGTCACCCCCTGGCCAGAGACAGAAAGCTGTTAAACTGGAGTCTTATTATAAGAGCAATTCAAGGGTAGATGTAATACTTATACCCAAAAGTGGAATCGCAGGGTCATATGCCATTTGGCAATGGGGGGGTCAATCACCCATTTGCAAAATGGTTACTTTTTAATCTGCAGGACTATATGCCCTCCCCTTCTGGTGAGTTCATACCCCCTCAGTTGTAATGATCAGGAACGAATGTCTGTGAAACTTAACCAGGTGTCACATTACTTACTTGCAGTCCTTAATGGAGGCCTATTTTCTCTACTGTAACATGGTCACTTCTCTCCTTGTTTCTGGTGTGGCCCTCCAACTCCATCCCTCCTGTTAATAATCCTTGCAATTATTGTAGGTAATACATAGATTTACCTATGAGTGTCTCAAGGTGGGCTGGGTGAGTTTGGTACTAGGAGCCACCTATTAGGGAGTACATACGGTGCTTAATTTTTTGGGTCTGGGATACTTCACTTTATAATTGTTTGTAATGACATCCATTTCCTGGAAAATTCCAGTAATTCATCATTTTTGATGGCTGAGTAGTACTCCATTGTATAGATATACCACAGTTTCCTTATCCAAGCGTCAACTGTTGGACACTTAGGTTGATTCCATGACTTTGCTATTGTAAACAGTGCTGCTATGAACATGGTAGTGCTTGTGCTATCAAGGTGAACCTCTGCTGCATGGGGGTTATTCCCAAAAGTGGAATCGCAGGGCCATATGGCATTTCAATCTTTACTTTCTTTAAAAATCTCCAGACGGCTCACCAGAGTGGCTGTATGAGCCTGCATTCCCACCAGCAATGTAGCAGAGTTCCCCTCTCTCCACATCCTCTCCAGCATTTGTTGTTGTTTGTATTGTGGATTTTTGCCATCCTGACTGGGGTGAGATGATATCTCAGGGAAGTTTTGATTTGCATTTCCCTGATGGCTAAAGAAGTGCAGCATTTTTTAAGATATTTGTTAGACATTTTAATTTCATCTCTGGTAAAATTTCTTTTAGGTTCCAGGGCCCATTTTTTAAGTGGGCCATTGGTTTCCTTGGTGTTTAGTTTTCTAAGTTCTTTGTGCACTCTGGACAGTAGAGCTCTATCAGATATGTGGTTAGTGAAGATTTTCTCCCATTCTGTGGGTTGCCTTTGAGCTCGTGTTACAATCTCTTTATCTGAACAGAAGGTCTTTAATTTCACAAGATCCCAACTGTTGAGAGTTGGTAGCAGTGACTGTGCCATTGGATGTCTGTTTGGGAAATGTTGGCCTAGTCCAATCAGCTCGAGGGAGTTCCCTATCCTTTCAACTATGATTTTTATAGTCTCTTGCCTTATATCAAGGTCCTTGATCCATTTGGAATTAAGTCTTGTACATGATGACAAGTATGGGTCCAGCTTTAATCTTCTGCATGTGTAGAAGAAGGGGATAATTTATGATGATGGGTTCTTGATTTTTATCTAGATTAGCTTAAATGTGTATTTTTAATGTTTTTGAAAAGAGAACATATTACTTCCAGTATGTATTAGATTATTTAATGAATGTACATCTTTGTGTATGTTTGTACATGTGTTACAGCACACATGCAAGCATCACAGAACACTTCTAAAATGAGCAATTATTGGTTCCTTATAAGTAGGAATTGTTATTCTGTGCAGTTTGCTGTTGTTTATACCATTCTATTTATTTGAAAAAGAGAAATGGAGAGGCATAAGGAGAGAGAAACAGCTAAGTGCAAACATGCATGCCATATTGAATGGGTGGAAGCTATTAGAAGTCATTTATCATCCTTCGCCATGTAGGCTCTAGGGATGAAACTCAAGTTCAAAGGTTTTGAGCAGAATATAGGTATATTGAAGTACCTCAAAGAAGTCGAATGTTAGAAAAATTAGATATTTTATTGTTTCATTTGAAAGAGATAAAAGAGAGTAGTGCGTGATCTAAGAAGGCATGTGTGTCATGGCATATGTGCAACTTTCAGAATTCATTTTTTTCTTATACTATGGGCTATGTAGTTTTTACACAGACCGGACTGATTGTACATAAGAGAATTCAACAATATTTGAATCTTATAGCATTTATAAACACAAAATTAAGAAAGAACACAGTATGAAGAACATGAGATTAAGTTACTTATAAAAACATCAATAAAAAAGTCTAATGAAAGCCAAATGTTGCCAGGGAGATTTTTCTGGACACTTATCATTGAAAAGAGAACCCTGAGAAAGAAAAAGTAGCTAACATCACTTACAAGTTCTCTACAACCCATTTTTGCACCCTAAACCCACTCCGCCGGTCGGGACGCGGGCGCGGTCCAGCCAGGCGTCCACACCCGCCCTAGCTGGTGAGTACCCCCCCCCCCCCCCCGCTCCCCCCCCCCCCCCCCCCCCCCCCCCCCCCCCGCGCACCGCCACCAGGACCCCCAGGTCGGCCAAAATTCCAAAGCATTCTTCAAGAAGTTGACCAAAACCATCTCTCAAAATTCATATGGGGACACAAAAGACCCAGGATAGCAAAGACAAATCCTGAGTAACAAAAAACACAGCTGGAGGTATTACCCATACCAACCTTAGTCTATACTACAATCCTAGTTATAAGACAGCCTGGACTGGCTCCAAAATAGACACACAGATCAATGGATAGGGTTGAAGACCCAGAATTAAGCCCACAAAGTTACAGCCATTTGGTCTTTACAAAGGGGCCCCAGAATCCAATGGAAAAAGAAACCAGCATCTTCAACAATGGTGCTGGCAAAACTGATCTCCACATGCAGAAGATTAAAGCTACCCTTACTTGTCACCATGTACAAGACTTATTCCAAATGGATCAAGGACCTTGGTTCAGGCGCAGAGACTATTAAAAACCATAGTTGAAAGGAGGGAACTCCCTCGAGCTGATTGGGCTAGGCCAACAGTTCCTAAACAGACATCCCATGGCACAGTCACTGCTACCAACTCTCAACAGTTGGGCTCTGTTGGAAATTAAAGAGCTTCTGTTCAGATAAAGAGATTATAACCGAGCTCAAAGGCAACCCACAGAATGGGAGAAAATCTTCACTAACCACACATCTGATAGAGACTCTGCTGTCCAGGTGCACAAAGGATTAGAAACTTAACACCGGGAAACAAAGGCCCAATTAAAAAGGGCCCTGAATTAAAAGAAACTTTACCAGGGATGAAATTAAAATGTCTAAAACATATCCTAAAAAATGCTCCACTTCCTTAGCCATCGGAAATGCAAATCAAAAACTTCCCTGAATTATCATCTCACCCCGTCAGGATGGCAAAAATCCACAATACAAACAACAAATGCTGGAGAGGATGTGAGAGAGAGGGGAACTCTCCTACATGCTGGTGGGAATGCAGGTCATACAGCCACTCTGGCAGCCTCTGGAATTCTTAAAGAATAAAGATTGAAATGCCATATGACCCTGCTATCCACTTTTGGGAATAACCCCCATACGCAGCGGTTCACCTCGCTAGCACAGCATCGACCATGTTCATGCAGCACTGTTTACATAGCAAAGTCATGGAATCAGCCCAAATGTCCAACAGTTGACGATGGATAAGGAAAACGTGGTACTCTATACTGGAGTACTACTCAGCCATCAAAAATGATGAATTACTGGAAATTGCCGGGAAATGATGTCATTAGAAACATTATATTAAGGAAGTATCCCAGACCAGAAAATTAAGGCCGTATTACTCCCTAATAGGTGCTCCTAGTACACAAACCACCCAGCCCACCTAGAGACAGAATTCAAGATATGAACAGGAGGGATGGGTAGGGGGCCACACCAAAAAAGGAGAGAGGGACCATGTTACAGCAGGGAGAAAATGGCCTCCACCAGGACCCAAATAAGTAATGGGACATCTGATAATTCACAGACTTTTGTTCCTGATCATTTACTACTGAGGGGGTGATCTCACCAGAAGAGGAGGGCATTGTCTGCGCAGATAAAGTAACCATTTTGCAAGGGTATAGACCCCTCCCTTACTGTGGTTTCCCACTTTTATTACATCTACCTTGAATGTGCTTTTATCACAGACTCTAACACTTTTTGTCTCTGCCAGGGGGTAACTACAATGCCCACCAGGATGGAGTGAAGGGCATTGCAGGAGCAGCAAAACTGCAAAGAAAATCAACAACCACATCCGAACTTCAGAGACTCTATATCAACCACCTAGACTAGGCCAGCTTAGTCTCTCCCCATCTTGAATGCTCAGGGAAATTTGCGGAGAGGGGGCGGTAAGGTGTAGAGCAAAAGGATGGGAGGAGCAATGATATGTAAGATACTCTATACTAGTTAGGGCTGAACAATCATAATTGGACTTGCATGCCCTGCGCATTGTCCAACACACTGTTGACCTCACAAAGTCTAGCATCTGCTAAAGGCACCAAATCCTTGGGACAAAGGATTGGCAGCCACAGCAGTGTTCCTAACCAGGGGAACAGGGAAAGGGTTCAGGGAAAGCCACTGGGTCCTTGTACTCATCGGAGAGGAGGGCCCAGAGGAAATCAGACATGCACAAGAAAGGACTCTCTGGGAATTGGGGCGGGAGGCACTGGGGGATGGGAGGGAGGGGGGTTGGAGGGGGAGAGGAGGGTACGGGGGAGGAGGAGGGAAGGAGGGAACTGTGTCTACAATAAGTTTGTATGAGCTGAAAATAATAATAAAAATTCCCAGAGTCTTTCTTTGTGCATGCCTGACTCTCCTCTGGGCCTCCTCTCGATTACGTAAAGGACCCAGTGGCATTTCCCTGAACCCTTTCCTGTGTTCCCCTTAGCTAGAACACTATGTGGCTGTCAATCCTTGCCTCCAGGATCTGGGGCCTTTAGCAGATCTAGACTTTGTGAGGTCAAAGTGGTTGGACATTGCGCCGAGCTGCATGTTCCAATTATGATTGCTTCAGCCATAACTTGTTGGAGTATCTTGCAAATCATTGCTCCTCCCATCCTTTTGCTCTTACACTCTTACCGCCCCTCTTCCACACTGTCCCTGAGTCCAGGATGGGGAGAGTTAGTCTGGCCTAGTTCTGTGGTGATATAGAGTCTCTGAGTTCTGGTGTGGGTTGTTGATTTTCTTTTGCAGTTTGTTGCTCCTGCAATGCCCTTCACTCCATTCTGATGGGCACTGTATGTCACCCCCTGGCCCGAGACAAAAGCTGTTAAACTGGAGTCCTTATAAGAGCACATTCAAGGGTAGATGTAATACATCAAAGTGGAAACGCAGGGTCAATCATGCATGAGAGGGGGGTCATCACCCATTTGCAAATGGTTACTTTTTAATCTGCTGAATTATGTGCCCTCCTTCTGGTGAGTCTCCCCTAGTGAGATCAGGAACGAATCTGTGAACTTAACAGGTTCACTTACTTTACTTGCAGCCTTGATGGAGGCCTATTTTCTCTACTGTAACATGGTCACTCTCTCCTTTGTTTCTGGTGTGGCCCTCCAACCCATCTCTCTTGTTCATAATCCTGCAATTACTGTAGGTTATACATAGGTTTACCTATGAGTGTCTCACATGTGGGCTGGGTGAGGTTTGGTACTAGGAGCCACCTATTGGGAGTACATACGGCGCTTATTTTCTGGGTGTGGATACTTCACTTAATATAATGTTTCTAATGACATCCATTTCCCAGCAAATTCCAGTAATTCATCATTTTTGATGCTGAGTATACTCCTTGTATAGATTGTACCACAGTTTCCTTACCACCGTCAACTGTTGGACATTGGGTTGATCCTGACTTTGCTTTGTAAACAGTGGCTGCTATGAATATCCATCCGTGTCTCTTATGATTTTTTTTTTGTTTGAAGTCCACTTTGTCTGACAGCATAATGGCTATGCTGCCTGTTGTCCTGGTTGCATTGCTGCGAAATTTTGGACCAGCCTTTTATTTTTAGGATGTGCCTATCTTTTGTGGTGAGATGAGTTCCTGAAGGCAGCAGATGATGGGTTGTGATTTTTCATCCAAGTTTGTAATCTGGTGTCTCTTGATGGTGAGTTAATTCCATTGACATTTATGTTATAATGGAGAAATTATTTTTAATTCTGGACTTTTTTATGTTAGTGGCTTTTTTAAGTGTTTATTTGACAGTTGAGGTTTGGTGGGTATTTACTTCTTTCTGTCCTCCTGGCCCATTGTTTGGTTTTTTTTTTCTTCAAGCTTAGTATCAATTTCTAGCTTTAGTTGAACTGTTACGCTTTCAAGTGTTTCGTTGTGAGGACCAACTTCCTTTCCCTAGATTATGATGGATATTTTGTGGGGTGGTATCAGGCCTGGGTTGACATTTTTGCTCCAGTTACTACTTGAATACATCGCCATCTCTCTCTGCTTTCTGTTTCATACTGTTTCCTTGAGACGTCATTTGTTCTTTTAATAGGTTTGCCTTTAAAGTGACTTTTTTCTTTTCCTTGAAGCTCTCACCACCTTTCTTGTCTGATGTGGAGTTGTTTTGACTACTATGATTGTCATGCCGATTTCATAGTTTGGTCATTTCTGTTCAGGATGCGAATGCTTCTTGTATTTGGATGGGCCCTCGCTCTCTCAGTTGAGGGAAGTTTCCCTTGATGATAATTTGAAAAATTCCTCAGGTGGATGTAATTTTTGGGATTCTTGCTCTGGTATTCCAGAATGCGCATGTTAGGGATTCCTTCAGGGTTGTCCCATAACCTCTTGAATATCCTCTCAAGTGATCTTTTTGGCTTTAACAAAGCCTTCCTTGAGGTGGTTGATATTCGCCCATTTTCTCAAAGATTCTGAAAATTCTTTTTCTGCTCATTTATTTCTGCTGATAAGACTCACTTGAGTTCTGGGTGAAGATAATTGTCTTTTAGTTCAATTTAAACTCCTGCTTGCGGACTGTTTTCAACGGCTCATGGCCTATTTTTTGTTTCTTGAAACGTTTTCTCAATCCTCCCAAGTGTCTCTTTGTTTCCCGATTCAAAAGTGGTTGTTTGTGGTTTTATTTACCTCTCTGGATTTCCTTTTCATAGTTTATCCGGTCTGATTATGCTTGAATATCGTTATCCTGGGCCTGGCTTCTTGTCTATTTTCTGTGAATTTGTCTTGGTTTGGAATCTTCATTATGGGGTTAATTCCCTTTCACTGGGAGATTTGTCTTCTGGGGTTTTGTTTCTCTGGATCTGCAATTGTGACTTGAGCATTTTTTTTTTTTCTTAAGACCTTTCGATTCTGTGTGTTTTTGAATGAAACTGATCGAGTTGACAATTAATATTCTCTGGAAGTTATTGCTGGTGGTTGCTTGGAGTGGGTAACATTTGTCTGTTGTTTTGATTATTATACTGAGGTGGGCAGTAATGTAGACTGTAAGTACATCAGTTAAGACAGTTTATGTAGACAGGTGGTGAATATAGTGTGGTAAATGCAGTTTCACTTCCAATTAATGACCTTGAGATATGTGAGGGTGAGTGATAAGTCCCTGAAGTTTTATATGGTTTTGGGGTGGCTATAGGAAAAGTATCTACATGATGATTAATACTGAAAGAACGTAGGATGGTTAAAGGGGTTACGTCCTCTTGGGCTGACTGTGGAATCTCTTCCTGTGATAGGATATGATTTTTAGCGGACTTCAGATGTATGGCATTCGTCCCCTAGTGCTTTGGCTGGGTTTTCTTTGGATTTGTTGGTTTCTTCAGAACGTGTTGTCCTTCCTGAGATGCAGGGTACCTGAAACTTCCGGTGTACTGGCAGCGGGCCCAGTAAAGGGGCTGGTGCACAGTAGCTGCACACCTCACCTGGGCCTGGAGTTCCGCCAACCCAGGCCAGACTGGAGATGCTTCAGGCTGGCCGATGGGAGGAGCGGGTGGGGTTACTTGAGACTCGGAGTGACTGGAGCATGCTGGACTGGGGTGAGCCAGATAGAGCAACAAAAGGTCTGGTGGCGCAGCCGGCGGCACCTTAACCTGGGACCCGCGGGAGAGTGGCCTAGAGTTCCAGCCAAACCCAGGCAGGCTGGATGATGCTGCAGGCTGGCTGGCGGAGGAGCTTGGGAAGGGCTGGTGGGGGTTGCCTGAGATGCAGAGAGATGGAGAGCATCCAGCCAGGGAGGGCAGGTGAGCAGCAAAAGGAAGAATCTACTCTATTATAATAATCATTCCACTTAAATGCCTTTTATGCTCTGGTTAAGAGGTGGAACTCCAATATCAATCAGATAACCCACCGGTGGTGAAGGAACCAGCAAAAGCTGAACACAACAACACGCATAATTCAGAAACATCAGGAGACCCTTTAACATTAATCATTCTGGAAACCAGGACCCAGCAAATCTCTCTCCCCATCCTAAAATTTCAGGAAATTTCAAGGGAAGGGGAGAGAAGATCGTAAGAGCCTTCAGATGGGAACAGCAACCAATGCGCAGAATACTCCACACAAGTAGGGCTGCAGTAGTCGCCAAATTTGAGTTTCATGGACTTGCACAAAAGTCTAACATGGATCACAGGTACTAGGATCCCTTAAAGCAAGGGATTAGCATCATAATAGTGTTTCCCTACTAAAGAGGGGCCCAATGAAAGGGCTCTGCAACATGCCCTGATCCTACACATCATTAGCTTGGAGGGCCAGAGGGAAGTTTGACAATTCACACTAAGGATTTTTTTTTTGTGGGTTTCCCCGCCAAGTAATGGGAGAGGGAAGGGGAAGAAAAAGGAGAGGGGTGAAAGGCGGGGAAACGGGGGGAAGGGTTTTGCAAGGGGATCTTGCGAGGGGGTGGAGGCGGAGTAGTAACCGCGGGGGTAACCAATTACATTTGTATGATTGAGGAGAAAATAAATATGAAAAAAGAAAAAAATCAGTAAAACTTCTATGCACCAATGAAAAAGTGAGAGAAAGTCCTAACGAATCTATTCATCTTAGTAATATTCGCATTTAAACAGCCTTTATCTCTGGTTAGGGGACCTCCACTACCAATGAGATGGAGACCAAAAGGTAGCTGGCAGGACACAGCAAAGCGAAAACACCAACAAACATTAATTTCAGAACATCAGAGACTCTACATTATACACCGGAATCAGACCACCAAACCTCTCCCCATCCTCGAAGCTCAGGGTAAAACTGCCAGAAGAAGAGGTGGTAGAAGATGATAGAGCCTACACAGATGGGGAGTCAGCAACAATACACAAGACCTTCCACACAACATAGCCGGCTGCAGTAGCACATAATCGGAACTTTGCATAATCTGACGCAATAACTGCATACGTGTCACACGACCCCCCCAAGTCTAACATGGATCACCGGGACTTGGGTCATTAAAAAGGTCAAGGGATTAGCAGTCTAATAGTTTTCCCATACTAAAGAGGGGCCCAGAAGGGCTTCTGCACAATCCAACTGAATCCTTACACCTCATTAAAGTGGTAGGGCTCAGAGCGGAAGTTTGACATTCCCCACAAATGATTTCTGCAGGTACTGGGGAGAAGGGGGGGGGGACAACTGGGAGAAAGGAGGGGTGTGAAAGGGAACGCGGAAAAAGGGGGAGAGTTCAAGAGTGTCTAAGAGGGATGGAGGAAGGTCTAGTAGATGGGTAGCTATTACGTTTTATGATTGCGGAAAAATAACTGTGGAAAAAAAAAAAAATCAGAGGTAGCTTTCTCTATGCACCAATGATTGAAAAAAGTGCAGACAAGTCTAAGAGGAAACATCCTCGTTTACCAAGCCCCCTAAAACAATGAATTGCCTTAGCATAAATCTACCAAGGAAGTGAAAAACTTGCAATACAAAACTTTAAAATCGGTGCTGAGAGGTGGCTCAGGGGTTTAAGGCTCCGCCTTGCAGGCGGAAAGTCCTGAGTTCGGATTCCCAGATCCCACGATACACCCGGGGCAAAGCGGAGGGGCCTGCGTTTGGTCCTGGTAGGGCGGCAGCCTGTAGTCCCGGCGGGCCAGGAAGTGGAGGCGTCCAGGTGGTTCGCCGAATTCGTCCGTGAGGTTCTACACATACACAACAACACGACGCCGCCACACACAGACACTACGCACAACACACGCACCAATGGAAGAGATAAAAATAAAAAAAAACTTTGAAATCCTAAAAAAAAAAAAAAAAAAAAAAATTTAAAACCAAAGAAAGAAAATTGCTAAGAGCCAAAAAGTGGAAAGACCTTCCATGCACTGCATCTCTAAGTAATATCAAAAATGACATCCATCCTACCATGCAATATCACAGATTTCAATGCTGTACCATTCCAATTCCAAGGTCCTTCTTCACACAAATTGATACAGCACTCTAAAGTTTCAGTGGAAGCACAACAAAAAGCCACAATGGTTAAAGTAATCCTAAGTTAATAAAACTATGCTAAAAGAATCACCACACCTGGCTCCTGACAAAAAACCCACCCAGCCCCACCTAAGACCAGTAATTGCACTAGATTATGACGGAGGGATGGGGTAGGAGGGCCACACCAGAAACAAGGGAGCTGGGACCATGTTACACACAGGAAAAACAGGCTTACCAAGGACCCAAATAAGCCTAATGAGACTCTGATTAAGTTCACAGACTGTTTGTCCTGATCATTTACTACTGAGGTGGGTGTGATCTCACCAGAGAGGGGCCATATAGTCTGGCAGATAAAAACTCTCTGAAATTAAAAGCACTTTTGTTCAGCTAACAGCTATTGTCAAACCAGCAAAAAGACAACCACAGAAGGGAGAAAATTTTCACTAACCACATTAGAGACTAATGTCTAGAGTATACAACGACTCAAAATTAAATACCAGTATATAACAAGCCCAATTAGAGTAGTTAAATAATGAAATTTAAGGGAACTCTTTTCCTAGGAGAAAAGGTGAAAGGGCCAACAAAACAATCTAAAAAAAATGCGGCACATCCCAGTAGCAAAGGAAATAAAAATCAAAACTCCGCCCTGACATGGTCCTAGCTCACATACACCAGCCCAATTGTAAAATCCAAAAGACATGCGCCAACACATGCTTGGAAAGGCATGGTGGGGAGAAGGAAACCCTCATACATTTTGTGGGAAATGCCAGCGTTGTACACAATTCTAGTAATCATTATGGGTGTTCTTAAAAAATTTAAAAATGAAATGCCATAAGACCCGGCTATACCACTGCTGGACATATCCCAAAATACTCATCATACGTAGTGACACTGACATCCATGTTCACTGCAGCACTGATTTAAGACTAGCCTGAGTCATGGAGTCAACCTAGATATGTGACAGCTGAGAAATGGCAAGACGAAATGGGCACACATTCCCATGGAATACTACACAGCGATTGAATAAAACAAATTCAAGAAATGTGCTCTGAAGTGGATGGAAGCTAGAAGAAACACAACTGAACAAAATCTCCCAAGCAAAAAAAAACAAGATATCACATGTCTCTCCCTTTTTTTACTGAAACCTAATTCCAAGCCCCTCATATGACCATACTTAAGGGAAATTTTTTTAAAACCCTTACAACATGACGGATTCTAAATAGGAAAGGTGGGCAAAGAAGATCTAAAGAGAATGAAGACAAAGGAATAATAAGAGGCTTTTTTCTAGCTTTCAAGCGTATGTGAGTAAGTATTCCCTGCTCCTCCCCCTATTCTCCCTGCCTTACCCAATCCCTTCAGTAATCCTTTCCATCCATCCCGCTTCCGGCCGGTGTTCTATGATTCCAGGTTCCTTCCCCTTTGTCATACTCAAGTTTATTTATTTGTTAAGACATTTTGATAGTATCCTTGCTTTCCTCCAAAGTCTTTCTCTCTCCCATCCCTCCATCAATCTCACCCTCTTTGCCCGTCTCCTTTTATGGATTCCAGGGTTGCCCTCTGGCCTTGTCTACTCTTGTGGGGTTCAGGGCTTCTGTGGTATAAAAAAATTTGCTTCTCTTCAGACCCTTCTCACATGTAGAATGTCCCTGTATCCATCCAACTTTAGTCCCAGGTTTCCACTGCATGTTCTTATTGTCTTTTTAATTCCCCTGATGTGTAGGGGGAGAGATGCTGGGTATGTCAGTCATGTCATGCAGGTCGGGTACGGCAGTCTACACTGTAGTGATTCCCCAGATAACAGTAGTCCTGCCTGCTGTGTTGCTCTCTGAGAAACAGAAATACCAAGGCATTTGGTCAGATATTTTGTGTATGTTACTCATATGTATATAGGTGTGTAAGATCTTACAGAGTGAATGTTCCATGACTGTCTTGTCTTGCATCTCTAGGCAGTTTCCCCTAGAGATAGGTTCTAGAATCAAATATTCGCTATGTGTGCATGAGTCTTGACAGGAACGGTCGCTTCCTTATTTTTACCCATATACTTACTTCATAAAGACAGAGTTTGTTACATAGAACATTGTATCAACTATACCACAAACTCCTCCAGGGGTTTTCCATGTCCTTGGATGTGAATGATGTTTTGGACACCTGAGGTCGAAGCGATCCAAAAACATATTTTCCAAACCATGGTTATCTCTCGAAGAAGAACTCAGATGTAGACCCGAGGGCAACCGTCCCCAGGTGGTTTAGGGCAAGTACCCCGACACCGTGGGAACTGCATCACAGGACTGGGACGTTCTCTCCTTTGGTATCTAACAACAGCAGAGTAGTATACTATGTTATTCATTCATCAAGGGGTGTCCTATTGCACACATCATGTCATGATATTTGCTGAGATTTAGAATTGTTCTGTTACAAAGATTGATCACTTGATTGTTCTGTGTTGCTTCTGAGGCTTCCTTTACTTGGTCCGTTTCACTGACCCCTGTGCTTCTGGAGAATAGAACGAATGAAGCTAACAATGGACTCACCACTTAATGGGCTGTTTGTTCACATTTGGAGAGAAGAGGGACAAAAAGAAGGGAAATGCACTTCAACTTCTTCATGATGATGTTCTTTAACTGTGAGTACAAATTTCGCTCTCATTTCCCTAATCTTGTCATTCTTGAATATTGCATGGAAGGAACAACGATGGGTGGAAATACTCTCTGGATGTTCTTGTTATGTTTTCCACCTGACTTCCCTAGAATGCTTTGTATTTACTTTTCTTGCAGTTGTCCTTACCATTTTTTCACTTTTTAATTGTTAAGCGAGGCAGTTTGAGTTTTCTCTTGATTACCTACCCAGTATATAGTGGGAGCGGGATTGAACAACCACTCCTAGATTGATCCCCCAACAGGTCTCCCTGGTCTTGAAGAATGTGAGTGTCTAATTACAGTTATTTCTATCAGAAAAAAATCTTATAGCTCCTAGACTGAGTTCATTGCTGAAGGCGGAGCACAGATTCATGTGAGGCATCTGCTAATCTTTGTTCATGTGCTTGAACTCCCAGGTCGACTGACAGCTGTCTAGCGACATTCCACTGTAAAAAAAATCCAGCGGAACAGGTTATGAGATATTTAGAAAACAGAAAAAGGATACCACAAAGAAGAAAGAGAATCATGGAAGAAGCAACTAAATTAATTCAACAAGTTTTGGTGGTTAATAAAATACGTCTGGAATCAGGGCCTCAAGAAATTAGGCTTGAATAAGTGAGATCACTAAGCGTCGTGCTAGCTCAATAGACATGTGGGACTAATGCTAAAAATCTATAACACAGAAATGAATAACGGAAATTAACAAATCATCCCATCGTTGCAAAAGTATTATTTTTTTTCTAGTCTCCACATGCATTCTATTAAAGTACCACCTCAAAAGACTTGACTAGACACTTCCAGCTTTTTCGGTTTCAACTTGAATGCACCGTTGTTATACTCTCCATTTTAAATGAAACAAATATTTTGTAAAATATTCGCTTAGTAATAATAAACATAAAGTTCTATGACAAAAACCATATCAACGCATTCCCTAAGTTTATTACAAGAGCTGAGGAACCCCAAAAGTCAGTAAGTTCAAGAACCAGAAGGTGTTCCCACACATGAGTACGAAATACTATCTCTCTTATTATATTACCAATATGTGCCCACAAGCCATACAACCCCATGCATAATGTCATGCGGGTTACCATGAATGGGTGGGATGACAGAGAATCACCCCAGAAAGACTATGAGCCCGGCCTACAACAACGCACCTGCCACCGTTGGACATCGCTCTTCTTGTTGAATCCAATTCAAGTTAATATCTAAAGGATGTTATACAGGCTCTAGAATACTAGCAGTAATGTCGTATTTTTGTCAAATGTGAAATGCTGTTTTACTACTCATTCTCATGATTGTTCATATCTGGTTTAAAATTGTGTATTATCATCATGTTTGAATTTTGGTTAGTATAAGCCAGCTAGGAATGGACCATTTCTTTTAGAGTTTCTATTTGTGTGAAAAATACGATTTTTAAGGAATGATTTTATGAAATTCAATTGCTGTGTGTGTCACGTCTGCCTTTTCAATCTAATGTTATGGCTGTGCGTTTGTTTTTGGACTCTCCTTCTGTCAATCTTATGCTTTTTTGTTTTATCATGACTGGAAATGAGGCTTTAATATAATATTAGTGAACGTATGTAAGATTTTCTATTTTGGTGTTTTCTTTAGTGTTCTACGACAGACCTTTTGGATTAACAGTTTTAAATATTGTTGTTTTTCATTTTGGCTTCCTTGTATGTTTTAGCCTTTTTAGTCTAAATATTTTTTTCAAATATTTTTGTATTGATGGAACTCGTCTGAAAGCAAAACAAAAAAATCCTCTTAGTTTTTGATATTTTAAGGAATATTTTCAATCTAAACAATTGTATTTTATTAATATTTAAAAAACTAGAATAGACATTTCTTCTTTTTTGGCATGTATAAGTACGTATATGAGAGTGTGTGTGTATTGCAGGTATGTTGTGGTCGTATATAAAGTGGCACTGTGTGACCTGTTGCAATGTTCAGGATACTTTAGGAATCATCGCCTGAACTGCTCTATTCCCTATCATTTTTCTGTTGGGTTTTTCAGCTCTGCAACACAGAAATCAGGATGCTTCCATTTCTGCCATGCCATAGGTGGCATGGATGACGGTACCCGACCAGGTCCTTTGCTTGTGAGTCAAAGGCTTACACCACCCCAAGCCATTTCTCTAGCCCTGGAATAATCTTTTTCTAAACATTTCTGAATTGAAACTTCTATTGAAAATCAAACTGCTATCCGTAACATTTCTGCCAATATATGTGACTTGCTGTGTTCTCATCAATAGGTTTCAGTCGATCCTTCTTTTCTGGGATTTTGTGTTTATCAACTGTATCTCACCGGGTGTTTCTCGTCTGGCAACTGTCCTATTTGGTTGTTCTATCAGGCCTCTTATCAGGATGAGTTCTCTGTAACTTAAGTTTTGAGAACAATCTTCTTAATAACTTACTAAAATATCACCCTTGCATATTTCTTCTAGTTTCTCATTCTTCTGGTCCCAAATAGCAACATCTGTTCTTTTGAGAACTGTCCATTACCATTTCCATTCATTGAATCACACTGTACCCAAGTCTTATATTTTTGCTATCCTCTTGATCCAGGTCTAATAAGAAGTTCCCATTGAATTTAGATTTTTTTGAGTTTTTCCTTTCCCAGTATCATTGTTAGATGCATATTTACTTCGAATCCTTGGGCTTACTGGATCCTTCTTTACATGATTGTTTTTTCCTTAGTTGTTATTTGGAGACACTCTCCATCTGTTGGTTTCCTTGACACACTTGCACTTTTTTGAAATTTGGTAAATTTATTTATTTTTTAAATAATTAATTTATTTTTTCCCACTTATTAACAGACTTAAAAGGTACCCCAGTACAAAATGTTTTAAAATATATATAACGTACCATAAAAAAAAGGTACCCCGTCCCCTCCCTCCCTCCACCCCTCCCTGGACTCCCTTGCCTCCCTCCTGCTTTTCCCTCCTTCCCCCTCCCCCCTTTCCCAGTTGCCCCCTCCCCCCATTCTGTGAGCATCCTTTAATGTGTCTTCAACACTTCTTCCTATGGGTCCTCCTCTCGAATGAGTGTAAAGACTCAGTGGCATTCCTGGACTCTTTCTTGTGTTCCCCTTAAGTAATAGGAACACTATTGACACACTTGCATTTTTGTCTTGAGTCTGTCTTATTAAAGTTTTTCCAGCAGATGCTTCCTATTGTGTCATTATGAAGATGTGCGTCCAGGGGGGAGACATTCAGTGCTTTTGTGTTTTTTTTTTGGTTTTTAAGGTCTGTGAAAGGGCTATTGTGCATTCTGATTTTGCTGCCCTGATCATCTCCTCTTCTCATCTCTTCTCTCCTCCTACAGTCTCTCTCTCTCTCTCTCTCATCTCCTCTCTCTCTCTCTCCATCATCTCTATCTTTCATCTGTTTCAGAGAGTAATTCCAAAGAGAGCGACATACAGCATTCATGGAAGTATATCCAGAATCAGAATAAGTATCTCTTTTCCTAGATTGTCAGTTCCAGGGATCAAATTTATGTTTTCATATAACCCACGTAGGTATCTTTAACCATTCACCACCTGTATCGAGACATTTAAGTATTAATTTCATGCTCTCTCCTACTGTAAATATTTGCAATATTCATACAGAAGTGTTGTTGCAGGTTAATCTATGTTATAGCAGTTTTTACTATCTTTAATTTGGATGATTATACATGAATAGAATGATTTTATATTTTCAACACCCTTAGTCCCCAACTCTATACCCCTCATTTTTCAACCCGTTGGAAACTCCATCTCGCTCCCTCCTACTCCTATTTTCAAATCATTTTCCTTGTGAGCCCATTGGTTGTCAATCTCGAGACCAGTTCCACTTACAACTATTTACCCCCTTAAATCTCCACTTTACAGACTTCTCTTCTACAATCAAGGCTCGGTTTTCCCCCCACTTATTAATAGGGAAACTTGTAAGTTGTCTTTAATTTCCCTCACTAAAATTTTCAAAATTCCAACATTTAATAGCACTGATTTAATTTTGTTCTCTTGAAATACTAAGTAAGCAAAGTCTTCATCAAATTTCAATCACCATTCATTTGTGCATGAACATGTGAGGTCAGAACAGACTGAATATCCACATTTTTACTAATGGTCCTGAAAAGGTTTTTATATAAGACCAAGTTCTGCCCAAATTATTAAGTGGATAAAGGGATGCAGAATGGCTTCCCCATACCCTTGGCCCTGAAATCAAGAATGTACTTTGGCTTTACCTCCACCCACCCACTGCGGACCACAAAACTGCAAAGTGCACACAAACATACACTTGCATATGTAATGTTACTCACAAAGGAGATTGTTGAGATTACATATTTTCATGATATTTTTCACTTCAGCCATTCCACAACTCAAGTAGTTTCTCCCTCACCTGCACATCTAACCATGTGTGTGCAATGTTACAAACAACTCCCAAAGCGAGGAGTCAACAAGTTGGATTGAAATTTATGACACTCTGGACACTCCAAACCTTTCCTATCTCTAATGCTGATTTCCTCCCGTATTGTTTGTGTTGCAATGTTCAAGTATAAACACCAAGCATACTTTTTTTTTATCTTGGTATGACATAGCTATGTGCTTATGTGCTCGGGTTATGTTATAATAAACACCCACTAAAAGATATCAGTATCCATAATTTTCTGAAAACACTTTTTTAATCAAAGAAGGGGATAATTTTTTATTTTCTTTTTTTAATTTTTTAATACATTTTTTATATTTCAGCTCATACAAACTTAATAGGTACAGCAGTTCCCCCTCCCTCTCTCCTCCTCCCCTGAAACCCCTGCTCCCCCTCTCCTCACCCTCGCCATCCCCATTCCCCCGTGCTTCGCCGCCCCAATTCCCAGAGTCCTGTTCTTGTGCATGCCTGACCTCCTCTGGGCCCTCCTCTCCGATGAGTATAAGGACCCAGTGCATGTTCCCTGAAACCCTTTCCTGGTTCCCCTTAAGCATAGGACACACTACTACGTGGTGTCCATCCCTGCCTCCAAGGATCTGGTCGGTTCCTTAGCAGATGACTTTGTGAGGTCCCAGTAGTGTGCTTGGACATGCGTACGGCATTGCATGCTCCATATGATGATTACTTCGGGATCCGCCCTACTTTGTGTGTAAGGTCTTGCAAATCATTGCTCTCCCTCATCCTTTGCTCTTACACTCTTACTGCCCCCTCTGTCCTCGGAGCTTCAGGATGGGCGAGGATTAGTCTGGCCTAGTTCTAGGTGGTTGAATTAGAGTCCTCGAGTTCTGGATAGTGGTTCGTTTGATTTTTCTTTTGCTCAAACAAGAGAAAATACGCTAACTCCTGGAAACATAACAATATGATGCTGAATGAGAACTGGATTCAGGAAGAAATTAAAAAGGAAATTCAAGATTTCCTGAAAGTGAATGATAACGAAAATACAACTTACCAAAATCTCTGGCACACAATGAAAGCTGTTCTAAGAGGTAAGTTCATAGCTCTTAATGCCTACATCAGAAAAATGGAAACATCAGAAATAAACAACTTAACAATGCAGTTTAAAGCTTTAGAGAAACTAGAGCAATCTGATCCCAAAAGTAGTAGAAGAGAGGGGATTAGCAAAATAAGGGGAGAAATATCTGAAATCGAGATTAAGAGAACGATAGAAAAAATCAACCACTCAAAAAGCTGTTTCTTTGAAAAAATCAATAAGATTGATACACCCCTAGCTAAACTAACCAAAAGCAAGAGAGAGAAAACCCAAATTAACAAAATCAGAAATGAACATGGAGTTATCACTACTGATACCCAAGAAATCCAGAGAATTATAACATCATATTTCAAAAACTTATACTCTGTGAAGTTTGACAACACAAAAGAGATGGATGAATTTCTAAGTAAACACAACTTACCTAAATTGAATCAGGATGTTGTGAATTATTTAAATAGTCCTATAACATATAAGGAAATTGAAGAAGTAATCTCGAATCTTCCCACCAAAAAATGTCCAGGACCAGATGGATTCAGCACAGAGTTCTACCAGATATTTAAGGAGTTAATAACAGCAATACTCCTTAAACTGTTCCGTCAAATAGCAAAGGAAGGAACACTACCAAATTCCTTCTATGAAGCTAATATCGTCTTAATCCCAAAACCTAATAAAGATTCACTTAAAAAAGAAGACTACAGGCCGATCTCTCTGATGAACACAGACGCAAAGATTCTCAACAAAGTCTTAGCAAATCGGATTCAAAAACATATTAAAAAGATCATTCATGGGGACCAAGTAGGCTTCCTCCCCGGCACACAAGGTTGGTTCAACATACGCAAATCAATAAATGTAATTCATCATGTAAACCAGTCCAAAGTCCAAGACCACATGATACTCTCGATAGATGCAGAAAAAGCTTTTGACAAGATCCAACAGCCTTTTATGATCAAAACGCTAGAGACAGGAGGAATGGAAGGAACCTTTATCAATATAATAATAGCTGTATACAACAAGCCCACAGCAAGGATTATGCTGAATGGGGAACAATTGGAAGCATTCCCACTTTGATCAGGAACTAGACAAGGCTGTCCACTCTCACCACTTCTATTCAATATTGTACTTGAAGTGTTAGCTGAAGCCATAAGACAAGAAAGGGACATAAGAGGGATTCAAATCGGCAAGGAAGACATCAAACTATCCCTATTTGCAGATGACATGATCTTATACCTGAGTGATCCCAAAAACTCCACCAGGAAGCTCCTGGAACTAATTGAGAAGTTCAGCAGGGTGGCAGGATACAAAATAAATGTGCAAAAATCAAAGGCCTTCCTGTATGCCCAGAATGAAAGAAGTGAAAAAGCCTTGAGAGAAACCATCCCATTCACTCTAGCCCCTAAAAAAATGAAATACCATGGTATAAACCTAAGTAAGGAGGTAAAAGACCTTTACAATGAAAACTTTAAAACCCTAAAGAAAGAAATTGCAGAAGACACCAGAAGGTGGAAAGACCTCCCTTGTTCCTGGATTGGCAGAATCAACATCGTAAAAATGACCATCCTACCAAAGGCAATATACAAATTCAATGCTATACCAATTAAAATCCCAAAGCAATTCTTCAAAGAAGTTGACCAAACAAGTGGATAAGGAAACTGTGGTACATCTATACAATGGAGTACTACTCAGCCATCAAAAATGATGAATTACTGGAATTTTCCAGGAAATGGATGGATTGGTTATGTTTGTGTATTGTTATCGTTATATCCTAGATGAACCTACTAGGCTGTTAGTACGTCAGTTAAGTCAGATTATGTTACCAGGGGCTGAATATTAGTTTGGTAGTGCACTTTTACGATTTAGTATCTTGATGAAATGTGGGGGTGAATCAAAAATGATGAATTACTGGAATTTGCTGGGAAATGGATGTCATTAGAAAGAATTATATTAAGTGAAGTATCCCAAACCCAGAAAATTAAGCGCCGTATGTACTCCCTAATAGGTGGCTCCTAGTACCAAACTCACCCAGCCCACATTGGGACACTCAAAAGTAAACCTATGTAACACAGTAATTGCAAGGATTATGAACAAGAGAGATGGGTTAGGAGGGCCACACCAGAAACAAAGAGAGAGGGAGACCATGTTACAGCAGAGAAAATAGGCCTCCATCAAGGTCTGCAAGTAAGTAATGAGAAACCTGGTTAAGTTCACAGACGTTCTTTCCTGATCTCACCAGAAGGGAGGGCATATAGTCTAGCAGATAAAAAGTAATCATTTTGCAAATGGGTGATGGACCCCTCTCTCAGTGAGGTTTCCTACTCTTATTACATCTACCCTTGAATGTGCTATTACAAGACTCCAGTTTAACAGCTTTTTGTCTCTGGCCAGGGGGTGACATACAGTGCCCAGCAGAATGGAGTGAAGGGAATTGCAGGAGCAGCAAAACTGCAAAAGAAAATCAACAAACCACAATCCAGAACTTCAGAGACTCTATATCAATCACATAGAACTAGGCCAGCCTAATCTCTCCCCATCCTGGAGCTCAGGGACATTTGCGGAAGAGGGGGCGGTAAGATTGTAAGAGCAAAAGGATGGGAGGAGCAACGATTTGCAAGATTCTCAACAATAGTTGGGGCCAAAGCAATCATAATGGAACTTTGCATGCTCTGCGCAATGTCCAGCGCACTGTTGCCCTCATAAAGTCTAGCATCTGATAAGGGCACCGAGACCCCTGGAGGCAAGGGATTGACAGCCATAGTAGTGATCTTATGCTTAAGGGGAACAAGAGAAAGGGCTTATGGAAATGCCACTGGGTCCTTATATGTCATCGGAGAGGAGGACACAGTGGAGAGTTAGGCACACACAATAAAGAACTATCTGGGAATTGGGGGGGAGGCACTGGGGGAAGGGGAGGGGGAAGAGGGGGGAGGGAGGGAACTGGTAAAAAATTTTTAAAATGTATAATTAAATTTTTAATAAAAAAAAAAAAAAAAAAAAAAAAAAGAAAAAAAAAAAAAGAAATGTGGGGGTGAGTGGTGTACTCCCTGGAGTTGTATGTTGTGGGGTGGCTGTATGAGAAAGTTGATCTACAGCATTGGTACTTTAAAGGATCAGTAAGGTGAAAAGAAAAAGTTTACTTATCTTTGGGTTAAATGAGAAGAATCTTGCCCACTTGATATACTGATTGTAGTGGAGTCCAGATGTATGACCTGTGTTCCCTTTGTTCCTTAGAATTTTGCTTGAGTTTCCTTTGGGCTCTATTGAATTCTGAGTAGCAGTGTGTCTTCCGTGGACCAGGTGCGTAGGTCCCCGGTGGGCCAGAGAGGCAGAGGGTCTGATATTGATGGCAGAATAATTCACCTGCAACCTGGGAAGGTCGGCTCAGAGGGGGGCGGGGCCCCGGGGGCAAAGCCAGGTGCCGCGGGGCGTGGTGCTGCTGGCCTGGTGGCTCCCTCGTCAGGGGAGGGGCTGGGCTCTCTCTCTCACTCACCATGGGCAGCTGGCGGGGGCGGGGCCGGGCGGGGCGTCGCGGAGGGGGCTTGGGTCTGGGCTGCGGCACAGGCCAAGCTGGAGTCGGCCTGGGTGCTCGCCCCCGGGACGCGTGGGGCTCTGGGTTGGTAGGGCTGGGCTGGGCTCTCTCTCTCACTCCTGTCCTTGGGACTTTAAAGACCTATTTTAAAGAACTGTGTGGGCTGCAGGACTCGATGCTGCTGCCCTCCGTGCGCGCCTGCCTGCGGGAGGGCGTGCTGGACTTCAATGCCGACCGCCTCCCTGGGGCAGACTGGACGCTGCTGCTTGGCACGCTGCGGGCCAACAAGGACCTGCCACTGGTCACCGTCCGCAGTTCCTTCCAGCCGTGTCTTGTGGAGACGGGTGAGCGGGGGTGAATCTACTCTTATAATAAGACTCTAACGGCATTTTATCTCTGGCCAGGTGATAATATCCAATACCCGTGAGGATGGAGCCAAGGTTGGTGCAGGAGCAGAAAAACTGAAAAAATTTCAAAAAAGCCATAACTCAGAAAATCAGAGACTCTACATCAACCACCTGGAACCAGGACAGCCTAATCTTTCCCCATCCTAAAGCTCAGGGAAATTTGCGGAAGAGGGGCTGGTAAGATTGTAAGAGCCTAAAGATGAGGAGGAGCAACGATATGCAAGATACTCCATACAAGTTAGGGCTCAAGTAATCATAAGAGAACTTTGCATGACCTGCACAATGACTAACATATCATTGAACCCCCAAAGTCTATCTTGTATCACAGGCACTAGGATCCTTAGAGGCAAGGGATTAGCAGCCATAGTAGTTTTCCTATACTAAAGGGAAACACAATAAAAGAGCTCTAGGTACACAAAGAACTTAGAAAGCTAAACACCAAGGAAACTAATGGCCCAATTAAAAAATGGGCTCTGGAGCTTAAAAGAAACTTTACCAGGGATGAAATTAAAATGTCCAACAAATATCTTTTAAAATGCTCCACTTCCTTACCCATCAGGGAAATGCAAATCAAAACTTCCCTGAGATATCATCTCACCCCGGTCAGTATGGCAAAAATCCACAATACAAACAACAACAAATGCTGGAGAGGATGTGGAGAGAGGGGAACTCTCCTACATTGCTGGTGGGAATGCAGGCTCATACAACCACTCTGGCGAGCCGTCTGGAGATTCTTAAAGAAATTAAAGATTGAAATTCCATTTGACCCTGTGACTCCACTTTTAGGAATAACCCCACGTACAGCAAAAATTCACCTCGATAGCACAAGCATGACCATGTTCATAGCAGCACTGTTTACAATAGCAAAGTCATGGAATCAACCCAAATGTCCAACAGTTGACGAGTGGATAAGGAAACTGTAGTACATCTATACAATGGAATACTCCTGATCCATCAAAAATGATGAATTACTGGAATTTGCCGGGAAATGGATGTTTTAGAAACAATTATATTAAGTGAAGTATCCCAGACACAGAAAGTTAAGTACCGTATGTACTCCCTTATAGGGGGCTCCTAGTACCAAACCCACCCAGCCCACCTAGAGATGCTCAAAGATAAATACAGTAATTGCAAGGATTATGAACAGGAGGGATGGGGTAGGAAGCTAACACCAGAAACAAGGAGAGAGGGGACCATGTTACAGCAGAGAAAATAGGCCTCCATCAAGGACTGCAAGTATGTAATGAGACATCTCCTTAAGTTCACAGACTTTCATTCCTGATCATTTACAACTGAAGGGGTATGATCTCACAAGAAGGGTAGGGCATATGGTCTGGCAGATAAAAAGTAACCATTTTGCAAATGTGTGATTGACCCCTCCCTCACTGTGGTTTCCTACTTTTATTACATCTGCCTTTCAATATACTCTTTTTTTTTCATTTCAGCTCATACAAACTTATTACGTACACGAGTTCCCTCCCTTCCTCCTCCTCCCCCCCGTACCCCCTGCCCCTCCTCCCCACCCCTCTCCCTTCCCATCCCCCAGTGCCTCCTGCCCCAATTCCCAGAGAGTCCTTTCTTGTGCATGTGTGATATTCCTCTGGGCCCTCCTCTCCGATGACGTACAAGGACCCAGTGGCCTTTCCCTGAACCCTTTCCCGTCTTCCCCTTAGGTATAGGAACACTGCTGTGGCTGCCAATCCTTTACCTCCAAGGCTCTTGGTGCCTTTAGCAGATGCTAGACTTTGTGAGGTCAACAGTGTGTTGGACAATACGCAGGGCATGCAAACTCCAATTATGACTGTTTCAGCCCTAACTAGTATAGAGTATCTTACATATCATTGCTCCTCCCATCCTTTTGCTCTTACACTCTTACCGCCCCCTCTTCCGCAAATTTCCCTGAGCTGAATTCAAGATGGGGAGAGACTAAGCTGGCCTAGTTCTAGGTGGTTGATATAGAGTCTCTGAAGTTCTGGATTGTGGTTTGTTGATTTTCTTTTGCAGTTTTGCTGCTCCTGCAATGCCCTTCACTCCATCCTGGTGGGCATTGTATGTTACCCCCTGGCTAGAGACAAAAAGCTGTTAGAGTCTTGTGATAAAAGCACATTCAAAGGTAGATGTAATAAAAGTGGGAAACCATACTAAGGGAGGGGTCTATCACCTATTTGCAAAATGGTTACTTTTTATCTGCCAGACTACATGCCCTCCTCTTCTGGTGAGATCACACCCCCTCAGTAGTAAATGATCAGGAACAAAAGTCTGTGAACTTAATCAGATGTCTCATTACTTATTTGGGTCCTTGGTGGAGGCCTATTTTCCCTGCTGTAACATGGTCCCTTCTCTCCTTGTTTCTGGTGTGGCCCTCCTACCCCATCCCTCCTGTTCATAATCATTGCAATTACTGTCTCTAGGTGGGCTGGGTGGGTTTGTTACTAGGAGCGACCTATTAGGGAGTATATACGGCGCTTAATTTTCTGGGTCTGGGATACTGGCTTAATATAATTGTTTCAAATGACATCCATTTCCCAGCAAATTCCAGTAATTCATCATTTTTGATGGCTGAGTAGTACTCCATTGTATAGATGTACCACAGTTTCCTTATCCACTCGTCAACTGTTGGACATTTGGGCTGATTCCATGACTTTGCTATTGCAAACAGTGCTGCTATGAACATGGTCGTGCTTGTGCTATGGAGGTGAACCTCTGCTGTATGGGGGGTTATTCCCAAAAGTGGAATCGCAGGGTCATATGGCATTTCAATCTTTAATTTCTTTAAGAATCTCCAGACGGCTCGCCAGAGTGGCTGTATGAGCCTGCATTTCCACCAGCAATGTAGGAGAGTTCCCCTCTCTCCACATCCTCTCCAGCATTTGTTGTTTGTATTGTGGATTTTTGCCATCCTGACCGGGGTGAGATGATAATTCAGGGAAGTTTTGATTTGCATTTCCCTGATGGCTAAGGAAGTGGAGCATTTTTTAAGATATTTGTTAGACATTTTAATTTTATCCCTGGTAAAGTTTCTTTTAAGTTCCAGCGCCCATTTTTTAATTGGGCCATTGGTTTCCTTGGTGTTTAGTCTTCTAAGTTCTTTGTGCACTCTGGACAGCAGAGCTCTATCAGATGTGTGGTTAGTGAAGATTTTCTCCCATTCTGTGGGTTGCCTTTGAGCTCGTGTTATAATCTCTTTATCTGAACAGAAGCTCTTTAATTTCACAAGATCCCAACTGTTGAGAATTGGTAGCAGTGACTGTGCCATTGGATGTCTGTTTAGGAACTGTTGGCCTAGCCCAATCATCTCGAGGGAGTTCCCTATCCTTTCAACTATGGTTTTTATAGTCCCTGGCCTGATATCAAGGTCCTTGATCCATTTGGAATTAAGTCTTGTACATGGTGACAAGTACGGGTCCAGCTTTAATCTTCTGCATGTGGAGATCCAGTTTTGCCAGCACCATTTGTTGAAGATGCTGTTTTTTTCCATTGGATTCTTTGGGCCCCTTTGTCAAAGACCAAATGGCTGTAACTTTGTGGGCTTATATCTGGGTCTTCAATCCTTATCCATTGATCTGTGTGTCTATTTTGGAGCCAGTACCAGGCTGTCTTTATAACTATGGATTTGTAGTATAGACTAAGGTTCGGTATGGTAATACCTCCAGCAGTGTTTTTCTTACTCAGGATTGTCTTTGCTATCCTGGGTCTTTTGTGCCTCCATATGAACTTTGAGATTGTTTGGTCAACTTCTTTGAAGAATTGCTTTGGGATTTTGATTGGTATAGCATTGAATCTGTATATTGCCTTTGGTAGGATGGTCATTTTTACGATGTTGATTCTGCCAATACAGGAACAAGGGAGGTCTTTCCACCTTCTGGTGTCTTCTGCAATTTCTTTCTTTAGGGTTTTAAAGTTTTCATTGTAAAGGTCTTTTACCTCCTTAGTTAGCTTTATACCAAGCTATTTCATTTTTTTAGGGGCTATAGTAAATGGTATGGTTTCTCTCAAGGCTTTTTCACTTCTTTCATTCTGGGCATATAGGAAGGCCTCTGATTTTTGCACATTTATTTTGTATCCTGCCACCCTGCTGAACTTCTCAATTAGTTCCAGGAGCTTCCTGGTGGAGTTTCTGGGATCACTCAGGTATAAGATCATGTCATCTGCAAATAGGGATAGCTTGACTTCTTCCTTGCCGATTTGAATCCCTCTTATGTCCCTTTCTTGTCTTATGGCTTCAGCTAAGACTTCAAGTACAATATTGAATACAAGTGGTGAGAGTGGACAGCCTTGTCTAGTTCCTGATCAAAGTGGGAATGCTTCCAATTGTTCCCCATTGAGCATAATCCTTGCTGTGGGCTTGTTGTATATAGCTTTTAGTATATTGATAAAGGTTCCTTCCATTCCTCCTGTCTCTAGCATTTTGATCATAAAAGGCTGTTGGATCTTGTCAAAAGCTTTTTCTGCATCTATCGAGAGTATCATGTGGTCTTGGACTTTGGACTGGTTTACATGATGAATTACATTTATTGATTTGTGTATGTTGAACCAACCTTGTGTGCCGGGATGAAGCCTACTTGGTCCCTATGAATGATCTTTTGAATATGTTTTTGAATCCGATTTGCTAAGACTTTGTTGAGAATCTTTGCGTCTGTGTTCATCAGGGAGATCGGCCTATAGTTTTCTTTTTTACGTGAATCTTTATTAGGTTTTGGGATTAAAACGATATTAGCTTCATAGAAGGAATTTGGTAGTGTTCCTTCCTTGCTATTTGATGGAACAGTTTAAGGAGTATTGGTGTTATTAACTCCTTAAATGTCTGGTAGAACTCTGTGCTGAATCCATCTGGTCCAGGACATTTTTTGGTGGGAAGATTCGAGATTACTTCCTCAATTTCCTTATATGTTATAGGACTATTTAAATAATTCACAACATCCTGATTCAATTTAGGTAAGTTGTGTTTACTTAGAAATTCATCCATCTCTTGTGTGCTGTCAAACTTCACAGAGTATAAGTTTTTGAAATATGATGTTATAATTCTCTGGATTTCTTGGGTATCAGTAGTGATAACTCCATGTTCATTTCTAATTTTGTTAATTTGGGTTTTCTCTCTCTTGCTTTTGGATAGTTTAGCTAGTGGTGTATCAATCTTGTTGATTTTTTCAAAGAACCAGCTTTTTGACTGGTTGATTTTTGCTATCGTTTTCTTAATCTCGATTTCAGATATTTCTCCCCTTATTTTGCTAATCTCCTCTCTTCTACTACTTTTGGGATCAGATTGCTCTAGTTTCTCTAAAGCTTTAAGCTGCATTGTTAAGTTGTTTATTTCTGATGTTTCCATTTTTTTGACCTAGGCATTAAGAGCTATGAACTTACCTCTTACAACAGGTTTCATTGTGTCCCAGAGATTTTGGTAAGTTGTATTTTCGTTATCATTCACTTTCAGGAAATCTTGAATTTCCTTTTTAATTTCTTCCTAAATCCAGTTCTCATTCAGCATCATAGTGTTAAGTTTCCAGGAGTTAGTGTATTTTCTCTTGTTTGATGTGTTTTGGATGTGCAGCTTTAGGCCGTGGAGGTCTGATAGGGCACAGGTTAGAATTTCAACTTTCTTGTATATGTGTAGATTCATTTTGTGGCCCAATATGTGATCTATTTTGGAGAAAGTTCCGTGTGCTGCTGAGAAAAATGTGTATTCTTTGGTACGTGGGTGAAAAGTTCTATAGAGATCTGTAAGGTCCATTTCTTTCAGGGTTTGATTAAGTTCCAAAGTGTCTCTGTTAAGCTTTTGACCTGTTGATCTATCCCATGTTGAGAGGGCGGTGTTGAAGTCCCCAGGAATTATCGTTTGGGGTTGATTTCTTGCTTTACACACTGTAGGGTTTTCTTAATGAATGTGGAGTGGCCCGTATTGGGTGCATATATGTTCAGTATTGTGAAGTCTTCCTGGTGAATTGTACCTGTGACTAAAATGTAGTATCCATCCGTGTCTCTTATAATTTTCTTTGGTTTGAAGCCCACTTTGTCTGATAGCATAATGGCTACCCCTGCCTGTTTTCTGCTTCCATTTGCTTGTAGAATTGTTGACCAGCCTTTTATTTTTAGAGCGTGCCTATCTTTTGTGGTGAGTTGGGTTTCCTGCAGGCAGCAGATTGATGGATTGTGATTTTTAATCCAAGTTTGTAATCTGTGTCTCTTGATCGGTGAATTAATTCCATTAACATTTAGTGTTATAATGGAGAAGCTATTAATTCTAGATATTTATTATGTTTAGTAGCTTTTATAAGTATATTGTTTTTCTTTTAATGGTGTTATATTTGCCTTCTGTTCTCCTGGATATTCCTGTTTTTTTCTTCACGCTTGAGTATCATTTCTAGCATTTTTTGAAGGCCTGGTTTGGTGGACATGTATCCCTTAACGTTGTCTTTGTGCTGGAAAATTTTTCTTTCTCCCTCGATCATGACAGATAGTTTTGCAGGGTAAATCAGCCTGGGTTGACATTTTTGCTCATTCAATACTTGAAATATGTCTCTCCAAACTCTTCTTGCTTTTACTGTTTCGACTGAGAAATCATTTGTTATTTTAATAGGTTTGCCTTTAAAAGTGACTTGTTTTTTCTCCCTTGAAGCTCTCAGCACCAGTTCTTTATCTTGAATGTGGAGTGTTTTTAGTATCATTTGCCGCGGCGTGCTTCTATTTTGGTCATATCCGTTTGGGGTGGGGAATGCCTCTTGTATATGGATGGGCCTCTCTTTTTTTAGATGAGGAAAGTTTTCCTTGATGATCGTTTGAAAAATTTCCTCAGGGGTGGTATTTTGAGATTCTTCCTCTGGTATTCCATGAATACGCATGTTAGACTTCTTCAGGGTGTCCCATATCTCTTGGGTATTTCTCTCAAGTATCTTTCTGGCTTTAACCACCTCTTCCATTGAGCTGATTAGTACTCCCACTTTATGTTCAAGGTCTGAAATTCTGTTTTCTGCTTCGTTAGTTCTGTTGTAAAGACTCTCTGTGGTGTTCTGGGTTGAAGATAACTTGTCTTTTAGCTCAGTTTTAAACTCTGCTTGAATTTGTTTTAACTGCTCTATGCCACTTTTTGTTTCTTACACTGTTTTTCTCAACTCCTCCAGATGTCTGTTGTGGACCTCTTCAAAGCAATTGATTTGATTATGTAATTCCTCCCGGATTTCCTCTTTCATAGTATTGAACATGGTAATGATCATATTTTGAAAGACCTTATCCTGGGTGAGGCTTTCTTGGCCTTTTTCCGTGGGTTTGTTCGTGTTGGAGTCTAACATTATGGGATTAATTTCTTCAGTGGGAAATTTGTTTAGTTGAGTGTTGCTTCTCATGGATTTACACTTTGACTTTGGCATTGTCATTTTAACTCTTAAGATCTCTCAATTTCACTAAGCTGAATTATTTGGCCTGGGGTCCTGGTGGGCGGACGGGGTCGGAGACTTACCTAGGGCGCAGGGTCAGGCCCGGCTGGACCACGCGTGCGTGTCCCGACCAGCGGAGCGGGGTGGGGTGAAAAGGGAGCATGGGCCCGTCGGCGTGCAGCTATTTAACCCGAGGGCAGCTGGGGCGGGGCCCGGGCGCAGGGGGAGGTCCTCCTGGTCCCTTGGCCCCAGCCCGGCTCTGGCTGGATGGTGGGAGTCGGAGCCGGGTCCCTGTGGGTTTACCTGGGGTCCTAGGGCGCGGTGTGAGGCCCGGCAGGACCACGCGGGCTCGTCCGGACCAGCGGAGCGGGGTGGGGTGTAAACGGAGGATGGGTGCGTCGTTTTTGAGCTATTTAACCCGAGGGCAGCTGGGGCGGTGCCCGGGTGCAGGGAAGGTCCTCCTCGTCCCTCGGCCCCCGCTCGCGGCTCCTGCTGGATGGTGGGTGTCGGAGCCGGGTCCCTGTGGGCTGACCTGGGGTCCTGGTGGGCGGGGCCCCAGCGGCGACTTATCTAGGGCGCCGGGTGAGGCCCGGCTGGACCCCGCGCCCGTCCTGACTGGTGGAGCGGGGTGGGGTGAAAAGGGAGGATGGGCTCCTCGGCATGGAGCTATTTAACCCGAGGGCAGATAGGGCGGGCCCGGGCGCAGGGGGAGGTTCTCCTCGTCCCTCGGCCCCCGCGCGGCTCCGGCTGGATGGTGGGAGAGCCGGGTCCCTGTGGGCTGACCTGGGGTCCTAGGGCACGGGGTGAGGCCCGGCCGGATCGCGCGCAAGCCTCCCGACCAGCCGAGCGGGGTGTGGTGAAAAGGCTCAATATACTCTTATAACAAAACTGTAGTTTAAGCTTTTTATCTCTGGCCAGGGGGTGAAATACAATTCCCATTAGGATGGAGTGAAGGGCATTGCAGGAGCAGCAAAACTGCAAAAGAAAATCAACGAACCATAATCCAGAACTTCAGAGACTCTATATCAATCACATAGAACTAGGCCATCCTAATCTCTCCCTATCCTGAAGCTCAGGGACATTTGCAGAAGAGGGGGTGGTAAGATTGTAAGAGCAAAAGGATGGGAGGAACAATGATATGCGAGATACTCCACACAAATTAGGACCGAAGCAATCTTAATTGGACTTTGCATGCCCTGTAAAATGTCCCACACACTATTGACCCTGTAAAGTCTAGTATTTGCTAAAGGCACCAAGATCCTTGGAGGCAAAGAATTGGCAGCCATAGTAGTGTTACTATGCTTAAGGGGAACACAGGAAAAGGTTCAGAGAAATGCCACTGTGTCCTTGTACGTCATCAGACAGGAGGGCCCAGAGGAAAGTCTGGCATGCACACTAAAGGATGCTCCAGGAATGGCGGGGGGTGGGGGAACACTGGGAGAAAGAGAGGAGGGGAAAGGGAAGGTATAAGTGTCAAGGGAGCAAGGGGATCCAGGGAGGGGTGGAGGGAGGAAAGGTAATGGGGTACTTATCAACTTTGTATGATTGGAAGAAATAAAAAAACTATCAGTCATGATCGAGGGTAAAACAAAAGTTTTCCACCATAAAGACAGCTTGAAGGCTTGCATGACTACCAAACCAGACCTTCAAAAAATGCTAGAAAAGATACTCAAGCTTGAAGAAAAGAACAACCATATCCAGGCGGACAGAAGAAAAGTATAATACCATCCCAACCTACAAGCTAAATAATACACAAGTCAAAGCCAATAAACACAAAACATGTCAGGAATCAAAACTGAAGCAATCATAATTGGACTTTGCATGCCCTGCACAATGTCCCACACACTATTAACCCCACAAAGTCTAGCATTTGCTATAGGCACCAAGATCCTTGGAGGCAAGGGATTGACAGTCGCAGTAATATTCCTATGCTTAAGGGGAACACGAGAAAGGGTTCAGGGAAATGCCACTGGGTCCTTGTACATCATAGGAGAGGAGGGCCCAGAGGAGAGTCTGGCATGCGCATTAAAGGATTCTCCGGGGATTAGGGGGGAGCACTGGGGATGGAGAGGGAGGGGTGAGGGGTGGGGGAGCAGAGGGGTCAGGAGAAGGAGGAGGAAGGGAGGGAACCGGTGTACCTATTAAGTTTGTATGAGCGGAAATAATAATAAAAATGTTAAAGGAAAAAAATTATTTCTGCATTACAACACTAAATGTCAATGGAATTAACTCATCAGTAAAAAGGCACAGGTTGCAAACATGGATTGGAAACCGAAACCCATCCATCTGCTGCCTTCAGGAAACACATCTCACCACAAAACAGGCACGTTCTATCAGTAAAAGGCTGGTCTAAAATTCTTCAAGCTAATGGAACCAGGAAACAAGCAGGGATAGCAATCATGCTCTCTGACAAACTGGGCTTCAAACCAAAGAAAATCATAAGAGATACAGAAGGATACCACTTCCCTCACAGGAATAATTTGCCAGGAAGACTGTTCACAATACTGAACACATACACATATAATGCTCCACATTCATTAAGAAAACACCACAACATCTAAAAGAAGAAATCAATTCCAAAATGATAATACTTGGGGATTTCAATACCCCACTCTCAACATGGGATAGATCAACAGGCTACAAAACTCAACAGAGACACATTAGAACTAAATCAATCCATTATCCAAATGGACTTGTCAGATCTCAACTGAACCTTCCATCCAAGTGTCAAGGAATACATATTCTTCTCAGCAGGCCACAGAACTTTCTCCAAAATAGACCATGTATTGGGCCACAAAATGAATCTCCACATTTATAGGAAAGTTGAAATTGTAGCCTGTATCCTGTTCAAACACCATGGTCTAAAGCTTGAAATCCGCAACACAACAGATAGCAGAAAATAAAATACCTCCTGGAAATAAATTGTCACCTTAGCTTAACATGGTCAGAAATAACATAGAAAATATTTTGATGCATTTTAATTTAAGACTATAAATACTACAGTTACACAGAGGTAGATTTTTCATCTTTCAATTCTTTAACTAATGTCAAGTAGCCCTGAGACCTTCTGGGTGTGGGGGGCATATCTGTGTGTGTGTGTGTTTGTGTGGAGGTACAAAGATCGTCAGTGTAAAATATGTGACTATTACATAGGCAATTACATCCTGGTACCATGTTCTCTATAATGGTCCTCCTGTATCTGATGCATGAGGGAACTGTGCCATTCACAGCTAGGATGTGCCCCCTGGACACTCTGTCTATGATCTGATACAGCTCTACTTTAATATTAGATTGGAGGGGGAACTGAAAGAAGGTCACCAAAGAACAGAAACAATAACATGGGTAAATAGTTTTTAAAACGCTTTTATGTAAGAAGTTTTAGTTTTTCCTGGCGTGATTCCATGCTGTGTGTCTGCGGTGGGCAGCGGCATCCAGATTTCTCCGTCCAGCTTCTCCTGCAGTGGAGTGCGTGCCACTGCCCTATGGAAGACTCGATGGACATGGACATGAGCCCTCTGAGGGCCCAGAACTATCTTTTCGGTTGTGAACTAAAGGCTGACAAAGATTATCATTTTAAGATGGACAATGATGAAAATGAGCAAAAGTTGTCATTGAGAACAGTCATTTTAGGTGCTGGGGCAAAAGATGAATTGCACATTGTTGAGGCAGAGGCAATGAATTATGAAGGCAGTCCAATTAAAGTGACACTGGCAACTTTGAAAATGTCCATACAACCAACCGTTTCCCTTGAGTGTTCTGAAATCATACCACCTGTGGTCTTAAGGTTGAAATGTGGCTCAGGGCCTGTGCATATTAGTGGACAGCACTTAGTAGCTGTGGACAAGATACAGAATCAGAAGATGAAGAGGAAGATGATGTGAAACTCCTAAGTGTGTCTGGAAAGCAAACTGCTACTGGAAGTGGTAGCAAGCTTCCACAGAAAAAAGTAAAACTTGCTGATGAAGATGATGACAACAATGATGAAGATGATGATGCTGATGATTTTGACGAAGAAGCAGAAGAAAAAGCTCCAGTAAAGAAATCTGTCCAAGACACTCCAGCCAAAAATGCACAAAAGTCAAACTAGAATGGAAAGGACTCAAAACCCTCAACACCAAGATCAAAAGGTCAAGAATCCTTCAAAAAACTCCTAAGATACACAAAAGACCTAGTTCTGTAGAAGACATTAAAGCAAAAATGCAAGCAAGTATAGAAAAGGCACATTGAACAGTCCTGGGCACTACTGGTAAATTAAGCCCAAAGATGGGGAAAGAAGAAAAGGAGAAACAAATGTAGTCCATACTGAGTGTCATCAACAATCCAGACTGAAGTCTTCTATCTTAATCTCAGTTCCTTTTCTTGATTTGCCACCCACACTTGCTCTTGCAGACTGGAAGCAATTTCTTGATTATCTAAAGCTTTTTTTTTTTTTTATTTTTCTTTGGCTTGTGTGAGTCAGTGAACCTTAAGCTTTTTGCTATTACATATGCCTCATTGCATCAACTGTTTTAATTAATTATCTTTGTATTTCCTTAGCTGCTCAATAAACATTTGAATGAACCAAAAAAAAAAAAAAGTCTTAAAGGAGAGGGAAGAGAAGCAATAGCACACAGTGGAGAGGGGAGTTACCTTCTATGTAACCAACCACATGTTTACTAGCCCCAAACTCCCTGTACTCCCCACTCCATGTGGAAAATACATGCTCTTCACTGTAAACCAGTCTAAACAACAGTGGACATGGTGAAAACTGACAGTAGACAGAATCAGATGTCTCAGTACTAACCGCAAACACCCAAGAGAAAACTTCCCTTTAAATACCACTCATTTTGTCTTTGCACAAGAGAGGATCTCAACACCCAAACAAGAGGCAGTCTAGTATAATGGAGAAGCAGTGAAATAGACGACGATGACAACCAACCAGAATGCAGAGTATCAGAGACCATGAACATTCAGCCAAAATCAGGCCAACCAAATCTCTTCCCATCCTAGGGCTTAGGGAATCTTGTGGAAGGAGCTTGGCAAGATTCTAAGAGCTTACTGGATGGGGAGCTTCTCCACTGGCCGAGATTCCACTCATTCCAGCGCTGCTGTATCCAGGAACCCTCTGCAATGAGATTTATTGACTTAATTGTTACCAAACTTACACACTGGCTGACATATCAACATTCCCTCATGGATTAGCAAGGATCTCAGGAAAAAAATGTGGAATCAAGTGGGAACCTTTGGGGTTGGGGCTGGACAGGGAGTACCTTTGTTAGTGGGTCTACTCAGGTAAGGGCCACTTGGTCTGCCAGAGAGACCAGAGCCCCCACTGTAAAACATGATCCAGATAGATCCTTGAGGCCCACAGAAGCAGACAGGAGGTTTTGAGGCAGTGGGATGGATTGGTGAAGGCAGATGAAGGTGAGAAAGAAAGTGGGGATGGACAGAGGGGACAAGAACAACTATTCATTATGCTTGTAAAACAAAAATTAAACAAATAAAAAAGAAAAGTAAAGAGGTAAGGTCCCTAGCCCTAGTGTGTCACCATGTACCCAGAGGAGCCAAATGCTCTGTTCATGGAAAAACCAGGATGTGTTGTGGAGTACAAACTCAAGTATTCAGGCCATGGCAAAGTGTGATGGCATATCCGTCCAAACAAACATCCGGTATGTCTAATGTCACACACATTCTACAGACATGTTAAGGAATAAAGAGGAAGCAGTGGGAGTACAGGTAGCCTGCAGATGTTCACATCCAATAGTTATTTCTTGCCTCCCAAGATCTCTATTGCTGAGGGTTCTTCCTTGCACAAGAACAGTCTTGGCAAATTTAGGAGATGGCAGGAGACACTCAGTACTCTACAGTTGTTAGGCACTTCCTTGACTGTGTTCAGCTTCCGGACATGCATAATAATCTCAAGGTAGGCTGATAGCCTTAGTAAAACCTGCGATAGAAAGTCAAACATTATATTCAAGTGAAATCTCTCCCTACTACATCCATTATACTATATACATGAAAACACTCAGAGAGTTAAAGATGCTTTTGTATAACTTGACAGTACTTTTTCATGTCATTTTTATTTCCCTTTGGATATAGAGTAAATGACAAACTGCAGGCATTCATTCATGTTTTGCATTTTCTTAGGCTTTATTGTCATGTTACTAAAGATGCTTTCCTATCATTCTTTGAGACAATCCCAGCTATTCGGTGGCAAATGTGACATTGTTGTTCATGCAAATGATCTTCTAGATAGGTTAGGGTCACTCACAAAATACTAGTCACCAGCTTGGGTTCAGAAACTTGATTCTCTCATGTTTCAGGTCCATATGTGGAACACACATTATTCCAAAATATCTTTCAGCACTCTGAAATTGATGGATTTTTATTTATCGTTTTTTGGTGTCAGAGGTGACAGGTCATGTTTCTGATACTAGAATTGGTGTGCAAATATAATATTATTAAAAGTTTAATCCTCTATTGCAATATGAAGCCTGATTATTATGCACATGTAGGTCTTTTGCTAGTATTTAAGTCAATTTCTGAGAGGTCTCTTGATCTGTTGGTGAAATCTCATAATATTGCCCAGGTGATCCTGAATGCCTGAGCTCAAGGCAGCCTCCTGCCTCAGAGATTCAGGTGGGCACATACTGCAGGGTCCTTCTTAGAATATAAACCATGTAAATTTATGGTCATGTCTGTGAAATTTTTTGCTTGTCTTGCAGTTATATATTTGGCTGGTGATTATTATTCTGAGATCAGTAGAAATCAGAGTCTACATTTTACATGAAATCACTTCTTTGCTTACATCTTTTATGATTGTTATGGGAATTTAAACAATTTGGATTGCATTCAAGTGCATTTATCTATTGAGCCATTTCTCTGGACCTTATTAATATATAAAAATTTTAATATTCAGGTTATTTTCTCAGTGAACTTGGTTCGTTTCCATGGGTTCTCAGTGTTTCGGATGGACAATGAATAAAGAAGTGTCAGATACTCTCTTTAGCAACACATATACTGAAATTGGGATGACACAGAGTAGATTAGCATGGCCCTTGTGCAAGGATGACATGCAAATTCGTGAAGCATTCCATAAAACAAAAAGAATTTTCAGTAATAGTTCACAGATTAGTGTGATCAGTTTTATTTGTTCCTCCACTGAACATGGTCAGTAATATATAGAATTTTTCATATATTTATGTCCATAGAAATAAATGCTGCAGGTATTGGGAAGAATTCTTTCATGTAAATGCCTTAAAGTAGTAAAACTCCCCTTTCCCCACTCCGCTGCCTGGGACACGCGCAGACCAGCCCCGACGCACCACAACTTAGGTAAGCTCAGTCCCCGCCCACCCCCAGAACCCCAGGCAGCACAAGGGACCCAGCTCCTCCCAACAGCCAGCCAGAGCCGGAGCCGCGCAGGGCCGGGGAGGAGGAACCCCTGTGCCCGGGCCCTGCCCCAGACCCCCAGGTTAAAGAGCACCATGCCGACACCCCATCCTCCCTTTCCCACTCCGCCAACCTAGACGCGCCCGCAGTCCAGCTGGGACTCACCACGACCTAGGTAAGCTCCTCCCCCGCCCACCCCACAACCCCAGACCAAATAATTCAGTTCAGTGAAAAATGCACAGAAATTGAAAGAAGATCTTAAGACATAAAATGACACTGCCCAAGTCAAAGTGCAAATCCATGAGAAACAACACTCAAGTAAACAAATCTCCCACTGAAGGAATTAATCCCATAATGTTAGACTCCAACCAGAACAAACCCACAGAAAATGGACAAGAAAGCCTGATCCAGGATAATGACTTTCAAAATATGATCATTACCCTGTTCAGTACTATGAAAGAGGAAATCTGGGAGGAATTAAATAACCGAATCAATTGCTTTGAAGAGGAATACAACAGACACTCAGAGGAGGTGAGAAAAACAGTGTAAGAAACAAAAACAGGCATAGAGCAGTTAAAACAGACTCAAGCAGAGTTTAAAACTGAGCTACAAGACAAGTTATCTTCAACCCAGAACTCCACAGAGAGTCTTATCAGCAGAACTAACGAAGCAGAAAACAGAATTTCAGACCTTGAAGATAAAGTGGGAGTACTAACCAGCTCAATGGAAGAGGTTGTTAAAGCCAAAAAGACACTTGAGAGAAATATCCAAGAGATATGGGACATCCTGAAGAAGCCCAACATGCGTATTCATGGAATACCAGAGCAAGAATCTCAAAATACCACCCCTGAGGAAATTTTTCAAACAATCATCAAGGAAAACTTTCCTCATCTAAAAAAAGAGAGGCCCATCCATATACAAGAGGCATTCCGCACCCCAGACAGATATGACCAAAGCAGAAGCTTGCCACGGCAAATAATAGTTAAAACACTCCACATTCAAGATAAAGAACTGGTGCTGAGAGCTTCAAGGGAGAATAAACAAGTCACTTCTAAAGGTAAACCTATTTAAATAACAAAAGACTTCTCAGTCGAAACAGTAAAAGCAAGAAGAGCTTGGAGAGATATACTTCAAGTATTGAATGAGCAAAAATGTCAACCCAGGCTGATTTACCCTGCAAAACTATCTGTCATGATCGAGGGAGAAAGAAAAATTTTCCAGCACAAAGACAACTTGAAGGGATACATGTCAACCAAACCAGGACTTCAAAAAATGCTAGAAATGATACTCAAGCGTAAAGAAAAAAACAGGCATATCCGGAAGAACAGAAGGGAAGTATAAAACCATTAAAAGCGAAGCAATATACTTAACAAACTACTAAACATAATAAATATCTGGAATTAAAAATAGTTTCTCCATTATAACACTAAATGTTAATGGAATTAACTCACCAATCAAGAGACACAGATTACAAACTTGGATTAAAAATCACAATCCATCAATCTGCTGCCTGCAGGAAACCCATCTCACCACAAAAGATAGGCACGCCCTAAAAATAAAAGGCTGGTCAACAATTCTACAAGCGAATGGAAGCAGAAAACAGGCAGGGGTAGCCATTATGCTATCAGACAAAGTGGACTTCAAATCAAAGAAAATCATAAGAGACACGGATGGATACTACATTTTAGTCACAGGTACAATTCACCAGGAAGACTTCACAATACTGAACATATATGCACCCAACACGGCCCCTCCCACATTCATTAAGCAAACCCTACAACGTCTAAAGGGAGAAATCAATCCCAAAACGATAATTCTTGGGGATTTCAATACCACCCTCTCAACATGGGATAGATCTACAGGCAAAAAACTTAACAGAGACATTTTGGAGCTTAACCAAACACTTAATGAAATGGACCTTACAGATCTCTATCGTACTTTTCATCCATGCACCAAAGAATACACATTTTTCTCTGCAGCACACAAAACTTTCTCCAAAATAGATCACATATTGGGCCACAAAACGAATCTCCACATATACAGGAATGTTGAAATTCTAGCCTGCACCTTATCAGACCACCATGGCTTAAAGCTTGACATCCACAACACAACAAGCAACAGAAAATACACTAACTCCTGGAAGCTTAACACTATGATGCTGAATGAGAACTGGATTCAGGAAGAAATTAAAAAGGAAATTCAAGATTTCCTAAAAGTGAATGATAATGAAAATACAACTTACCAAAATCTCTGGGACACAATGAAAGCTGTCCTAAGAGGGAAGTTCATAGCTCTTAATGCCTACATCAAAAAAATGGAAACATCAGAAATAAATTAACAATGCAGCTAAAAGCTTTACAGATACCAGAGCAATCTGATCCCAAAAGCAGTAGAAAAGATGAGATTAGCAAAATAAGGGGAGAAATATCTGAAATCGAGAGTAGGAAAGTGATAGAGAAAATCAAGCATTCAAAAAGCTGGTTCTTTGAAAAAATCAATAAGATTGATAAACCCCTACCTAAATTAACTAAAAGAGAGAGAAAACTCAAATTAACAAAATTAGAAATGAAAATGGAGTTATCACTACTGATACTCAAGAAATCCAGAAAATTATAACGTCATATTTTGAAAACTTATACTCTGTGAAATTTGACAACACAAAAGAGATGGATGAATTCCTAAGTAAACACAACTTACCTAAATGGAATCAGGAAGTCGTGAATTATTTAAATAGTCCTATAACATATGAGGAAATTGAGAAAGTAATCTCGAATCATCCCACCAAATAATGTCCTGGACCAGATGGATTCAGCATAGAGTTCTACCATACATTTAAGGAGTTAATAACACCAATACTCCTTAAACTGTTTCACCAAATAGCAAAGGAAGGAACACTACCAAATTCCTTCTATGAAGCTAATATCATCTTAATCCCAAAACCTAATAAAGATACGCTTAAAAAAGAAAACTATAGGCCAATCTCTCTGATGAACACAGATGCAAAGATTCTCAGTAAAGTCTTAGCAAATTGGATTCAAAAACATATCAAAAAGATCAAGTAGGTTTTATCTCAGGCACACAAGGTTGATTCAACATACGCAAATCAATAAATGTAATTCACCATATAAACCAGTCCAACGTTCAAGACCACATGACACTCTCGATAGATGCAGAAAAAGCTTTTGACAAGATACAACAGCCTTTTATGATCATAACCCTAGAGAACGTTGGAATGGAAGGAAGCTTTATCAATATAATAAAAGCTGTATACAACAAGCCCACAACAAGGATTATACTCGATGTGGAAAAACTTGAAGAATTCCCACTTCGATGAGGAACTAGAGAAGCCTGTCCACTGTCACCACTTCCTTTCAATATTGTACTTGAAGTCTTAGCTGAAGCCATAAGACGAGAAAGGGACATAAAAGGGATTCGAATCAGCAAGGAAGGAGTCAAATTATCTCTATTTGAAGATGATATGACCCTATACCTGAGTGATCCCACAAACTCCACCAGGAAGCTCCTGGAACTAATACAGAGGTTCAGCAGGGTGGCAGGATACAAAATAAATGTAAAAAATCAGTGGTCTTCCTATATGCCCAGAATGAAAGAAGTGAAACAGCCCTGTTTATTTCTGAACAGACAGGTCAGTGAGACATGCATGCTTTTTCTCCTACACTGAGGGTTACACAACTACTGATGCCCCAGCCTGCATACGAACTATGTGCAGAGGTGGAAATATGTTCTCTCATCACTCAGCTGCTCTGGAAGTATCCCATGCTCACATGGAAGAATGTATTTAAAACATCTCTCAAGTATATGCCAGAAGTGTTGTTGACTTAAAGGACCTTTGATTCCTGTGTTCTGTACAGAAATATGGAGCACTGAAAAGCACTGGGAAGAACCCAGATAAAAGTTCAGTTTCCTGATTTCCATTAATCCCATAAGTCTGAACAAGTTTTTCAACAAGTAATGTGTGGGAGCACTTTACAAATACTGTTAGTGTTCCTGCACCATATTTGCACAAATTTATTGTTGATCCTGATAAGAACAGGGGGAATGGGAGAGGAGGGCATGGGTGTGAGGAGACACAGAAAAGAATGTGGGTTCACCTCACTAGTGTAGATGACTCAGAAGGAAATTCAGTGCCCACATAAACCAATGCTCTGGAGGATGGGAGGGATTGAAAGCAGGGAGCACTAAGAGAAGAGGAGGAAAGGAAAAGGGGTGAGAAAGAGTGGGGAAATAGGGAAAGGGGGAGAGTACACTGGCGTATATAAGGGGAACGGGAGTGGGAGGGATAAGACAGGAGTTACCTATTGAGCTTGTATAACCAGGCAAAAATGTAATAAAAATAAAAAATATTGAAATTAAAAAGGAGGGTTTAGTGTAACTCAACACCAGATGAGAGAATCTTCTGTGAAGTATAGAGCCTGGTGATGGTGACACAGGGATGTCACCCCATGAAAGAAGACCTCTTTGCAGTCAGTTTCCATGCCACTTAGGGAATAATTTGCATTTCTATTGTAGAAAAACCTCGAGGAACACATCAAAAAGTCATCTTTAATTTCAGAAATACTTATGACTTAAGAATAAATTTCCACATGGGTAATGAATGTGGTGTCTCCATCCTACTCCTTCGTGAAAGTAACATCCTATGTCTCCTCCACGTTCATCATAGGAGCATCCTGGTTCCAGATAGTACTTCTTAAATAAGGTTCTGATGTTCATCCCTCTGCAGGGTTCGGCGATGCTCAAACCACATCTGAGGGCAGAGATGATACAGAGCTGGTCAGCACACTGAACACTTAGTTTCATGGTATAGCAAAACACCTCGCCCATCTTTATTTGCAACTGACATGCTGAAATGCAAAGCACAGGCTCATACTCTGCATGTTCAAATACCTTAGTGTATCTCGGTGTCCTAGCACAGAGACAGGTTCAATGAAACTCTGTGTTCCAACCACAGAAGGGGAGTCAGCAGCTACAACCATTATTTTATGACCATTATTTTATAAGAAGTCACGCGACACCCACCTCCTTTGATCAACATTATTGGGTAGTAGCCAAGCTGTGGAATACACTCCACAGAAGTCTTACTCACACACATGAGGAAATTTCCCTGGTGTACATTGATCATATGCAATTTTCTCCTTCGCTTTTCACTTTCATTAAGCAATTTACAGAAGTAAATGTTCTTTTCCTATTTGATTTGCTTCCATCATGGATAGGTGCTGTTGTCAACTTGCCAACGGAAGACTCTGAGCTCTGGGCACAGCTGTGAGAAATTTATAGTTAAGTTGATCCTGAACAAGCCTTCAGACATTGTCTAATTGTTGAGGAAGACTGAGCCCGTGGTGGGTGGCACTAGTCCCGGCCAGGTGAATAGGAAGGAGGGAACCGGTTGTGGAAGTTGTCATCCTTTGGTATACTTGGGAGGTCATGTTGGTCTGGCTATGAGAACTGTCTCTTCAGCAGTCCAGTAGATATGGTGTAACCGGCTCCCTCAGCCCGTAGTGTTGGTGTGTGCTCTCCTGCTAAACTCGACAAGGAACTGTGACTACACAGTCCTACACCAGAATAAACCCCCTTGCTCCTCAATGCAATACGAACAAACACAATTCAAGCACATATCAAAAAGATCAGCCACAGTGACCAGTTTGTGTCTGTTCCAGAAACACAAGGTTGGCACAATATATGCATATCAAAAATGTCATTCTTCTTATAAATAATTGCAAAGGCAAAAATCACACAACCTTGTCCTTTCAATAGATGCAAGAAAAGCTTTTTGACAAAATTGAATGTCCTTTTATGATTAAAAGCAAGTTCTAGAGAAAAGAGGGAAGTACAGAACATGCATCAATATAATAAAGGTCATATGCAAAAAGTCTGCAACATAAATTATCCTAAATAGAGAAAAACGTGAAGGAGTCCTCCTTAGGTCAAGAATTAGACAAGACTGTCCACTCTCACCCCTTTTCTTTCATATTGTACTTGACGTCTTAGCTAGAGCCATAAGACAAGAGAGGGAGATAAAAAGGATTCAAATTGGAAAGGAAGAAATCAAATTATACCAGTTGACAAGCGACATGATTCTATACCTGAGAGACCCAAAACGTTCCATCAGGGAACTCCTCAAATTAATAAATATGCTTAGTAGAGTCAAAAGTTACAAATTAATGCCCCAAAATTAATTGCTGTCTTAGACACAAAGGATAAACAAAGCAAGAAAATCCTGAGAGAAACAAATCTACAACTCCCCCCAAATGAAAATGAAATATCTTGGAGTAAATCTAACCAAGAATTTGAAAGATCTGTACAATGAAACATTAAAACACTAAAGAAAGATATTACAGAGGACATTAGAAGGTACAAAGATCTCCCATGTTCCTACACTGGTACAATTAACATTGTAAAAATGACATTCCTACCAGCAGCAATACAGAGATTCAATACAATACCAATCAAAACTCTAACACAATTCTTCAAGGAACTTGATTTAAAAAACTGAAAATACATAGCGAAGCACAATAGACACAGGAGAGCATAAACCATCCTGAATAATAAAAACCGCAGTAGGCATTACCATACTAGACCTTGAATTATATACAATAGGGATGGTAACTAAAAAAACAGTATGGTTGGGCTTTCTAATCACATATATAGATTAATGGATTAGAATTGAAACCCCAGATATAAGTTCATGCACCTAACGTTAATTGAGTTTTGGGCACAGGTACCAAAAAATCATTTAAAAAAAGCACAGAATCTTCAAGAAATGGTGCTGGAACTATTGGTCATTTACATGCAGGAGCATGATACTGGACCCTTACCTATCACTTTGCATGGAATTGAACTCAAAGTGGATCAAATTCCTCAAAATTAGACTGGAGACTCTAAAATACCTAGAAGAAAGAACAAGATGTACACTTGAACAGATTGATCTAAGAGTACACTTGAACTGATTTCTGAATTGCACCTCAAATATAGAGGAAAGAAGACCAATGCTCAACAAGTGGGACTTCATGAAATTAAAAAGCTCTATTTCTCAAAAGATATTGTTCATCCAACAGAAAGCCAACCCATGGAATGGGAGAAAATTTTTTACTAACCACATATCTAACAGAGAGCTAATAGCCAGAGTATACAAGAACTCAACAAATTAAATGATAAAGAAGCAAACAACCAAAATAAAATGGCACTAAGAAGTGAAAATAAACTTTTCACAGGATGAAATTCAAGTGTCAAACAAAAATTTTTAAAAATGTTTTACCTACCTAGTCATTCAGGAAGCCCAAATCAAAACTACCCTGATGTAATCTCACCCCAGTCAGGATGGTTAGAATCCAAAATACAAACAATCAAATTCTCGTGAGGATGGGAAGAAAAGGAATCTTTTATTCATCGCTAATGGGAACACAAATTTACTCAACCTTTTTGGAGATCAGTATGTATGTTCCTAAAAAAAATGTTAAACATCAATGTACCATATCACCCAGCTATCCCATTCTTGCAAATATTCTCAAAAGAATTCTACTTCTTGAAACAGAGACATGCATACATCAATGTTCATTGCAGTTGCTCTGTTCACAATAGCAAAGAGGTGGACTCAGTGTAGACGTCCAACACCACACACCTGGATAATGAAAATGTGGTACACGTACACAACAGAATGCCATTCAGTTGTCAAAAAATTTTGTAGGGAAATTCACTGGTATACGGATGAATTAGGAGAAATCATGATGAGTGAAGTATTCCAAATGTAAAAAGTAAGAATCTGTATAAAAGTGTGGAGTTGGAAAATTTATACCAGTTGAGATAACACAGTCTCCAAAAGAACCACCAGTTTCCTCCAATGCAGAAACTAAAATTGATCCTCTAGATTTGTGTGGTTAGCCTCCTGTCACCCAGAAGCTTTCTTTACTGATAACTCACGGTCAGGACAGAACAGATGACTGTGGACTACTCAGTCTGCTGGGACATCCAAACCTCTCCCTTCAAGGACTAGGTAGTTTAAATAATGGAAAACACCAAAATAGTGCAAAAGCATAAACTGATAAGTGAAAACTCTCATCTCTAATGCATCATTGTGGCCTTTATCTGAGGAACTTATGAGTAACACTATCAGGAATATCTACCAAAGACATTATGTGATTGTATGAATACAAATTGAGATGCTCACATTATAAAATACATATAAAGTCCTTTTACATGCAAGTATAGATCTAATATATTAATTCCTGAAAAGCTTTTTAAAGTAATACAAAATATGCTGAGTCTCTCTAATTAACACATGTGATGTTGATTTACTACTTTTTAAAGATCTTTTATTTTTCTAGTTTTATGAGCATATTAACTACACATTCCTGCTTCCCTCCATCCCCTCTCCCTCCCATACTCCTCCTTTCGCTCATGAACCCATCCTACTCCCTCCTGTGTATCTGCTTCTATGGACCCCAGGGTTTCCTCTGGCTTATCTACTCTTGTGGGGGTTCCGGTCTCTTGTGGCATACAAAGGTCCCTTGTTTTTGGCCACCTCACTGATAGAAGAATTTCCTTTCACACATCCAACTTTCGTCCCCAAGATTTCCACTTCATGTTCTTATTATCTCTCTTGAGTTCCTCTATGGTGTATGGGGACACTTTGGTATGTCAATCATTATGCATATCTGGTAAGGACAAGTCTCACTGCACTGAATTCTTGGATGCAGCAGTTCTGCTTGAATGGAATGTCTTGTCCAATGGTGAAGCTTCCCATCTTTAGGTGCTTACAATCTCACAGTCCACTCTTCAGTGAGGTTTCCAAAGCCTTGGGATGGGGAGAGATTAAGGTGCCCTGATTCGGGTGAACCTTCCTAGGTAGCTGGTACAGTGCATTATAGCTGGCCATTACTGTCCACATCACTGCTCTTCTACTGCCCTAGGCTGCATCCTACCAGGGTGTTCAGATTCTCTACCTCTCATCACAGAAGATTTCAAGGCTGAGGGTTAAGCGTTCTTCAAATCTATGGATATAATAGCAGCTAATTACAGAGCAGGTTAGTGTACTTGACTTACTACTTTTTAATTTTAAGAATACATGCTAGAATATGTATTAAAGTTATTTGACATTTATTGTATGGATGGGAAAATAAAATGAGAAAAAAACAAATTAAACAAAATGCCTGGCTGCAATATAAAATCTGAAAATTAGTATACCTACTAGAAAAGAAAGTCAAATGTCAGAATAAGTCATTAAAAACACACCAATTTAAAACTTTTAGGACAAAAACCGTCCAAGACCTGGAGGAGAATGGAGATTACTTGCCCAGCCATATCTTTTTGCATATTCACTGACCTCTATCTGCTCATCATTTGCATCAATATGTTTGCGGAGAAACTTCCTGTGGAAAGAAAGCCAAAGACCATTCATTATTCGTCGCTGTGGAGAACATCCTCCATGCTACACTCAAGCTATGCTTCTTTCAAAGTCCTCACAGTGCCTCACACACACCTGACTGCAACTCCCATAACCCACTTTGAGGAAACTTTGGATTTCCAATCAAAATCTAGGATGTGTTTTATAACTTAGCACCGGAGAATCATGATTTTCTCATTTAAAAACTTTAATTAACATACACAAATAATTTCAGCAACATTTTCAAAGTGAGCAGAGATATAAAAGTCAATGATGAACAAATCATATACATTGCAAACACAAATTAAATGACCATTTAGTTTCAATAGTGCAATGTGACGGCATCTCACACTCCGGCTGACTCAAGTAAAATTTCATTTGCAGAAACCAGTAAAGAAGTGTGGAGCTGAGAGACAGGTAGAGTCAACTTTCGACAAGTAAAAAATTCTCAAATATCAAAGGTTATGATAAAGGGTATTTATCTCATCTTGGTAGTAGAGAGTTCCATTCCTTGGGAAACTGACCCAGGAGATGATCACAAAGTTAGTGAGCCCCAGTATCAAAAATAAAAATTGAAAAGATGGTTGGCATACCCAGGCAAGGGAGTGATGGGCTTGGAATCACAGCAAGTGGGAAGAAGAGGATTAAGAAGAAGAGATTACAAAAATCAGAGGCCTTCCTATATGCCCAGAATGAAAGAAGTGAAAAAGCCCTGAGAGAAACCATCCCATTTACTATAGCCCCTAAAAAAATGAAATACCTTGGTATAAACCTAAACAAGGAGGTAAAAGACCTTTACAACGAAAAATTTAAAACCCTAAAGAAAGAAATAGCAGAAGACACTAGAAGGTGGAAAGACCTCCTATGTTCCTGGATTGGCAGAATCAACATCGTAAAAATGACCATTCTACCAAAGGCTATATACAAATTCAATGCTATACCAATTAAAATTCCAAAGCAATTCTTTAAAGAAGTTGACCAAACAATCTCAAAGTTCATATGGAGGCACAAAATACCCAGGATAGCAAAGACAATCCTGAGTAACAAAAACACTGCTGGAGAAAATTAAGCGCCGTATGTACTCCCTAATAGGTAGCTTTTAATACCAAACCCACCCAGCCCACCTAGAGACACTCAAAGATAAATCACTGTAATACCTACAGTAATTGCAAGGATTATGAACAGGAGGGATGGAGTAGGAGGGCCACACCAATAACAAGGAGAGAGGGGACCATGTTACAGCAGAGAAAATAGGCCTCCATCAAGGACTCAAATAATTAATGAGACATCTGATTAAGTTCACAGACTTTCGTTCCTGATCATTCACTACTGAGGAGGTATGATCTCACCAGAAGAGGAGGGCATATAGTCTGGCAGATAAAAAGTAACCATTTTGCAAATGGGTGATAGACGCCTCCCTCACTGTGGTTTCCCACTTTTATTACATCTACCTTTGCATGTGCTCTTATAAGTAGACTCTAGTTCAACAGCTTTTTGTCTCTGGCCAGGGCGTGACATACAGTGCCCATCACGATGGAGTGAAGGGCATTGCAGGAGCAGCAAAACTGCAAAAGAAGATCAACAAACCACAATCCAGAACTTCAGAGACTCTATATCAACCACCTAGAACTAGGCCAGAATAATCTCTCCCCATCCTGAAGCTCAGGGACATTTGCGGAAGAGTGTAAGAGTATAAGAGCAAAAGGATGGGAGGAGCAATGATATGTAAGATACTCCATATAAGTTAGGGCTGAAGCAATCATAATTGGACTTTACATGCCCTGAGCAATGTCCAACACACTATTGACCTCAAAAAGTCTAGCATCTGCTTAAGGCACCAAGATTTTTGGAGGCAAGGGATTGTCAGCCACAATAGTGCTCCTATGCTTAAGGGGAACATGGAAAGGGTTCAGGGAAACGCCACTGGGTCCTTGTATGTCATCGGAGAGGAGGGCCCAGAGGAGAGTCTGGCATGCACAAGAAAGGACTCTCTGGGAATTGGGGTGGGAGGCACTGGGGGATGGGGAGGGAGGGGTTAGGGCAGGGGGTTCGGGGGAGGAGGAGGGAGGGAGGGAACTGGAGAACCTATTAAGTTTGTATGAGCTGAAATAATAATAGAAAAAAAAAAAAACACTGCTGGAGCTATCACCGTACCAAACCTTAGTCTATATTACAAATCCATAGTTGCAAAAACAGCCTGGTACTGGCTCTAAAATAAACATACAGATCAATGGATAAGGGTTGAAAACCCAGATATGAGCCCACAAAATTATAGCCATTTGGTCTTTGACAAAGGGGCCCAAAAAATCCAATGTAAAAAGAACAGTATCTTCAACAAATGGTGCTGGCAAAACTGGATATCCACATGCAGAAGATTAAAACTGGACCCGTACATGTCACCTTGTACAACACTTAATTCCAAACGGATCAAGGACCTTGATTTAAGGCCAGAGACTATAAAATCCATAGTTGAAAGGGTAGGGAATTCCCTCGAGCTCATTGGGCTAGGCCAACAGTCCCTAAACAGACATCCAATGGCACAGTCACTGCTACCAACTCTCAACAGTTGGGATCTTGTGAAATTAAAGAGCTTCTGTTCAGATAAAGAGATTGTAACATGAGCTCAAAGGCAACCCACAGAATGGGAGAAAATCTTCACTAACCACATATCTGATAGAGCTCTATTATCCAGAGTGCACAAAGAACTTAGAAAACTAAACACCAAGGAAATTAAAGGCTCAATTAAAAAAATGGGCTCTGGAACTTAAAAGAAACTTTACGAGGGATGAAATGAAAATGGCTAACAAATATCTTTTTTTATACATTTTTTATTATTTCCGCTCATACAAACTCAATAGGTAGACCAGTTCCCTCCCTCCCTCCTCCTCTCCCCAAATCCCCTGCCTCCCTCCCCTCCCCCCCTCCCCCAGGGCCTCCCCCCCAATTCCCAGGTTGTCCTTTATTGTGTATACCTGACTCTCCTCTGGGTCCTCCTCTCCGATGACGTACAAGGATCCCGTGGCATTTCCCTGAACCCTTTCCCGTGTTCCCCTTAAGCATAGGAACACTACTGTGGCTGTCAATCCCTTGCCTCCAAAGATCTTGGTGCCTTAAGCAGATGCTAGACGTTGAGAGGTCAATAGTGTGTGGGACATTTCACAGGGCATGTAAAGTCCAATTATGATTGCTTCGGCCCTAACTAGTGTGGAGAATCTTGCAAATCATTGCTCCTCCCATCCTTTTGCTCTTACACTCTTACCGCCTGCTCTTCTTCAAATTTCCCTGAGCTTCAGAATGGGGAGAGATTAGGCTGGCCTAGTTCTAGGTGGTTGATATGGAGTCTCTGAAGTTCTGGATTATAGTTCATTGATTTTCTTTTGCAGTTTTGCTGCTCCTGCAATGCCCTTCACTCCATCCTGATGGGCATTGTATGGCATCCACTGGCCAGAGACAAAAAGCTGTTAAACTGGAGTCTTGTTATTAATAGCACATTCAAGGGTAGATGTAATAAAAGTAGGAAACTTCAGTGAGGGAGGGGTCAATCACCCATTTGCAAAATGATTACTTTTCATCTGCCACACTGTATGCCTTCCCCTTCTGGTGAGATCATACTCCATCAGTTGTAAATGATCCGGAACGAACGTCTGTGAACTTAACCAGGTGTCACATAACTTACTTGCATTCCTTGTTGGAGGCCTATTTTTCTCTGCTGTAACATGGTCCCCTTTCTCCTTGTTTCTGGTGTGGCCCTCCAACCCCATCCCTCCTGTTCATAATCCTTGCAATTACTGTATTACCTTTGAGTGTCTCAATGTGGGCTGGGTGAGTTTGGTACTAGGAGCCACCTATTAGGGAGTACATACGGTGCTTAATTTTCTGGGTTTGGGATACTTCATTTAATATAATTGTTTCTAATGACATCCATTTCCCGACAAATTCCAGTAATTCATCATTTTTGATGGCTGAGTAGTACTCCATTTTATAGATGTACCACAGTTTTCTTATCCACTCTTCAACTGTTGGACATTTGGGTTGATTCCATGACTTTGCTATTGTAAACAGTGCTGCTATGAACATGGTTGTGCTTGTGCTATTGAGGTGAACCTCTTGCAAGCTAATGGAACCAGGAAACAGGCAGGGGTGGCAATTATGCTATCAGACAAAGTGGACTTCAAACTAAAAGAAATCATAAGAGACACAGATGGATACTACATTCTAACAAATATTTTAAAAAATGCTCCACTTCCTTAGCCATCAGGGAAATACATATCAAAACTTCCTTGAGATATCATCTCACCCCGGTTACGATGGCAAAAATCCACAATACAAACAACAACAAATGCTGGAGAGGATGTGGAGAGAGGGGAACTCTCTTACATTGCAGGGGGAATGCGGGCTCATACAACCACTCTGGTGAGCCCTCTGGAGATTCTTAAAGAAATTAAAGATTGAAATGCCATATGACCCTGCGATTTCACCTTTGGGAATAACCCACCATGTATCAAGGTTCACCTCAATAGCACAAGTGCGACCATGTTCATAGCAGCACTGTTTACAATAGCAAAGTCATGGAATCAACCCAAATGTCCAACAGTTGAAGAGTGGATAAGAAAGCTGTGGTACATCTATACAATGGAGTACTACTCAGCCATCAAAAATGATGAATTACTGGAATTTGCTGGGAAATGGATATCATTAGAAAAAATTATATTGAGTGAATTATCCCAGACCCAGAAAATTAAGAGTCGTATGTACTCCCTAATAGGTGGCTCCTAGTACCAATCCCACCTAGCCCATCTACAGACACTCAATGATAAATCTCTGTAATACAGTAGTTGCAAGGAGTATGAACAGGAGGGATGGGGTAGGAAGGTAACACCAGAAACAAGGAGAGAGGGGACCATGTTACAGCAGAGAAAATAGGCCTCCATCAAGGACTGCAAGTAAGCAATGAGACATGTGGTTAAGTTCACAGACTTTTGCTTCCTGATCATTTACAACTGAGGAGGTGTGATCTCACAAGAAGGGGAGGGCATATAATCTGGCAGATAAGAAGTAACCATTTTGCAAATGGGTGATTGACCCCTCCCTCACAGAGGTTTAATACTTTTATTACATCAACCTTTGAATATACTCTTATAACAAGACACTAGTTTTACAGCTTTTTACCTCTGGCCAGGGGGTGAAATACAATACCCATCATGATGGAGTGAAGGGCATTGCAGGAGCAGCAAAACTGCAAAAGAAAATCAACGAACCATAATCCAGAACTTCAGAGACTCCATATCAACCACCTAGAACTAGGCCAGCCTAATCTCTCCCCATCCTGAAGCTCAGGGAAATTTGCTGAAGAAGGGGCGGTAAGATTGTAAGAGCACAAGGATGGGAGGAGCAATGATTTGCAAGATCTCCACACTAATTAGGGCCGAAGCAATCATAATTGGTCTTTAAATGCCCTGCGCAATGTCCCACATACTATTGACCCCATAAAGTGTAGCATTTGCTAAAGGCACCAAGATCCTTGGAGGCAAGGAATTGACAGTCATAGTAGTGTTCATATGCTTAAGGGGAACACAAGAAAGGGTTCAGGGAAATGCCACTGGGTCCTTGTACGTCATCGGAGAGGAGGGCCCAGAGGAGAGTCTGGCATGCACATTAAAGGATTCTCCGGGTATTGGGGGGGGTCGAGGCACTGGGGGATGGGGAGAGAGGGGTGAGGGGAGTGGGAGGAGGGGGTTTGGGGGGAGGAGGAGAGAGGAAGGGAACCGGTGTACCTATTAAGTTTGTATCAGCGGAAATAATAAAATTTTTTTGCTAGATTATGTATATATATTTACTAATATAGATATACATGTATTGATAGGAGTTTTATCAACAGAACTTACTTTTTTTTAAATATCTTTTTTTTTTATTATTATTTATTCAACTGCGCACGTGTGCGTATGTGCATGTGTGTGTCTGTGTGTGTCTGTGTCTGTGTGTGTGTAGAACCACGGACGAATTTGGGAACCACCATGGCCGCCTCCACCTCTTTCTAACCCCGGGATTCACAGGCTCCGCCCTACCAGGACCAGAAGCGCAGGCCGCCCCCGCTTCCGCCCAGCGTCTATACGTGGGATCTGGGATCCCAACTCAGGACCTTCTGCCTGCAAGGCAGAGGCTTAACCCCTGAGCCACCTCTCCAGCCCATCAACAGAACTTTTTGTTTGATCCTAATATATGAAAAATTCTGTTTTTTTTTTAACTTTTTTTCTTTTTTTTTTTTTTTACATTTTTTATTATTATTTCAGCTCATACAAACTTAATAGGTACACCAATTCCCTCCCTCCCTCCTCCTCCCCCGGAACCCCCTGCTCTCCCTCCCGCCCCATCCCCCCGTGCCTCCGGCCCCATTCCCAGAGTCCTTTCTTGTGCATGCCTGACTCTCCTCTGGGCCGTCCTCTCCGATGACGTAGAAGGACCCAGTGGCATTTCCCTGAACGCTTTCCTGTGTTCCCCTTAAGCTTAGGAACACCACTGTGGCTGTCAATCCCTTCCCTCCAAGGATCTTGGTGCCTTTAGCAGATGCTAGACTTCGTGAGGTCAATAGTGTGTTGGACATTGCGCCGGGCATGCAATGTCCAATTATGATTGCTTCGGTCCTAACTTGTGTGGAGTATCTTGCAAATCATTGCTCCTCTCATCCTTTTGCTCTTACAATCTTACCACCCCCTCTTCGGCAAATGTTCCTGAGCTTCACGATGGGGAGAGATTAGTCTGGCCTAGTTCTAGGTGGTTGATATAGAGACCCTGAAGTTCTGGATAGTGGTCCGTTGATTTTCGTTTGCAGTTTTGTTGCTCCTGCAATGCCCTTCACTCCATTGTGATGGGCACTGTATGTCACCCCCTGGCCAGAGACAGAAAGCTGTTAAAATGGAGTCTTATTATAAGAGCACATTCAAGGGTAGATGTAATACTTATACCCAAAAGTGGAATCGCAGGGTCATATGGCATTTGGCAATGGGAGGGGTCAATCACCCATTTGCAAAATGGTTCCTTTTTATCTGCCAGACTATATGCCCTCCCCATCTGGTTAGTTCATATCCCCTTAGTTGTAAATAATCAGGAACAAATTGTGAACTTAACTAGGTGTCACATTACTTTCTTGCAGTCCTTGATGGAGGCCTATTTTCTCTCCTGTAATATGGTCACTTCTCTCCTTCTTTCTGGTGTGGCCATCCAACCCCATCCGTCCTGTTCACAATCCTTGCAATTACTGTAGGTAATACACAGATTTACCGTTGAGTGTCTCAAGATGGGCTGGGTGGGTTCGATATTAGGAGCCACCTATCAGAGAGTACATAAGGTGCTTAATTTTCTGGGTCTGGGATACTTCACTTAATATAATTGTTTCTAATGACATCCATTTCCCGGCAAATTCCAGTAATTCATCATTTTTGATGGCTGAGTAGTACTCCATTGTATAGATGTACCATAGTTTCCTTATCCACTCGTCAACTGTTGGACATTTGGGTTGATTCCATGACTTTGCTATTGTAAACAGTGCTGCTATGAACATGGTTGTGCTTGTGCTATCAAGGTGAACCTCTGCTGTATGGGGGGTTATACCCAAAAGTGGAATCGCAGGGTCATATGGCATTTCAATCTTTAATTTCTTTAAGAATCTCTAGACGGCTCGCAACAGTGGCTGTATGAGCCTGCATTCCCACCAGCAATGTAGGAGAGTTCCCCTCTCTCCACATCCTCTCCAGCTTTTGGTGGTGTTTGTATTGTGGATTTTTGCCATCCTGACCGGGGTGAGATGATATCTCAGGGAAGTTTTTATTTGCATTTCCCTGATGGCTAAGGAAGTGGAGCATTTTTTAAGATATTTGTTAGACATTTTAATTTCATCCCTGGTAAATTTCTTTTAACTTCCAGGGCCCATTTTTTTTATTGGGCCATTGGTTTCCTTGATGTTTACTTTTGTAAGTTCTTTGTGCACTCTGGACAGTAGAGCTCTATCAGATATGTGTACAGTGAAGATTTTCTCCCATTCTGTGGGTTGCCTTTGAGCTCGTGTTACAATCTCTTTATCTGAACAGAAGCTCTTTAATTTCACAAGATCCCAACTGTTGAGAGTTGGTAGCAGTGACTGTACCATTAAATGTCTATTTAGGAAATGTTGGCCTAGCCCAATGAGTTCGAGGGAGTTCCCTACCCTTTCAAGTATGGTTTTTATAGTCTCTGGCCTGATATCAAGGTCCTTGATCCATTTGGAATTAAGTCTTGTGCATGGTGAAAAGTATGGGTCCAGCTTTAATCTTCTGCATGTGGAGATCCAGTTTTGCCAGCACCATTTGTTGAAGATGCTATTCTTTTTCCATTGGATTCTTTGGGCCCCTTTGTCAAAGACCAAATGGCTGTAATTTTGTGGGCTGATATCTGGGTCTTCAATCCTTACCAATTGATCTGTGTGTCTATTTTGGAGCCAGTACCAGGCTATCTTTATAACTATGGATTTGTAATATAGACTAAGGTCTGTTATGGTAATACCTCCAGCAGTGTTTTTCTTACTCAGGATTGTCTTTGCTATCCTGGGTGTTTTGTGCCTCCATATGAATTTTGAGATTGTTTGGTCAACTTCTTTAAAGAATTGCTTTGGGATTGGTATAGCATTGAATTTGTATATTGCCTTTGTTAGGATGGTCATTTTTACGATGTTGATTCTGCCAATCCAGGAACATGGGAGGTCTTTCCACCTTCTGGTGTCTTCTGCAATTTCTTTCTTTAGGGTTTTAAAGTTTTCATTGTACAGGTCTTTTACCTCCTTCTTTAGGTTTATACCAAGGTATTTCAATTTTTGAGCGGCTATAGTGAATGGGATGGTTTCTCTCAGGGCTTTTTCACTTCTTTCATTCTGGGCATACAGGAAGGCCTCTGATTTTTGCACATTTATTTTGTATCCTGCCACCCTGCTGAACTTCTCAATTAGTTCCAGGAGCTTCCTGGTGGAGTTTTTGGGATCCCTCAGATATAAGATCATGTCATCTGCAAATAGGGATAGCTTGACTTCTTCCTTGCCGATTTGAAGCCCTCTTATGTCCCTTTCTCGTCTTATGGCTTTAGCTAAGATTTCAAGTACAATATCGAATAGAAGTGGTGAGAGTGGACAGCCTTTTCTAGTTCCTGATCGAAGTGGGAATGATTCCAATTGTTCCCCATTCAGCATAATCCTTGCTGTGTGCTTGTTGTATATAGGTTTTATTATATTGATAAAGGTTCCTTCCATTCCTACAGTCTCTAGCGTTTTGATCATAAAAGGCTGTTGGATTTTGTCAAAGGCTTTTTCTGCATCTATCGAGAGTATCATGAGGTTTTGGACTCTAGACTGGTTTACATGATGAATTACATTTATTGATTTGCATATGTTGAACCAACCTTGTGTGCTGGGGATGAAGCCTACTTGGTCCCCGTGAATAATCCTTTTAATATGTTTTTGAATCCGATTTGCTAAAACTGTTGACAATCTTTGCGTCTATGTTCATCAGAGAGATCGTCCTATAGTTTTCTTTTTAAAGTGAGTCTTTATTAGGTTTTGGGATTAAAATGATATTAGCTTCATGGAAGGAATTTGTTAGTGTTCCTTCCTTTGCTATTTGATGGAACAGTTTAAGGAGTATTGGTGTTATTAACTTCTTAAATGTCTGGTAGAACTCTGTGCTGAATCCATCTTGGTCCAGGACATTTTTTGGTGGGAAGATTCAAGATTACTTCCTCAATTTCCTTATATGTTATAGGGCTATTTAAATAATTCACAACTCCCTGATTCAATTTAGGTAAGTTGTGTTTACTTAGAAATTCATCCATCTCTTGTGTGCTGTCAAACTTCACAGAGTATAAGTTTTTGAAATATGATGTTATAATTCTCTGGATTTCTTGGGTATCAGTAGTGATAACTCCATGTTCATTTCTAATTTTGTTAATTTGGGTTTTCTGTCTCCTGCTTTTGGTTAATTTAGCTAGGGGTGTATCAATCTTATTGATTTTTTCAAAGAACCAGCTTTTTGACTGGTTGATTTTTTCTATCGTTTTCTTAATCTCGATTTCAGATATTTCTCCCCTTATTTTGCTAATCTCCTCTCTTCTACTACTTTTGGGATCAGATTGCTCTAATTTCTCTAAAGCTTTAAGCTGCATTGTTAGGTTGTTTATTTCTGATGTTTCCATATTTTTGATGTAGGCATTAAGACCTATGAACTTACCTCTTAGAACAGCTTTCATTGTGTCGCAGAGATTTTGATAATTTGTATTTTCATTATCATTCAGTTTCCGGAAATCTTGACTTTCCTTTTTAATTTCTTCCTGAATCCAGTTCTCATTCAGCATCATAGTGTTAAGTTTGCAGGAGTTAGTGTGTTTTCTCTTGTTTTATGTGTTGTGGATGTCCAGCTTTAGGCCGTGGTGGTCTGATAGGGCACAGGTTAGAATTTCAACTTTTTTGCATATGTGTAGATTCATTTTGTAGTCTAATATGTGAGCTATTTTGGAGAAAGTTCCGTATGCTGCTGAGAAAAATGTGTAGTCTTTGGTGTGTGGGTGAAAAGTTCGATGGAGATCTGTAAGGTCCATTTCTTTCAGGGTTTGATTAAGTTCCAAAGTGTCTCTGTTAAGCTTTTGACCTGTTGATCTATCCCATGTTGAGAGGGCGGTGTTGAAGTCCCCAAGAATTATCGTTTGGGGGTTGATTTCTTGCTGTAGACCCTGTAGGGTTTTCTTAATGAATATGGAGGGGCCCGTATTGGGTGCATATATGTTCAGTATTGTGAAGTCTTCCTGGCGAATTGTACCTGTGAGTAAAATGTAGTATCCATCCGTGTCTCTTATGATTTTCTTGGTTTGAAGTCCACTTTGTCTGATAGCATAATGGCTACCCCTGCCTGTTTTCTGCTTCCATTTGCTTGTAGAATTGTTGACCAGCCTTTTATTTTTAGGGTGTGCCTATCTTTTGTGGTGAGATGGGTTTCCTGCAGGCAGCAGATTGATGGATTGTGATTTTTAATCCAAGTTTGTAATCTGTGTCTCTTGATCGGTGAGTTAATTCCATTAACATTTAGTGTTACAATGGAGAAACTATTGTTAATTCCAGACATTTATTATGTTTAGTTGTTTTTATAAGTATATTGCTTCGCTTTTAATGGTGTTATACTTGCCTTCTGTTCTCCTGGATATTCCTGTTTTTTTCTTCACGCTTGAGTATCATTTCTAGCATTTTTTGAAGTCCTGGTTTGGTTGACATGTATCCCTTCAAGTTGTCTTTGTGCTGGAACGTTTTTCTTTCTCCCTCGATCATGACAGATAGTTTTGCAGGGTAAATCAGCCTGGGTTGACATTTTTGCTCATTCAATACTTGAAGTATGTCTCTCCAAGCTCTTCTTGCTTTTACTGTTTCGACTGAGAAGTCATTTGTTATTTTAATAGGTTTGCCTTTAAAAGTGACTTGTTTTTTCTCCCTTGAAGCCCTCAGCACCATTTCTTTATCTTGAATGTGGAGTGTTTTGACTATTATTTGCGGTGATGTGCTTCTGTTTTGGTCGTGTCTGTTTGGGGTTTGGAATGCCTCTTGTATATGCATGGGCCTCTCTTTTTTTAGATGAGGAAAGTTTTCCTTGATGATCGTTTGAAAAATTTCCTCAGGGGTGGTATTTTGAGATTCTTACTCTGGTATTCCATGAATACGCATGTTAGGCTTCTTCAGGGTGTCCCATATCTCTTGGATATTTCTCTCAAGTATCTTTTTGGCTTTAACAACCTCTTCCATTGAGTTGGTTAGTACTCCCACTTTATCTTCAAGGTCTGAAATTCTGTTTTCTGCTTCGTTAGTTCTGTTGATAAGACTCTCTGTGGAGTTCTGGGTTGAAGATAACTTGTCTTGTAGCCCAGTTTTAAACTCTGCTTGAGTCTGTTTTAACTGCTCTATGCCAGTTTTTGTTTCTTGCACTGTTTTTCTCAACTCCTCCAAATGTCTGTTGTGTTCCTCTTCAAAGCAATTGATTCGATTATGTAATTCCTCCCTGATTTCCTCTTTCATAGTATTGAACATGGTAATGATCATATTTTGAAAGTGGTTGTCCTGGGTCAGGGTTTCTTGGCCTTTTTCCATGGGTTTGTTCTGGTTGGAGTCTAGGTCGCGGGTGAGGCCCGGCTAAACCGCGCGCGCGTTGGGACAGGCGGAGCGGGGTGGTGAAAGGCTTTTTTTAAAAAACTTTTTATGAAAAATATTTAAAAAAAAAAAAGAGAAATTATGTCAAGGTTAGCAAGGATGACACCGGAAGTTCCACACTGGCCAGGGTTACATAGAAAGACCACTTCTCAAACACAAAACCAAAAAAAAAAAAAAAAAAAAAAAAAAAAGAAGCAGCAGCAGCAAAAACAAAAGAGGCCCAGGGGCATAGTTAAATGGGTGGGTGACTGTGAAGCATGCACAGAGCCTCAAGCTGAATCCCTGGCACTGGTTTCAGGGGGAGGATAGGATGGGTGTAGGAAGCAAAGGCAAGCATAGAAATGAGACAAACCCTCAAAACTCTTATTGCTGTTTCTCAGACCATTGGCAGTTTTACCAAAAGCTGGTAACATAAGTGTTGGTGAGGTGAGGAAGATATTGGAAAGCTGTTGTCTCAAGGGTAAAAATGTCAGTCCATGCAAACCCTAATGAATAATTATGCTTCGACCTATCTTGCCTCCACCAATACCTTTGCTTGGGAAAAAAAAAAACCCCAAAGATCAGAGAACCTGGAGTTGAGACGCTATTGGTCCAGCTCTGCTCAGAGCAGATCATTCACGGAGACATGACAGAAGAGCAAGCCAGAGCCCCTGCATAAGAAGGGTGAAGCAGCACATCCACACACTGGGACACCCTGCACACTGGCTGTGACAGGAACACCAAGAGAAGAGCCTGTGGACCCTTTGCTCAGTGAAGTCACTCGGTCACAAAAGGACAAGCCCAGATGACTCTCCCAGAGTGGTGTCTACATCGCTCCCTCTATGGGAATTGAAAAGGTGCCATCAAAGACAAAGAGAAGAGAGGACAGCTGCTTGCAGTGTAGTCTCCAAAATGAGCCGACTTCTGAATTGTGTCACACTTAGCCAACCAATTTTGGGGGATAATTTACATTTTTATATTTATTTTTCTAGTTTTACAAGCATATTGAGTACTCATCTCTGTTTCCCTCCATGTTCCCTCCCTCCCATGCTCCTCCATTTCTTTCATCAATCCATCCTACTCACTCTTCTCTGTCTGCTTCTATGGACTCCAGGGGTTCCTCTGACTTGTCTAATCTTGTGGGGGTTCAGGCCTCTTGTGGCATACAAAGTTGCCTTTCTTTGGGTCACCCCATTGATAGCATTTCCCTTCACTCAACCAACTTTAGCCCCCAGGATTTCCACTGCATATTCTTATCTCTCTTGAGTTCCTCTAGAGTCTATGGGAGCACGTTGCTATGTCAGTCATTATGCATGTCTCGTAAGGACAAGTCTCACTGCATTGAATTCCTGGATGCAGCAGTCCTGCTTGAATGGAATGTCTTGTCCACTGGTGAACCTTCCCATCTTTAGGTTCTTACAATCTCACCGTCCCCTCTTCAGTGAGGTTCCCAAAGCCTTGGGATGGGGAGAGATCAGGTTGGCCTGATTCGGGGTGAATCTTGCTAGGTAGCTGGTACAAGGCATTATGGCAGGCCTGTTGCTGTCCACTTCACTGCTCCCTTACTGTCCTAGACTGCATCCTCTCCCTTGACAGCCAATTTTGAACTCAGGGTTTCAAAGCTCTGAGAGATGTTTAGGACAAAGCATTTCTGCCTGTAAATGTATTTAACACCCTTTAATAATGAGAGTCAGCGACCAGCACGCGAGCTTGATTCGTGCCAACACTGCATGGAAATATTGATCCGAACCCATTAGACTTTCTCCCCAGAGGAGGCAGCACTATCAGAGAACAGGTCCTGGTTTGGGGGTCCCTGGGGAATATAGGTCTGAGCAGAGGAAAGGACAGCCCACATAAGCCCCACTGGACAGAGCCAACCTAATATAGGGCACCTACCTTATGATAATAGATGGATTTGGATGATCTTTAAATACTGTTTCCATTTGGTTTACCTCCCAGTCGGTGAATTTTTTGGAGCACGTGTTTTGCCCCTGCCTGTTCCTGGTTGCGTGGGGCACGTAGTTGAGGCACATGAGCCTTGGGGTGTCCTTGGATGTTTGAGATCTTGTGAGTCTCCTGGGGGCCCCGTCTACCTGGGGGTCCCCTTCTCTGGTGTGCAGGGACTGTACATTGCTCTGGGTGGCCAAGTTGCCTTCCATGCCTTCGACACCTTCGGGGATCGGGGGCCCTTCAACACCTTCCTCGTCCCCCAGGTTATTATGTACTGACTCCTCACCGAAGAAGTTGGTCCAGTACTCTGGGGTGTCCAGCTGCCCAAAGGGGAAGGGATTTTCCTGCTCATCCTGCCACACAAGGTGGCAATGTAGGCAATAGGGGCAGCCTCTCTCTTCCATGCTCGCCAGTCCACCCAAGCCACGGGACTCCGCTCCCTCTGCTTCCCTTGGCAACTCTGGCTCCATGTCTCGGGGTTTTCTCACCTTGACCACATCATAATTCCAATTCCCAGACGGCCATTGTCCTTCCTTGTTACCAAGACGACCATTCCTCTTTGTGAGACTGCCATTGCCTCCTTCCAATTCAACAGACTCCCATTGGGTCCCTTTCCCTGCTCTTGGTTTTCTCCTCTTTCAAACAGTATCAGTGGCTGTTGGATTTTTCTTTCGTGCTAGATGGTTATTGCACATTTCCAAGATTGCAAATGGCCGCTTGTGCTTTGCAAGTCTGTATCGGCTGGCTCCTCTTTCCCATGCCACTGTAGGCTTTGCCCTTTGTCAGACTGCCTCTTTCGGCCTTTCTGATGGTTGCGATGTGGTGGAAGAATGAGGCACTGAAGACCTGAGCAGAACGCTCCCCAGTTATCTTCTCCTACAGGATTTTGTTAATTATAGTACCAGTCAGGCATCACCTTGCATGGAACAGGTCTTAAGCCCAATCAGAAAATACTTGGTTGCATCCAAAATATTTGTGCCCATATTTCATAGTGAACAGTCTTTGTTTGGATTGTTGCCAAAGCAGCATGTCCTATTCCCGTCTGATGAAAAGTCTCCTCTAGTCTGAATAGCAATCAACCACTTCAAACACCTGCTATAGGGAGGAAGTTTCTACCTTCTGATAATGATCTTTTATGTTGTTTCGAACAAATATTAGATAAGAAGCAATATAAATGAAGGATTTATTTTGTTTTGTGAAGGAAGAAGGGATGCATTCCTTCACCATGGGAAAGACACTGCAACAGGACCATGAGACCAAATGACCTCATTGAACCTGCCGCTGTGAAACAGAGAGAGGTGGATGCAGTGACCTCACTGATATTATCTGGTTTATCCAGTTGGGAAGCACAGAGGATGGCCTGACATTTTGGTTGGGCATTCTGACAGCAACAAACCCTATCTAGAAAGTCCTTCACCGATACCCAGACATACCTCAGAGTTTCTTGATGCTGTTATCTGACAATACGAACTAAAATGAATCCTGGACCCAGCATAAATTCCCCAACCTTGCATACCAAGTTTGAGATGCTTTAGGCCAATAGGTGGCAATACTTTGGGAACCCCCAGGTTGATACCTGCTTCCTCCTGGTTAACAAACTCCTCCCAGGCCAACAACTCATAGCAAGGTATTCAGTTCCACTCCTGGAATTTTCACTTGCTCACCTGAAGGATTGCTGGGGATTTCATTTGAAGCACGGTTCTGCTGTTAATCTCCAGCTGGCCTAGAATTCACTTGTGACATCAAGTTGGTCTGGGACTGGCTATGATGCAGCTGCCTCTACATCCCAGGTTCTGGAATACCATGCTGCCTTGGGAGCATCACTTTTCTCCCAATTTTGTTCTAATGTTTACAGAAACAGAGAGAGCTAGTATTGTTTGCACTCTTTTCATGGGTGTCATCTGTGCTTTGCTTTTACTTTGATTCCTAAGAATGTCATGGCTGTTAGTGTGAAGGCATTTCCCAACCCTTTTCCCTTATCTACACATGCATGCTTCTCAGATGAGTGGGTGAATCTGTAAGTATCCCAAGCATTGTGTCAGATCAGGTGATGTTTCTAAAGGCTCAGCATCATTCTATGCAAGAACAAATTGGTTTCGAATATCATCATTTAATTGGATTCAGAACACTCATGCTTTCCAGGTCCAATTCAGCAAGATAATCTTTTTTTTTTAATTTTTAAAAATTTGTTCCACTCATACAAACTTGATAGGTACCCCATTCCCCTCCTTCCCTTCACCTCTCCCTGGATCCCTTTGCTCCCTCCCCGCTTTTCCCCTGCCTTCCCTCCCCTCCCTTTCTCCCAGTGACTCCTTCCCCCCACCAATGCCTGGAGCATCCTTTACTGTGCATGTCAAACTTTTCTCTGGGTCCTCCTCGTCTGATGAGGTATAAGGACTCAGTAGCATTGCCTAGAGCAGCAAGACGATCTTCTATCAGGTTTGACAATCCCTTGCACTTCTGGTTTATAAGTCTTTATTGCAAGGTGTGGCCACACACATTTGATCTTCAGGAGAACACTGCAAAGTAACGGCCAGTTTGAGCTAAAATGATTGACCAGATCAACTGGAGCACACGGTGAGTTAGTTCTTCATCTTGAGATTAAACAAAACACTTTCCCAGTTCAAGAAGTTCAGATGCAGAATATTATCAAAGTTTCAGCTTCCTGGATAGGATCATTGATAAGGCCTCCTCTCTGGGCTACAGCAGGGATTTTTCCTTTCCTCACAGTTTGGGACTGCAGGTTGTCTTCTATGACTTTCGCTTCACTCTTCGTATGGGAATCGAGATTCATTCGTGTTCCTATGAAGAACCACGCAGGCTTTTCCATCCTCCAAGAAGTCTTTGTCCCCACAGCTGCTATGAAGGGCCTACTGTTCACATTCAGGTGTTGGGAGAAGACTCTTGCTATCCATAGTCTTCTTCCCTCTCAGTTTTCACAGAGACCTGATCTCCTCCTAACCCTGACATTCAGGAAAGAGCCCCCACCTGACAACAGTCATGCATCAAGATCACATCTTTGTTAACACCAGCTCCCTCCTGGTTAAGGACCTCCCCTCTCCCATGAAACACTCCGACAGTAATTATCTTCCTTGGTTGAGACAGAATCTTCCTTTCACACATCTGATGACCATTGCCTGAACTTTCAATAACATTTTGCTTAAAGTACAATTGGCTTCAGCATCTTTCTCACTCCGCCAACCTACTTCCCATCTCACTCCCCCAAACCTGAGTTTCTCTTCCTCCCCAGTATCCAATTCCTCTCTTGGGATCTGTCGTAGTTTTAGATACAGGTGTCATCCTGAGGGTTGAGGGTTCAAACTCTGGGTACATTTGTAGAAAATTAGTAGTTGAGTTAACCCCAGAGTGAATCTTAAAGGGATTTTCTAGTTGATGGGGAAGGTCCAGCCCATGATGGGCGGGACTATTCACTGAGGAGGTGAATAAAACAGAGGGAAATTTCTGTATACTTGGGTAGAAATGTTGGATGGTCTCTCACTCAGTAGTTATGTGGATATGGCGTGGCCAATTCCCTTGGCCCTTTGGCAGTGGTAGGGGCTCTGCTGTCAAGCTTGACAAGTAATTGCAACTGGACTATCACAAGCTGTTCTATCAGGCATTTATCAGCAATCACACAGGCAAACTGCCACGGATTTTGGTACCAAAAAGTGAGATGTTGCTGATATATCTGGAAATGGAAACTTTGTGGACTCTGTATATTTTTGGCAAAGAATGTGGCACTTTTTGAAGATATTTCAGGCTATGTGCTATAAAAACCACTCAGCTCCTGAGCTGTTTGGAAGATAGTGATGCTGAGAGAGTTATGAATTATCGGGACCCACACTGAAATGAAGGGAGCAATAACCTGGCTTGACAAAGGAGAGCTGTGTTGGCCGGCTTGAAACTTTGTATGAAGAAATGGCAGACGACAGAGCAGTTGCCACTGTTGGAAAAATGAGGACCATTAAACGAAAACCTAGTACTTTGCACTGGGATGGTAGAAGAAATTAATACTACCATATACAGATTCCATGGTTTGAAAACGGGATCCTTCAGGGGCCCAAAGTCCAAGCTCAAATTGTTTCTTGCTCTTCAAAAGTATTGACTACCCAAAACAAAGGAATTTCCACCTTCTGCTCATAGAAGTTGATACAGCTGTGGTTTGAGTGGACCAAGCTACATTTCAATCTCACTCCAGCATTTTTCAGCATTACCAGATGGTAGTGGTTTTGATGCTTTCATGGCAGAGGTGACATGGCTGGCTAGCTGAAGCTGGAGGAGACCTAGGACACTGCAAACGTCTTGGAGGCTGACAGTTGCAAGACTGCTTTATACAAAAGAAAATGTCTCCTGGAGGTAGGGTGGGAATGATCCACTTCAAAGCCCACCCTTGAACTCTGTGGATGACAGGCTATATGTTGTTTTCACCAAAATATTAAATTCTTGACTACCAGTTGCCTTGTCTCAAGCCATAAACACTGGACCATTGTCTGAACATATGACTAGAGGAAACCCATGTATTTAGATAATGTCACCCCAGAGAACCTCAGTTGCTTCTTTTGTATTTTTATGTTGTGTTGGAACGGTTTCCATATATCCTGAGAAGTTGCAGACAGAAACACATCCCTATCTAAGTCCTTAGTTTGTGGTGACTTCAGCAATATCCAACTTTATATCCTCAATTCGGGACAGTCCACAGTGCTATGGTCCTGCTGCCTGAGTGACTGCATGACGAACATTGTTTTGTATGCAGTACAGGTGTCATTGGAGACAGAGTCACACAGCATGCAGGGAGGAAAGCAATGAGGTACTACCACTTCAACTCTGTATAGTATTTTGCCCATCTGGGATTAGTGTTCTTGGTGGTGGCTATGCTGGTTACTCTTACATGGTGCTCTCAGAGAACACCCAGTGTCAAACAATATACTGGAGAAAAGGAAATTTATTTAGCTTATGGTAGATTCGGAGAAGTTAGATACAGTCTTTCATGGTGGATGTGTCATGATTGGGTGGCATAAGCTGTAAACAGGCTAAGTCACACCCACCCACAAGGCTGAGAGCTGCAAGAATCCTTCAGAGCTGCAAGAATCCTTCTACAAAAGTAGACTTATCCCAGAAGTAGGGTAGGACTAATCCACCTCATTACCTAATCCCTATGACTGTCTTCCTCCAGCAAGGTCCCATCTATACTAAAGATGTCATGACTTTCACAAACATACGAGACTGTGGGTGACATATTTCAAACCAAGACACCCACCCCTGGCCCCCATAAGCTCATTGTCATCTCATAAGGGGAACCATACTCAGTCTAACTTTAAAAGTCTTCATAGACTGCATTAGTAGTTCCAAGACAGTCCAATAGTGCAAAGCCTCCAGTAAAGTCAAAAGGCAGTTACGTATTTCCAACATACAATGGCACAGAATAAACATTCCTATTCCAAAAGGGAGGAATGGGGGCATATCCAGGAAAGATTGGTTAATAACAAGATTAAAACCCTGCAGGACAAACTGAAAATCCTGTAGCTACATGCCCAGCAGGTAAGCCTCTTGTTGAAATCATCTCAGTTCCCAAGGGCTTCAGTTTCACACCTCCAACACAGCCGCCTGTAGAATACATGACTCTCTTGGGCTGACTCCTCCCAGGGTATCGGCTCTCCTTGGCAGATGTCCCACCTTGTCTCTGGCATTTCTACCATCTTCGCTTCTCAATGTAAAACCAAGCTTTAACATAACAGCACAAAAGAAAATTTCTCCTGGAGGTAGGGTGGGAATGATCCACTTCAAAGCCCACCCTTGAACTCTGTGGATGACAGGCTATATGGTGTTTCCACCATATAGCCTAAACTATATGGGCCGCTAAACTGCAAACTTTCTGCCATATGTTTCCTGGATTCCACCATTCGCTGAAACCTTGGAGGAGAGATCCATCACAGGAAGAAGTGTGCCTGACAAGAGCATAGCACAGACTCAGCAACCACTTGAATACCCTGTGTTTTTCCTTGTGAGAGGAAGCATTGAGAAGTATGGCTGGCAAGATACTGTTATGGGATATTAAAGTCAGGCTTAAGTTCTATGGGCTGCAGATGAACCTTGCTCCCTCCTTTGCTGTTTAGTCTTTTACTTTACCATAGAATGGGTATGACAAAATATGCAGATTTTATACATACAAGTGCAGGACAGAAGTTGAACTTAATACAATTTATGGGAGATCATCATCCAACCCAGGGATAGTTTCTTGGCCTCTCAGTCACAGCACGCTTACTTCCACCCATCTAGCATAAATATCAACTGTGTTAGCAATGTCACACAGGATTATAGGAAAACAAAGTGTGTAAACCATATTGTGGCTCTTATTCCACAATGCATGTAAGAAGACCTGTAAATGACAACCTTCTTGCCATCAAATAAATACAAGCCCGGATGGGGACCAGAAATAAAATCTATGGCAAATTTTGTTTTGCCACTTGTCACTGAAAGAATGAAGGGCTGTCAAAATGAGACAAGGAGATGTATAAAACATTTGTCTCAATATCTGAGAGTTGCCCCTAGTATATATCACCTTGGCCCACAATAGGATAGAGGTTGTAGATATTTAGTATTCTAAATATTAGAAACCTTTAGGTGGAAATATCTTCAATACATACTCGAGATTGTAGTGCATCCTCTCCACACCTTGGCCCCTAACTGCAGAGTTGGTCTCTATAAGGATGCATCCAATGAAGAGTATTAGGAGACTTCCAGAATGTACCTTGCAACATACACAATACATTGGAAAAGTCTGGCTTTGGCATTCACACAAAAGGTGCTCCAGGGGATGGGAGGGAAGCGCTTGGAGAGGGGGAGGGAAGAGGGAGTGAAAGGAGGGGGGAAGGGGGTAGAATGCAAGGGGAGACGAGTAGGGAGGGGAGGAGAGAGGGAGAGGACAGGGGTACCTATTGAGCTTGTATGATTAGGAAAAAAAAAAAACAAAATGTGGGGAGGAAAAATAAAGGCTTGCATGCAGAAACATGATGTAAATCACCATAATAGTGGGTGGTTCAAGGAGGGGGTTCCCAAGTCTGCCACAGAGACATGAACCCTTACTAGAGTAGATGATTCAGAGGAAATTCCCAGGCCCATATGAGTGGATAGACAGGCGGGAGGGAAGGGGCAGTTGGGAAGCATCAAGAGAAAGGAAGGAGTAAACGTGGGAGAGAGGGAAGAAATGGGGGAGAGAGGGAGGAACGTGGGAGACAGGGAAGGATGGGGGGACAGAAAGAAGAATTGGAGGGAGATGGGTAGGAGGAGAAGGAGAGGGGCAAGGATACCTATTCACTGAGCTTGTATAATTAGATGAAATAATAATTTAAAAAATCTTGGCAGGATATTGCTGTGGAATCCCCTGTAAGTGCCACAGGAGGAGGGTGAATACACAGGAGATGCCTCTGATATCATTCCCGAGGTACCTCAGAATTGTCCCAAATCTCTTTGTAGGCAGCCCTCCAAACAGTCTGGGTCCCCATCTGCCCACACAACCTCTGCATGTGTGAAGAAATTTTTGCCTCCTAAGAGGCTTGGAAATAATTCTCTGGACTTTAAGGGCCAACCAATGAGGGAGCACCAGTCAGGATCACTGAGATTTGGGGAACATGGAACATCCCATCTATTGTGAGTCATCCAATAGGAAGGTCTCAGGAATCTCCAGGAGCTATGTGAATGACAGACTGAGCATGCTTTTAGAGTGGAGATAAGACAGTTTGGATAAATTCCCAGATCATACTAAAAAATCGGAGGTAGGCATTGTGGAATGAATTTATCCCTAGGCTATGCAAATAAAAAAAATTTAAAAATCCAGCATGGTGAATAAGCAAGGTCTGACCAGTCTTGCTGTAGATAGTATAAATTGGGCTCCAGTTGGTATGTCTGGTCACATGATCCCAGTATTTACTACCTGTCTGTGACACTAGTGCTGTTTTCATTAAGGCCAGTACTAATTCATTTTAGATCATTCGATTCTGTGCTCTGATTTATGCTTTGCTCTCCTGCCACTTCCAGGGCTCTGTGTATTTATTACATTACTTTTAAAATTAATCATTATTGGTTGACCGCTGGAGCAGTTCTAAGCCCTTGTAATTGGTGAATAAAGGAAACAGTCAGTATGGAAATCTACTGGTAATTTTCCAAAAACAGTAGGGCAAGTGAGAAGGAAAAAAAATAGATTAAAAAAATTTGAGACATTTGTTTCTGACTGACCTGGAACTTGCTATGTTGACCATGTTGTAAATAACCTAGTAGAAATCCACATGCCTAGGATTAAAAATGTATGCCTCTCCGGGGAGTATGCGGCCCCAAGATTGACTTTTTGATTCAACCCTTGGCCTTCTATATGAGCACAAATTTGGAAGTGATCTGAAATTGACTGTGGTCCTGGATAACCTAAGTACCTTTGATGGTGATAAGGCAGTGAGAAAAAAAAAATACTGTAGAAACACAGATAGACAACCATTTTACCTAAGTACCTCAGATGGAAATAAGACAGTGAGAACAAAAGACTGTAATAACACCGAGACAGACAACAATTTCATTCTTGCCCAGGCACCATCCAGATCCTGATGCACGTCACAGATGGCTAGAGAGTGTGAAGGCAAAGCCCGAATCAAATCCATTCTCTATACCTCAAAGAGGATACAAGAAAGTACTTTAGGTGCCATTTTCCTGCTTGTATTCAGGAGCACATCAGGATCATATTCCCCCTGAATCCTGAGAGGTAGAGCTTCAGTGTCATGTGTGGTGTCGAGAGCTCTTGAAACCCAAAGGTCATGTGGCTCTCCATCTTGAGTTAATGCTTGTAGCAGAGTTTCTCCCTGTACCACATTTAATCTGTCACTGTAGCATTTGTCTACCTACAGTCTATGATCCTGATATCTCCAGTATGTTGGGGACTCCTTTGCAGCTCACTTTCCGTGACTTCTCAGATGCTTCTTACGGGGACTTCAAATTTGCCACACAGTGCCAGTCCATAGCTGCTCTCAATCACATCCACAATTTTGTCTGTTTATCCTTTTGAGCAGTACACTCTGGATGAGTCTACCAACGTCGGCTGCCAAGTGGTAACGCATCATGATTTTTTGCTTTTCTCACTTTTTTTGTCTTGATTGGCGTGCTAGGCTTTGTAGATGTTCCTAGATGGTTGGTGCTGCCAAAATTGGAGTTTTGTCTCTAAAGGTCAAATTATAGATCCAATAAACAGAATCAGAAAATACTATAACTGTGAAGGGATCATGGAATTGAAGTTCTGGTCCTCCAAATATACAACACATAGGCAGATAGAAATTTTTTTTAAAAATCATGGCATTGTGAGAAGGGAAAGAAGTCCCTCACTCACAAGTCTGTATGAGACACCTTGCTGGCAGAGAAGCAAATGTGCTAGCCCTGTATACTACACATGGCCAAAGAGGTGAAAATAGGAGGGAGTCTGCCAAGAGAGAGGAAGATTTGTAAGGTCAAGGGGAGGGGATGAGAGTGGGCATTACGATGTTAAAATATCATAAATTCACTATATTGATTTTTTTCAACAAATCCAGATTTATTAATTCACTGTAAGAAACTCATCAGTACTGAAGCCATGACAAACAGCAGCCCGAGGGACTCAACGGTCTTGGGCCTTTCTCCCACAGTCTGACTCTCCGAGTGGGACCTGGGAAGACGAGGAAGCAGACAGTAGTTTCTGGCATCGTCTTCTCTTGCATAAGCGGGTCCCAAGCCAGAGGTCTATGTTGTTGGCTTGGAGGCATCCTACTCTGTCTTGGAGACACAGGGCCGCTGGACTCGAGGGCAGGTCAGCTGACAATCCTGCAGGGACGAGTCGCATGCATCACTTGCTCCAATAGTGAACACAGTATCATTTGTTTTCCTTATCCAGTCACCTTCTCCCTCCTATGTGGAAGTTTTAGAAACCTGCAGGAGGGACCGTAGCTCCTGAGACGTGTCTGGTGATCTGCGTGCCAACTGCAGCGTGCTAGGCCGTGAGGTTCTGAAGTGTGCAGATCATGTGACTCCAGTGAAGCCACCATGCATCTCAGGAGCACCACGGTCCAGCTGCTGCTTGGCACGACGAGGCACCTCTTGTGGCTGCTGCATATCCAGATAGCTACTTCGGGACATCCTCTTCTTGCACAGTGGTGGGCACCGGGAATGTTAAGAGTCGGGAGCTGCAGGCTCAGTCCGGCCTGTCTGTCCAGGGAGTTTCCTAAGTATTCAGGAAGGCCTCACAGCCACCGCTGAGCACTCCTGGTGCTGAATCCGGCGGCCTCTCGGGCCTCGGTTGCCCAGTGGGAGGAACGGTGTGCCCAGGTGTCCTGGTGCGCTCATCCTGGCGCCCTGAGCTGGGCAGCGATGGGAATAGACCCGAGAGCTCCGGAGCACACAGGATGTCTCCGGATCCCACTGGATGGCCACTATATTGGTTTTTGAAATGCAATTAAGAATAACCAAACAAGAAGAAAAAATATCTCCAAGCACACTCAAAAATTCTTTTTGACTGTTTCACCTTCACAATATAAACCTGCAACTGTGTTAGAATCTCACCAATGCCCCACTTAGATGGAAAGGACATGTTATGAAAAGCCATGTTCCATGCAAATGTGCTGTTTTTATATTAGTGGATTATGACTCTATACATAGAATCTCTAGAGCTGGTCTACAACATTGCCTGTCAAAGACAAAAATTAGCATTAACTGTTTCTTGGACATTCTCTGAAAAGTAACTTGAGAGTAACCAGGATTGCCTAAGTGTCTAATATTTGGATAATTAATCACAGATCTACCTTGGGTGCCCCGAATCCCTGCTCATGTGTGGGTTAAAATCCGTCTTATTGTTTTCGACTTATTACATGTACAAAAGTGTGATCTCTAAATCAGGGCACACTCTCATGCTACATTTTGCCATTGACACAGGACTGTGAGGTGTCATCCCACATGTCTGAGGCACACACATTAGAGTGGTTGCACCCTCCCACGGGCAGCTGTGGAAAGCTTCAAATGTATGTTTACTTCATCTCTCTGTGTTCTCTGACTCTAAAACGACTTGATAATTGTTCTGGAAAAAATATATATCCTTTTATTTTTTATGGATAAATTCTTAGTGTAGAACATTTCTGTCTGTCTATATTTTACAATCAATGAGCCATGTACAATTTCCCTGCACCTTTAAATACCCTGTCCAACCATCTTCTTATCTCCTTAAACAGTCTCCCAGTTATTACCCTCTCCAATTCCTTCCCACATGTGGTATTTCAATCTTCTCTTGGAAGTCATCCACATTCATCTAATTTACCTGACCCAAACTCAATAATCCCTCCTAAGTTTTTTTATCTGACTCTTCAAAGGATTTGTGTTCAACCACATAAATCTTCTGGTTTTATCCTAACATGTGCATACAAGAGAGAACAGCTGGTACTCATCATTCATTGTCTAGGATACCTCACTCAATATATATTCCTGATCATTCAATATCATTTCATGAAATGCAATGAATTTCATTTTTCTAGAGAGCTGAATAGTATTTCATTATGCATATACCACATTTTCATTATCAATTCAAAAATCTATGAGCATCTTGGGTGATTTCAGACAAATTGTACTCCCACTCTTTCCTCTTGGCTTGGCTATAAATTGGACTGTTCAGGACTAATGATGACATGCTGGCACAAAAAACACAGTAGAAAAGTTAGAATTAGTCCAACTCTGAGCAGGATCATGGTTAAGGTATACCATCTCCCACAGGCAGGCTTTCACCATTGAGTATGACTTCTCAGCCTCTGACTAATATGGAGCAAGATTTAGGGAGAACAAACAGAAAGCAAACTGTGGTTCCCTCTCTTCTAGGCGTGTCAAAAGACCTTTGCCTGAAGTCTTTCTCTCCTACAAGAACAGCACTGAGTGGGGAATCCATACCCAATCCATGCCCAAATTAGGTCTTTCACTTCGGAGTTCAACACAGTAAGGGCTTCAGAGTGAAATAAGCTGTTTTGTATGTTGGCATCTGAGAATATTCCTAATTTTGACTCCATTTATCTCACAATATAGTGAAGGTTGTGAATCAGTTCTGGCTAAAGCACAGGAAACCCCAAAACACAAAGCATCCCAAGATATATTCAACCTTGTGACACTCAGTCTTGTCATTTTTGGCCCCTTGACATAAAGGGTTGAGGAGATCTTTAGAAAAAGGGGGCACCCAGTGTATAGGACAAGGGAAATTCTGGAAGAGGGCCAGGTGATTCTTGACCGTAATCAGAGTCAGTGTGCCCATAGAAGAAAGATGTAACGTGGCTCAAAAGCCTTATCTGGGTGTTAATGCTAAATCTTGGTCAACATGCACAACAAGAGAGTGAAGAAACAGACCTGGATTCTGTGACACATATGGCCTCATTTAAGACATGAGTCTTAAATGCCTACAAGGGTGAATCTTAGGATCAGAAGACCTCTCTTAAATGTTTGCCAGTAAGAAGCATGGGAACGTTATTCAATGCATTCAGCCAGCCAATGACTGAGCACCATGTGATCACCCTGTTCTTATGGACAATCAGAAGAGGGCTGTGGGGGAAGGACATGGAATCTCACACCTGTTTTGAATAAGCCAATAGGCAGGAACCTCCAGTAAGGAATGGCTTCCTGGGCAACAGACTGGCCATGCTTTTACCAGTATCACAGGCAGTTTGGTTGTATTCCCTGAGAAGAATACACTTTTTTAAGCAGTAGTGAGCAAAGCTATCCCTGGGCAGTGCAAAATAAATTAAAGCAAACATAGCAGATCAGAAGCAACAGATCGCTATGTTAACTCATTGTTATATACGGTTCCTCCAGGGGATTTGGGTGGTGTATAGTTTACATTTTCTCAATGTTCCACGTCTGTGTGCATCACTGGAACTCCCATTATGAGGTCCAATAATAATTCGTACTAGAATATTTAGTCTTTGCTAGGATGATTACTTGGTTTTCCTACCTAGACCATGCTGCTTTGCAATTACTTGTTCACTTAATAATGACTTGCTGACCACTAATACTGCTGTACTCACCTGGACTTAGGGAATGAGCAAAACAATTGGATTGGACATGTACTGGTAATTTTCTTGTGTGAATGTGGTAAAGGAGAAAGATTAAAAATAATTGTAATTTTTTAAGTGTGTGGTAGAATTCCGCACTGAATCCATCAGTTCCTGGACATTTTTTTATTTCCACTCATACAAACTTAACAGGTACACTGGTCCCCCCCCTCTCCAACCCCCTACTCCCTGTGCCCCCTTTGCCTCCCCCTTCCCTCCCAATCCCCCAGTGCCTCCCCCTCCCATCCCCAGAGCATCCTTTAATGTGCATGTCAAACTCTCCTCTGGGTCCTCCTCTCCGATGAGGTGCAAGGAACCAGTGGCATTTCATGGAACCCTTACCTGTGTTCCTGTGAAGCACAGAACACTACTGTGGCTGTCAATTCCTTGCCTCCCAGGATCCTAGTGCCTTTAGCAAATGCTAGACTTTGTGGGGTCAATAGTGTGTTGGACAATACGCAGGGCATGTAAAGTCCAAATGATTGCTTCGGCCCTAACTTGTGTGGAGTATCTTGCATATCATTGCTCCTCCCATCCTTGTGCTCTTACAATCTTACTGCCCCCTCTTCCGCGAACTTACCTGAGCTTCAGGATGGGGAGAGATTAGGTTGGCCTAGTTTTGGGTGATTAATATAGAATCTCTGATGTTCTGGATTATGGTTAGTTGAATTCTTTTTTTCAGTTTTGCTGCTCCTGCAATGCCCTTCACTTCTTTCATTCTGGGCATATAGGAAGGCCTCTGATTTTTGCACATTTATTCTGTATCCTGCCACCCTGCTGAATTTCTCAATTATTTTCTGGAGCTTCCTGGTAGAGTTTCTGGAATCACACAAGTATAAGATCATGTCATCTGCAAATAAGGATGGTTTGACTTCTTCCCTGTTGATTTGAACCCCTTTTATGTTCCTTTCTTGTCTTATGGTTTCAGCTAAGACTTCAAGTACAATATTGAAAAGAAGTGGTGAGAGTGGACAGCCTTTTCTAGTACCTGATTGAAGCGGGAATTCTTCAAGTTTTTCCTCATTGAGTATAATCCTTGTTGTTGGCTTGTTGTATACAGCTTTTATGATATTGATAAAAGTTCCTTTCATTCCAACCTTCTCTTGGATTTTGACATAAAGGGCTGTGGGATCTTGTCAAAAGCTTTTTCTGCATCTATCGAGAGTATTATGTGGTCTTGGACTTTGTACTGGTTTATATGGTGAATTACATTTATTGATTTGCGTATGTTGAACCAACCTTGTGTGCCGGGGATAAAGCCTACTTGGTCCCCGTGAATGATCTTTTTGATGTGCTTTTGCATCCGATTTGCTAAGACTTTATTGAGAATCTTTGCGTCTGTCTTCATCAGAGAGATTGGCCTATAGTTTTCTTTATTAAGTGTATCTTTATTAGTTTTTGGGATTAAGACGATATTAGCTTCATAGAAGGAATTTGGTAGTGTTCCTTCCTTTGCTATTTGTTGGAGCAGTTTAAGGAGTATTGGTGTTATTAACTCCTTAAATGTCTGGTAGAACTCTGTGCTGAATCCATCTGGTCCAGGACATTTTTTGGTGAGAAGATTTGAGATTACTTCATCAATTTCGTCATATGTTATAGGACTATTTAAATAATTCACAACTTCCTGATTCCATTTAAGTAAGTTGTGTTTACTTAGAAATTCATCCATCTCTTTTGTGTTGTCAAACTTCACAGAGTATAAGTTTTTTTAAATATGATGTTATAATTCTCTGGATTTCTTGGGTATCAGTAATGATAATTATATTTTCATTTCTAATTTTGTTAATTTGGGTTTTCTGTCTCTTACGTTTCGTCAATTTATTGATTTTTTTCAAAGAACCACCTTTTTGACTGGTTGATTTTCTGTATCGTTTTCCTAATCTTGATTTCAGATATTTGTCCCCTTATTTTGCTAATCTCCTCTCTTCTACTACTTTTGGGATCAGATTGCCCTAGTGTCTCTAAAGCTTTTAGGTGCATTGTTAATTTATTTATTTCTGATGTTTCCATTTTTTTGATGTAGGCATTAAGAGCTATGAACTTACCTCTTAGGACAGCTTTCGTTGTGTCCCAGAGATTTTGGTAAGTTATATTTTCATTATTGTTCACTTTTAGGAAATCTTGAATTTCCTTTTTAATTTCTTTCTGAATCCAATTCTCATTCAGCATCATTGTGTTAAGTTTCCAGGAGTTGGTGTATATTTTGTTGCTTGTTGTGTTGTGGATGTCACGCTTTAGGCCGTGGTGGTCTGATAAGGTACAGGGTAGAATTTCAACTTTCCTGCATATGTGTAGATTCGTTTTGTGGCCCACTATGTGATCCATTTTGGAGAAAGTTCCGTGTGCTGCTGAGAAAAATTCTCAGCATTTTTGGTGCGTGGAAGAAAAGTTCTATAGAGATCTGTAAGGTCCATTTCTTTCAGGGTTTGGTTAAGCTCCAAAGTGTCTCTGTTAAGTTTTTTACCTGTAGATCTATCTCATGTTGAAAGGGTGGTATTGAAATCCCCAAGAATTATCGTTTTGGGATTGATTTCTCACTTTAGACGTACGGTTTGCTTAATGAATGTGGGGGTGGGCCATATTGGGTACATATATGTTCAGTATTGTGAAGTCTTCCTGGTGAATTGTACCTGTGACTAAAATGTAGCATCCATCTGTGTCTCTTATGATTTTTTTTGGTTTGAAGTCCACTTTGTCTGATAGCATAATGGCTACCCCTTACATTAGCTTTTAGAATTGTTGACCAGCCTTTTCTTTTTAGGATGTGCATGTCTTTTGTGGTGAGATGGGTTTCCTCCAGGCAGCAGATTGATGGATTGTGATTTTTAATCCAAGTTTGTAATCTGTGTCTCTAGATCGGTGAGTTAATTCCATTTAGTGTTATAATGGAGAAACTATTTTTAATTCCAGACATTAATTATGTTTAGTGGTTTTTGTAAGTATATTGCTTTGCTTTTAATGGTGTTATAATTCCCTTCTGTTCTCCCAGATATGCCTGTTTTTTTCTTTACCCTTGAGCATCATTTCCAGCATTTTTTGAAGGCCTGGTTTGGTGGACATGTATCCCTTCAAGTTGTCTTTGTGCTGGAAGATTTTTCTTTCTCTGTCGATCATGACGGATAGTTTTGTGGGATAAATCAGCCTGGGTTGACATTTTTGCTCATTCAATACTTGAAGTATGTCTCTCCAAGCTCTTCTTGCTTTTACTGTTTCAACTGAGAAGTTTGTTAGTTCTGCTGATAAGAGTCTCTGTTGAGTTCTGGATTGAAGGTAACTTGTCTTTTAGTTCAGTTTTGAACTCTGCTTGAGTCTGTTTTAACTGCTCTATGCCTGTTTTTGTTTCTTGCACTGTTTTTCTCACCTCCTCCAAGTGTCTGTTGTTTTCCTCTTCAAAGCAATTGATGAGTTTATTTAATTCCTCCGGGATTTCCTCTTTCATAGTATTGAACATGGTAATGATCATGTTTTGAAAGTCGTTATCCTGGGTCAGGCTACTTGGCCATTTTTTTCTGGTTGGAGTCTATCATTATGGGGTTAACTCCTTCAGCAGGAGATTTGTTTACTTGGGTGTTTTTTCCCATGGGTTTGCACTTTGATTTGGGCATCGGCATTTTAACTTTTAAGACCTTCTTTCAATTTCTGTGCGTTTTTCACTGAACTGAATTATTTGGTCTGTGGTTTTGGGGTTGGGCGGGGTCGGACCTTACCTGTGTCTCAGTGAGTCCTGGCTGGACTGTATGTGTCCTGGGAAGCGGAGTGGGGACAGGGAGGTTGTGGAGGCGGTGGGGTACTATTTAAACTGGGGTAGCTGGCGCATCGCCTGGGGGGGGGGTCCTCCCCGGCCCTGCATGGCTCCAGCTCCAGCTGTCTGGTGGGAGAAGCTGGGTCCCTTGGACTTCCTGAGGTTCTGGGTGTGGACGGGGGCAGAGCTTATCTGGGTCGAGGTGAGTCCTGGCTGAACTGTGTGCATTCCGGGGGTGGCGGAGTGGGGAAAGGGAGGATGTGGTGGAGGCAGTGCACCATTTAACCTGGGGGAGCTGGGGCGTGGCCCCAGGGGGCGGTCCTCCCGGGCCCTGCTTGGCTCCAGCTCAGTCTGGCTGGTGGGAGAAGCTGGGTGACTTGGGTTGCCTGGGGTTCTGGGGGTTTGGGAGGCGGAGCTTAACTGGGTTCTGGTGAGTCCAAGCTGGACTGCGTGTGTCCAGGGGGCAGCAGAGTGGGGAAAGGGAGCCCTGGACATTTTTTTTGTTCGGAAGTTTCATGATTACATTTTTAATTTCCTCAATAGTTTTAGGACAATTGAAATGATGCAATTCATCCTGGTTCAATTTAGTTAAGGTGTGCTTACTAAGAAATTCATCCATTCCTTTCTGACTGTCGAATTTTATGGAGTATATGTTTTGAAATATGACCTTATAATTCTCTAAATTTCAGTTGTGATAATTCTATTTTCTTCTCTAAATTTGTTAATTTGGGTTCCCTCTCTCTTCATTTTTGGTAATTTGGTAGGGGTGTATCAATTTTATTGTTTTTTTTTTCAAACAACCCGCTTTTTGTTTCACTGATTCTTTGTATCATTTTCCTTTTCTCAATTTCAGATATTTCTCCTCTGATTTGCTGATCTCCTCTCTTTTACTGCTTTTGGGGCTGGAATGCTCTTGTGCTCTAAAACTTTAAGCTTCATTGTTAACTTATTTACTTATGTTTTCTATTTTTTAATATAGGCATTAAGCTATAAACTTACCTCTTAGGACAGCTTTCATCATGTCCCAGAGATTTTGATATGTTATATTTTCATTTTTTGCCACAGACCAGAGTCACAGCCTTGAGACCAGGGCTCCCCTTGACTAGATGGAGAACAGAAACATGCAACTTTCTAGGCCCAGTGAATTCTGAAACCCATTTACTGAAACTTATGTGACAGCTTTTATATGGAAAATTTTGGGGTAAAGAATGTTGCACCTACAATAGACGTGTAGTTTTCTAATCAGCAAAATCACCTTTAGGGTTTACATTTTTTCAAGAACCTGACCCATTGCTTGAGGGTAAAGGCACTTAGCAGAAACATTCTGCCAGTATTTCCAATCTTAGCTAATCTATAATACTTCACCGGATAGCCATGGGGCTGAGCCTACATAGTTGACATTTTTTTTTACCAGAGACTGCATTTTTAAAATACAAAGAGGAGGAATTTGCTCCTTTTGATTTCAACAATTAACTATAGGAGTGCCCAACACACCATAAGTCCTGGTGTGAGCTTTTGCTGATGTCCTCTCCAGGTTGATCCTCTCAGTCTGGCAGGTTGACATGGGCACCAGGCATGGCAGCAGGTTCTATCTTGGGAAGTTGCATGCAGCTTATGTAGTCTCTGCAATCCAACCTTGAACCACGTCTCTAGGGGGGCCATGGCTTGGATATTCAAGGGCCATAAGCGCCTATAGCATGGTCCTGTTGATGGAGCACTACTGAGATATGTGCTGAAGGAAACACTAATTATTAAAAGAATAATTCCCCTATGATAGTATCCTTCCATTCCTTTAATAGTAAGGTTGCTTATGTCTTCCTTTGAGGAATTCCAGAAGTATATTGTCATCAGTTAGATGACCAATCTGTGAACAATGCATTCTTCAAACCTGGGGTCCATACTGTCAGGCCCCATATGCCAAAGGTGTCTCTTTCAGGGCAGAGGCGATCATTGGTGGGAGTGCACTCGAATGGTCCATCTCTGTGATTTCTCATAAGAGTGCTGTTTGGGAGAGGGAAGACGTGGCCACCTTTGCTTCCGACATGGATTCTCCCAGTTTGGATTGCAATACCATCTCCAGGGGCAGTCTTGGGGTTAAGACTTTCTGGCATGATGGTCTCTTCCTTGGCCTTCAGCCAGGGCAAGAGGGTATCACAATTTCTTTTTTTTTTTAACATTTTTTTAATTATTATTATTTCTGCTCATACAAACTTAACAGGCACACCAGTCCCCTCCTTCCTCCCACCACACCCCCTCCTTCCCTATCCCTCAGTGCCTTCCCCGCCAATCCCCAGAACATCCTTTAATGTACATGCCAAACTCCCTCTGGGTCCTCCTCTCCAGTGAGGTGCAAGGACCCAGGGGCATTTCCCAGAACCCTTTCCTGTGTTCCCCTTAAGCTTACGAACACTACTGTGATTGTCAGTCCCTAGCCTCAAAGAATCCTAGTGCCTTTAGTCCATGCTAGGCTTTGTGGTGTCAATAATGTGTTGGACATAGTGCAGGTCATGCGAAGTCCTATTCTGATTGCTTCGGCCCTAACTTGTGTGGAATATCTTGCATGTCATTACTCCTCCCATCCTTGTGATCTTACAATCTTACGGCTGCCTCTTCCACAAACTTCCCTGAGCTTCAGGATGGGGAGAGATTATGCTGGCCTAGTTCTAGGTGGTCGATATAGAGTCTCTGATGTTCTGAATTATGGTTTGTTGATTTTTTTTTTTTTTTGGTTTTGCTGCTCCTTCAATGCCCTTGGCTCCATTCTGATGGGTATTGGACAACACCCCCTGGCTAGAGATAAAAACTTTCAGTCCCTTATGGTGGCCTGTGTTCTCTGCTGTAACATGGTCCCTTCTCTCCTTGTTTCTGGTGGGGCCCTCTTCCCCATCCCTCCTGTTTATAATCTTTACAATTACTCTACGTATTACAGAGATTTCTCTTTGAGTGTCTCTAAGTGGGTTTGGTACTAGGATCCACCTATTAGGGAGTAGATACAGTGCTTCATTTTCCATGACTGGGATACTTCAATCAATATAATTGTTTCTAATTCCATCAATTTCCCTGCAAATTGCATTAATTCATCATTTTAATGGCTGAGTAGTATTCCATTGTATAAATGTACCACATTTTCCTTATCTGCTCGTCAACTGTTGGACATTTGGGCTGATTCCATGACTTTGCTATTGTAAACAGTGCTGCTATGAACATGGTCGTGAATTTTTGCTGTATGGGGGGCTATTCCCAAAAGTGGAATAGCAGTTTCTTTTAAAGTTCTAGTGAACTGATAGCATTGTCTTGTACTTCTGGAATTTCCTTTTTTTTCACATTTCTTACTTTTATTTCAACATTTAAAATATTCACATGTGGAGTATTAAGATTCATTGACAACTCCATTAAGATGCACCAAAGCAAGCATACAATTACAGAATTACATATTTATGACTATAGTTATGTTTACACAAGAGTTTATCTGGAAAAACACTTTTTTAAAGAAAAAGAGTGTTTCACTATATTAATTTCCATAAAAAGTGAATCACAAAAAATTTGGGATACCTAAATACAACTCAGCAAAAAAAAGTCTTAAAATTTTCAACTGTATGGAAAGTGCCCTGCTAATGCGTCAGGGGCACTCAAATAATGTCCAAGTCTTTCTTTTTTCCTCAGTAGTCACGCCAAGATGGACTTTGTTTCTAGCAATATTGTAAGAACAGATTGTAACCATAGCATCTTGACTAGCTGAGGTAAACGTGGTCTTCCTTTATGAAAGTTTTTAGACATTTATGGAGCAAAGCAAAAGAATAACTTACAAGGTTTTTCTTTTCTTAGTGGCTTCTTTAAAATGTCAAGGGCACTGGAAATTGGTCAAAGGTTACTCAAATTTAAAAAACAAAGAGGAAAGCCATTGCAAACCTTGTTACCAAGCACATTAACAGGCCTGAGTACTGATATTAACTCAATCACTTGGCATTATGAAATAAAGTCACATGCCAGGCATCTTCCCAGGAGAAATCTCACAGGCAGACAGATATCTGAACAGTATGTAGATATACTATATCCTTCCCTGTTGGTACAGTCTTTAACCTAGTTCTGGTCCTTTTCTACACATGAGAAGAAAAAGAACAATAGTTTTTATATACTATATACAAAGTAACAAATTAAACAAATGTAGCTGGCAATTTACCCAATTATACCAGAGAAAACACTCTTTATATGGAGAATTTATTATACTATTTTATCACACAAAGCAGCTAGTAAATGCCTACATAATAAATTACACCACCATCTCTATAAAGCAGATAGCTGAAATGCATATATCACCCTTTGAATTCACATGAACTTCTGAATTTTATCCCTCATTCCCTCTTCATATACCCCAAGAAACAAGATTGGTGTCTTACTCTTTCTGAATGCTAAGAATAAGGACTACTTTACAAAACACAATATTCCTGAATAAAGAAATTCTAAAGAATCATGTCTAAAGTATGTATTTCTTCAACACTTTGGTACCTATCAAAACAAACAAAATAAAAGATATGAAATTTCTTGTCGGTTTGCAAGTAGCAAAGGTTACTACTACTAATCACACTAAAAAAGTTACTTAAAGAATATAAAATACAAAAGAACAGCTGCCAGAAAAATAAAACGATAAGTCTATGTGGGCTGGCACATAACTTAAATTAAATTCGTGACAATTCTATAAAATGTTTTAGACACACGAATCAAACTGGATAACAGGATAGTGCAATTCTCTAATATGGCAGCCCTTAATGGCATAAATATTTGAATATTTTTACATCTTTAACCATTCTTACTACTATTCTACCTGGAATTGTGACCTATTGATGTGATCAAAAGGTGAATATCCCTCCTTTTCATGCCACGCAGTTATGCAGTTTAATAGTTTCCTTTCAAACATTCTTCTCTTAAGGCACACCATGCCCCATTTATTGCTGCAACGCCCCTGAAACCTGTGTCGCAAACTGTCTCATTCTCATTGTTAAATCAAAACCACTTGAGTGCTTATTAAACTTTGTAATGTCGTCTGAAATCTATATGGTGCAGCAGATTAGCTGCAACACAGCCAAGTTATAAACTGACTACAAGGGTCAGCAACCTCTGGCTACACAGAAACCACATTCAGTATTATAAAATGATATTGAATAAAAGCTCCCAACTTCTGCTAAACCCTAATCTCGTCAAAAAGTTGATTTTATAGACATCCTATAGTGAATACATTTACTAACTGAAAGCTAATTAAACATTAAGTCACCTTTTGCTTTTCTTTTTTCTAATAACATTTTTTATTATTATTTCCGCTCATACAAACATAGTAGGTACACCGGTTTCCTCCCTCCCCCCTCATCCCCCGACCCCCTTGCTCCCTCTCCCCTCACCCCTCCCTCCCCATCCCCCAGTGCCTCCCCACCCAATCCCCAGAGAATCCTTTAATGTGCATGCCAGATTCTCCTCTGGGCCCTCCTCTCCGATGACGTACAAAAACCCAGTGGCATTTCCCTGAACCCCTTCCTGTGTTCCCCTTAAGCATAGGCACATTACTGCGGCTGTCAATCCCTTGTCTCCCAGGATCGTGGTGCCTTTAGCAGATGCTAGAATTTTTTGTGAGGTCACTAGTGCGGTAGACATTGCGCAGGGCATGCAAAGTCCAATTATGATTGCTTAAATATTCTTTTAACATTTTTTATTATTATTTCTGCTCATACAAACTTAATAGGTACACCACTTCCCTCCTTCCCTTCTCCTCCCCCCGAAATCCCTGCTCCCCCTCCCTCACCGCTCCCTCCCCATCTCCCAGTGCCTCCACCCCCAATCCCCAGAGAGTCCTTTAATGTGCATGCCAGACTCTCCTCTGGGCCCTCCTCTCCAATGATGTACAAGGACCCAGTTGTATTTCCGTAAACCCTTTCCTGTGCTCCCCGTAAGCATAGGAACACTCCTGTGGCTGTCAATCCCTTGTCTCCAAGGATTTTGGTGCCTTTAGCAGATGCTAGACTTTGTGAGGTCAATAGTATGTTGGACATTGCACAGGGCATGCAAAGTCCAATTATGATTGCTTCTGCCCTAACTTGTGTGGAATATCTTGCATGTCATTTCTCCTCCCATCCTTGTGACCTTACAATCTTACGGCCCCCTCTTCCGCAAACTTCCCTGAGCTTCAGGATGGGGAGAGATTAGGCTGGCCTAGTTCTAGGTGGTCGATGTAGAGTCTCTGAAGTAGTGGATTGTGGTTTGTTGATCTTCTTTTGCAGTTTTGCTGCTCCTGCAATGTCCTTCACTCCATCCCGATGGGCATTGTATGTCACCCCCTGACCAGAGACAAAAAGTTGTTAAACTGGAGTATTGTTATAAGAGCACATTCAAAGGTAGATGTAATAAAAGTAGGAAACCACAGTGAGGGAGGGGTCAATTGCCCATTTGCAAAATTATTGCTTTTTATCTGCCAGACTATATGCCCTCCCCTTCTTGTGAGATCATACTCCCTCAGTTGTAAATGATCAGGAAGGATCTGTGAACTTAAACAGATGTCTCATTACTTACTTGCAGTGCTTGATGGTGGCCTATTTTCTCTGCTTTAACATGGTCTCCTCTCTCCTTGTTTCTGGTGTGGCTCTCCTACCCCATCGCTCCTGTTCGTAATCTTGCAATTAAGGTAGGTATTACAGAGATTTATCTTTTTTTTTAAATCATTTTTTAAAATTTTTTTATTATTATTATTTATTCAACTGTGCACATGTGCGTGGTATGTGCGCGCTCGTGTGTCTGTGTTTGTCTGTGTGTGTGTGTAGAACCACGGACGAATTCGCGAACCACCATGGACGCCTCCACCTCCTTCTGCCTCGGGATTCACAGGCTCCGCCCTACCAGGACCAGAAGCGCAGGCCGCCCCCGCTTCTGCCTGGCGTCTATACGTGGGATCTGGGATCCGAACTCAGGACCTTCCACCTGCAAGGCGGAGGCTTAACCCCTGAGCCACCTCTCCAGCCCCCAGAGATTTATCTTTGAGTGTGTCTAGGTGGGCTGGGTGGGTTTGGTACTAGGAACCACCTATTAGGCAGTACATACAGGGCTTAATTTTCTGGGTCTAGGATACTTCACTTAATATAACTGTTTCTAATGACATCCATTTCCCGGCAAATTCCAGTAATTCATCATTTTTGATGGCTGAGTAGTACTCTATTTGTATAGATGTACCACATTTTTCTTATCCACTCGTCAACTGTTGGACATTTGGGTTGATTCCATGACTTTGCTAATGTAAAGAGTGCTGGTATGAACATGGTCGTGCTTGTGCTATCGAGGTGAATTTTTGCTGTATGGGGGGTTATTACCAGAAGTGGAATAGTAGGGTCATATGGCATTTCAATCTTTAATTTCTTTAAGAATCTCCAGACGGCTCGCCAGAGTGGCTGTATGAGCCTGCATTCCCACCAGCAATGTAGGAGAGTTCCCCTCTCTCCACATCCTCTCCAACATTTGTTGTTGTTTGTATTGTGGATTTTTGCCATCCTGACCGGGGTGAGATGATATCTCAGGGAAGTTTTGATTTGCATTTCCCTGATGGCTAAGGATGTGGAGCATTTTTTAATATATTTGTTAGACATTTTAATTTCATCCCTGGTAAATTTCTTTTAAGTTCCAGGGCCCATTTTTTAATTGGGCCATTAGTTTCCTTGGTGTGTAGTTTTCTAAGTTCTTTGTGCACTCTGGATAATAGAGCTCTATCAGATATGTGGTTAGTGAAGATTTTCTTCAATTTTGTGGGTTGCCTTTGAGCTCGTGTGACAATCTCTTTATCTGAACAGAAGCTCTTTAATTTCACAAAATCCCAACTGTTGAGAGTTGGTAGCAATGACTGTGCCATTGGATGTCTGTTTAAGAATTGTTGGCCATCCAGAGTGCAGTATCCCAAACCCAGAAAGTTAAGTGCCATATGTACTCCCTAATAGGTGGCTCTTAGTACCAAACTCACCCAGCCCACATTGAGACACTCAAGGGTAAAGCTATGTAATACGGTAATTGCAAGGATTGTGAACAGGAGGGATGCGGTTGGAGGGCCACACCAGAAACAAGGAGAGAGGGGACCATGTTACAGCAGAGAAAATTGGCCTCCAAGGAATGCAAGTAAGTAATGTGACACCTGGTTATGTTCACAGACGTTCGTTCCTGATCATGTACAACTGAGGGGGTATGATCTCACCAGAAGGGGAGGGCATATAGTCTGACAGATGAAAAGTGATCATTTTGCAAATGGGTAACTGATCCCTCCCTCACCGAGGTTTCCTGCTTTTATTACATCTACCCTTGAATGTGCTATTATAACAAGACTCCAGTTTAACAGTTTTTTGTCTCTTACCAGGGGGTGACATACAGTGCCCATCAGGATGGAGTGAAGGGCAGTGCAGTAACAGCAAAACTGCAAAAGAAAATCAATGAACCACAATCCAGAACTTCAGAGATTCTATATCATCCACATAGAACTAAGCCAGCCTAATCTCCCCCCATCCTGAAGCTCAGGGACATTTGCGGAAGAGGGGGTGGTAAAATTGTAAGAGCAAAAGGGTGGGGGGAGCAATGATTTGAAGAGGCTCTATACTAGTTAGGGCTGAAGCAATCATAATAAGACTTTGCATTCCCTGCGCAATGTCCATCACACTATTGACCCCACAAAGTCTAGCATTTGCTAAAGGCACCAAGATCTTTGGAGGCAAGAGATTGACAGCCACAGTAGTGTTCCTATGCTTAAGGGGAACAAGAGAAAGGGTTCTGGGAAATGCCACTGGGTCCTTGTATGTCATCGTAAAGGAGGGCCCAGAGGAGAGTTAGGCATACATAATAAAGGACTCTCTGGGAATTGGGGGGAGGCACTGGGAGTTGAGCAGGGAGGGAGGGGGAGCAGGGAGTTCGGGGGGAGGAGGGAGGGAGGGAACTGGTCTACCTATTTAGTTTGTATGAGCGGAAATAATAATAAAAATGTTAAAAAAATAAACTACAAATACAATTGCAAAAAAAAAAAAAAAAAAAGAACTGTTGGCCTAGCCCAATCAGCTCGAGGGAGTTCCCTATCCTTTCAACTATGATTTTTATTGTCTCTGGCCTTATATTAAGGTCCTTGATCCATTTGGAATTAATTCTTGTACATGGTGACAAGTACGGGTCCAGTTTTAATCTTCTGCATGTGGAGATCCAGTTTTGCCAGCACCATTTGTTGAAGATACTGTTCTTTTTCCATTTAATTTGGGCCCCTTTGTCAAAGACCAAATGGCTGTAATATTGTGGGCTTATATTTGGGTCTTCAACCCTTATCCATTGATCTTTGTGTCTATTTTGGAGCGAATACCAGGCTGTTTTTATAACTATGGATTTGTAGTATAGACTAACGTTTGTTATGGAGATACCATCAGCAGTGTTTTTGTTACTCAGGATTATCTTTGCTATCCTGGGTCATTTGTGCCACCATATGAATTTTGAGATTGTTTGCTCAACTTCTTTAAAGAATTGCTTTGGGATTTTAACTTAATTTAATTTAATAGCATTGAATTTGTATATTGCCTTTTTGTAGGATGATCATTTTTACACTGTTGATTCTGCCAATCCAGGAACATGGGAGGTCTTTCCACTTTCTGGTATCTTCTGCAATTTCTTTCTTTAGGTTTTTAAAGTTTTCATTGTAAAGGTCTTTTACCTCCTTGTTTAGGTTCATACCAAGGTATTTCATTTTTTTAGGGGACATAGAAAATGGGATTGTTTCTCTCAAGGCTTTTTCATTTCTTTCATTCTGGGCATATAGGAAGGCCATTGATTTTTGTACGTTTATTTTGTAACCTGCCCCCCTGCTGAACTTCTCAATTAGTTCCAGGAGCTTCCTGGTGGAGTTTTTGGGATCACTCAGGTATAAGATCATGTGATCTACAAATAGGGATAGCTTGACTTCTTCTTTGCTGATTTTAATCCCTCTTCTGTCCCTTTTCTTGTCTTATGGGTACAGCTAAGACTTCAAGTACAATATTGAATAGAAGTGATGAGAGTGGACAGCCTTGTCTAGTTCCTGATCGAAGTGGGAATGCTTCTAGTTTTTCTCTATTGAGCATAATCCTTGCTGTGGGCTTGTTGTATACAGCTTTCATTATATTGATAAAGTTTCCTTCCATTTCTACTGTCTCCAGCGTTTTGATCATAAAAGGCTGTTGGATCTTGTCAAAAGCTTTTTCTGCATCTATGGAGAGTATTATGTGGTCTCGGACTTTGGACTGATTTATATGATGAATTATATTTATTGATTTGCATATGTTGAACCAACCTTGTGTGCCAGGGTTGAAGCCTACTTGGTCCCCGTGAATAATCTTTTTAATATGTTTTTGAATCCGATTTGCTAAAACTAAGTTGACAATCTTTGCATCTGTGTTCATCAGAGAGATTGGCCTATAGTTTACTTTTCTAAGTGAGTCTTTATTAGGTTTTGGGATTAAGACGATATTAGCTTCATAGAAGGAATTTGGTAGTGTTCCTTCCTTTGCTATTTGATGGAACAGTTTAAGGAGTATTGGTGTTATTTATTAACTCCTTAAACATCTAGTAGAACTCTGTGCTGAATCCATCTGGTCCAGGACATTTTTTGGTGGGACGTTTCGAGATTACTTCTTCAATTTCCTTATATGTTATAGGACTATTTAAATAATTCACAACTTCCTGATTCAATTTAAGTAAGTTGTGTTTACTTAGAAATTCATCCATCTCTCTTGTGTTGTCAAACTTCACAGAGTATAAGTTTTTGAAATATGATGTTATAATTCTCTGGATTTCTTGGGTATCAGTAGTGATAACTCCATGTTCATTTCTGATATTGTTAATTTGGGTTTTCTCTCTCCTGCTTTTGGTTAATTTAGCTAGGGGTGTATCAATCTTATTGATTTTTTCAAAGAACCAGCTTTTTGACTGGTTGATTTTTTCTATCGTTTTCTTAATCTCGATTTCAGATATTTGTCCCCTTATTTTGCTAATCTCCTCTCTTCTACTACTTTTGGGATCAGATTGCTCTAGTTTCTCTAAAGCTTTAAGCTGCATTGTTAATTTATTTATTTCTGATGTTTCCATATTTTTGATGTAGGCATTAAGAGGTATGAACTTACCTCTTAGAACAGCTTTCATTGTGTCCCAGAGATTTTGGTAAGTTTTATTTTCATTATCGTTCACTTTCAGAAAATGTGGAATTTCCTTTTTAATTTCTTCCTGAATCCAGTTTTCATTCAGCATCATATTGTTAAGTTTCTAGGAGTTAGTGTATTTTCTCTTGTTTGATGTGTTGTGGATGTCCAGCTTTAGGCTGTGGTGGTCTGACAGGGCACAGGTTAGAATTTCAACTTTTTGTACATGTGTAGATTCGTTTTGTGGCCCAGTATGTGATCGATTTTGGAGAAAGTTCCGTGTGCTGCTGAAAAAAATGTGTATTCTTTGGTGCGTGGATGAAAAGTTTGATAAAGATCTGTAAGGTCCATTTCTTTCAGGGTTTGATTAAGTTCCAAAGTGTCTCTGTTAAGCTTTTGACGTGTTGATCTATCCCATGTTGAGAGGGCATTGTTGAAGTCCCCAAGAATTATTGTTTGGGAGTTCATTTCTTGCTTTAGACGCTGTAGGGTTTTCTTAATGAATGTACATAGAGACACTTAAGGATAATTCTCTTTAATACCTATAGTGATTGAAAAGATTATGAACAGGAGAGATGGGAAAAGAGTGCCACAATAGAAACAAGGAGAGAGGGGACCATTTTACAGCAGAGAAAATAAGCCACTATCAAGGACTGTAAGTAAGTAATGAGACATGTGGTTAACTTCACAGACCATCCTTCCTGATCATTTACAACTGATAGGGTATGATCTTACGAGAAGGGGAGGGCATATAGTCTGGCAGATAGAAAGTAACCATTTCGAAAATGGGTGATTGACCCTTCCCTCACAGCAGTTTTCTACTTTTATATATCTACCTTTGAATATACAAGGTCGCTTCAACATATGTAAAGCAATAAATGTAATCTACCATATAAACCAGTCTAAAAATCCAAGACCACATGATACTTTAGATAGATGCAGAAAAAGCTTTTGACAATATCCAACAGCCCTTTATGATCTAAACCCTAGAGACAATTGGAATGGAAGGAACCTTTATCAATATAATAAAAGCTGTATACCACAAGCCAACAGCAAGAATTCTACTCAATGGGGAAAACTTATAGCATTCCCGCTTTGATCATGAACTAGACAAGGCTTTCCATTCTTGCCACTTGTATTCAATATTGTACTTGAAGTCTTACCTAAAGCCATCAGACAAGAAAGGGACATGAAAGGAATTCAATTCGGCATGAAGAAGTCAAGTTGTCTCTATTTGCAGGTGGCATGATCTTTTACCTGAGTGATCCCAAAAACTCCACTAGGAAGCTTCTGGAACTAATACAGAAGTTCAGCAGGGTGGCAGGATAAAAAATAAATGTACAAAATCAGTGGCCTTCCTATATGCCCAGAATGACAAAGTGAGAACGCCCTGAGAGAAACAATCCCATTTACTATAGCCCCTGAAAAAATGAAATACCTTGGTATAAACCTAACCAAGAAAGTAAGAGACCTTTATAATGAAAACTTTAAAACCCTAAAGAAAGAAATTGCAGAAGATACAAGAAAGTGGAAAGACCTCCCATGTTCCTGGATTGGCAGAATCAACACCGTAAAAATGAGCATCCTACCAAAGGTAATATACAGATTTAATGCTGTACCAATTAAAATCCCAAAGCAATTCTTTAAAGAAGTTGACCAAACAATCTCAAAATTTATATGGAGGCACCAAAGCCTCAGGAGAGCCAAAACAATCCTGAGCAACAAAAACACCTGGAGGTATTACCATGCCAAACCTTAGTCTATACTACAAATCCATAGTTGTAAAAACAGCTTGGTATTGGCTCCAAAATAGACACACAGATCAATGGATGAGTTTTGAAGACCCAGATATAAGCCCACACAACTACATCCATTTGGTCTGTGACAAAGGGGCCCAAAAAATCCAATGGAAAAAGAACAGTATCTTCAACAAATGGTGCTGGCCAACTGGATCTCCACATGCAGAAGATTAAAATTGGACCCGTACTTGTCACCATGTACAAGAATTAATTCCAAATTGACCAAGGACCTTGATATAAGGACAGAGACTGTAAAAACCTTAGTTGAAAGGGTAGGGAACTCCCTCGAGATGATTGGTCTAGGCCAACATTTCCTAAACGACATCCAATAGAACAATCCCTACAACCAACACTCAACAGATGGGATCTTGTGAAATTAAAGAGCTTCTGTTCAGATAAAGAGATTGTAACACCAGCTCAAAGGCAACCCACAGAATGGGAGAAAAACTTCACTAGCCACATATCTGATAGAGCTCTATTATCCAGAGTGCACAAAGACCTTAGAAATGTAAACAACCTGGAAAAAAATGGCCCAATTCAAAAATGGGTCTTGGCAGATAACAAGTAACCATTTTGCAAATGGGTGATTGACCCCCTCCCTCACTGCCGTTTCCTACTGTTTTTACATCTACCTTTGAATGTGCTCTTATAACAAGTCTCTAGTTGAACAGGTTTTTATCTCTGGCCAGGGGGTGACATACAATACCCATCAGGATGGAGTGAAGGACATTGCAGGAGCAGCAATACAGCAAAAGAAAATCAACAAACCATAATCCAGAACTTCAGAAACTCTATATCAACCACCTAGAACTAAGCCAGCCTAACCTCTCCCCATCCTGAAGCTCAGGGAAATTCACAGAAGAGGGGGTGGTAAGATTGTAAGAGCACAATGATGGTTGGAGCAATCATATGCAAGATACTCCACACAAGTTAGGGCCAAAGCAATCATAATAGGATTTTGCATGCCCTGTCCAATGTCCAACACACTATTGACCCCACAAAGTCTAGCATTTGCTAAAGGCACCAAGATCCTTGGAGGCAAGGGATTGACAACCACAGTAGTGTTCCTATGCTTAAGGGGAACACAGGAAAGGGTTCAGGGAAATGCCACTGTGTCCTTGTACGTCATCTGAAAGGAGGGCACAGAGGACAGTCTGGCATGCACATTCAAGGATTTTACGGGGATTGGGGGGGCACTGGGGAATGGGGCGGGAGGGTGAGGGGAGGGGGAGTAGGGAGGTCGGGGGAAGGAGGAGGGAAGGAGGGAACTAGTGTACCTATTAAGTTTTTAATGAACGGAAATAATAATAAAAATGTTTAAAAAATGGGTCTTGGAACTTAAAAGAAAATTTACCACAGACGAAATTAAAATGTTTAATGAATACCTTAAAAAATACTTCACATCCTTAGCCATCAAGGAAATGTAAATCAAAAATTCTCTGAGATATCATCTCACCCCTGTGAGGATGGCAAAAATCCACAATACAAAGAACACCAAATGCTGGAGAGGATGTGGAGAGAAGGGAACTCTCCATTGCTGGTGGGAATGCAGGCTCATACAACCACTCTGGCGAGCTCTCTGGCGATTCGTAAAGAAATTAAAGATTGAAATGCCATATGATCCTGCGATTCAACTTTTGGGAATAACCCCCCATACAGCAAAAATTCACCTGGATAGCACAAGCACAACCATGATCATAGCAGCACTGTTTACAATAGAAAAGTCATGGAATCAGCTCAAATGTCCAACAGTTGAGTGGATAAGGTACATTTATCCAATGGAGTACTGCTCAGTCATCAAAAATGATGAATTAATGGAATTTCCCAGCCAATGGATAGAATTAGAAACAAGTATATTGAGTGAAGTATCCCAGACATGGAAAATTAAGTGCCATATGTACACCGTAGACATCCACTCGAGCACAAAGACAACCCACAGAAAGGGATCCTATTACCAAACCCACCTAGAGACACTCAAAGACAAATCTCTGTGATACCTTCAGTAATTGTAAAAATTATAAACTGGAGGGATGGGGAAGGAGGACCCCTCCAGAACAAGGAGAGAGAGGACCATGTTACAGCAGAGAAAATAAGCCACCATTAAGGACTGCAAGTAAGTAATGAGACATCTGGTTAAGTTCACAGACTTTCCTTCTTGATCATTTGCAACTGATGGGGTATTATCTTACCAGAAGGGGAGGGCATATAAGCTGCCAGCTAGAAAGTAACCATTTTGCAAATGGGTGATTGACCCCTCTCTCACCGTGGTCTCCTACATTTGTTCCATCTACCTTTGAATATACTCTTATAGCAAGACTCTAATTTAACACATAATTTAACAGGTTTTAACCCTGGCCAGGGGGTGACATCCAATACCCATCAGGATGGAGTGAAGGGCATTGCAGGAGCAGCAAAACTGAAAAAAAATCATCAAACCATGATTCAGAACATCAGAGACTCTATATTTACCCACCTGGAACTGGGTCAGCCTAATCTCTCCCCATCCTGAAGCTCAGAGAAATTCGCAGAAGAGGGGGCAGTAAGATTGTAAGAGCACAAGGATGGGAGGAGTGATGATGTGCACGATACTCCACACAAGTTAGGGCCAAAGCAATCATAATAGGACTTTGCATGACCTGTGCAATGTCCAACACATTATTGACCCCACAAAGTCTAGCATGGACTAAAGGTACTAGGATCCTTTGAGGCTAGGGACTGATAGTCACAGTAGTGTTTTTAAGCTTAAGTGGAAAACAGGAAAGGGTACTGGGAAATGCCCCTAGGTCCTTGCACCTCATTGGAGAGTAGGACCCAGAGGAGAGACTTGCATGCCATTAAAGGATTCTCCGGGGATTGTGGGGTGAGGCACTGTGGGGAGAGGGGTGAAGGGAGGGGGAACAGGGGTGTCAGGGGGAGGAGTAGGGAGGGAGGAAACCGTTGTACCTATTAAGCTTGTATGAGCGGAGGTAATAAAAATGTTTAAAAAATGATGGAGGGGAAAAAGAAAAATTTTAACTGAGAAAATCAGTCAGCAAGGGAAAGAAAAGGAAATAAATAGTAGTTATTGAAAAAAATGTAAGCCTATTAAAATAACTGGTTTTTCAATGGAAACAGTAAAAGCCAGAAGAGCTTGGAGAGATGTACTTTAAGTTATGAATGAGCATAAATGTCAACCCAGGCTTACATACCCATCAAAACTATCAGTCATGATTAAGGTGAAAGAAAAATTTTTCACTGTAAAGAGAAAATGAAAAAAAAAAAGAGAACATGAAAGCTACATGACCATTAAACTAGGCCTACAAAAATGCTAGAAAAGATACTTTACTGAAGAAAAGAACAAACATATCCAGGAAGACAGAAGGGAAGTATAATTCTGATGCAATGTCCAAGGTAAGCAATACACATATGAAAACCACTAAACACATGAAATGACAGGAATCAACAATAATCCTTCAATTGTAGTCCTAAATGTCAATGGAATTAACTGACCAGTCAAAAGAAACAGGCAACAAACGTGGATTACGAATCATAACCCATCAATCTCCTGCATTCTGGAAACACATCTTACCACAAAAGATAGGTACATTCTTGAAGCAAAAGACTTCAAAATAAATCAAGCTAATGGGACAAGGAATCAAGCAGCGGTAGCAGTTATGGTAACTGACAAAAACATATGTATATATATATATATATATATTTCTGCTCATACAAACTTAATAAGTACACCGGTTTCCTCCCTCCTTACACACACACACACACACACACACACACACACATACACACACACACACACACACACACACACACACACACACACACAAAATACAGGCTCATCCACATTCATTAAACAAACACTACAACATCTAAAACAACAAATCAACCGGAAAACAGTAATAGTAAGGTATTTCAATACATCACTATTAACATTAAATAGGTCAAGGGATCGAAAACTCAATGGAGATGCTGCAACTAAATCAAACCATTAACCAAATGTGCTTGTCAGATCTCAACTGAACCTTCCATCCAAGTACCAAGGAATACACGTTCTTTTCAGCAGCCCACGGGACTTTCTCCAGTATAAACTACAAATTATGCTACAAAATGAAACTCCACATATACAGGAAAGTTCAAATTATAGTCTGTCCATTATCAGACCACCACGGACTAAAGCTACAATTCCACAATATAACGAATAACAGAAAATACACTAATTCTTGAAAATCAAGTACCATGATGCTGAATGAGAAATGTATGCAGAATGAATTAAAAAGGAAATTCAAGAATTCCTACAAACAATAATTGCTGCGTCCTTACCTGATCAATGTGTTAGAATATGTCTCATTTCGGAAAAGATGGATTTGAAGAAATAACTTTTGGGAAAAGTACATGGCTTTATTTCAGAGAAATAAGGAAAAATATGGGAATTGTCAGGCCTTGATGTTTCTTCCCTAAAGCCTGTTCCCTGGGGAAGGTCACAGTAACCCCATGGGCAGGTGCTAGGAATTTTTTGGTATGTCACAATAATGCCCATGGACAGGAGCTATGAATTCCTCAGGTAATTTATGTTGTGTATTTGGCAGGAGGAATTCTTCTGGGAATTAGGAGTGCCTTTTACCTTCTCTTAGGTTTTTTTTTGGGGGGGGGAATAGTTTCCTGCTCTCTGATCTAGAGAAGAAGCCTACTTTTTAACTTTAAGTCAAATTCTAAATAGAGATTTCATGTCTAGTCACTTACAATAAGTAGACTTAATAAAAAAAAAGTAGACTTGTTAGCCAGAATGTGTGCCCTGATTTTAAAGAAATCAGAGATTACCTTCTAGAGTCTTAAAACATAGGTGGGTAGACTTCCCATCCATGTACTAAATCAGAAATTCCAGAAGTAGAGACCCGAGCCAGCAGGCGGCTGTTGAGTAGCATGAGCGGCGTGATGCTAAATCAGAGGAACTCGTTTCTTCAAGCTCTTCAGGCAGCGATCCTGACAATGAATTTGAGAGAAAGTTAAAGAGGAAAAAGCAAGTTGCTCCAGAAAAACCTGTGAAGAAACAAAAGACTGGTGAAACTTCTAGAGCCTTGGCATCTTCCAAGCAGAGCAGCAGCAGCAGAGATTACAACATGTTCCAGACTGGGAAAATGAGGTACGTCAGTGTTCCGGATTTTAAAGGGAAATTTCTGACTGACATCAGAGAATATTGGATGGATTCTGAAGGTGAAATGAAACCAGGACAAAAAGGTATTTCTTTCAATCCGGAGCAGTGAAGCCAGCTGAAGGAATAGATATCTGACATTGATGATGCAGTAAGAAAACTGTAAAATCTGATTACATGAAGCCTGTACTGTTGTAGTTGTTTTACTGTCTTTTTACATTGGCTTTCGTTTTCTAAATGTTGTTTTCCAAGCTGTTTTATATTTGGATTGCAGAACAATTTGCAAGATGAGTACTTTTTTTTAAATGTGCATCATTAAAAATGTTCCAAGTGTAGCTAATTGTCAACTTTATTAAAGAGGATTACTTTGTTCTCCTTCCCACCTAGTGTAAAATAAAGTCAGATCATTACAATCTTAACTGTGGTAGCCTTTTTTGATCAGAAGAGTAGTTACTGTGTAAGACCAAAAAGAACAGCTCTCCTAGATCTAGTAATTTGAACTCAGCCTTTGCATTGAGAGTGTTTTTAAAATTACATGGAGTTCTTAAATGGTTTGTGCAGTGCATTCTTCATCTCTTCCTTTCCAGTCAAGTATTTAGACTTGTCTGACTTTTCCACTGCAATATGCTTTTTCCAACTCATTATTTCAATTTTTAAAAATTTCCTTTTACAGTTCATGTTCATTTCCTAGAATATGTTATGCTGATTTGGAAAGTCAAGCTATCAAAAACTGTTACTAATACTACATCTACTCTCTTAAATATTAGCAGATTACAGTTTGGTAACATGTCTCATTTGAAAACTCTGAGCCAAGTATGTGTCATTACTCATACTGTTGTATAGTCACTACTTAGTTGACAGAAAATAGTGACTTAGCCCTTTCCCGACTCCACCGCCCAGGATGCAGACGCGGTCCAGCCGGGACGCACCGGGCACCACGACCTAGGTAAACTAGACCCTCACCCACCCCCAGAACCCCAGGACAAATAATTCAGTTCAGTGAAAAACGCACAGAAATTGAAAGAAGATCTTAAGACTTAAAAAGACAATGCCCAAGTCAAAGTGCAAATCCATGAGAAACAACACTCAAGTAAAAAAATCTCCCACTGAAGGAATTAATCCCATAATGTTAGACTCCAAACAGAACAAACCCACGGAAAATGGTCAAGAAAGCCTGACCCAGGATAATGACTTTCAAAATATGATCATTACCATGGTCAATACTATGAAAGAGGAAATCTGGGAGGAATTAAGTAACCGAATCAATTTCTTAGAAGAGGAACACAACAGACACTTGGATGAGGTGAGAAAAACAGTGCAAGAAACAAAAACAGGCATAGAGCAGTTAAAACAGACTGAAGCAGAGTTTAAAACTGAGATAAAAGACAAGTTATCTTCAAACCAGAACTCTACAGAGAGTCTTATCAGCAGAAATAATGAAGCAGAAAACAGAATTTCAGACCTTGAAGATAAAGTGGGAGTACTAACCAGCTCAATGGAAGAGGTTGTTAAAGCCAAAAAGATACTTGAGAGAAATATTCAAGAGATATGGGACACCCTGAAGAAGCCCAACATGCGTATTCATAGAATACCAGAGCAAGAATCTCAAAATACCACCCCTGAGGAAATTTTTCAAACGATCATCAAGGAAAACTTTCCTCATCTAAGAAAAGAGAGGCCCATCCCTATACAAGAGGTATTCCCCACCCCAAACAGATATGACCAAAACAGAAGCTCGCCACGGCAAATAATAGTCAAACACTCCACATTTAAGATAAAGAAATGGTGCTGAGAGCTTCAAGGGAGAATAAACAAGTCACTTCTAAAGGTAAACCTATTAAAATAACAAATGACTTCTCAATGGAAACACTAAAAGCAAGAAGAGCTTGGAGAGACATACTTCAAGTATTGAATGAGCAAAAGTGTCAACCCAGGCTGATTTACCCTGCAAAACTATCTGTAATGATCGAGGGAGAAAGAAAAATCTTCCAGCACAAAGACAACTTGAAGGGATACATGTCCACTAAACCAGACCTTCAAAAAATGCTAGAAATGATACTCAAGCTTGAAGAAAAAAACAGGCATATCCAGGAGAACAGAAGGCAAATATAACACCATTAAAAGCAAAGCAGTACACTTATAAAAAGTACTAAACATAATAAATGTCTGGAATTAAAAATAGTTTCTCCATTATAACACTAAATGTTAATGGAATTAATTCACCGATCAAGAGACACAGATTATAAGCTTTCCAATGTCTTCTTCACCTCACAAACACTTATGTTACCTGCTTTTGGTAGATCTGCCACTGGGTGTGAGATAACAGCAAGGAGATTTTTGACAGTTTTTTTCATTTCTATGCTTGCCTTTCCTTCCTACCCCCTTCTTCTCTACCCTCTGTAAACCAATGCTAGGGATTCAGCTTGAGGCTCTGTGCATGCTTCAAAGTCACTCACCCATTTAACTATGCCCCTGGGACCTCTTTTGTTTCTGCTTTTACTTCTTCTTTTTTTTTTTCTTTCTATTTTGTTTTGTGTTTGAGAGGTGTTCTTTTTCGTAACCCTGGCCATTCTGGAACTTCCTGTGTCATCCTTGCTGACCTTGACTTAATCTCTTCTTCTTAATCCTCTTCTTCCCACTTGCTGTGATTCCAAGCCCATCATTCCCCTGCCTGGGTATGCCAATCATCTTTTCAATTTTTATTTTTGACACTGGGGTTCACTAATTTTGTCGTCATCTCCTGGGTCAGTTTCCCAAGGAAATGGAACTCTCTATCACCAGGATGAGATAAATACCCTTTATCATAACCTTTGATATTTGAGAATTTTTTACTTATAGAAAGTTGACTCTACCTGTCTCTCAGCTCCACACTTCTTTACTGGTTTCTGCAAATGTAATTTTATTTGAGTCGGCAGAAGGAGTGTGAGATGCCATTACATTGCACCATTGAAACTAAATTGTCATTCAATTTGTGTTTGCAATGTATATGTTTTGTTCATCATTGACTTTCGTATTTCTGCTCACTTTGAAAATGTTTCTGAAATTATTTGTGTATGTTAATTAAAGTTTTTAAATGAGAAAATTATGGTTCTCCAGTGCTAAGTTATAAAACACATTTTGATTGGAAACCCAAAGCTTTCTAAAAGTGGGTTATAGGAGTTGCAGTCAGGTGTATGTGAGGCACTGTGAGGACTTTGAAAGAAGCATGGCATGAGTGTAGCATGGAGCATGTTCTCCACAGCGATGAATAATGAATGTCTGTGGCTTTCTTTCCACAGGAAGTTTCTCCACCAACATATTGATGCAAATGATGAGCAGATAGAGGTCAGTGAATATGAAAAAGGATATGGCTGGGCAAGTAATCTCTATTCTCCTCCAGGTCTTGGATGGTTTTTGTCCTAAAAGTTTTAAATTGGTGTGTTTTTAATGGCTTATTCTGACCTTTGACTTTCCTTTCTACTAGGTATACTAATTTTCAGATTTTATATTGCAGCCATGCATATTGTTTAAATTATATATTGCTCACTTTATTCTCCCATATATTAAATGTCAAATAACTTTAATACATATTCTAGCACATATTCTTTTTTTTGTTATACAAACAGGAAATTTATTTACTTTTCCTGTGCTGATATATAGAGTATTCTTTTTTTCTTTTATTATTATTATTATTTCCCCTCATACAAAATTAATAGGTAGACCCGTTCCCTTCCTCCCTCCTACTCCTCCCCGAATCCCCTGCTCCCCCTCCCCTCACCCTTCCCACCCCATCCCGCAGTGCCTCCCGCCCCAATTCCCAGAGATTCTTTTAATATGCATCCCTTACTCTCCTCTGGGCCCTCCTCTCCGATGATGTACAAGGACCCAGTGGCATTTCTCTGAACCCTTTCCCGTGTTCCCCTTAAGCATAGGAACACTACTGTGGCTACCAATCCCTTGCCTCCAAGGATCTTGGTGCCTTTAGCAGATGCTAGTCTTTGTGTGGTCAATAGTGTGTTGGACATTGCACAGGGCATGGGAAGTCCAATTATGATTGCTTCGGCCCTAACTTTTTTTAATACATTTTTTATTATTTCCGCTCATACAAACTTAATAGGTAGACCAGTTCCCTCCCTCCCACCTCCTCTCCCCGAACCCCATGCTCCCCCTCCTCTCCGTCCCTATACCCGAGTGCCTCCCCCCCAATTCCCAGAGGGTCCTTTATTGTGCATGCCTAACTCTCCTCTGGGTCCTCCTCTCCGATGACGTACAAGGACCCAGTGGCATTTCCCTGAACCCTTTCTCGTGTTCCCCTTAAGTATAGGAACACTACTGTGGCTGTCAATCCCTTGTCTCCAAGGATCTTGGTTCCTTTAGCAGATGCTAGACTTTGTGAGGTCAATAGCGTGTTGGATATTGCGCAGGGCATGCAAAGTCCTATTATGATTGCTTCGGCCCTAATCAGTGTGGAGAATCTTGCAAATCATTGCCCCTACCATCCTTTTTCTCTTACACTCTTACCGCCCCCTCTTCCGCAAATTTCCCTGAGCTTCAGGATGGGGAGAGATTAGTCTGGCCTAGTTCTAGGTGGTTGATATAGAGTCTCTGAAGTTCTGGATTATGGTGCGTTGATTTTCTTTTGCAGTTTTGCTGCTCCTGCAATGCCCTTCACTCCATCCTGCTGTGCACTGTATGTCACCCCCTGGCTAGAGACAAAAAGCTATTAAACTGGAGTCTTATTATAAGAGCACATTCAAGGGTAGATGTAATAAAAGTTGGAAACCTCAGTGAGGGAGGGGTCAATCACCCATTTGCAAAATGGTTCCTTTTTATATGCCAGACTATATGCCCTCCCCTTCTGGTGCAATCATACCGCCTTTAGTTGTAAATGATCAGGAACGAGCGTCTGTGAACTTAACCAGGTGTCACATTACTTACTTGCAGTCCATGATGGAGGCCTATTTTCCCTACTGTAACATGTTCACTTCTCTCCTTGTTTCTGGTGTGGCCCTTCAACCCCATCCCTCCTGTTTATAATCCTTGCAATTACTGTAGGTAATATATAGATTTACCTATGTGTGTCTCAAGGTGGGCTGGGTGTGTTTGGTACTAGGACCCACCTATTAAGGAGTACATACGGCGCTTAATTTTCTGGGTCTGGGATACTTCACTTAATATAATTGTTTCTAATGACATCCATTTCCTGGCAAATTCCAGTAATTCATCATTTTTGATGGCTGAGTAGTACTCCATTGTATAGATGTACCACAGTTTCCTTATCCACTCGTCAACTGTTGTACATTTGGGTTAATTCCATGACTTTGCTATTGTAAACAGTCTAGCACATATTCTTAAAAAATAGTAAATCAAGTATACTAACCTGTTCTGTAATTAGCTGCTATTATATCCATAGATTTGAAGAACACTTACCTCTCAGCCTTCAAATCTTCTTCTGTGACCAGAGGTAGAGGATCCGAACACCCTGGTAGGTTGCCTAGGGCAATAGAAGAGCAGTGATTTGGACAGTAATTGCCAGCCATAATGCACTGTACCAGCTACCTAGGAAGGTTCGCCCGAATCAGGGCACCCTAATCTCTCGCCATGCCAAGGCTTTGGGAACCTCACTGAAGAGTGGACTGTGAGATTGTAAGCACCTAAAGATGGGAAGGTTCACCATTGTACAAGACATTCCATTCAAGCAGGACTGCTGCATCCAAGAACTCAATAGAGTGAGACTTCTCCTTACCAGATATGCATAATGATTGACATGCCAAAGTGTTCCCATAGATGATAGAGGAACTCAAGAGAGATAATGAGAACATGAAGTGAAAATCTTGTGGATTAAGGGCCTCACCGCGCCGCGAACCACACTCCAACCAGAACAAACCCATGGAAAATGGCCAAGAAAGCCTGACCCAGGATAACGACATTCAAAATATGATTATTACCATGGTCAATACTATGAAAGAGGAAATCAGGGAGGAATTACATAATCGAATCAATCGCTTTGAGGAGGAACACATTAGACACATGGAGGAGTTGAGAAAAACAGTGCAAGAATAAAAAACTGGCATAGAGTAGTTAAACCACACTCAAGCAGAGTTTAAAACAGAGCTAAATGACAAGTTATCTTCAACCCAGAACTCCACAGAGAGTCTTTTTTTTTAAATCTTTTTTTTATTAAAAATTTAATTATACATTTAAAAATTTTTACCAGTTCCCTCCCTCCCCCCTCCTCCCCCCAAACCCCCTCCTCCCCCTCCCCTTCCCCCAGTGCCTCCCCCCCAATTCCCAGAGAGTCCTTTATTGTGTACGCCTAACTCTCCACTGGGTCCTCCTCTCTGATGACATATAAGGACCCAGTGGCATTTCCATAAGCCCTTTCTCTTGCTCCCCTTAAGCATAAGATCACTGCTACTGCTGTCAATCCCTTGCCTCCAGGGGTCTCGGTGCCCTTAACAGATGCTAGACTTTATGAGGGCAACAGTGCGCTGGACATTGCGCAGGGCATGCAAAGTCCCATTATGATTGCTTTGGCCCCAACTATTGTTGAGAATCTTGCAAATCGTTGCTCCTCCCATCCTTTTGCTCTTACAATCTTACCGCCCCCTCTTCCGCAAATGTCCCTGAGCTCCAGGATGGGGAGAGATTAGGCTGTCCTAGTTCTATGTGATTGATATAGAGTCTCTGAAGTTCTGGATTGTGGTTTGTTGATTTTCTTTTGCAGTTTTGCTGCTCCTGCAATTCCCTTCACTCCATTCTGCTGGGCACTGTATGTCACCCCCTGGCCAGAGACAAAAAGCTGTTAAACTGGAGTCTTGTTGTAATAGCACATTCAAGGGTAGATGTAATAAGAGTAGGAAACCTCTCTGAGGGAGGGGTCCATCACCCATTTGCAAAATGATTACTTTTTATCTGCTAGACTATATGCCCTCCCCTTCTGGTGAGATCAGGAAGGAACGTCTGTGAACTTAACCAGGTTTCTCATTATTTACTTGCAGACCTTGATGGAGGCCTATTTTCTCTGCTGTAACATGGTCTCCTCTCTCCTTGTTTCTGGTGTGGCCCTCCTAACCCATCTCTCTTGTTCATAATCCTTGCACTTACTGTGTTACACAGGTTTACTTTTGAGTGTCTCAATGTGGGCTGGGTGAGTTTGGTACTAGGAGCCACCTATTAGGGAGTACATACGGCGCTTAATTTTCTGGGTTTGGGATACTTCACTTAATATAATTCTTTCTAATGACATCCATTTCCCAGCAAATTCCAGTAATTCATCATTTTTTTTATTTCAGCTCATACAAACTTATTAGGTACACCAGTTCCCTCCCTCCCTCCTCCTCCCCCCGTACTCCCTGCTCCCCCTCCCCACCCCTCTCCCTCCCCATCCCCCAGTGCCTCCCACCCCAATTCCCAGAGAGTCCTTTCTTGTGCATGTCTGATTTTCCTCTGGATTCTCCTCTCCGATGACGTACAAGGACCCAGTGGCCTTTCCCGAACCCTTTCCTGTGTTCCCCTTAGGTATAGGAACACTGCTGTGGCTGCCAATCCTTTGCCTCCAAGGATCTTGGTGCCTTTAGCAGATGCTAGACTTTGTGAGGTCAACAGTGTGTTGGACAATGCGCAGGGCATGCAAAGTCCAATTATGATTGCTTCAGCCCTAACTAGTATAGAGTATCTTACATATCATTGCTCCTCCCATCCTTATGCTCTTACACTCTTACCGCCCCCTCTTCCGCAAATTTCCCTGAGCTTCAAGATGGGGAGAGACTAAGCTGGCCTAGTTCTAGGTGGTTGATATAGAGTCTCTGAAGTTCTGGATTGTGGTTTGTTGATTTTCTTTTGCAGTTTTGCTGCTCCTGCAATGCCCTTCACTCCATCCTGGTGGGCATTGTATGTTACCCCCTGGCCAGAGGCAAAAAGCTGTTAGAGTCTTGTGATAAAAGCACATTCAAAGGTAGATGTAATAAAAGTGGGAAATCACAGTGAGGGAGGGGTCTATCACCCATATGCAAAATTGTTACTTTTTATCTGCCAGACTATATGCCCTCCTCTTCTGGTGAGATCACTCTCCCTCAGTAGTAAATGATCAGGAACAAAAGTCTGTGAACTTAATCAGATGTCTCATTACTTATTTGGGTCCTTGGTGGAGGCCTATTTTCCCTGCTGTAACATGGTCCCTTCTCTCCTTGTTTCTGGTGTGGCCCTCCTACCCCATCCCTCCCGTTCATAATCCTTGGAATTACTGTCTCTAGGTGGGCTGGGTGGGTTTGGGTTTGGTACTAGGAGCCACCTATTAGGGAGTACATACGGCGCTTAATTTTCTGGGTCTGGGATACTTCACTTAATATAATTGTTTCTAATGACATCCATTTCCCGGCAAATTCCAGTAATTCATCATTTTTGATGGCTGAGTAGTACTCCATTGTATAGATGTACCACAGTTTCCTTATCCACTCGTCAACTGTTGGACATTTGGGCTGATTCCATGACTTTGCTATTGTAAACAGTGCTGCTATGAACATGGTCGTGCTTGTGCTATCAAGGTGAACCTCTGCTGTATGGGGGGTTATTCCCAAAAGTGGAATCGCAGGGTCATATGGCATTTCAATCTTTAATTTCTTTAAGAATCTCCAGACGGCTCGCCAGAGTGGCTGTATGAGCCTGCATTCCCACCAGCAATGTAGGAGAGTTCCCCTCTCTCCACATCCTCTCCAGCATTTGTCGTTGTTAGTATTGTGGATTTTTGCCATCCTGACCGGGGTGAGATGATATCTCAGGGAAGTTTTGATTTGCATTTCCCTGATGGCTAACGAAGTGGAGCATTTTTGAAGATATTTGTTAGATATTTTAATTTCATCCATGGTAAAGTTTCTTTTAAGTTCCAGGGCCCATTTTTTAATTGGGCCATTGGTTTCCTTTGTGTTTAGTTTTCTAAGTTCTTTGTGCACTCTGGACAATAGAGCTCTATCAGATATGTGGTTAGTGAAGATTTTCTCCCATTCTGTGGGTTGCCTTTGAGCTCGCATTACAATCTCTTTATCTGAACAGAAGCTCTTTAATTTCACAAGATCCCAACTGTTGAGAGTTGCTAGCAGTGACTGTGCCATTGGATGTCTGTTTAGGAAGTGTTGGCCTAGCCCAATCAGCTCGAGGGAGTTCCCTATCCTTTCAACTATGGTTTTTAAACTCTCTGGCCTGATATCAAGGTCCTTGATCCATTTGGAATTAAGTCTTGTACATGGTGACAAGTACAGGTCCAGCTTTAATCTTCTGCATGTGGAGATCCAGTTTTGCCAGCACCATTTGTTGAAGATGCTGTTCTTTTTCCATTGGATTCTTTGGGCCCCTTTGTCAAAGACCAAATGGCTGTAACTTTGTGGGCTTATATCTGGGTCTTCAATCCTTATCCATTGATCTGTGTGTCTATTTTGGAGCCAGTACCAGGCTGTCTTTATAACTATGGATTTGTAGTATAGACTTAGGTTGGGTATGGTAATACCTCCAGCTGTGCTTTTGTTACTCAGGATTGTTTTTGCTATCCTGGGTCTTTTGTGCCTCCATATGAACTTTGAGATTGTTTGGTCAACTTCTTTGAAGAATTGCTTTGGGATTTTGATTGGTATAGCATTGAATCTGTATATTGCCTTTGGTAGGATGGTCATTTTTACAATGTTGATTCTGCCAATCCAGGAACAAGGGAGGTCTTTCCACCTTCTGATGTCTTCTGCAATTTCTTTCTTTAGGGTTTTAAAGTTTTCATTGTAAAGGTCTTTTACCTCCTTAGTTAGGTTTATACCAAGGTATTTCATTTTTTTAGGGGTTATAGTAAATGGCATGGTTTCTCTCAAGGCTTTTTCACTTCTTTCATTCTGGACATATAGGAAGGCCTCTGATTTTTGCACATTTATTTTGTATCCTGCCACCCTGCTGAACTTCTCAATTAGTTCCAGGAACTTCCTGGTGGAGTTTTGGATCCCTCAGGTATAAGATCATGTCATCTGCAAATAGGGATAGCTTGATTTCTTCCTTGCCGATTTGAATCCCTCTTATGTCCCTTTCTTGTCTTATGCCTTCAGCTAAGACTTCAAGTACAATATTGAATATAAGTGGTGAGAGTGGACAGCCTTGTCTAGTTCCTGATCGAAGTGGGAATGCTTCCAATTGTTCCCCATTGAGCATAATCCTTGCTGTGGGCTTGTTGTATACAGCTTGTATTATATTGATAAAGGTTCCTTCCATTCCTAGTGGCTCTAGCGTTTTGATCATAAAAGGCTGTTGGATCTTGTCAAAAGCTTTTTCTGCATCTATCGAGAGTATCATGTGGTCTTGGACTTTGGACTGGTTTACATGATGAATTACATTTATTGATTTGCGTATGTTGAACCAACCTTGTGTGCCGGGGATGAAGCCTACTTGGTCCCCATGAATGATCTTTTTAATATGTTTTTGAATCCGATTTGCTAAGACTTTGTTGAGAATCTTTGCGTCTGTGTTCATCAGGGAGATTGGCCTATAGTTTTCTTTTTTAAGTGAATCTTTATTAGGATTTGGGATTAAAAACGATATTAGCTTCATAGAAGGAATTTGGTAGTGTTCCTTCCTTTGCTATTTGATGGAACAGTTTAAGGAGTATTGGTGTTATTAACTCCTTAAATGTCTGGTAGAACTCTGTGCTGAATCCATCTGGTCCAGGACATTTTTTGGTGGGAAGATTCGAGATTACTTCCTCAATTTCCTTATATGTTATAGGACTATTTAAATAATTCACAACTTCCTGATTCAATTTAGGTAAGTTGTGTTTACTTAGAAATTCATCCATCTCTTTTGTGTTGTCAAACTTCACAGAGTATAAGTTTTTGAAATATGATGTTATAATTCTCTGGATTTCTTGGGTATCAGTAGTGATAACTCCATGTTCATTTCTAATTTTGTTAATTTGGGTTTTCTCTCTCTTGCTTTTGGTTAGTTTAGCTACAGGTGTATCAATCTTGTTGATTTTTTCAAAGAACCAGCTTTTTGATTGGTTGATTTTTTGTATCGTTTTCTTAGTCTCGATTTCAGATATTTCTCCCCTTATTTTGCTAATCTCTTCTGTTCTACTGCTTTTGGGATCAGATTGCTCTAGTTTCTCTAAAGCTTTAAGCTGCATTGTTAAGTTGTTTATTTCTGAAGTTTCCATTTTTTTTGACGTGGGCATTAAGAGCTCTATGAACTTACCTCTTAGAACAGCTTTTTCAATTGTGTCCCAGAGATTTTTGGTAAGTTGTATTTTCGTATCATTCCCCACTTTCATGAACTAATGTTCTTTTTTAATTTTTCTCCTGAATCCAGTTTCCTCATTCGATCAGTAGTGTTAAGTTCCAGGAGTAGTGGATTTTCTCCCTTGGTTTAATGTGTTTGTGGATGGGCCAGCTTAGGCCGTGTGGTTGATAGGGCACAGGTTGATTTAAACTTGCTTGTATATGTGTAGATGCGTGTGTGGCCCCAATTTGTGATCTATGTGGAGAAAGTTTCAGTGTGCGGCTGAGAAAAATCTGTATTCTTGGTACATGGTGAAAAGTTTCGATAGAGATCTGTAATTTTCATATCTGTCGCAGGTTTGATTAAGTTCCAAAGTGTCTCTGTTTAAGCTTTTTGACCTGTTGATCGTCCCATGTTGAGAGGGCGGTGTGTGAAGATCGCCCAAGAATTATCATTTGGGGGTTGATTTCTTAGCTTTAATGCGGGGTTTTTCTTATGAATTGGGAGGGGCCCAGATTGGGTGCATATATGTTCAGTATTGTGAAGTCTTCCTGGTGAATTGTAACTGTGACAAATGTAGTAATCCATCCTTGGCCTTAGAAATTTTCTTTGGTTTGAAGTCCCTTTATCTGATAGCATAATGGGCACCCCTGCCTGTTTTCTTTCTGCTTCCATTTGCTTTAGAAAATTGTTGACCAGCCTTTATTTTAGAGTGTGCCTATCTTTTTTGTGTGAGATAGATGGGGTTTTCCTCGGGCAGCAGATTGATGATTGTGATTTTTAATCCAAGTTTGTAATCTGTGTCGCCTGATCGGGAAGTAATATAATAATTTCCCATTACCATTTGAGTGTTTATAATGGAGAAACTATTTTAATGCCAGACATTTATATGTTTAGTAATTTTTATAA